>OX352762.1:110317429-111517429 GCA_947095585.1 Nephrocerus scutellatus | reverse complement strand
CTTGTCTAGGGATTCGTCTTAGTTCAAGTTCTTCGGCTTCTTTCTACAGAGCAGCTTTTTTATACCTAAACTTCTGAGTTAAAAGTAAGTTATGTTAAGTTACCAGGATTGATTTAGAATCTATTGGTACAATCATCGACCAGTAGTAACGATCCGATATCGATTCAATTATCGGTCCCCCTTAAAAATCAAAAAGGATCGCCGAAGTTGGGCTTTGTGGACTTTAATCAACCGTATCGTCCGCTCGGTACATTCTGCTATCTGATGCTCCAATAAAAGTTGAAACACTCTTTTGTTTGCATACGCGGCATTATGTACAATGGTTAGCTTCCTCATTTATGGGATTGTGCCCAAAGCGGCTTGTAAAATCATCAGAGTTTTTCTAAATGAATCCTACATTTCAAACGTTGCACATTTCACGTAAATAAGGGGGTTTTCAATTGGGACGCCCCATTTTTTCAATACAGTTTCTAGGCTATGCGCGAAGTTAGCTGTAGTTTGTTTATTGTTTCAACTCTTCTATACATTGGACATTCAATTATGTAGAATTACGCGATTCAATGGCATTTGCAAAACTAATTAAAGTTCCGCTTTACTATCTTATTTCTATACGCCATACTCGTTACGCGTGGCTCAGTGGAAATGCGCGAAATGGCTACTGAGCAGGAGGTTCGTGGTTTGAATTCCAGTAACACCAAAAAGTATTTTTCACGGTGTCCCACCTCTCGCGAATGGGTGACAAACGTTTCGAGAGTAATAACTTGTCACGGAAAGCTTCTCAATTTGCCGCTCGGATCCGGCCTTTCGGGAATTAAGCTACTTCTTAACTGATTTGTACGAAATGCGATATGGCCGTTTGGGTGTCTTTTGGGGGCCTTTTGACGGTCTTTTGGGGGTCTTTTGAGGAGTCTTTTGACGGTATTTTGGGGACTTTTGAGGGTATTTTTTGGGGTATTTTGGAAATCTTTTGAGGGTGTTTTGGAGGACTTTTTGTGGTCTTTGGATTGCCTTTTAGGGGTCTTTAGAGGGTATTTTGGGGGCTTTTGAAAGTCTTCTTGGGAGTATTTTGGAAATGTTTTGAAGGCGTTTTTGAGGTCTTTTTGGGGTCCTTTTATGGTCTCTTATGGGTCTTTCTGGGGTCTTTTGGGGGTCTTTTAAGGGTCTTTTGGGGAGTTTTTGAGGTATTTTTGGGGCTTTTAAGGGTCTTTTTGGGTATTTTGGCGAGTCTTTTGAGGTTATTTTGGGGCCTTTTTAGGGACTTTTTTGTGGCATTTTGGAAATCGTTTGAGGGTGTTTTTGAGGTCTTTTGGGGGTCTTTTAGGGGTCTTTTTGGGGTCTTTTAGGGGTCTTTTAGGGGTTTTTGAGGCATCTTTTGGGAGTCTTTTTGAGGTCTTGTGCGGTTATTTTGTGGAGTTTTTGGAAGAGTCTTTGGTTGTCTTTTGGGGTGTTTTATGTGTCTTTTGAGGGCCTTTTTCAAACACAACATCAAAGAAGTTTCACTTACACCGCGCGTAAAGCCTGTTTCTGTTTTAATTTAATTTTACTTTAATTTTGTTTTTAATTTTTATAAAGGGCTTAGCCCCGCTTATTGCCATGGCAAGTCAATCAGGGAGTTCTCCCTTGGCAATGAGTTTATGATAAAAAAAAACCGTTAACCCGAAGCTATTCACGAAATACCATTACAGCCAGATAATTTAACTGTTTCTTGCGAATTTGATGCGGGAGTGGTCTTAAGCACACACTTCTTCTTCAATGTTGCTGGCAAGACAGGGACAGTCAATGGAGATTGCTACCGGACTGACTATTTTTGGTAAAAATTAAAAGGAGCGTAGATAGTTCCATATGCCACACGGCTGGCTAAATTATCGAGTTGTTTAAGTTGAAGTTCGGTGTCCGTGTTATCTTCAGAAATGGACCAGCCAATTGGCCGCATCGATTTAATGCTTCAGGACTTTCTTCTTTAGGTAGATACACGGTCTATTCTAATGAGCCAGAGACTATGGAAGGTTTTAGGATCAACATCGAACGCGAATTTGCCGACGTATTGCCCGATTTATACGAAAATGTCATGAACAATTAGATTTATGGCATTGACTGGTGCAGGCATTTGTGTGGACGACATTTGAATGACTTTATATTCCATGCTATTATTGGGATCGATAGTATTTTTACTCAAACTATATTTTTGACCATCTCAAAGACAAACTTTATTATTTAGAAAACCAATTGAGGCGCTCCTAATGAAAAACCAATTATACGCGCAATTTTTTCAAAAGTAACTCACTCGTTTCACTTTTTCTTACTTTCTCTCTGTAAAAATACCTTCTCAAATAACAGAAAGTTATTTTTATTTTTAAACACGTCTTGCAAAAGTATTAAGTCGTTGTCATACAAAAGGCATAAAAACCCACCTGAAAGATCGAGTAATTTGTGAACGACCATAAGTACCTAAATGGCATCTATGTCAATACATAATGTGCTACAACAATATTACAAATGACATTTGTATAACTCGCAAAAGGAGGCCGCTACAAACCACTTTGGTTCTTATAATAATCCAATAAGCGTACCCCTAATAGTTGTCATGTTCGGAACAGTAGCACCAGCACGAGCTTAACTGCGCTTCAGCACCCCAGAGATCAACTCGCACAGAGAAAAGCAATATACGAATAAAATGTCAATGACAAAGGGCAAAGACGGGATAGACCACCACACCACCTTCTAGGCATACTCGTGCCATGACATCGAGCAGAAAGAGTTCCCAAACAGCTTGTGGCTGGGGCAGCTGAGTACTATCTGGCACACAACCGCGGAGCACATGCAACGTTTGTTTCTTCGTTCTCCGTTCAACATGAATAATAATAACAATAATTCTAAGGCAATAATAATTATAAATATTATTATTATTGTTATTACATGTATACTGGCGCGGAACCGCATTGCATTGCTGACATTTCAAGGCGATTCCCGCCAATCCGGTTGATGGGTTATACGAGTAATGTGCCTTCTGTTGTGTTGCCTTTAAACGCTTTGTCATGTTTCCTCCTGAGCGACATTTTGCTTGGCTATATGACTTTGTTGCTGATGTTCGTTGGTATGGTTTGGAACAATTTGTACGGCTATTGTGGATACAAGTGCGCACATAATGAATAAACGGAGCCCTAGTTTATATGATTTAGTTTAATGTCAATTAACCTCGAAATCTCTTGAAGCGTGCGTTATTTTAAAAAAAAAAAACAAATCCTCACCATACAACACAGCACCTATGTCTTACCAACACTATTCATCTTAACGACTTCGGAAACTATGGATTCGATACTATATCAATATCGATCCAACCCCCAAAAAACCATGAACCTTCGAATCTCTTAAAGCATGTGCTAAAAAAACAATATTCAACACTACACCCCGTCGACCCACCTTTGTTTTACCAATACTACTCAGCAAGCTACCCCAAAAACTATAGATTCGTTAACATTAATACCAATATCAACCCCCCCTAATAAAAAATACCCCAAGACCAACCAAATCCGTTGAAGCGTGCGCTAATTAAAAGAAAACTCACCATACAACATCACACCCGGACGACCCCCTCTGTCATATTAACGCTCTTCATCGGAATGACGACGGAAACTATAGATTCGACACTTTCATCAATATCAACCTAAAAAAAAAAAACATCAATAGTCCTTAAGAACCACCAAATTCCTTAAATCTTGCGCTAATAAAAAAAAATACAACACCACACTCACCCCATCGAACCACAACACGCTTGCTGTAAAGGAAAGTCGGTTGAGACGGCGCTTCACACACTGGTGCGTACGATTGAAAAATCACTACACTCGAATCAGTACTCACTCGTAGAGTTCCTCGACATTGAAGGTGCCTTCAACAATGTAAAGACGGAGGCTATAATGAACAGCATTCATCTTCTGGGAATAGACCATGCAAGCTAGTCAATCATATGGTCTTAAGCAGGATTGCTAACGCTGAGCTGGGTGGGTCTACCATTAGAAGGCATGTAGATAAAGGGACGCCGCAGGGAGGCGTTCTATCCCCTATACTCTGGAGCGTACTTATCAACGGATTGCTAAAGGAACTACGCTCATGATGTAGTCATAGCTGTGTCAGGTAGTTTCCTAATAACGACCACAGAGGTTACGCAAAATGCTCTCTCAATTGTCACAAAATGGGCCAAAAGCTGCGGACTAGGAGTAAAACCGTCCAAAACTGAGTTGGTCCTCTTTACAAATAAATATAAAAATCCAACAGTTACTCCACCCACTCTAAACGGTACTAGTCTAAATAATAATATTCGCCGCGACAGACCATTGCGGTCCAAGGCCTAACTTCTCGCGACCATTTGTGTGGCGCATGTATATTTTTTGGACACAAATGGAAGGGACCTACAATTGAAGGCCGGATTCGAACGGCGAATTGAGAAGCCTTCCGTGACAAGTTATTACTCTCGGAAAGTTTGTCACCCATTCGCGAGAGGTGGGACACAGTGAAAAATACTTTTGGCATTACTGGACTGTAAAGCGCTATCGGTAAAAGTTGGGTACTAAAGCCAGAGCTGGTACACTGGCTATATACTGCCGTAGTGAGACCGATTCGTATGTATGGGGTAAGTGTCTGGTGGACGGCTCTAAGAAAATCCACCTACGTAAAACTCTTGGAGAATGCACAAAGGGCAGCCTGTTTGCACATAAATGGGGTATTACAGAAAACACCTACACGCGCCCTAGAGTTAATGTTGCACCTGACTCCTGTAGGCAGAGAGTAGCCAATACGGCCGCGCGACTGTCAGCAATACGTCAGTGGAAAGGCAGAACTGGCGAACGTAGACTACACTTTACCGGTGTTATACTTCAACAAGGCTTTTTGGGCCATCTATCCCTCCAGAGAGCAATGGAGGGACGGCTCGTCACAAGAAGCAGTAAAATTCTTCACGGCCGGCTCCAAGCTTGACGGTAAGGTCAGCGCTGGAGTCTACTGTGACAATTCTAACGTAAACATTTACGTTCGACTCCTGGATCATTTCAGCGTGTATCAGGCTGAGGTGACAACGATTGAGGAGGCAGTGACCTGACATAGATATAATATAATATCGGTAACCGACATTGTAATTTATGTAGACAGTCAGGTCTACAGGTCAGGGTAGCGATAAGCTGCCACATATCTCTCAAGGAGATGGGTGAGTACTTCAACATCCGCCTATAGCCTGGGTCCCCGGACACTCTGATATCGTTAGTAACTGCAAGGCAGACAAACTGGCTAGAAATGGCACAAAGCTTCAACTGCTACCGGAAAGGGCAGCCATAGGAAGACCTTTATGAACGGATAAGCTTTTCCTCCAGAAAAAGGCAGAAGCATTAACAAACGCGAGGTGGGCGCAGACCCACAGATGTACTATATCGAACAGGAACCTAACCTAAACAATACCTCAGGATCCGGCCAAGCATTCGTTAATAGCTTGACAAAGAGCTCGATGATATCGCTTTTTTGATAAAAATCGATGAGGATATTTAGGGATAATTGTGTTCGGAAGAATATCTCTGGTAACCATATTCGTGTTCCTTTCACATGGTAGCAGATTCTTAAGGCCTACCACCAACTTATCCAATACATGTGTTCTTAAATAAATATTAAATCGCCAAGATACACCACAGTAAACATCATTTTGATCCTAAATAGCTTTTCGTTGTATCTTTAAAGGAGAACTCAACGAATTCTTTAATAAGAAATTTTTCATTCCTCAACAAAGGTCAATAACTGTTGCAAAAAAAAAAACATAAAAAAATATATATGCTCGTATGTGTATATTGCTGTCAAAAGGTTGTTGTCTACCGATGCGACCAAGTCAAAGTTCCCATCGACTATCAATTGGCCACTTGACCAAGTTGCTCAATTAAACGAACACATTGGCGTCATCTTCTGCGTTAAATAAATCAATATTAGGTGATTAATTGTCCTCAATTTATCTGTTATTGATATTTTATGAGTTTTTTTTTACAATTTACACACAATAGCCACAGCGACACACTACACTCACCGCTCACCACATACCGCACATAAAAAGATTACAATCTTCATAGTGCGACACTCAAGTTAGTTTGCCCTTAATACAAAATGGTAGCGCACTTCTCCCATGCATATATACAAGAAAGGTCTGCTGGTATCCAAAGTGAATGCACAAGTAACCATCGTAAAATTCTTTGATGCATCAATGCAGTTGTATAGTTGAACCAAAACCCCTCTGCACACTTTAAGACCTCCTCCTTCGAAGAACTTTTGCAATTCCTTCATTGTGTATGCAACCAATGACTTGACCTGCAAAAAAGCTGCAGACGCTGAGACTAACTTCTATCAAGAATTCAAATCATAAAAATCGAATCAGGAGAATCCAATCGATATTGCTGAACTATACTCTGACGTTGTGATGATCCTTCCTCCCGACTGGTTCCTCTTCCAATTAAAGTGAAATTTTCTATGCGCAATGCATCCTTTGGGAAATTCTCCTGAGTACGCAAAATTGTTTAATTTGATTTTAAGGACGAGAAAGAGCGAGATACATAGAGTACAGCAATTGAAAATGCGAATTGCGAATATTCCAATTTGGATTATTGAATATTTTCATGAACTATCTATTTATGTAACCTAATGGGTGACTTAAATGTCATCGGAAAGTTGGGTTCTTTTTCAACACAATTTGGTTTTGGATTTATAGTACAACTACATTTTAGTGAATGCTGGCCTATTATTTGAAATTTTATTTTCTTTGAGAAGTCCAAGAGCTTTGGACTGTTTACGCTCCTTTGAAATCTTGCCAAGCAGAGCTTCACTTGTCTCTCTGTCAATCCACCTGTCTTTCCGTTTGTAAGTTCACCTCTCCGTCTATCAGTCAGCCTGTGCATTCTGTCTGTTTGCTCATATTATTGTCTATCCACTATCTTTTCAGTCAATCTTCAATCAATTCACCGATCCCATTGTCCGTCTATAGCTCTGTTTATCTGAGTAACCCTCGGTTTATCAAAACCAAAGATTGTTTCTACGGGCCTATCGACAAAACATACGAGCAATTCCCCAAATATGACACTGTCAGCCCCTCGAAGGGTGTTGAGGAAACTCTTTAAAACCGACAAGAGGAGGGTCTTTTTGTAACAATACAGAGAAGCTCACACAGCTCTCACAGACCATCGAAAGCGGTTGAGGAAACCGACAAGAGGAGGGTCCTTTTGTAACAATACAGAGAAGCTCACACAGATCTCACAAAACACACGAGAAATTCCCCAAATATGACACTAAGAGCTGTCAGCCCTTCGAAGGCGATTGAGGAATCTCTTTAAAACCGACGAGAGGAGGGTCTTTTGGTAACAATAAAGAAAAGCTCTCACAGTGTATAATGCAGAAATTAGAAGAACCAAACGCAGAAGCTGACTAGGGTTCCAGCAGATAGCCCTCCGTCTAGTGAAAACACACTTCTAGAAAAAGCGCAGTGACCAGAAAAAGCGAATCTCCTTCCACACCTCCTAAGAATATTTAGAAGCAGTATATATACCGACAAGCTGGCGAATTTTGAAGGTGGTACTCATACCGAAGTGCTGCAGATCAACTAGCATAGCTTCGTTCGTTCTAAAGACTATCGAAAAGGTTATCGACAATTACATAAGGTCGGACGTACTGGGAAGAGAACCACTACACTCCAGTCAACATCCGTACATATCAGGCAGATGTATGGATACCACACTGTGCCAATAAGGAAATCGTGCTATGCACCTTTTATCGAAGGAGCATTCGGCAATGCATTTCATGAGACGATAAGAAATGCTCTGGAGAGAAAGAAAGTAGACTGGGTACCAGAACAACAGAAACTGTAGTCGGTGATAAAACTATCTTAAGTGGATGTCCACCAGGAGCGGTACTGGCCCCCTTTTGTGGAGCATTCTTATAGATGAACTACGTCAGTGACTTCCTATGGCGGAGACTTAAGCCCAAGTCTACGCGGACGATATAGTCATCGTGGCAAGAGGGCAGTTCGAAAAAGTGCTCTGTGATTTAATTCAAATTGGATTAACCACTGCGATTAGACGGTGCCTAGAAGTTAGACTCAGGGCAAACCCAAACAAAACCACACTGATATTTGATAGTGGACTACTATGGAATACACACCAAACCAAACAACAGGCAGTCCTTTATAAATCAAAAAGAGCACCTATAGTGGGCAGAAGAGTGGCAGAAAAATCCTATTTGGTAAGTCCCAGAATAATGGACTGGATGTACACCATGATAGTTGTTCCAAGGATCAGAGGCATGGGCGAATAGAACCAAGCTAATCAACACGATAAGTAACAAATTGGAAAAATTACAAAACCTGGCCTGTGTTTTAACTACAGGGGTCATGAGAAATTGCTGCACGGCGGGTATGGAGGCAATTCTTGGGCTGCTCCCACTACATATAGTATGAGAGAGAGCATATCCGAGGAAACCAAGTTACAAGCAACGTAGGCTGCTTCACGGATGGTAGGGAAAAGGGATGTGGAATCGCTAGCCAAACAGATTCCGTTAGCCAGCATGCCGTGTGATAACATTATGCAAAAACTTGAATTCAAGAAAAACTTTGATGTCAGAATGACCACCAAGAATAAATTCAGATTTGAAACTGAACACCACATATATTCGGGAGCCATAAAATGGTATACGGATGGGTCAAAGAAAGCAGAAGGCTAGGGTGCACGAGTCCAATACCCGAGCTTATTCAAGTGAGAGGTACATGCCATTGAAAGATGTGCTTACTTTAATCTGGAAGGGCACTACGTCAGCCATCATGACAGTGGTAGGTTGATGAGACGAACCCGCGCTTTCGCTAGCATACTCGTAACTCTGTTCCCATCTTGCGTTGCCCTCTTCCCCACAGAATGAAACTGGGTCCACACCATAGTTGTCCCAGTCCTGGCAGTCCTCCGAAGAGGTCCACCTAGTCTATCAGACACGGTTTACCCGAAAGTCAACCTTATCCGTTGAGCAAGAAAACTCCCGTAGTACTAATTCAACATTGGATTAGGTCTGACATCAATGGCGTCAGTTGTTTGTGGTATGAGTGCCTGGGCGATTGCAGAGCAGACCCTGGCAGCACATCCATCCATTACTTAAACCATCTCAACTGCCGTCAGGATAACAAGCTATCCCGAGTTTTCCAAATGCGACCTTGGTCAGAAATGGCATCAAGAATCTCCCATTCATTCAGGTATGAGTGTCTGGGCGGTTGGCAGCTTCGAACCCTATCATTTGCCACTAGGACTGCAAACAATCCTTGGCCTCCTAGCAAGCTATTCTGGCCCCAACCCACATATGTTAGACTTGAATACTTAAATACGAAGAGGTTGCCCAAATTTAAGGATCTCTAAGTACCAGTAGAGCTTTATGGGTCGCTAAGTACGAAGAGCATGCTCTAAGTACTTGCAGCACTTTATTTATCTACCTTGGTAAAGCCACGCACCATTCCAGATAAGATTTATGATGCAGATAGAACCCACCACGGTGTCGTAAACCGGACTAAGGTCCCATCATGGCTTCACGTCGTCCGGGACAAATGACTCATGGTTTTTTAACGAGGTATCGCTCCTCGGAAGCCATCATGACAGACAGGTAAGCTGCATTAAAAGTCCTAGATGCATACCACATCTCAAGACTGGTGGAAGAATGCTGTGTGAAGCTAAACAGACTTGATGAAGTAAACAAGATACGTTTGTATTGGATGCCGGGACACACTGACATAGAAGGCAATGAAGCAGAGGATAGGCTCGCTAAGACAGCGGTTTGTAGGGCCAAAACCATTCTGTGACATAGGGTACCGCAAATTGCGGGAAGAGATACGCAGAACAGGTAAGGCAGCTGCTTCCGAAATTCTCCTTGATAATCTCTTATGCAAGAAAGCAGTTGCAAAGCAGACCTTGGAAGCACATCCTTTCGGAGCTTCGAACCCTATTATTTGCCACTAGGACTGCAAGCCATCCTAGGGCCAACCCACATATATTAGACTTGACTACTTAAATACAAAGAGGTTGCCCAAATGTAACGACTTCAAAGTACCAGTAGCCCTTTCTGGATCGCTAAGTACGAAGATCATGCTCTAAGTACCCGCGCCACTTTATTTATCTACCCTGATTAAACCCCGCACCGCACTATGAAAGAACTCAAACTACTGTAAAGGCGATCATATCTCTTCATGGGATGTAGAGCCATACATTCTACGATATCAATCCTCGTATATTTAGTTTTAAATAAGCAAATGTTTAAGTAAAGGAAATTGAATGAATGAATAACATCATCAGCCATACAAGCAAATTCTATTACGGACACAAAACTATGCTTAGATATGAACCTAATTCATTATAAAACAAAAACGTTAAAAAGAGCACCCTATGTAAATAGGTAACGAAGTTGGTTAAATGGTGTTCAACAGCAAACAAAAAACCTTTCATTCACTTATGAAAGCATTGCTGGAGGCGGCCTCTATTTATCTATCTCTATAATATGCTCTTGTATCTTGGATGTTGTGAAATGAAACTCTGCACTTACAAGTGCTTCTATATTATTTTTTTTAATATACTCGTATTATCGTTATTCCAATTAAACTACCGGTAAAGTACTTATAAGGAAAAAGCTCCTTTGAATATCCTTTCAGTGCAATTGCTACTGATGCTATTATGAATTCATTCATTGAGCTAGTTACTCCGTAATGATGGGGATGATACAGAAATTAAAACTTGTACCTACGAGTATCTCATATTTGTTGAATATCTGTGAATTTCAAAATATCATAAAAGTTTTGTTATTGCTGACAAAACCACCAGGCCGTCCGTCGTATTCTACCAGAAGCCAGAGGAGAATAACCTGCAGCGATGTGAATAAAATTCTCTAGCCAGAGAGGAGAAAGTTTAACTTTTTTTTGGAATAATATAAAAAAAAACTCTAACTTAGAATAGGGATAGAAAATCTTGATTCATTTATGAAATTATAGTCTTTATTTTTATGATGTAAGATGTGTCGTATTACCGTATGAGCATGTTTATGCAGAAATGATCATAATCGTTGGTTGGGGCACGGTCTGCAGCAAGGTATTTCAGCTGTGGCCCTGTCCTTCTCTGGGATTCTGCTTCTGCTAAGACAGTTTCTTGATCTTTCAACCCGCCGTGCACCCTGTGGATTCCATTCAAAGGACTGCTCTGCAATTTCGTCGTTTGGTTTCCTCAGTGTGGGACCAATCCATTGCCATTTACGCTTTCTTATATCGACGTCCAGCCGCTCTTGACTCGTCCGGCGCCACAATTCCTCGTTTGATACAATTTGTGGCCAGCGAATCTTTAGGATGTGGCGTAAACAGCGATTCACAAAAGCTTGCAATTTCCTCGAAATAGTAGACGTGACTTTCCATTGGATTCGAAGAATCTCAACTTAGTGCGTAAGGAGATTTAACTGGATTTCCAAATTGGGGTCAGAGTACCAAAAGCAGCACGAGCTTTATTAATTCTACTTTTAACGTCCAGATCCGTACCGCCATTTGCAGAAACAATACTGCCAAGGTAGTTAAACTGTTCGACTTCTTCCACTGGCGTCTTCTGTATAATACGCTATTTTTGTCTTTTTGCTGTTTATTCTTAGACCACTCGACTCTCCCTTCACTTTCAGTGTTTGGCACATCCCGTTCAGCTCACTGATGTTATTAGCTAGGAGGCATATGTCATCGGCATAGTCTAAATGACTGAGCCTTTCAAACGGTCTCCATTGAATGCCCTGTTGCTCCGCTGTACCAACACTGGCCGTTAATACGTCGTTCATCGCCAACAGGAAGAGGATTGGCAATAGAACATCCCCCTGTCTACCAGCCCTGCACTACGAAGGAGTCGGATAGCTGCCCATTGTGTTAAACAAAACACCTTGCGTTGTTGTAGGACTCTCTAATAATGGCGCAAACATTTTTGGGGAAATTCCTCTACCAAGCAACGATCTCCATAACCATTCTCGGCTAACTCGATCAAAGGCCTTCTCAAAATCCACGAACATGAGGTAAAGCGGTGATTGAAATTCCATCGACTGCTCAAGGACGATACGCTGGGTGTTGATATGGTCGACACATGGTCGACCACTGCGGAAGCCAGCTTGATGCCTCTTGAGTGTAGACTCGATTCTATCCTTTATCCGCACGAGCATGATGGTTGCCATTAGTTTTGGGAAAACAGACAAAACGGTGATACCACGCCAATTGTTGCAATTCTTGAGTTCACCTTTCTTTGGCAGCTTAACAATTACACCGTGCAGGAGAGATATTAAAACCAATTCTGTCTGTTTTTCACCTCGCGTTTGCAGTTAATAAAAGATACATTACGCAGATGCATCAAGCAAACGCTGTCACATTGCAAATTGTACTTGGCACGATGAACTACCAAATGATAATTTCAATAATTTATATCTTTAACTATTCCATTCCAGGAAACTCACAGTTTTTTATTGCAACCAGAACATTTAGAGACGCTTCCTGTGCATATTACATATATCCTGATGTCAGATCAGGAAAAAATTCTTCACTTGGCTTCGCTTCTATGCAATATGTAAAAAATCTCTGTGAGACGAACATGGATTGAATATTTAATTCGGAAAATGAATGAAAGTCAACTCAATTCGGTTTGAAATGGATCTGCTGAAGTGCACGTAGAGCACGTATGGCTTCCAATTCATTTCTCGCTCGCTTCATCGGCCTATTATAATAGCGATGGCGAGCGAGTACAGATGATGCTATGTATTTTGCACGAGTTCCCATAGACCCACAGCACGTTTTTCCTTATTGCCTGCCAATTTGTCCTGTTTTGAGGCGTGCACAATTATGAGTTCCTGTCAAAGCCAACACTACCTTCTTTCTGTTTTTTATATTTTCTATCTTAACTTCGCGTCCGCGTGTGTGTTTGTGGCCATATATTGTGATCAATTTTTAATCCACTTCCTAAATCCCGATCTTAATAAAACTTTGCACACATGTGTATCTCCGATGACAACACTTTCTATCAAAATTTGGTAGTGATCGGTCACAAGGGCCAAGGAGTTACCATTTATTATGTATACCAAAATTCACCAAATTTAATTCAAACTTTGCACACAGGGCCGAAGGGCCTCCATATAATTTGTTTCAAATCTCAATCTCAAAACAGAAGCATCGCAACATAAAGAAGGAGGACCCGCTCTGTGATAGACAAGACATTCGGATGGAATTGGATCGTGAACAAAGTTAAGAGAACATAAACTTTGTTTTTTTTACTCAAATCAAATCAAATTCTCAAAATATTGTCCCAATTTATTAATTAATTGAACTAGAGCCATATCATCGGCGAATGCTACTACCATAGATATTTTGAAAGTCAAAAGGGAGTTTATATAAATTAGAAAGAGGGTTGGACCAAGCACCGACCTCTGTGGAACACCTACATTTCTGGGTAGCTTAATACTAATTTTATCATTCACTTTCACTTGTTGTATCATCATCATCATCAAATTTATACAACCGGTGACCGGTCCTGGCCTCCTGCCAAAAATCTCTCCACCTGTCCCGATTTCGGCATCCTGGCTTACGCCATTCCTTCAGCGTAGGCTTGGCCGGCCTCGCTGTCATGTTCCATAAATCCTACCGAAAAGGACTTTCCGAGTAGGATCCTCTTCGCTCATGCCAGCTAGGTGCCCTGCCCACCGGAACCTACCGAGCTTAATTCTCTTCACGATGTCACTTAACGCTCGTAGATTTCATAATTATATAGTCTATCTATTGAATCTTCCTTCGTCACATACGGAGCCAACAATTATCCGTACGACTTTTCTCGCGAACGCGGCTAAGAGGCCAAATGGCTTTTTGCTAAGCACCCTCGGTCTCGGATCCATTTGTAAGTACTGGTATGACCATTGTCTTATATAACAGCAGCTTGGATGTTATGGTTAAATTCCTGGATTTGAAGAGTCTCGACAGACTATAGTAGGCTTTGTTGGCTTTAAACAACCGTGCGCGTATTTCTAGTTCCATGCTGTTATCGGCTACTGCAGTTGACCCGAGATAGTTAAAGGATCGCACTACTTCAAATTTGTGCTCCACTATGTGAATTGAGGGACCAATGTTGGATCTTCTACTCGCAGACGTGGTCACCATGTACTTTGTTTTGCTCTGATTTATGTGCAGCCCCAGATTTCGTGCCGCCGCTCAATCTGGATGAAAGCTTTTATTGTCAACCTACATAGTCGTGTCAGTTTATATGGGTTCCCAAATTCTCTCATGGCTTTATAAAGTTCTACTCTATGCTATGCTATCATAGGCGGCTATAAAGTCTATAAAAAGATGGTGTGATTTTAGAAACTCTAGACATTTCCTTCACTTGCCTAAGGATGTAAATCTGAGCAGTTCTTGATTTGCCACACTAGTATGGACCAATGATGAATTTAACGTATGGGGCTATCCTGTCTTGAAGGATAGAGCAGAAAATTTTACACGCGGTACTCTACAACGTTATACCACGATAATTGCTGCCGGTTTTGATATCTCCTTTCTTATGTATGGGGAACATGATGCCTCTTCGCCAGTCTTCTGGCGACTCTTCTTCCTCCCATACTTGCAGTATTAGTTCATAAATTGCTTAGTCTATTGCGGAGCCCCCTGTTTTAATCAGATACCATCAGATCCCCGGGCTTATTATATTTGAGCCGATTTATCGTTCTGCTAACTTCGCCAATGCTTGGTGGCGGCAGCATAGTATGGTCTTCGTTCATTGGTAGCTCATGAAAGTACTCTTCCCATCACTCTAAGATGCCTTTGAGATCGGCGATCAGATTACCCTCTTTGTCTTTGCAGTATGAGCAACGCAGTGTATATTGCGTCATACCACGGACTCTTTGGTAGAACTTCCGCGCTTGGTGCGGTCTTTGCTCTCAGTAATGTTCCAGTTTACGGACGAGATTCTTCTTCTAGGCTGCTTTCTTTCGCCGATGTACTTTTTTTTTATAACTTCTGAGCTCTTTATATTCATCTTCGCGTTCCCCCGTTCTATGAGATTGTTGCATTGCTCGGTACGCAACTTTCTTACGTTCAGTGGCTAGCTTACATTCGTCATGGAACCATTTGTTCCAAACTCTACGACTACTGCCTAAGAATATGTCAGCAGTACTAATGACAGTGTCCATTTCTCTTCTACGGCCGACATCTCAGACCCAGGACTTACACTCCATGCATTAACGCTTGACCGTAGTTGTTTCTGGTCTCTTCGTTGCGAAGGGCAGCTGTTTTGACTCGAATCTGATTCGCAGATGCAGTCTTACGTGACACAACAACAAGATATTGGTCCGAGTCGACGTTAGCACCTCGGTACGTTTGTACTATCATCAGGTTCCGGCACATTCCCGAGCACATGATGTCTTGCATGACAGCTGTTTTATTATTATTATTGTTTGGTGGGCTGAAAAGCCTGGTACACTGCGACCTAGAGATCTATTTTGCATCCCAGATGATTACCACTTTATGTGGTGGCTTAGCTCCTTAAAGAATGCCATTACGTCTGACAGTTCGATTGAAATGACATTCTGTCCTGGGACTGTGTAAGCCTTGAGGTGCTTGAGTCTTTTCCTTGTAAGAGCATCACACATGAACTGTTGTGACCACACACAACTCCTTAGACATGTGCTACGCACATTTCATAATATCCTTCCTTTCCCAAACATGTGCTATGCACATTTCCTATTTTTTCTAATGTTACATTATCCATAATGTAACATTACCCATTTTTCCAATAACCCAAATCCATTATCCTAAATCCGACGACCCACCGCGGCGTCTACAATTCCTATTATTCTAAATCCGACGACCCACCGCGGCGTCTTCAATCTATCCTTTTCTTCCCAAATCCTAAATCGGATACCGACGACCCACCGCGGCGTCTACATTTTCTATTGTCAATTGCATTCTCGCATTCGCTTGTTCGTACAACGACTGCGAGAATGGTGATGCGTAAACATGCAGGTCAACAGAACGGTTCAGTTTGACCTGCACTAAAAAATCAAGTCAAAGGCATGGAGGAAGAAATGGAACGATGGATGAGTCAGTCAATTTCAAACATCCGATTAGGCAAGTTGCCTAGCGGTCAGATCATTAAACACTTTATATAAACTAATCCATCTGTGTTTTATTTTTCGATATATTACCACGACCCAACATTTGGTGGCAGCGGTGGGATTACTAGGTAAAGCATCTGCCTAGTATCCCGATTTTTTTTTCTTTTTTTTAATGTTTTTAAACGCGAATTGTGATTAGTGAGACAACAAAATTAAATGTGTGATTGTGTCGTAGTAAAATTTTATAATCCGTGGTTTTTATATATGCGTAATTAAAGCTGTTTTTAAATATGCAATGAGCTTTCCATAATTTCTCAACGTTCGAGATTATTTATAACTTTTCACGATGAATAATTTGTGCCGAATTTTTTTTTGAATACAAAGAAAGCACATGGCAAATACCATGTTTTTCCATAACTACGGAAATCAGAATTACGAAGACAATACTACGCTAAATTCAACCATGATTTGCGATCTACCAACCATAACCACATCCGACAAGCTAAAGCAAGCGAGACTGAACACCGATGCAGTAGCTACAGTAATAGCAACAACAATGGCCCGGAAATTCATCAATCAATATCATCAATTGTCATCAACATCATTACCAGCATCCAGCACATCACAGAGGGCAACATCCAACAACAACAAAAACATGAATTTGTAAGAATTCTATTTTCTTTTTTTTTCTTAAACTTTATGAATTTTTATTTAAAAAATATTTCAATCTTTATCTAATTTAAAATATATAAAAAGACAAATAAAATCTTATAAAAGATGAACTGAAGGAAGTCAAAGAAAAAAAATTAAGAGTTTATTTCTATAGTAGTTAACCATTTCCTAACACATATCTTATGTGCTAAATAAAAAAGTTCACTTATAAATATTTTTCTATCCATGTCCAAAACATATATTTCATGTAAAAAAAAAAAAGTTTGAACACAATTAACCGAAACGATAACAAAATCTTTACAAAAATTCAAATAAATATACATATAGAAATTTTTTAGTAAAACATAAGTATTCACGAATGAGGCAAACATAACAAAAGAGACTTTCCCTTATTCTAAACCCATCAAATCCAACCCCTTTTCTCCGAATTTTTTTTTATTTTATGGTAGTAATTGATTTCCGAAGTTCCGAGAGAAGACTCAAAGTTAATTGACAATCCGATAGTAGTTAAAGCTCCCCAAGTATCTTTAGATAAGAAATTAAAAATGACTACAAGTCGTTTTAACCCCTCACACGCCATCAAGCTAATTCCTGAGTTTGATGGATTAGCCAAAAACTTAGATCGATTCATTCAACTAGTTGACCTGCAGTCAAAAAAAGCGATTGACGATGCAGACAAATTAGAATTAGTTGACATAGTGAAGTCAAAGTTAACTGGCAGAGCCTACAATGTTGTAATAAAATACAACGATTATAACGGATGGCCAGAACTTAAAGACGCACTAGTAAAAAATTTTAGAAAATGTCGATCGGTTCAGGTGATTCAGACAGAAATGTTTCAATTTAAGCAAGGCTACAGGGAAACAGTTGCTTCATACGCGGAAAGAGCCAATGCGTTGTGCGATGAATTAAACAACGCAAACGCAAACACTGAGGATGATTCATCCAATAAAGCAATCCGTTCGCTAAACAGCGCAATGATGCTGAATAGTTTTTGCAATGGTTTAAATCCACAAATAAAACTTCTTGTTAAAAGTGCACGATGTAAAGAGTTCGACGAAGCAGTCGAAATAGCGATGGAAGAAGAAAAACTTCTTGCATCCACAAGTAATCGGTACCAAAACCAAAATAACATGTACTGTAAACACTGCAAAACGAAAACTCACAATACCAGTGAATGCCGCACAATCAGAAATTATAATTTCAGCCCCGGTGACGTTAGGTTTTTAAATAACACAAACCACAGACCAAATATACAAACCACGCAACCTTTTGTAAATAGGCCTACTCTAAACTACACTCAACCATTAACAAATAGGTCTGGTGTAGATACAATCCGCAGTGACATAATTTGTAAGTACTGTAGAAACCAAGGTCACTCTATAGAACAATGCCGAAAAAGAGTTTTTAATAACAATAGGAACTCCGGTAACGAAAATAATTATTCGAATCAGGGAAACTCTCAGCGACCTGGCCCGACAAGCACTCGGAGTCAGGTAAAAGACATCAAACCTTGTGCGTAAATCAAAATCAAAATCAAAATCAAAATCAAAATCAAAATCAAAATCAAAATCAAAATCAAAATCAAAATCAAAATCAAAATCAAAATCAAAATCAATATCAAAATCAAAATCAAAATCAAAATCAAAATCAAAATCAAAATCAAAATCAAAATCAAAATCAAAATCAAAATCAAAATCAAAATCAAAATCAAAATCAAAATCAAAATCAAAATCAAAATCAAAATCAAAATCAAAATCAAAATCAAAATCAAAATCAAAATCAAAATCAAAATCAAAATCAAAGTCAAAATCAAAATCAAAATCAAAATCAAAATCAAAATCAAAATCAAAATCAAAATCAAAATCAAAATCAAAATCAAAATCAAAATCAAAATCAAAATCAAAATCAAAATCAAAATCAAAATCAAAATCAAAATCAAAATCAAAATCAAAATCAAAATCAAAATCAAAATCAAAATCAAAATCAAAATCAAAATCAAAATCAAAATCAAAATCAAAATCAAAATCAAAATCAAAATCAAAATCAAAATCAAAATCAAAATCAAAATCAAAATCGAAAAACGAATTCTCAAAATCAAATTCAAATCGAGCTGTCTCAAAAATATAAATCCGATAGTTTAAATCGAACTATTCCACATGCAAAGTCTGAGAAAGTTCCTGGCCATAGAATGCCTAACAGAGACTCAAATCCGGAAAAAGTCCGAAAGCAAACAATAAAACAAAATATTCTGCTAAATGAACACCACCATCAAAATCGAAGCCAAAGCCAAATCCGAAGGCTACATCAATTTCTAACCAGAAGTCTAGATACTGAATCAAGTTCAGCTAAACAAATAGCCAATATCTCATCTATAAACAGAGCATCTACTTTTAAAAGCGAGATAAAAATAAAGTCTCAGGAATCAAAGGCTAAATCTAATATTATGCTGCTCGATACGGGGGCAAGTCTTAGTTTAATAAAACTCGGAACATTAAAACTAAATGCCGAGGTAAACTTAAAAAATGTTATTGAACTGACAGGTATAGGCAAAACGTCTACGTCAACGCTAGGTACAATACTACTAAACATCGAAATTACACCAGGTCAACATCTCAAACATCCTTTTCACATAGTACCACAAAACTTCCCTATTACGCAAGATGGAATCATAGGTGAAGATTTTTTTAGAAAATTTAATGCGATAGTGGATTACAATGACAATATATTTGTATACCACTACAAAAACAGACAATTTACAGTAGACTTCAGCAACGAATGGAAGACCTTAACAATTCCAGCTAGAACTGAAAAGTGGGTAAAATATGGACCAGTAAAAGAGAAAATGGAACAAATATATTTTTCTCAGGAAATAGCTCCACGCGTGTATTCGGCATCAACGATAACAGCACCCAAAGACGGTTACGTATTCATATCCATTTTAAATACCAACAACGAAGATGTTAGTATAAAAAACTTAAGCCTTAAATCTGAAAACATGGACCATTACACAGTGTATAACCTAAACTCGATATCAACCGACCAAGTAGTCGAAGAAAGATTAGAAAAACTTAAAACAGAATTAAATCTTATTCACTTAAATCTAGAAGAAAAGCAATCCATAGAGGAAATCTGCAGAAATTTTAATCACTTATTCTTTATTGAAGGCGACAAATTAAGTACCACATCAGGAATAAAGCATTCCATTAAGACAGAAAACACTGTTCCTGCAAACATACGCCCATATCGCCTAGCAGAAATCCACAAACAGGAGATAAGAAAACAAGTTAATAAAATGCTTCAAGATGACGTAATTAGACCCAGTACTAGTCCGTGGAATGCGCCACTTCTGGTAGTCCCCAAAAAAGGAGATCAAAAATGGAGAGTCGTAATAGACTACCGAAAATTAAATGAGGCTACAATTCCAGACGCATACCCAATCCCCAATATCGAAGACATTCTTGGGCAACTTGGAGACTCCAAGTACTTTACTACGCTAGATCTGGTGGATGGTTTCCACCAAATCGAAATTACTGAAGAGGATAAAGAAAAAACAGCGTTTAGTACTACCAACGGTCATTTCGAGTTCAACAGAATGCCGTTTGGTTTACGAAATGCTCCGCCAACATTCCAGAGACTTATGAACGTTGTTCTCTCTGGATTGCAAGGTTTTATGTGTTTAGTATATCTTGACGACATTGTGATTTACGGGAAAAATTTGCAAGATCACAACAAGAAGCTTATTGAAGTTTTTAAAGCTCTAGACAAATTCAATCTAAAAATCAAATTATCTAAATGCAAATTCCTTCAAACAGAAGTTATGTATTTAGGACACGTCATTACAGCAGACGGTGTTAAACCAGATCCCGATAAGATTGCAGCGATTAATAATATCGAAATTCCTAAAACCCAAAAACAAATAAAATCATTTCTAGGTCTGTCCGGGTATTACCGAAAATTTATTAAAAATTATTCACAAATTGCAAATCCGCTGAATAAACTTCTTCGTAAAGACGTACCTTTTAAGTGGGACGCTTTTTGTGACGAATCCTTTAGAAAACTAAAGAAGTCTATAGTTCAACCACCTATACTCATTTACCCAAATTTTGCAAAAACTTTTTATATCACTTCCGACGCTAGCAACGAAGCTATAGGCGCGGTATTATCCCAGCGAGATTCAAACGATAATGATCTACCAATAGCGTTTGCCAGTAGAATACTAAACAAGGCCGAAAAAAACTATTCTACTATCGAGAAGGAAGCTCTTGCAGTAGTCTGGGCAGTCACACACTTTAGACCATACGTTTTCGGACGCCACTTTGAAGTCATTACCGACCATAAGCCACTGGTATGGATGTTCAACCTGAAGGATCCTTCTTCGAGAATAATGCGCTGGCGCATAAAACTAGAGGAGTATGACTTCACGGTCTCGCATAAAGCGGGACATCTAAATACGAATGCGGATGCTTTGTCGCGTTTAAATGTACCAGAAATTAATGTGGTAACCCGTAGTTGTAGCAAGATGACGCCAGGCGAACCTGAGCAGGACAATCATGTTACAGAAATCACAGACCCAGTGAAAATAAAGCAAATACTGTTTGAATTTCACGACACACCCTTAGGAGGTCATCAAGGAGTTAAACGCACACTAAAGCGTATCAGAAAGGCGTACAAATGGAAAAATATGTGTGTAGACATAAAGAAATACATCATGTCTTGTGAACTATGCCAGAAGAATAAAGTATATACACGCAACAAAATCCCTATGGTCATCACTACAACAGCGAAAGTTCCATTCGAAAGAATAGCTCTTGATATAGTGGGACCACTGCCAATTACTGAAAACAATAACAAATATATACTTACATTTCAGGATGATTTAACGAAATTCGTCCAAGCAATAGCTATACCCAACCAAGAAGCCAGAACGGTGGCTGAAGCACTGATAAAGAAAATAGTTTGCACCTTTGGAATACCACAAACAATACTTACGGATCAAGGAACGAACTTCACAAGTGAATTATTCAAAAATATTTGCAAAACACTAAAGATTCATAAAATACAAACAAGCCCATACCATCCTCAGTCAAATGGCTCACTCGAAAGATCGCATAGAACTTTAGGCGACTATCTAAGAAATTATGCAAGTAAAGATCAAGCAAATTGGGATCAGTATATGGATTATGCGATATTTTGCTATAATACCACCTCACATTCAAGCACAAATTACAGCCCATTTGAAGCCCTATACGGATTCGAAGCTCCAATTCCCTCAACTCTTAACAGAAGCGTACAGCCTACATACAACTACGATGATTATGTCGCTGAGATAAAAGAAAAAATGCAAACCGGCTATGAAATAATTCGTAATAACCAAATAAAAGCGAAAGAAAAGTCAAAAACCTATTACGATCAAAACTGCAAAGAAACTAACTTTAACGTAGGAGACAAAGTTCTACTAGAAATAAAAAATAGGGTTAACAAAAAACTTACCCCCATCTTCGAAGGACCCTACGAAATCGTAGAAATTCTATCCCCAGAGAATTCTAGAATTAAAATTGGTAGGAAGGAAAAAGTCATACACAATAATTTAATTAAACCATACACACAAGCGCACACAAATACATAAACACTTAACATGACACACACAAAATACCAAAATATTAAAACACGAATTTTCTGTGTTTTCAATTTCAGTTACTTAATCCTTGTTTGCGCACTAAGTGCGGCTGCAGCGCAGCTACATCAACAACTACCACTAAACACTACAGGTGTTTATTTGGAACCCATAGGCGTACTCGAAAAATCCTTCACAAAATGGACATTCCTATTCTATTTTAATAATTCAATAACAAATACCAATGCCAAAACCTTAAAGAAAAACATTAACACGCTCTCGGATCTATGCGAGAATACGACAAAAGAGTATCCTATAGGCCGCTGTAAAATGACCCTACAAATGCTGAAACACTCTCTTAACGAGGTACAGCAAAATAATAGGATGCTGGATGGTATCCTATTGGGGACAAGACTTACTAAAAGAAGTACGACAATTACAAACGGAGGTTTATTTAACGGTATAGGTTATATCCAGAAATTCCTTTTCGGAACAATGGACTCTCAAGACGCTGTAAAGATAGAAAACGCATTACA
This sequence comes from Nephrocerus scutellatus, assembly GCA_947095585.1. Taxonomy (NCBI): domain Eukaryota; kingdom Metazoa; phylum Arthropoda; class Insecta; order Diptera; family Pipunculidae; genus Nephrocerus; species Nephrocerus scutellatus. The sequence goes on along the minus strand of OX352762.1, from coordinate 111,494,467 downwards.
AACCCTCTCGGAAAACCAAAATAGCCTCTACCACATGACAAAAGAACAATTGACTATAATATCAAACGTTTTTGATGCACTTAATGACACGACACGTAACGTAAATAATAACTTTAATTTAATAACCAAAGAAATTAAAGAAAATTCAGCTAAGCTGGTAAATCTCACGAACTTTGAAAAAATACTTCACAGTTTTGACGAAATGTCATACCTTATATCCATATGCGCTTCCCAAATTTTGGCAAAACAAGCAGAATTACTTGACATTTTGCAAGAGGCAAAATTAGGAAGATTAGACAGCAGATTTTTAAATTCAGACATTTTTATTGCTACGTTAAACCAGATACAGGCCGAACTCCCGCACAACGTAAGGTTTCCACAGAAAATTTCCAGGTTAAATCTACCTATAATCAATTCACTAGCAACAACGACACCCATTTATGTAAATGGAAATTTTATGATTCAGGTCAGCATACCGATGGTTAACGAAGAATTTAATCTATTTAGAATTACCCCTCTCCCCACAAAATATCTAGAGCACACATATCGATACGTCTCAACTGGTAGCGAACTCGTTGCCGTTAACGAGAACTACAGGAGATACATATTTTTGAGCATTAATGATTTGGAAAAATGTATCACAAGCGAACCAGAACATTTCGTGTGCCAACAAAATTTCGTTATACATAATTATGACATGAATAATTGCATAATACAGCTAATATCAGGAAACCCAAATCCACAGATTTGTGAATATCGAGTATTCCAACTCAAACACGAGTTATGGTTCACGTTGAAGAACAAAAACTCATGGCTATATGTTATGCCAGAACCAAAAAACGTACGAATCATATGTGGCGATACTCCACACACAATAAAATTATCAGACAGCGGAATCCTTAAAATAAAGCCATACTGCAAGGCAGTAACGAACGAAATTTACTTGCAGGCGTCAAATGACATTTACAACAAGGTCCCTATTCTCTACCATTTCCAGGCCATACCCGTAATTGAAAAAATCGATATCCCCAGTAACCTATCCCAAATCTCATCCCACATAATACATGTTGAAAAGTTAAATTTGGATAAATTCAGTATTAACGTAAAAGATTTAGTAAGAAAAGATACATCATTTATAACAATAAAACATGAAACTTTATATATTTCGACCTCTACCCTCATTGCCATATGTCTAATTTGCATATTAATACATGTAATAAAGAAATACTTTAAAATAAAAGTCTCGGTGAACAAAGAAGCAGGAGAAAATGTAGCAGAAAATCCATAAAAAAAAAAATTCAAAATAACATCTCAAAAAAAAAAATTTCCAATTTGTAATCATTTATATATATATTAAAAGAAAATACATATATATACAATCATTTCTTATCAATAAAAAAAAAAAGAAATACAATATTATTATTATCATTTCAAACAAATTATAAATATAAAATTATAAAACAAATAAATAATGTCCAAAAAAAAAAAAAAAAAAAAAAAAAAAAAAAAATAATAAAATATTGTACACGTGTATAAGCGTGCTAGGCAAACAAAAATTGTTTAATAAATATCTATTTCATATCGTATAGCAGAATCACTAAACTACATTCATCGTTCATTGACTCCTACATGCCATATGCCGAAAGTCTTCTCTCCTAACGTCGCGCGTCTTTCGTATTCTAAGGGGGGAGGAGTGTTGTGACCACACACAACTCCTTAGACATGTGCTACGCACATTTCATAATATCCTTCCTTTCCCAAACATGTGCTATGCACATTTCCTATTTTTTCTAATGTTACATTATCCATAATGTAACATTACCCATTTTTCCAATAACCCAAATCCATTATCCTAAATCCGACGACCCACCGCGGCGTCTACAATTCCTATTATTCTAAATCCGACGACCCACCGCGGCGTCTTCAATCTATCCTTTTCTTCCCAAATCCTAAATCGGATACCGACGACCCACCGCGGCGTCTACATTTTCTATTGTCAATTGCATTCTCGCATTCGCTTGTTCGTACAACGACTGCGAGAATGGTGATGCGTAAACATGCAGGTCAACAGAACGGTTCAGTTTGACCTGCACTAAAAAATCAAGTCAAAGGCATGGAGGAAGAAATGGAACGATGGATGAGTCAGTCAATTTCAAACATCCGATTAGGCAAGTTGCCTAGCGGTCAGATCATTAAACACTTTATATAAACTAATCCATCTGTGTTTTATTTTTCGATATATTACCACGACCCAACAGAACAGTATGTGCTCTGACGTTTCTTTTGCCTTGTTGCAGCAACGGCAGCTGTCCTTCTGGGATTTGGCCATTTTCGATAAGTGACTGTTGAATGGGCCGTGTCCCGTTATGTACCAGACTAGAGATCTGAGTGCATGACGGTTCAGTTTGATTGCCTTGTCTATATGTACAATGTTGTATTTGAGAAGCCTTTTGGTATGCCTTGTTCCTGTCGACGATACCCATTCAGCTTCGATGGCATTGTTAGCCCACTCTTTAATTTCGTTTTTGAGGTGGCTAAGGGAGTAGGCAATGCTTGGTTCCGGCCCAATGAAGGTACCTTCTGCGCCTTCTCTTGCGCAGAGATCTCGTTCCCTGCAATGCCTGAGTGCCCTGGGGACCACATAAGGGTGATTTTATTGGTTTTGGCCAATTGTTTTAAGTGGCAGTAGCAGCTCCACGTTGTTCTTGTGTTGAAAGTAGAGCCTTTTAGTGCAAGTAGTGCGGCCTGGCTATCTGAGATCATGTAAATCTCAGTTCATTTAGTGCATTCTAAGATGCAGGCTTCAAGTGCAATTGTTTCTGCCTGGAAAATGGTTGGGAGTTGGGGTATTCGCAGTGGGGTCCGAATACTCCTGCTCCTGTTCCTGTATCTGTTTTAGATCCGTATGTGTACCAGATGGATGCATGATGGGGGAGGTTATTGATGATATTTTCAACTTGATGACGTTCTGGAATTCTAACCAAGAAGTTCCTTTGGAAATCAGTTGTTTTCATCATTGTAGGACAATACCATAATCCGAGTTAATTTTGGAAATGATGTTTGTATTTCCTGGTCTATTGGATTTAACCTGGTTGTGTATGTTGAGATTGAAGAGTCTTAAGCAGTTTCACTTTTAATGTGTATGTGAAGTGGTGCCATTCCTATAAACTTCTCGAGGGCTGCCGTAGGGCAGGTCTTTATGGCACCTGTTGCACTAAAACAAATGAGTCTTTGTATCTTATTGAGTTTTGAGCGTGTCTTAGATTGCTCTGTTTTTGGTCACCATATCAAGGCTGCGTATGTCAGCATAGGTCTGATAATGCTCTGGTATAGCCAAAGAGTTATTTGCGGGCGTATTCCCCACGTTTTGTTGAACATGCGTTGGCATGTGAAGTAAGCTTTACTAGCTTTGTTGATAATGTACGTCATATGGGAGTTCCATGTCAGTTTTTGATCAAACATAACTCCCAGATATTTGGCCTCCGGCATTATTTGGAGGACCTTGCCTTGGAAATTCATAATGGGAAGATTTATTTTTCTCCTCTTTGTGAAGATGGTGCACACTATCTTGTCTGGGTTGACACTTAGGTTCACCTCTTCACACCAATCGTTTACTAGTTTGAGAGCAATTTGCAGCCGTTCTGCTATCGTACTCTCGAATTTGCCACGGACCATAAGCCTTAATAGTAGCTGGTCCATTACCAGCAGCCATAAAAGAGGTGACAGGACTCCGCCTTGTGGGCAGCCTCTAGTTGCCGCTACTGTGATGGCTTCGTCGCCGAATGAGGCCCGAATTCTCCTACCTCTTAGCCTATGATTGAGGATTCTACACCCTTGTTTCTATCTTGTGATTGAATCAATTCGAAGTTAGTGCTGTCAAAAGCGCCTTGAATGTCTATGAAGGCACATATTAACATTTCTTTGACATGACAGCTGTAATATATGTTATATTCTGATTTTTGTAATATTCAGATTGTTGTTATGTCAGCCTTATATTTAGACAGGATATTAGCCAGCTGCTGTGCAGCTCAAGCTCTATACAGTGAGCGTACGTTCCATGAGAAAATTCTTAAAACATTTAGTCGATTTCATTCATCAGTGTATCCGATGCTGATTTTGGGTTCCATAATAAAAATTTTTTGACGGGCGAGGTTATTGGCCTCACGCCAACCTTACTTTGAAGGGACTAGCCCGATCATTCAGCTTTTCCTGCATTGGAGGAAAATTACCAGCGGCCACCACGTGGAGGTCTGATCGTACTTCCACCAGTCAGAGATAGATACGGCCACTTGCAATTCTGATGCATTTTGTGTTATTCCCCCTCTTCTGCTGATAGCTGACGGGCCAACTGATTATTAGAGACATGAAAAAATCGACAGGGACATGACATGACGTCACGAACTTTGATCACATTAGCTTTAATAATTCATGAATTTGAATTTGCATTTAATGGGCCCACTGATATTATCTCTGTGAGGTTACTGAAAATTATTGATTAAACATTGCTATGGAAAGTTAGGCGGTCCTCTATCCCATAGAAAGGTCACTTTGGTAAGTGGCATATTTATTTAACCTAAAAAAAATAAGTGGCAAAGTACGTGCTTTCATATCCGCACATTATTATCACGTTGACTGTAAAATTAAATTTTCACCAGGAGAGTGTTGTCCTTTGCAGTCGCGACACGCCATAATCCGCAAGTGAAATTAATTGCAATGTACTCGCCCGCTTCAGGACATGCATGCCATGAGCAGAGCGCACTTATGATGCAATCGGGATAGCTTCCTTCTTTGTGGTAACTACAAAGTGCTGCACTCACAGTATCCAGCCAGTGTTACAGAACAGCAGCTGTGCTTTGCGGCGACTAACATTTTCAAAATGATGAATGCCAACTATCGGGCGAACAACAAAACACAGCAAGGACGATCACGATCACAAGTCAAATAAACTAAAGCGTAGAGCAACCTTATATTCCAGTGGAATTCATCTATTTATAGATACTCGTACTTATAGTGCAGAGTAATAAATTTTAATTTTGTTGTCAATTAATTACAATATCATGTGTTGATGACGTTCAGTTGGGGCTCATTTTATTGCCATTGTCTGTGTCTGTCTGTCTGACTGTCTCTGTTCGTTATTTTGATGTTGTGGAAAAGCACTAGACTCGCCAAACATCACAGAGCCGACGAACCAGTCGGCAGCAGTTAGAAGGATGTGTAACTCCCCATGGCAATTTATAGAAATTGCGTCCTTTAGTTACAACACACTCAACGTAGTGAGTCGGTAACAATAGGAGATAGATTTATTTGGAAGTCACTATCCTTATGTTCGCAATATCAGATGGTCCTGTCCCATAAATGATATTCCACAACACATTCGAATAAATATTTATGGAGTATAATTCTGGGTTGAATTTGGTGAGAGTTCTAGTAATAACGCGAAACTAAATAAATTACCGAGTCTAGTATGTTGCATAGTTGCTAAAAAGAAGGTGTCTGTCAAGAGTCTTCAAATTTAAGGATTGGCAGTTTGATAAGTCAGTGACTTTTTGAATTTCCCACGCAGTGCCTTTTATTAGTAGATTATACTGTTGTAATTTTGAGCCAGCAGCTTCGCCTCGTAAATTTTAAACAAAATGGAAAAAAGTGAAAATTTCAATCCGCAATCCGAACGAGGTTTTTGGCGCTTTTCGTAACCGTAGACGAAACATGACACCATCACAAAACTTCAGAGACGAAGCAACAATCAAGACAGTGAGTTTCTCCGGGTGAACGTCCACCAAAGAAGGCCAAGGTGGGTCTGTCGGCGAACAAGGGTCATGGCAACAGTTTTTTGGGATGCACGCGGTGTCATTCAAATCGATTACCTTTAAAAGGGTAAAACTATAACCGGCGAAGACAGATTCGATATTCATTTGAAGCGAAAAACAACCGCATTTGGCGAAGAAAAAGTGCTGTTCCATCAAAACAATGCACGGGTGCACACGTGTGCAGTGACCATGGCAAAAATCCATACATTGGGCTACGAACTGCTACCCCATCCAGCATATTCTCCAGATTTAGCCCCCCTGCGACTATTGCCGGTTTTCAAACCTAAAGCAATGGCTGGTCTATAAAAGATTTGGGTCTAATGAAAAGGTCATCACTGAAACAAGCGCTTATTTTATGAGCCTTGGGAAAACCTTTTATTTGGAAGGAATAAAAAAATGGGAAAATGCTGGACTAAATGTTCCGAGCTTAAAGGAGACTATGTTGAGAAATAAAACGCTTTTTTGCCAACAAATAAAATATTTTATTCAAAAAGTCACTGACTTATCAAACTGCCCTCGTAACGATAATATTTAAGCAGCTGATGTATAAAACTATAGTCCTACTGCATTTCTGTTTGACTATTTGTTTCGGTAGGATATTTAGTTTTCGCCGAGCCGTGCGAAGCGCATTAGCGCGGAAGTATAGGGATCTGAACCGGCAAGTTGGCTGTTCAGCTAGGAACGACAAACGAGTATGGCTAAGCGACGTCGTAACACAAGCACAGCAAGCCGCTGATAGTACACAATACAGCACAGTCTACCAACTCGCTCGTAAGCTCGCCAACAAGAAACATCACATCAACTTCTCTATTAAGGAAATAGACGGCTCTTTGATCCTTATGGAGGAACAACAATTAACCCGCTGGACAGAGCATTTTAAGAATGTTTTGAATTCGCCAGGCACGTCCATCAACCCTAACCCATATGCACCCTAGTAGGCTACTTAACATCAGCGTCGCTACTCCTTCGTTGGATGAGAAAAGGACAACAATTCGTTCACTGCAATCAGGTAAATCAGCAGGCAATGACAACATCTACGCAGAACTCCTTCAAGCCGACGTCGAGTTAACTACGCGAACATTGCATGCGACATATCAAGTTATCTGGGAATCTGAAACCATTCCATCGTCGTCAGAAGAAGGCTTAATAATCAAACTCCCCAAGAAAGGTGACTTGAGCAATTGCGAAAACTGGAGAGGAATAATCCTACTAAACACCATAAACATAAAGTGATCGCCTCTATAATAGCTAGGCGCTTACGGAATGCGTTAGAGCCAATTTTGAGAAATGAAGCGAGCGAGATTTCGCCCAAACTGATCAAATTAACGCCCTGCGTATAATCATTGAACAGTCAGTTGAGTATCGCTATCCTCTGTACATGGTTTTTGTAGATTTTAATCGCCCTTGTTGGAGATTTTGTCTAGCTATGGTGTTCCGAAAAAACTCATTAACATCATTAAGGAGCTGTACCGCGGCTCAACATGACGCGTCATTCATAACGGTCATCTTGGCTCACCTTTCAACAACTACTCGGGAGTCAAGCAAGGTTGCACCCTCTCACCACTGCTTTTCACAATTGTCATCGACTGGGTGATGAAAATAGTAACCCGTACTCCATCGGGTTTGCCATGGAATGTTTTTCACCGCCTAGAAGACTATGCACTATGCCGATGATATCTATCTCTTATCGAAAATTAAACTCACTAGAACTCCACGCTAACAAAGTGGTTTTAAAAATTAACGTCTCAAAAACAAAACTACTTCGCGTTAACGCTAGTGGAACATGTGATCTCTCGATTGACGGACATCAGATAGAGGAAGTCGATAAGTTTTGTTATTTGGGCAGCTGGATGTCCGAAAACGGTGTTGCTGACTCGGATGTGTGCTTTCGTGTAAACAAGGCGCGTCACTCCTATTGTAGGCTAAATAATATCTGAAACTCCTCGCAAATCTCCCGGAATCTGAAGCTAACGATCTTTAGATCTTACGTTCTCTCAGTACTCTTGTATGGCTGCGAAACGTGGAAAGTCACAGAGTCAATTGCGACGCACCTTCAAGTCTTCGTCAACAAGTTCTTAAGGACGATACTGAGAATAAGATGGCCAGACATTATCACCAACCAAGACTTGTGGAGAGTACCACAGCAGAAAGCAATCGCGCTCACCATCAGACGACGAAAAAGGGTCTGGATTGGCCTCACTATGAGAAAGCCAGCGGACGATACTACGAAACTAGCTCTCGAATGGAATCTACAAGGAAGCCGCCGAGTTAGCCGTCTTAGCAAGATATGGAAAAGGACAATAGAAGAGGAAGCAAGATCCCAGGGGACAGAGTGGCGTTTCTTAAAACCTCATTCGATAAATCGAGTTCGAGTTTGTAAAAGCCCTATGCTCCCCCCCCCCCCCCGCGGAGTAAAGGAGAGAAAGAAAGAAGAAGTAAGGTGCTTCTTATCTTATGAAACGATGCATGCCATTCTGACTCATTTGGCTTAAAGGTCACTAATGTAACGTTATCTTGTTCTGAATGCTTTTTAAAACTTAATTTTGTATTCACCACACACTACTCTAACTTTCACCCTCATTTCTTTGTGTCTTTCCAATATGTTGTGCTTCTAATCCAGTGAGCCGCAGTGTATATCAATGGCCGACATGTTTTACCTGTTTGTGTACCACGCAAGCCAAGAAGACGATGAAAAAAAGGAAAATGTCGAGTTCCTCAAATGCAGTTATTTATAAAAAAACTAAAACAAAATGCAATACACATCGATTTTCCCATTGCACTGCATTGGTCCTTATAGTTGGTGTTCGTCGGTCGGTCGGTCGGCCGGTCACTGTACATTCGTATTTTATGCTCCTCAATCCTCACACTGCTGGGCCGGCGGTAATTGCGCTCGATTCCAATCGTGGAAATGTCATCGCAGAGCACATTCATGGACGAATTTATAGCAAGAAAGCGAGCAACAAAGATGTAAGCAGGACATTCGAGTAGAAGCAATAAAATGCACAAAATTACGATAGCGCTTGCAGGGGGTTATGCCAAACGAAATCCAATTGGCGCCAGAGAGTTTCTCGTCTTTTCCGCTCCTCCGTCGTGCGAAAAGAAAGAACAGCAAGGACTGTTCAACTTTGCAAACGTATGTGACACGTTCGAGTTGGGAACTGGGACGAAGAATGTGGCGATGACGACGAAGCGAATTATGATTCACTTCACACATTGCAGTAACAGGATATGCATAAAAAAGGAACGATAGAGCCAAGGAGTAGCACTGAACTTCTAGTTACTCAAGCAGAATATGCGATTTTCTTTGTGCTTTTTTGTGCCGTCCTTTCTTCTGCTGCTTACTGCTTGGCACTGACAGAAAAAGAGAAGCACCTTCAGATTGTATGCGATGCGCTTCTTCCCAAAAAGACTCCGCAGGGACGCATTTGCTTGGTGCAAAAAAAAAAACACACACGAAAGGGATCATTTCGATATGGAGTTTAAGCAAATAGGGATAATGCGATTTTTGGCATTTCTTTTATCGCCCATTACGTTTATATGCAACACTCATACACACAAGTGGGATTATGATATAAGAAATGGAAAACTTTTTTTGTCTCTCCTTGCTCAGCATTCGATAATATTTTCTTTACAGCTCATTAGTGTGAAAAGTTATAGATAGTTAGAAAAAGGAACACCTTGGCGAGGTTACAGGCATCAAGGATTATAGAGATAATCAACGAGGCGAACAACCGTCAGAGGGCAAACCAAATGGCGCACAAATGAAGCTCAATTGAGTACAACCAGAGAGGAACAAAAGGGCAACCTTTTTTGTAGCCTTTGTTATCTTTAAGGTTTTATGAAGAGAAAAGTAAACGTGGTTTTCATACCCAGAGCCGGTAAATGCTCGCATGTTAGTCCAAAGGATCTCAGACCAATCAGTCTTTCATCATTCCTGTTGAAGACACTGGAAAGACTGATCGATATCTACATACGCACACGCATCGGCAAAAGACTCCTGTCTACAGGTCATTGTAAAGGCAAGTCTGTAGAAACAGCTATTCTATTCAACATTCCCTTCACCACAAGGAGTAGACAATGGTGGTTATCCTAGATATTGAAGGCGCTTTTAACCACGTCAACACATTAGCGTTTACGGATGCTCTGTCGACTTAGAGGGTGGACGACTCGCTTGGAGAATTGATTAAACTTCAGCTTACAAGTAGGATTATTAATTCAAAACTGGGAGTGTCGTCTTCCAGAAGAGGAACCCCACAACGTGGAGTCCTATCCCCCTTCTATGAAACTAAGCGGTGAATGAGACGGATGACGTTGTTATTGCCGTCTCATTAAAATACCAGAATACCCTAAAGGAACTCCTGCAAAATACTCTCAACTAGCTAACTTGCTGTAGCTAAGGAACAAGCCTACTCTTCTATACGGTGTGACTGTACGGTGGACTGGCTTAAATAAGAAATTGACAAGTTAAGCAAAGTCCAAAGATCAGCTAGTATAGGTATTAGCGGAGCACTTCGTACAGATAAACCGGCATAGGTCCAATGAAGCCACTGCCAATCTTTGGCACCTCTTTGTGGCTTACAACTGGGACATAGCTCTTATACAAGAGCCATGGACCAACAAGGGTTGAATTCAGGGTATCGCAAATAAAATAGGTTAGTTGGTTTACAGCAAAGGCGACGAGAGACCAAGGACAGCTATCCTATATCGCCAGCAGTATAATATCTATTCCATCAATCTATTTCCAGAGACATAACCGCGATCTCTTTAGAGACGCACACAACTCATGGCAGCACGAGCATCATCAACTTTGCCGCTGCTTATTTGCAAGGAGGTATCGGCGCCGTGGCTCAGTGGATAAGAGCATGGACTTCTGAGCAGGTGGTTCGTGGTTCGAATCCCAGTAACACCAAAAGTATTTTTCACTGTGTTCCACCTCTCGCGAAAGTCTGACAAACGTCCAAGAGCAATAAATTGTCACGGAAAGCTTCTCAATTCGTCATTCGGATTGGGCATTATAAATAACGTGGTACAGTTGGGACCTATTATCATGAAAGACATCACGTTAGATTATTGCAGTGAGGTTTAATATCTGCGCGTCATCCTTGATAAACGGCTAAAATGGAATTCTCTGCCATCTGCCATCTGTCTGCAATCGAAAGTGCCAGTAAGACCTTGTGGGATGGCAAAACTTTGGAGTCTTAAAACTAAAATGATACATTGGATGTATACAATGATGGTGAGACCAATTATCACGTAAGCGGCCATCGTTTAGTGGCCTAAGATTCTTGAACGGACAACGGCAATTTAGCTTAAGAATCTACAAAGAAGTGCCTGTCTATGTATAACAGGTGCAATGAGCACCTGCACTACGGCTGCATTAGAAGCTATTGTAGAGCTTTCAACCTTGCCTGCCAATCTTCATCAGCAAGACGGCCTCTAGATGCGCTATTAAGCTGCAACTAGAATACGGGTTCAAACCAGGTAACTATGTGGGACGTCTGAAAGTTCTTGAATCAATTTCCGAAAGAGACATGTTTTGCACTATCCCCGACACCATGGCCAGGGAGTACTCTTTCGGCAGGTTATTTGAGGTAACAATATTGGACCGTGCAATCAGGTATAATGGTGTTTCAGCACTGGACGCTCAAAGTATGGTCTGATACACAGACGGATCGAAGATGGAATCTGGAGTAGAAGCTGATGTTTTCGGACCCTATACCAATAGGTCCAACGGTTTTCCAGGCGGACCTTCATGCCATTGAGGTTTATTCTAGTGCAAACCTCAATGGCATGGAGTGAAGACCGCGGGAATCATACCCATTGGAATCGGGAACCTTAGTTAGAATATTTTCGGCGCTACGATTTATATCTTTTCAGTCAGGCAGCTCTGAAAGCGTTATCGTCCAGCATAATTGACTCTAAATCAGCTAAATACTGGCTTCGATGTAAGGGACAAAAGGGTAAAGCTCGGTTGTGTCCATGCTCACCAAGGGACTGCATGGAGATGAACTGCCAGGGCTGGATCGGAATCTGCGTTCTTAGGACCGGAACCTTACCGTGGTGTCAAGTGGGCTGCCACCACAGCGATGATTAATAAGTGGGCAGGTAAACTTCGTCTGGCCCATTGGGATAATATCCCAGGGTCCTTTTCCTATAAGGAAATCCTTGATCTAGACAAGGATAGCATTAGAAAGCTGGTGAGCTTTCTCACAGGCTTACGATATCACCTTAGAAAAATTAGTCTAGGATCAGACACGGAATGTAGGTTCTGCTCGCACATTCCCTGTGACTGTCCTGCATTGATCTGGTTAAGGAGACGTATTTTCCATAAGGCCATATCTTTGTCGGCGTATATGCGAAGCTCTGCCACTAAGGACATACTATCCTTCATTGGTGAGGTAGTCTCTTTGATTATCTACACCCTATGATGCAATAGATCTTTTTATGTCGCAGTATCAGCCTCTTGGGCTAGTGTTGTCTACAAAAAAGATTAAGAGAATTAATTTAAATTAAGTTGCTCTTAGAAATACTCGTAAGGGGAGGATCGTACCCCGATAGTAGAGCATTGGCTTGGTGTTAAAACTTTTTGGGAACAGAAATTCGATTTTTCGAGATAGAAAACCCCTCGATTGAATCTGCAACTACCACCCATGTGCAATATTTTCGAATTATAAATGCCCAGATACAAATTTGTTATTCCTTCTCAGTATAAGATATAAATAACCAATTTGAGGGCTCATTTTAGATCCCTTTGATGTGGAATCCTTACACTCATCGTCATCATCCCAGTTGTGCCAAAAATATCCGCTCTGTTCTGCTGTTCTGTATACCAAATTACAAGTTAGGTTTTCTTCAAATTAATAGAAATGTCATCCCACTTACAAGTATTAACATTTATTGCAAAATATCCTTGCAGTGAAGTGCGGTATGGTGCGGTGTGGTGCATTATGGAATTTTCAGACGATTGAGCGAAAATATTACGAACGTCATGGCTGGGCATTCATTCATTCATATACTGGAACTGGAATGCAAACGATGCCCAACCAACCGGCACAGCAAACGGCATGGCACTAAATCAGCTGTGCTTTGAGATGGCGACGACTGCTCCGCCAGAACAGAACGATTCGTTATGTCGTCGTCGTTGTCGTTTACAAAAATATATTTTTGGCACACTTCCCACGGCATAGATTTACAATTTGGGATCTGGTGCTCCTCTAAAAATACATGGAGCCCCGCATAATAAGAAAAGAAATTAATGTTTAATGGGGGGGAATGGGAAAATGGGATAAATCAACAACGGAGTGCACATTTTTGTATGTAGTCATACATTTCCGTGGTTACAGTGGGTTGCGATGGTGGAAGAGTGGAGCAGCAGACAAGAACACTCAGTGCAGACAAACGGCCGATCACTGCTCACAGAATATTGATAAACGAGTACGCAATCAAATTGCACATCAGCTGGCTGAGACACTCTCTGTTTCTAATCCGGCAATCGAAACGTCGACGTCTTCGTATGGGCCGCATTAGGGGCTAAAAATAACCAGGCCAAAATACAAGGAACCACTCGACGACTGCTTTTCGTCGCCGCCGTCATGCTCCATCGAATGCTCGGATTTTCGTCATCGATTGTAGCAATTTCCAATGCAAATTGTCGTTGTATCTATTGACGGCATCATCATCAGTTTGGTGGAGGAATGGAGATGATAATCTATATAGGTATTTAAGATACATTTTTTTGAATTTTGTAAATTTGTGATTGATACATCTTGAACATTTTGTGTTACAATTAGAAAGAACTTGAGGGATGGTAAGGGGAAACAGGTGGAAAAAACAAAGTGTCGTAGCGTGTGTTTACTTGTGTGTATCTGTGTGTGGGAGAGATATTTTTGATAAATTTTTATAAGAATTTAAAGAGAGAAATGCAAAATTAATATCGAACTGCGATGAGAAGAATTAATTACCGTAAATGTGAACAACATTTTGGACGAGTTTTCATTCGCAACATTGAAGAGGACGTTAGCATTTGACATCCATTGGTGAATAAAAATAGACGGGGGATGAAACATTGATTCGGATGATTTGTTAGGCGATCACAATTGAAGTAAGAGGTAATTTTATCAGCGACAACGACAATTGGCGGAAAATTTGTCAGCGGTCAGCGTCAGAAGCTTAACAGCAGTGGGAATTGCTGTTATTTGGTTGACATTTAGAAAAAAGATCAACGCATTAAAGTTATAGTTCAGTAGCTTAGTGATAATTCTTCGTTTTTTTATAACTTGCGAGCGCGTAAAGGGGTAAGCATCCTTATAATGCGCGGCTATATGCTTGGCAGTGCGTAGGCGTTAAGGAAAAGGGGTAGAAAAGTGGAAATGTCTAGGTGAGCATGTGGTTTGAATGCTTATCGATCGTAGCGATGTGGAAAAACATAGCTTCGCAAAGTACATGTTGTGCGGCTAAGGAACGAATCTATGAACTTAACTATACATCAGAAGATGGGCTTGAAGGTAAACTGGTGAGCATTTAGTGCACCACGAGTATTGCGGTTGAATTTATGGAGAGGAGGCATGCAACGCAAGTCAGTCAGAGACTTCTCCCTTGGCAATGAGTCTGTATCTTAATCTTAAAGACCGCTTGTGGAAGAAGCAGTAAAACAGTGACAAGCAGGAAATATTTCTGCTGTGTTCAAGGGAATCTATTAACTTCGCAATATTCTCATCACCGATAAAGGCTTAGAGCTCTATCTAGCAGGTGCAAGGTGCTTTTAGGCGCATCTGACCAGATATCAAAATTATACTCAAGTTTAGGGCGATTAAAGGCCTTGTAGATTGTAGTCAGATCAGAGGGAGTGAAATAAGTCTTGCACCCTGTGGTGACAGTGAATATGTGGTCATTCCAACGAAGCTTGTCGCTAACGTACATAACGAGAGTTTCTATATTTTCGGTTTCCTCGATGCAAGTGCCATTCATTGCTAATGGCATTGGAATTAAGATCCGCTTAGACGAAAGGCACCCGAAATGAGTTTTGGAAGCATTAAATTCTACTCTATTGTTTTCTGCCGATTTTATTATACTGTCCCGGTCAAAATTTAACGTGGCTTACAGACGTAGTTGTTTGAGTTGCACATGAGAAGTGAATAAACTTATATGAGAAGCTGAGAGAACTGTCGCCAGCAAAAGAATGCAATGATTTAAAAGTAATCGACAAGAGATCATTAATAAATAAAAATGAGAAAGAGTGTCGGGGACAAAACAGAGCCCTGCGGTACACCAGATTCACATTTGAGGCCGTCCAAAACAACTTGAATTGAGCGATCTAAAAGACAGCCTCTAATCCAATGAAGCAGTTTTTTATCGACTCCATAAACAGGCATTTTGGACAAAATGGCTTGATGCCAAACTCCGACAAATGCCTTGGATATATCGAGTACAACAGACTTGCTTTCATTAAATTGATGCAAAGACCGGTTCCACTGTTATGTGAGATATACCATCAAATCACCAGTAGAACGTTGCCTACGAAAAATCCGTACTGCCAGTCACTAGGGATTTCGTTAATTTCAAGATATTTCTTGTGCTGAAAATTGATCAGAGTTTCCATGACCTTGCAAAGAATGGATCTAATGCCATGGATCGGTACGAGGAAGAAGTCGACGGCGCACCTTTTTTGGGTATGGGCTGAACAAAGGCTGTTCACCAACTTCTCGGGAAGAGTCCAGAAGAATAGGGTAGATGGAAAAGATGGAAAAGCTTACGCAATGCCAGCTTCGAAGAACAGCTCTTGAGAGCTAATGACGAAATACCACCTGGTCCAGCGGACCAGGATGAATGAAGATCTGTCCCATAAAGTGTTGAATACTTGGTGGTAAAGGCGAAACAATGCACATTCTGGAAGCGTGGAGCTAGCTGCAAAATGAGCAGCAAACCGATTGGCCCAGTCCTTAGAGCTGACCGAAGGAATGTGATTATAAATGGGCGTTGGAATCGACGACGAGGCTGCATTCTTAATTCTTTCAGGAAATTTTTTACTACCTTTGAATGGAATAAAGTCCCTCATACTAATAAGAATGATGTGAGTGATCACATCAGCGGCGGCATCCATGCAGTACTTGGCTAGCCTAAGAAAAAGATGGTTTTTTGGAGCTCTTTTGATGGTTTTTTTGGGGTCTTTTGATGGTCTTTTTGGGTATTTTGAGAGTCTTTTGGAGGTCTTTTGTGGGGGAGGTCTTTCGAGGTGCTTTTCTTCTGTGTATCTTTTAATGGTCTTTTGGGGATCTTTCGATGGTCTTTTGATGGTCTTTTGGAGGTATTTTGAGGGTCCTTTTGAGGCCTTTTGGAGCTATTTTTAGAGTCTTTTGGAGGGCTTTTTGGGGTCTTTTGAGGGAATTTTAAAGGTCTTTTGGGAGATATTTTGGAAGTGGAGGTCGTTTGAGGGTATTTTCTTTATAGGGGTCTTTTGATGGCCTTTTTTTGGGGGTGGGTCTTCTGAGAGTCTTTTAAGTGATACTTAAAGGGTCTTTTAAGGGGTATTTTAGGAGCTTTAAGGGGTCCTTTAAGAGACTTTTAAGGGGTCGTTAAGGGTCTTTTGCTTGGTCTTTTGGAGTCTTTTGAAGATCTTTGCAGTCTTTTTGCGGTTTTTTTTGTGGTCTTTTTTTTTCTTCTGTTGGTCTTTTGAGGGTCTTTTAGGGACCTTTTGGAGGTCTTTTGAATGTCTTTTGCTTTTTTTCATGGAATGTACGTCCATGGTATAAAGGTGATATAACAGGAATCAAGGATATCAAGTGGACAGGGAAAGTTGTCTTACAACAAAAGAATGGACTGCGCGGCGACTTTTTCAACCTGGCGTTGGAGAAAATAATCTAAGACTCTGATGTAACAGCAACATAAATAATCGTCTATAAGTTCATCCACACAATCTTGACATCGGCGGTAAAAACTTAAGAGCTTTTATCTAAATCGAGCAGGCGGCCTGACAGCAAAACAAACTAAATATTGGAAAAGAAGTAAAGTACGTCTGCGACTAGAAGACCCAACATTGGTCATTCAATGAAGATAGTGGAACGCAAATTAAAAGTAAGCATGGGAAAGTCCTTTGCGGTAGGATTTATGGGGAACGACAGTGAGCAGGTTAATCCTACGTTGGAAGGTTGCCATGGACCACGATGCCCAGAGTTTAAAGATGCCAAACAAGATGACTTCAGCTCGTAATCTGGACCGGTGGAGATATTTTTTGTGACCGTACACCGGTTGTAAATATGATCATCATAAGATGATGATGATGATGATGATGATGCTGATGATGATGATGATGATGATGATGAGGATGATGATGATGATGATGATGATGAAAAATAAACATCGACCGACCCACCAAATATCCGGGTAATATGCTGCCTGTATACAGAAAAGTGCATTATCACAGGGTACATTATCACAACGAATGTTACATTTTCAATAAAGAAAACAAAACTCCTGACTGTTTAAGGAAATTCATAGACGCGGTGGTCCCACCGATCAAATATATACCACCACCTGAGGCATTTTTGTGTTACGATAGCTCTGAAGGGCTTTTTGTCATACTAGACTGGACAAACTTGAATCGCAAAATGCACACGAAAGATACTAAACTAATACATTATGTCCGAGCTGACAAACAACCCTTAAGATATACGAGTTCAGCACATACACGTTCCTGAAGAGAGACCGAGACGAGGTTGTGGAATTTAAATAGGTATCCTCCGTGAATGTTATTGCATCACTAATCAGGGGACTAGAGCGGATTCGTAATTGAATGAAAACTCTAAAGAATTTTCTTGGATTGAGTAATAGCCACAACATGTTTCTGCTACATAGAACATAGTACTTCTAAGTTTCAATTTAATTTTCTAATATTCAGCTTGCTGTTGATGGTTAAACCATAGGAAACTGATAAGACTATCCAATTTGTTATCCTGCCAATGAAAACTTTGACAACAACATAAATTCCATATGAATCATGAAATTGCGGGTAGGACCGAAACTCTTGCCCCATTATTCTCCCAACAATATGCCGAGCAATATTCTCGTGCGTTCATAACCAGATTTCTGCCGGTCACATCCTTGTTTGTATGGTAGGGCAATATAATATGTAGCTTCGGTTTCTATTCCAACAAAATATTTTTGTGAGTCTTTAATGTCCTGAACCGAAGTTGTGAACCACAAGATGAATGTATCTATGTGTAATACCAAAAAAAAAGTTACAAGGACCAACAATTATTATTGCCACAACAATTTGTTGCGATTGATCGGTTTTTTGCCCTCATATCCTTTGTTGTCTCCAAATGAAATGAAAATATTTTGCATGTGTATGAATATGGAATTTAAAGTGTGTTCGGAAATTGTCAAAATGCCAACAACAACAACGATAAGCACATCCTTAATACACCATACGATTCGTATGTATTGCACAAATGGAAGGAAGGACTCACTCGGTTAAGAGGTCATCGTCTGATTTCAATGTTTAGGTTCATCCATCCTCCAACCAACCAAAAAATACCAAAAAATATAAAAAAATACTTACATGTCGCTCGTCCTAGTGAGTGTCCTTTTGAATATTGTAGTCATATCCTCGGCTGCTGGTAACAGTTATCCAGAGTTAGCGGCATTGGTACTAATAATGCGACAACCGCTTTTTCATTCGCGCTGCTGTTTGGCTGCTTCCTTTCGATTGTGGTAGAGGCAGTTGTACTGCATTGGGTGGATCGGGGGTTTGGAAAAGGTGCCTTTGTTTGTTGCTGCTTTATACGCTATCCACCAACGAAAACGATGACGAACACGAAGACGAAGACGAAGAAGACTATCCAACAACTCAAATGTGTCGACAAAATGGAATAATAATCCTACATAAGGAACTATGACGAGAAGGACATTGAGCAGGACAATCAGTTGCATGAGAAAGAGGAGAAAGGCAGACACCACAGAATGGAATACAAAACGACGACGACGACGAGCTGCTGATGGCGATGGTAATTCCGATATCCGCTTCGGCAATGGCTTAGGCAACAATCCTCCTATACAAAGAAAGTAGACGATCCTAGGCCGCAAATAAATACTTGTGCTTCTTATAATGGTAATGGTACTGGTGCTGGTGCTGGTCCTTGTGGTGGTGGTGGTGCTGGTGAGTCACTCTCTGCTCTAAACTCGTCGCAGGATGTCCTTTGGTCGGTCGACTTTTCTGCTTCTATTTTACTCCGACTCAATTTACATGCTAGTCGGTCGAGCATTGGCATTGGTTTGTCTCGGCCGCCATGTACATTGGGGATGGACCCACATTTTTTTTAAAAAAAAAGTTTTTCTGAGTTTTGTTGTAAACTTCTGTACGACGTCGTCTGCTGCCTAAATTTGTGTGCAGTGCTTTATGTTTAATCCGTTGCTTAAAGCCTCTATTTGAAAAATTAATCCTTTGGGACTCCGTCCGTCTGTAGGTCCATTTGCTTATGGGCTATCACTACTGTATACCTTTGCATCATACTATATAGGGTTGGTCACGGTCCAGTACAGTCCGCTCCTAATTCCGTTTCAATCCGATTTAGTTGAGTTCGGTTTCCGGTCTCTGGCCGGTCGTTTGTTGTTTTGGTTTGTGGTTCCTTTTTAGTTGGCCGAATTCCGTTGTGCCTCGGCCCGATTGACGTAGGGTTAACGAAACAGTTTTTACGCCTCCATCGTCAAAAACATTGTGGGGGTTGTCGTTGGCGACATGTGGCACCGAAAGGACATTGTTGTTGCTGTGGTGGTTCGTAGCAGCACATGTGTCCGTAACAAACGAAAAGGATAATCCATTGAAATTTAAATACACGAACCGGGCAAGGATTCTTTTTTTTTCTTTTTTTTTTGTTAAATAACTCAAACTGTCGATTCGATTTATTTGCTTGCACCCCTCCTCCCTTACATCAATCTCACACAAGGATTTTCTTCGATGCTGTAGTTGTGTCTGTTTCTGTGTCTGTGACTATGGCTGTATTGTGCGGGATTTTTTTGAGTGTATTTCATTTGGCAAAAACTAAATCGTATCCTTGGGACGATTGTGTGACAATGGCGCCGAGGGAATACTTTTGTTTATTTATTACCATCAATGTTGCCAGTTTTTATATTACAGAATACAGAATGACTGGAATTTGTGTGGAATTTTTATTTGTTTTGTAATAAAATTATCGTTAATTTGTTTTTATTTCAGTTACTTGTGTTTTTTCTTTGGATTATATTCGTACATCGATCAAATTGGTATAAGTTTTCTGAGGTATTTTTTTAATATTTCAATTGTCATATAGATATTCCTTTTATATTTCTGTTTAAATATATATGTTATTAATAAATTAAAACCGCATTAAATTTAGAAATACGCCTCAAGTAATCCATCCAAATTTGTATAGGCGTTCATTGAACAAAAAGTATTGGGAGTCGGGACTAACGATACGCAGCTCAAATTAATAATTCGGTACTCCTGTCGAGTACTAATTTGACAGTCCGGAAAATTAAATACAAAAAATCTACGTAGTGTTTTATCTAAACCGCGAAATTCGTAGCGCAGGGACATAAGTCCCAAAAGAAAAAATTGTCCCACTAAATTGGGACATAAGTCCCTGTGCCTTTAAAAGGAGCAATTTCGTGTATATAATGAAAGTCCACAATTTCTTTTTTTATTATCTCTCCGAAAATTTGGGACTTATGACCCGATCGGTTGAGACATAAGTCCCTAAGTCGATTTAGGTCTTATATCCCATTTAAGTGGGTCATAAGTCCCAAAAGTAAATATTGGGACTTATGTCCCAAAAGGAAAAATTGGGACATATTTTTTGGGACTTTTGTCCCTGTGCCTTTAAAAGGACCCATTTTGTGTATGTAATGAAAGTACACAATTTTTTTTATTATTATCTCTCCGAATATTTGGGACTTATGTCCCGATCGGTTGGGACAAAAGTCCCTAATTCGATTTGGGACTTATGTCCCATTTAAGTGGGTCATAATTCCCAAAAGAAAATATTGGGACTTATGTCACTGCGCCGAAATTCGTACGTTACAGAGCTACAAGAGTTTTCTTTTCACACAAATCAATAGAATACGACGGCAACCGTCTCTTGCACTAGGCAACAGTGAGGTAGTGAGATACAAATTCGTTTTGAGAAATGCTAAAACCTACTGAAGCAACAATTCTGACACAGTGTTAACAGCACTGAGCAGAGAATATTATTGTAAAGTCCGATTCAAGGAACCATGTTCCCGAACATAAATTGACTTTGTAAGCCTCGTATAATGTCCTTACTGTGCCGGAACTGAAAATAACAATCGCTTCAAGGCATCTGATTTCTCGAGCGGGAATTGATAGCAGAACGATGCCAACAATCGTCAACAACGTCTTTGGAAGTCTACCAAGTAATTCTGTGGTGAACGAGGAATTGCACGGATTTCATAATCTGCACACCACCATACTATCACACCGTATAGAAGAGTAGGTCTTACTACCGCTGTATATAGCCAATGAGTAATATAGAGTTGAAGACCCTACCAATGGCTTTTTTGCCTGAGAAGAGTGTCACTGTGGCTTTATGAACTCTTTCTTGTATGATAGGTTTCCAGCTCAGCTTTCTGTCCAAAATAAGACCTTGGCTCTATCAGAGAATGTTTAGCTTATACCTTTTATAGAAGGAGGCTTAATAAGTGGAACTTTATATTTCCTGGTGAATACAACAAACTCAGTTTTGTGAGGATTTACTCCTAAGCCACAGCGATCTGCTACAGCAAGTTAGCTTGTTGAGAACATTTTGCAGGCGTTCCTTTAAGGTATTCGGGTATTTTGCTGAGGCAATAGCAAGGTCATCCGCATAAGCGATTACTGTGAGAAAATTGTCGGGTCGATAGGCGCCGTGATTGCTCACAAGTGGATACGGCTGTCAATGTCGAAGATGTTTTTGCATAGAGTCGTCACCGTTGATAAAACCTGGATACATTTCTATACGCCAGAAGCCAAGCGACAATCAAAACAACGGATTTTTTCGGTTGAATCTGCTCCGAAGAAGGCAAAGAGGGCAATTCCATCTGCCAGAAAGGTCTTGGCCACGTTTTTTTTGGGATTCAAAAGGAATAATTCTCATGGACTTTTTGCAGAAAGGAACAACGATCACGGAACAGTACTACAGTGTATTATTGGACCTATTCGATAAGAAATTGAAGGAGGCACAACCAAGAAGAAAAAAGTGCTGTTTCACCACGATAACGCACCAGCACATGTATCCCGAATTTTCCCACCAAAATTGCAAGAACTGCGCTACGAATTATTGCCGCACGCACCGACCTGGCTCCCTGTAATTTCTTTCTATTTCCCAGCAAGAAAAATGGCTTGAAGGAAAAATTTGAGCTCAAACGTGGAGGTTATAGCCGACACAGAGATCTATTTTGAAGAGTTTGAGAAATCGTATTTTGTGGAGGTGTTAAAGAAATTGGAGGAAGGCTGGGAAATGTGTATCGACCTAAAAGGAGATTACGTTGAAAATTTAAAAAAAAAAATGCGAAAAACTTGCGTCTTCATTCCTAACTCAGGTAATTCTTGATCGCCACTGGTAAGAATTGGTAAAAACATTTAGGTCATTGTAAAAATGGAGCTTACGTTTTCGAAAGAGGGCTGAGTACGTGCAGAGAAGGTAAATGATGCTCTCATCCATGCAGCTTCTGCGGAAGTAATTTGAGAATACGCAAATCCTTGCTGCATGCTTGCCTATGCACTGGGCAGTGATGACAACTATTGTAGCACCAGATTGGTGTTTAGGATTTCGGTAGGTAGAACGTAAACAATACGTCCGTGGTAGATCGAGACAAATTAAGAAGACTATTCCAGACGAATAAATTTTTTTTATCTGGAATAATCCTAACGTTTGGAATAGTCTCCCGAATGCACTTAATATAAAATGTACGTTCAGCAACGAATTTCGACAGAAAGCTGACAAAGCTGACGCTTGAATTTAGGTTAAAATTTAGGTAAAACTGGTAAGACCATTTCGGAAGGCTATAGCAAAAATCCTGGTAGACTGAATCGGACAGGACAGAAAAGGACAGGCAAGCAAGAAATGCCAATCTGGATACTTTGCAAATAATATTATAGTATTGTAGTATAATATTGTAATATTTATGTGGATGATGATGATAATAACGGAAAAATGGGGTATACATGGGGTCCCATATGTATCTATTGCGTTTCCCCCTAACTATTGCTATGTAGGCAGTGTATGCCTGTCCCTCTAGCACTCCCTCCATACCAATCTTGTCTATGAACTTAATTATATGGTATAGGTTCAGTTAACGCGCTTTGGATAGCGTGGGCCGAAACATGATGTGACATTTTTTGTCTAGCTATGGCGTTCCGGAAAACTCATCAACATCCTCAAGGAGCTGTACCGCAACTCAACATGACGCGTCATGCATAACGGTCATCTTGGCTCACCTTTCCACATCTACTCGGGAGTCAAGCAAGGTTGCACCCTCTCACCATTGCTTTTCACAACTGTCATCGACTGGGTGATGAAAATAGTAACCCACGTACTCCATCGGGTTTGCCATGGAATGTTTTTCACCGCCTATAAGACCTGCACTATGCCGATGATATCTATCTCCTATCACAATCGCTAGGTGACATGGAGCGAAAATTAAACTCACTCCACGCTAACAAAGTGGGTTTAAAAATTAACGTCGCAAAAACAAAGCTACTTCGCGTTAACGCTAGTGGAACATGTGATCTCTCGATTGACGGACATCAGATAGAGGAAGTCGATAAGTTTTGTAACTTGGGCAGCTGGATGTCAAAAAATGGTGTTGCTGACTCTGGTCTAAACAAGGCGCGACACTCCTATAGTATGCTAAATAATATCTGGAGCTCCTCGCAAATCTCCCGGAATCTAAAGCTAACGATCTTCAGATCTAACGTTCTCTCAGTACTCTTGTATGGCTGCGAAACGTGGAAAGTCACAGAGTCAATTGCGACGCGCCTCTAAGTTTTCGTCAACAAGTGCTTAAGGAGGATACTGAGAATAAGATGGCCGGACATTATCACCAATCAAGACTTTCGGAGAGTACCACAGCAGAAAGCAATCGCGCTCACCATCAGACGACGAAAAAGGGTCTGGATTGGCCACACTTTGAGAAAGCCAGCGGACGACATTACGAAACTAGCGCTCGACTGGAATCCACAAGGAAGCCGTCGAGTTGGCCGTCCTAGCAACACATGGAAAAGGAGAAGAGGAAGCAAGATCCCAGGGGACCGAGTGGCGTCTCTTGAACCGTCAGGCGATAAATCGAGTTCGTTGGCGGGCGTTTGTAGAAGCTCTAAGCTCCCCGACGAAGTAAAGGAAAGAAAGAAGAAGATGGGTTGAATACCGTGCAGATTCCGAGATCGCGTGAGTTCCCATGTGATCTTTCCTCTGCCGGATCATTGCTCCGCTTTCATTAAGAAGGTGCCACGGGACTTCCTCGGCTTCCCCACAAAGCGTGCAGCTGCCATCCTTCTCTAATTTTAACTTGTGTGTGTGCCATCTCAGTCTACAAAGTCCTGTTAGAAAACCCATAATGATTCTTACATTACGTCTACCAAGTCCCAATACCGAGCGAGACCTCTTTCGGTCATAGTTCCCCATCAGTTCCTTTGCTTGTCGTAGGCCTGCGAGATTTTCCCATCTTACAGAAGCAGCTGCCTTACCTATTCTGCATATCTCCTCCCGAATTATGCGATACCCTATGCCAAAGAATGGTTTTGGCGCTACAAGCGGAGTTTCTGCCCCTGCGAGTCTATGTACTGCTTCTATGCTAGTGTGGCCTGCACCTTTGCTTTATGTTACAAAAAACAATAGACCTTTCAAGGATCAATTAGAAATTTTCGATTTCATTATCGCCGTTTTGTGTCCCAATACTTTTTGTCCATGCGATGATCATAATTAGATATTAAGTTATACCTAGGTACCGTTTATATCCCTTTTTATAGGAGAACTTGTTATTCCCCTTTAATCCTGTTGTGTGATATTCATAGTAGAAAATATCCTTCAGTTGGTCAATGTATTGGTCTTAAGTTTTCATTTAATTTTTGTAAAAAAAAACAATTGGTCTTTAGGTTGCACTAAATTAATATTTCGTTTAATTGAAAAAATTATATTTTTTTCACTAACGTTAATCCGTAATTAAATATTCTTTTATTATTATTTATTTATGATTCTATAAAGCAGCAAGTGCTCATGGTCTGAATTGATGGATTTGACGCATTCCGCGTCAATTGAAGTAATTTTTGCTTAACAATATTGGAATAATTAACACTACATTTTACTTAATTCTATTTTAGAATTATAATTAAAGCGTTTTGATAAAATCTATTAAATTAGTTTATTTATTGATCTATGATTGAGTTAAGCGACCGTGCATTTCATAATAGTATTGGTGTTTTTTATTTTATTTATCTTTTATTTTTTTTTTTTTTTATTTTAATTTTTTTTTTTTTATTTTTTTTTATTACTTATACTAAGCACTAGCACTTAAACTTTCACCGGTTAGTTGGCTAATTTATTTATTGCTAAAAGGTTGACATTAATAAGTTGTTATCCGTTTTAGAGCAGAAGTGAAAACCGAGCACTGACATGATTATAACACAAAAATTATATTATAAATAATTATTACCAATATTTACACAATAATTATATGCGAACACTATTTACAACGCCAAAGCCACTTGCAATGCGCTTACAAGAAAATTTCCACCGGAAGTGTTGCAGTTTGATGATTTGCCTTTCCAGATGGCAACAATGGCTGAACGCGGCGACAACGACGACGACAACGACGACGACGATGAAGAGGACGACTGCGACGAAGAAATCCACGAGACGATTGACGACCGACGACCGATGAGTGAAAAACCGAATGCACGCAAATAATTTTTGGTTATGAAGATGTAGCCGGTGCGCGGCACGTCGATGACAAAGACAACAACTACTGCGAATTCGGCGTAAAATTGTTGTTGCACTCGCGACTGCAAAACCGTGGAACGCGGCGACAACGAGCACGAGATTTTTCACATTTTTTTCCGATAGTCGACCGCAGATTCCATTTTTTTGGGGAATCTCACTGATAAATAAAAATTTTAATTTCAATTCACTGCAGGATTCTTAGCTTTTCACCGTTTGACAATTTCGTTGTTTGTTAACTTAAGGGGTGTGACAAAGTGTGGCCAACACACTCCTTCAGTTGAAGTAGTAAAGTTCTATTTAATTATTTTGCTTCTCTCAGCCTTTGACTTTCTTTTGCGACGCGAATCACGTTACACGACCATTTTTCCCGGAGACTTCAAATCAACTGAAAAACTCAGTTAAGCGAATATGCGATGGGTTGGTTGTTTTTTACCAATTTTTCTCACTGAGTTTTCCATGCAGCAAACAGCGGCGGAAAAAGTTTTCACGTAAATAGTTGAAAGAGAAAATGAAAATGCGGAAATGCGCAACTGCTAAAATTGAGAGCACAAATATACGTAAAGAGCCAAGCCCATATGTGAAGTATGCAACTGACAGATCGGGTAAATACACGCGTCCTTTTGGGAAGTGTCCATAGACAAAGCATATGATGGAAGCGACGCAAGAAGATGACTAACTATTAACGTTTCTCCCTGGCAAATGCATGACAGTTTTCTCTCACAGCAATTTGAAGTTTATTTTGTCATTTGTTTTGTTTGCCTGTACGACGACAACGTATACAATGGGTAACCTCTTTACGGCAACGTCCACCAATATCACCAATACATCGCCGCAAAAGACGCAACCGATTCCATGGGCTGGTCCCTTGACTCCTTCGTATTGTTTTGTTCCTCTTTTGTGACTAGAAGGTGGGAAGTGGAACGATATAAACTCATTGAATTGAGAAGCAGATAGGCGACAGTTGACACATGACAACCCCACCGGACACCGGCAGGCAGCTGACAAAAGCCAATAGCTGAAAGCAGCACGTGCTTTCATAGATATAGTATTAAAGAGAGACACCGAGAGAGATTGAAAAAGGAATACGCTCATTTGGCGAGTTTTTTATGTTTGTTAGGCTTTACTTCTTCATCTAGAACAAAAGTTCAATATACAAATCACTAAATAGGTATGACAATAAATTTTAACAGCGTTTCCAACTGCTACTGCTCTTTTATTAAACTGTCTCAAACAAAAGAAACAACAAGAAAAAAAAACCTCTGGACTGCTTAGTAAAAAATGGGTTGCCAGAGTTTTTTTTTTAAATTTTTCTCTCTTCTTTTATATTCTTTTTCACTTATGAGATTTCTTAGAAGTCTATAATGTTTGAGATGTTTGCAAAAACTCGAAAAACTCTCAAAGTAAACTGCCACTTTCGGTTGGCCGATATCCGCCAAAATCAACTGGGACCTCCAAATTAGGTAAAAAGGTTAAATATGAATTTTCATCTCCATCAGCTCAGACACAGACTGACAGACTCACACCCAGCCAGAGATATTTTTCGCTTTTTCTGAATCAGGAGATACGGAAATGGGAAAATCTGCAAAAATTCCGAGTTCAAAAAGTTTTACATACTTCCTTTTACTATGTAAAATAAAGTAAAAGTCATTTCTCCAATTCTTTAATACTAGTCAGTCAAGAGGAAAACGAGGACATTAAGTCATACCGTTACCATATTCCCGCCAAGAGCCACCGACGCTCAAATAGTATTTTCACCATTGAAGGATTTCTTTCGGCCCATATAAATCTCCAGGTTTAGACGGGGTATACCCGATCCTTCTACAATGTGGCATAAACCTAATGAATGTCTACACGTAAGACACTACAAAGCCAGTTGCAGATGGTGCTGAAGAGAAATGCGAGTGATTTTCTTACCAAAATTATGGTAAGAAATCCCCCGAGGATACCAGGTATATAAGCCTCACATCATTTATACTTAAAATCATGGGGGAAATATTAGGTCACTACATAAGATCTAACATATCTCAACGAAACCCTCCAAGCCCCAGCTAACGGGTATATCAGACTGGAAAATTAACAGAAATAGCACTTCACGACTGACTGTTAAAATCGAAGACACACTTTTAAGAAATGTTACTATGCACCTTCATTGCCATGCAAGACGCTTTCGTCAACACTAACTAACGAACTTATTCACACATAGACATTGCCTCTTTTCTCCTCCTTTTCCTTAACACCCACGCTGTGGCAAGCATATAGCGAGCATTCTAAGGTTGGAAACCTTTTTACGCGTACGCTAATTATAAAAAGCAAAATAAACCACAAACTACAACTAGGGGAATTTACTTCTCTATCATAGGATTGGTCATGAGCGTGCTAAAAGATAGGAAAGTTCGGGTCTCGTTTGGTGACGAAATCATTACAGTAGCGGCAACTAGAGGCTGTCCACAAGGCGGACTCCTATCACCACTCTTGTAGCTACTTCATAGGCTTTAGAATAATATTATCACAAATATTAGCTATGCGAATGACCAAGTCCTAAAGGCTCGTGATAAATTCGATTTTACGATAGCGAACGCATTCAATTCGTTCTCAAACTAGTAAACGAATGGTGCAGAGAGGTCGATCTAAGTGTTAACCCATACAAACTAGTCTGCACCGTGTTTTCACAAAAAGAAATTGAGTAACTCTTCTTACACTAAGATTCCAAGGCAAAATTCTCCAAACAAATTGTACGGAAGCCAAATATCTGAGGGTCATGTTCGACCAAAAACTAACCTGGTCATTACCAAATTAGTTCTACCAAAGATTCCGCGGTATGACGCAATATACACCGCGTTCAACATCCTGCAAAAACAAAGAGTCATGAGTTGCTAAATGGTCAGCTAACAGAGGAATTCGAGACTCCATCAATGACCGAAGGCCATACATTGCTGCCGCCATCAAGCACAGACAAAGTTAGCAGAGCGATAAGTCGGCTCAAAAATAATAAGGCCTCGGGAGGATGGGATCCCAGCGGAGCTGATTTAAACAGGAGGTCCCGCAATACACCAAGCAATTTATGAACTAATAGTGCACGAAAGGGAGTAATAAGGGATCCCAGAAGACTGGCGAAGAGCCATCATGTGCCCCACATATAAGAAAGGAGATATCACAACATGCAGCAATTATCGTGGTATAACGTTGTTGAGTACCGCGTATAAGATTTTCTCCTCTATCCTTCAAGACAGGATGGCTCCATACGGTAAAATCGTCATTGGTCCATACTAATATGATGAAGATCCCAGACAAATCAACAACTGATCAGATTTACATCTTAGGCAGGTGATGCAAAACTGGCTAGAGTGTCAAAATTCACTGCACCATCTTTTTGTAGACGTTAAAGCCGCCTATGATAGCATAGGCAGTGAGAACTTTATAAAGCCATGAGGGGATTCGGCATCCCAAATAAACTGACACGACTATATATATAAATTGTATCAAAACAAAAATATCGTTTTGTTTAAATGATTTAAAATAAATTTCCTTTTTATTTTAAAGAATCATATATTATTTATTAAATGTTTCTGATTTGTGCCAGTTTTTAAGGACTTTTATGTTTTGATGCTCTCATGATTTCTTATGATTTTTCTAACATGATTCCATGATTTTGCAAAAGATAGTCTGGCAACACTAAATTCTTATTCTCCTCTCTCTCTCTCTCAATTTCACATTGGTCTCTATAACCGGAGTCCAGTCCTATCTTCCCATCAACTCTCTTTCAAATCAATAAATTCTACACCATACCCAAAACAAAAATTTTTCTCACGACAATTAAGATTTAGTACTGCGCATTGCACCATCCTGTTTGTATTTCAAAATACCTAATTATTTGCAGGAGCAAACCAGCCGGCTTAACCGGTAAAAATAAGATTAACCTTATGTCTCTCTTATACAATAGATGATACATCATTTACCTGAACTAAACCGAATGCTTTGACCGTGCCCAGGTTTTATAGACAGAAAATAATTTGTTAACAGATTAGTTGCGAGCACTTTATAGTTCTTATATTCTTGGACAATAAAAGTCTGCGCGAACGCTTAAAATTCATGAATCAAAAAACGCCCTGTCTTTATTTTTTTTTGCTGATTCTGAAATCCCTAATTCATTCAAATCGTTTGTTTAGCCGGTATCCTTGCAACAAGGAATAAGCATGAAAAGCTACGACACAAACTACCCTTCTGGGATGCGTGTGTGTACTCACTGCATACTGCACGACTGCACTGCACTGATTTTACCGGCTGCCAACACGGAAAATGCCGACACGGCACAATGCCAACACGCATTATGGATTTATGTTGGGATTTATGGCACATTTCCGCGAAACATGACGACGTTGAGTCACTCGGTCCACATATCTTCCGGGCTTATCGAGTATCGACCCTATTCATATGCTCTTTGGGTTCATATACTCACCAAGTTTTCTTCTCCTGCTCACGCGCTCATTCTATATCTCTTAATTGTCTCCATTTCTCTACCCTTACGCTGAACAAGAGAGCTGAGACAGAAATAACTTAAAGAACTGGCAAGCTTTTACCTGCCCTGATAAAGTCAATAGCCATCATAGAGAGTATATTTACAGGCGAGATCGCAAGTTTTCGAACATTCGATAAAAAATAGGAAGGTTACTTTTAACTTTTTTCAATCCGTGAATTGCTCATTACTAATAGGTTAGATTAGTAATGCGGTAAATGATATCTTCCAAATTTTACTAGAAGCTGTTGCCATCAGAGACACACAGACGCAAGATTCCACCATCCAGCCAGCCATGAGCACGCGAAGTTAATACAGAGAATTTAGAGACTTTGTTGAATTTGTCTAATGGAGAATTATATATAGGACTTCTTGTGACTTGAGCTACTTGCTGAGGTTTGAGAATCACCGTGGCTTGATTGGTTATCACCACCAAAAACAAGATCTTATACTAAAATTTTCCAAAGACAAAAGATGGGCGCCGTAACTCTAGTTATTAGGGCGTTAGACTTCTGAGCAGGACGTTCGAGTTTTGTATTCCAGAAACACCAAAATTATATTACACGGTCCGATCTCTCGCGAATATCTGACAAACGTCAGAGAGTAATAACTTGTCACGGAAAGCTTCTCAACTCGCCTTTCGGATACGGCATGATCCATGGTACATATAGAATAATGATATTCACAGAGATCTAGGAATTGCTACCGTGAGAGACGAGGTAACAAACTTTGCTCGCAAAATTATTTCTCGTCTTCATATGCCATGCAACCATGAAATAGTTCGAGCGAGGAAACAAACCTTGTGCGCCAACTACAAAAAACAAGACCTTTCGATCTAGCGCAATAATGAAGGTTTTAGTAGGTGCCTTCCCTGGAAAGCAGCCCACCTAATACGATGAACTACGGTGGGATCAAACGAGAGGCATTGTATTCAATGGAAACTGTTGATAAGCTCAGCCATATAGACTATGCCGATGAAATTTGTCTACTGGCAAATAGCACTGCTGCCTTGAATCGAATATGTCAATCACTGCAAGTTAATGGAGAGGTGCAGCTCAATTAATTGGGCAGTTGCATAGCGAATTAGTGGTGGAAGAGATCAGAATAAATAAAGCTCGTTGTGTATTTGGAACCATACCTTCTCTCTTCTGTGGAATAGGACCGGTAAGAAAAATTTAATACAGACATCGTGCAACGAAAATGGCGTTGGAATGACCTCACATTTAGCAAACCAGACATTAACATCGCGAAACAATATTTTGAATGGAATCCTCATGGTGCAAGGCGTGTTGGAAGACCAAAAACAAGATAGAGGTCAACCGTATTAGAGGAAGCTAGGTCTCAGAATATTCGTACGTGGCAACAGCTAAAGTCCCTTTGGAGCGAATCGGGACAGATGGAGGGATCTTCTTGCTGCCTTATGCGCCAGATGTAGTTAAAGTGCTGCTTGAGCAGCCGCAAATCATATTTTTGTATATACAAGTAAGCCTGGTTTCTGATTCTAATCCCCCAATGTGGGTAAGAATGAATTCGGATACTCTGATCCCCGAGGCCACTAACATCATGCAAACATCAAATATGATAAGGCAGGTGTACAGAAACTTGCACTTTAAAGATAGGTATGACTTGTGTGGTACGAACGAGGAAAGACCGATGAAATTATTGCTGCGGGAGGCCAGGACCGGAACCCGGTCAAATATGATGATGATGATGAATTATTGCTGTAAGAATAGAATTGACTTGCACGTTAAGAGTTTAGGGATTCTTGAGTGGAAGAAGTCAAGACTGCCGGAGACGGTTTTTGTGAAAGGTCCGGGAGAGTTGTAAAGCCAGATATAATAGACTTGTTGTAAAAAAAAATATACGACGACTGGACTGGAATCTTTAGGGCTTAAATCGCTATCATGTGGCAGACTAGATGTTCGGCAAATATTGTGGGCACTTCAAATATTCTTGGCACACTAACAACCAGACAGAGGGTAATGACTATTGGCTATACGTACATATCTGTTGATCATTGACCTACAATCTCTGAATCCAATATCATTCCTATAAGCTTGAGTAAGCAAGACAGAGTGAGAGAGGTAGTGAGACAAATTACTTCACAGTATTGCATCTTTGCAAAGCAAAAGAGGGAAAAACAACAAATCTTTTATGGTGGCGCCTTTATTCCTAACATCGATGTGACGCACTTATAGCAGGACATTAGCACAGTTTTTTCCGTTCATCCTAACAGGGAAGAGGATACGCAGATTGGAACGAAGTCTCCAATATTAATTTACTCTTGTAAAGCGTTCGTATTCGGATTCGAATGACAATTACATTGGACGACGACTTATCTTTTTATTCGTCTAAGGAATCGCATGTCCTTAATTTTTATAACCAAACTGGCGTCACAAATTGTGCTGGCGCAATGCTAGAGATGGCACAAAGCTCTGATTGTGAATGTTAATGTGACGTGTGTGGTTGAAAAGCCAACAACAAGTGCTCTATAAAATTAAAGTACTCCACTGTCCAGTTTACTCTGGATCATACTCTAACGAAATTGCACTGCTCGACTTGTGTGAAATGGAATTAAATACATAAGCCGGCGAAAAAAAACCTTTTAAATTTTCCTCTAAATTCAAATTTCTAGAAAAACCACTCATTCACTAATTTTCATAATATCCTTCCTAGAAATACGTGAATCACTTCGCATCAGCCAATCAATTAAAAACCTGGCAGGAAATCCCTTACTCCGGTCTAATGGCCAGATAGAAAAGTGTGACTGCTAACCCTCTCACCCGCCCAACTCGGAATCAGACCGACGCAACGATTGTGTCCTTTAATTCCATTAATGAAATGAATGGACGATGATGTACTTAGAAGCTATGGACTGTGACTCGGTCGCTGCTGATTTCCACCTGCAATTCAATTACCTTCGTTTATAATTTCCATTTACTGTATGCTGTATGTACCTATAGAGCAGAAAACTGCTATTTTCAGGGAAACATTTGTAGTTTTAAAGGATAATCCCTGAGGGGAATTGCGTCGAATAATTGTCACTTCTATTTCTTACTGTGATGCACCGATGTCAGATGCCTATCAGTTGGAATGGCTTCTATATGTCATAGTAAAAGTGGACACTTAGGATTCAGACTGCGTCGATGTAGCGGAAAATCACACAAATGCACTGATTCGAGTGAAATTTAATTGCCTATCAATGTTGTGGACGTCCGCATCATTTGCGTTTATTTAATGAACGTGAAGATTCAGTGATTTGGAATGTTAAACTGACCACAACATAACTTGTCGATTAATTGATTACAAAGGACTCCTTACAGTGCAATGCAACAAAACCTTAAATATCGAAAGGGGGAATATGTCAGTTGAATAACATAATAATTATCTAATGATCCTTTAATAGTGTTTGGCGTGACAAACCGATTGTGATCCGACCATTCGTGTTGTTCGTGTTATACTTTGTTTCTTTGAAATGCAAAAGGACAATGATCTTCCTATCATCCTATAATCTTAGAAATATCCTGTATTCTCTCATTCTATAGCAATTCCATTACCATTTTTTTACACATTTCGATCGGTATTTCAGCCTTGGCTTATAAGTGATCTAAAGTTTGAGGTTTTTCCACATAAATACGGTCTTTCGCATAGCCCCACAAAAAAAGGCCAATGGCGTCAAATCGCATGATTTTGGCGGCCAATCGATGTCGCCTGGACGTTAAATTACGCGTCCTGGAAACTTCTCACGCAATAAAGCCAAAATTGGTCGTTTTATGTACTGAACTCTTGTCGATGCTCTTAAGGATCAGCTTAATCTGGCCAAAGCGGTAGCTTATCACAGGCGTAGCTTTGCAAGCGTTAAGACTAATCGTGGAGGCGTCATCAACCGCCAGTATAAGGTGAAGGAGCGCACCTTCCTTCTTCCTCTGTACTACTTTCCACGATATGACTTGCATCTCTGCATTTTGGGCCTCGATAGTTGCCAAAATCTTCTCTGAAGAGAGCTCAAGATTCCGTGGAAAGAACCCACGGACGATATGTGTTTTCGGGAAAGAGTGGACTGGATGTGACACTAGTGGAAGAGGGCACTAGCGTCACATCCAGTCCACTCTTTGGGCTCTTATCTTCTCGAAGTTCGAGCGCATCCACCCAGCAGTAGCACTGTCCGAACAGATGAACACCATCCATCCCGAGTTCGGATACGATCCGGAAAAACGCGGCCATACGCCACACTTGATCATCTCAATCGAGATGTCGATAACCGCTTCTTGAAGATGAGCCATTTGCTCCTTTGTTAGCGGTTTTTTTCGACAGGTCGATCGGGACAACCCCCAGCCTGACAGCACTACTGGCCACTTGACTAAAACACAGCACAGCTTTGACAAAAGCAAGATAACTCTCTCTTTCCTTTCCCATGCGTAAAGCATGCTTGAAGCGCCTTTTTTCCCGCGAGTTTAGCTTAACGTAAGACTGTTGTTGGATCTGCATATGTTTTAGGCTCCTAAAGCACAGCCATCCGCACTCTGAATTGTTCTTGGCTGCCCATGACCAGACCGAGAAATTGGGGTCAACACGGGGTTGGCAGTCGCGAGCCCATCCCCTACCGGCAAAACAACGGGCTGCCTATAGGCAGGATCCGAGTTTGAAGTAAACACTTGATTGACCATCGTGAGAGAATCAGATCCCGACGTGGTTTCGGGTAGCACAGAAGCTCTGACACTTCAACGGGTCGCTCAAACACAGGCGGTCTCATAAATTATTTTTTATTTATTAATGATACCCACGAGTAACCGGGAGAGTATTTCACCCGTGGCAGAGTCCGGTATGCCATGGGAAGGCCACTTTAAACCGGAGGTTGCCAGGTATCCAAATTCCCTTGCTTGCGACCAACAACTCGTGGCCATTCATCCATCGGCGCACGTGTCTCACCACTGGATTGAGGATTTTTTCTATCGAGGCTTACTCCTCTACATTATTTGAGGATAGGGTTGCCCGGTTACCCCAAACCCTCCTCCTTTTTCCGGGCTTGGTACCGGCATGCCACCTTCGTGTTAAGGGAGAGAGGTAGGCACCCCGTCTATCGCTAATCATGTCTGGTCACCTCTCTTGAGATAACAAACTTAATCAGCAACCAACTCTGAGCCCATCCCCTCTGCCTCACGATGGAAACAAGGCGGAGTTATCGTAATATATATTATGATGCACTGGCCTTTGCACATCTGCGATGGTTCGACTTTAATCGAACTTCTTCACTAAATTTGCGTTTGCTTGCACAGTAGGACGATAATTAATGCCATATAATCTCCCCTTAAAGCGCGAAAAGTGGCCACGCAATATTCATCACTTTTGTGTTAGGTTTTAACAAATTATCGCGTTTTTCGATCGCCATCACCTAAGCCACTGGACGTATCGAAGCCTTATTCACACCATATGTTCGTTTGGTACTTCGATAAGTTCATTTTTTTTTTGGCCCGGAAGTGGCATTGGAGTGTAGATATTTACGAAAACGTGGTTTGGGATGTTGGTGCATATGGTTGTTACAGCATCACCCCCTACACCACTAGATATTATATTTATTTTTTTATCCCGGTAGGTAGCGCTGTAGTCGGGATATTTTTGAAAATGTCATTCGGCATATATATCTAACCTCATCAGGTGTAAACCACTGGAAATATCGAAGCCATATGTTCACACCATTAGTTTGTTGGGTGCTGCGATAAGTTTATGTTTATTTTGAATCCGGTAGGTGGTGCTCGAATCGAGATGTGAGCCGGCATAAAATGTGTCATCCCAACTAATCCACTCGACGAATCAAAACCATATATATACCATAGGTTTGCTTCATGCTCCTATAAGTTCGCCTTTTTTTAAACTCGGTAGGTGGCGCTGGAGTGAAGATATTGTTAAATAGGTATGTAAGTGCATTACACCTAAATCACTGGACGTATTGAAGCGAAATTTACACCATATTTTTGGTTGGTGACCTAAATATTTCTCGCTGTTTTGAATCCGATAGGAGGCGCTGAAGTCGAGATATTATTGATAATGTGTGTTTCGAATATATAAAAACGTTCGTAGCAGAGCCATATTTACACTGTATATTCGTTAGATACTCCGATCAGTTTATATTTTTTTGGACTCGGTACGTGGCCGTGAAACTGAGATATCATCACGCCTAAGCCACTAGACGTATCGAGGCCATATTCACACTATATGTTCGTTTGGTGCTTCCATAAGTTAATGTTTCTTTTTCAAGCCGGTAGGTGTTGCTTGAGTCTAGATATTCACGAAAATGTCAATAGATTGGTTGTTGTATAAAAATGAACCTTTGTCTGTATGTCTGTTCGCGACTAACTCGAAGACCGTTTATCCGATATAGCTGAAACTTTTGATATGGTGGGGATGGTTGGAGTGGATGTTCTTAGATGTGGTGGCTAGGTATTGTTTATATGAGATTGACTTGAAGACCGTACATTTTATTGATAGGGGTGAAATTTGTTTGGGGGGAGCGTATCTTAAGGTGGGTCTTGGAGAGCCTACGCAACGCAACGCTGGATATTTCAGCTCCAAAACTGATTATTCATTCTTAATACCTGAAAACAAAATATTATCCCAAAAAAATGCTTTTTATATCTCTCCTCTTCCCGCTATAATAATTGTTTGCACATTTTGTTCCTGCCAATGAGAAAACATTTATCCCAAGGATAAAAGTCAATGAATAATTAATTTTAATGTCGTCGTCATTTCTTTTCGTTGCGTCCCGAACTGTCTGACGAATTAAAAATAGAGCACTTCACTGCTGCAGCGTTCGACATCCTGCATCCTGCGCCACTGTTGAATATGCGACTTCATCGAAAATTAATGCTCGGAAATCCTTTAGTAGGCATAGTCAGTAAATGAAGTTTACTCGAGTCGTTTTTTTTATTGCGCTGCTTCATTCGACAAAAAGGACTTTCAAGTTTTATGAATCCAATTGCGATATTGATGTCGATGATGATGTGGAAGTAAAGTGGTGGTATAGTGCTGTAGAGAATAATTGCTTCAATTATGTATTTAATGTCCGGCCAATTGGTTATTATGTACCAGGATGCATTATGGGCAAGAGGATGTTGTCATTGTGTGAAATTAAACAATTTAAAAGGACCCTCCTTACACTTGTGACTGATGCGATGTGACAGAACTTAACAACGACATCATACGTGCGTACAATAATATGACAGCTGACATGTTAATTTGTTAATTATAAATAATGACTGGTTCATCCCTACAAGTATATATTTAAGTTGAATTTTTGGAAAGCCTATCGGCTATCGGCTGATTGTTCGTGACTCTTTCGTTTGTAAGGCCTGGTACTACAAGTGAATTCGTTGCGATTTTCTGTTGGGCTGTTGTCTTCTTATTGTTGTAATTTTTAATTGTTTTTATTTTAATTTATTTAACATATTTTTTCGTGTATTTCGTTATTTTTACATTGTGAAATGAATTCTTATTTTGAAATTCATTTCACTAATATTCGCGGCTTTAAGGGTAATTTTAACTCCATCGTAGCGCATCTTAACGCGAATAAACCAGCGGTTCTTAGTTTATGTGAAACGCAGGTTTCTTTTATGGTTACACCTAATGATTTTCAATGTCCGGGGTATTCTCGTGTCGACTGTTTGGTTCCGCATCGAGGGGTTGTTCACTTTATTAGAGATGATATATGTTTTAGTGTTCCTAATTTTAATGTTCCGAAATGTAATCCCTTGTTCAATACGATATGGATTGAAATTATAATTGCAAACCATTCAATGTTTATTTGTTCCCTTTATCGTAGTCCTAATTTGTGTAATTTATCGGAAACAATTGACAAGATTTACGAATCCTCACCAACTTCAGAATTAGTAGTCTTGGGAGATTTTAATGTCCATAATGATTCTTGGTTGACATATTCGAATGGTAGAGATCGATCAGGTGAATCCGCAGAACTATTTTCAGATGACAATCTTCTAACACAACTCGTCGATAAGCCAACTAGATATCCCGATACAATTGGTCAATCACCTCACCGATTAGATTTATTTCTAACTTCTATGCCAGATAAATATTCAATTGATTTATCTGCTTCATTAGGTCTTTCCGACCACGCTCTGGTATAAGCCAAATTTTCAATAACCCCAACCCTTGTAGGGTCAACAAGTAAAAGGCTACTATGGCACTTCAAAAATGCTAACTGGGAGCTCCTGAATCAATTTTTTAGCTCATTTGATTGGTCAACCAGCTTTTCCAACAATAATGCTGATGAAGCTTCTCAACTGATAACGTCAACCATTCTGCTAGGAATGAAAAATTTCATTCCTTCCTCCTTTAAGAAAAGCAATATTCGTAAGAATAAGTGGTTTAATGATAACTGCAGGTCAGCAGTTGCGAGTAAAAAACCAGCCCATTGGGACTACGTTAATTGCCCCTCCGTAGAAAACCTTGTTAAGTTTAGAATAGCCAGAAAAAGAGCTAACGCTATAATTAACAGGTCTAAAATAATAAATGACCAAAAGATTCGAGATAGCATGCGGAAAATTTTAGATTATGATTCAGATATTAAAAGCTTTTGGTCTTTTGCAGCAATGGTTAAAAGAAACTTTGCAGAAAAGACTTCTTCTGTTCCTACTTTATTCCATAATGGTATTCTTTATAAAACTGATATTCAGACAGCAAATCTCTTAGCTTCGCATTTTGCTAGTGCGTCAACCCTTCCATTTTCTAACCAAAGTCCACCAATTCTTCCAAATGTAGGCCCAGGTTTTGTCTTCAATTTATTTCCGTCGTCGGGTTATTTCCAAAATTCTTAAAGAACTTGCCCCCAATAAAGCAACTGGACCCGACGGTATTCCACCATTATTATTGAAAAGATGTTATCATACTTTGGCAAAACCGGTTAGCAAATTGTTTTATCTCTCAATGAAGACAGGTGTTTTTCCGTCAATTTGGAAAATAGCTAATATTCAACCCGTCCCGAAAAAAGGTGATAAATCTGCACCTACTAACTACCGCCCTATTGCTCTGTTGTCAGTTTTATCAAAAGTAATGGAATCTATCATTAATTTCAAACTAATGTGCTATCTGGATTCGAATGCTCTTTTATCCGATGTTCAGTATGGATTTCGAAAAAATCGATCTTCAGGTGAACTAATGACGCGCATGACTCATTGTTGGGAGCGAAGCATTGAAAATCTTGGCGAATCAAGCGTTGTGTCCTTGGATATTTCTAAGGCTTTTGATAGAGTCTTATTCGCGCTCAACTTACACCCCTCTCTCATTACATGGATTGAGGATTATTTATGGAACCGCAAAATAAAAGTGGTATTGAATGGTTTTTCTCTCATGTTCGCATGATATCAATGCTGGCGTTCCTCAAGGGTCATCCTTATCGCCTACATTATTCTTAATATATATCAATGACTTGTTGTCTTCTACATCATGTGATATCCACTCATTTGCTGATGATACGACGTTATCGGCTTCCATGGAGTTTGTTAGTCAAAAAGAATGCAATTCTCAATTGATTGGTTCGCGTGAATTAATGAATTCGACAATTCTGTCGAACATTCAAGTCATTCTTGATTGGGGCAGATCTAATAGGGTGGAATTTAACCCAAATAAATTCCAGGCTTGTCTTTTTTCTCAAAAGGCAATTCAACATTACGTAGCACTAGTAATTAATGGTGCCACTATTGCGAGATCAGTTTCACTTAAGATGTTTGGTTTGAAAGTTTCTAGTGAACTTTCCTGAAAGGAACATATTTATGAAATCTCAAAAAGAGCAAGCCAATGCTTGGGCTTTATAAGACGTTGTAACTTTTACTTCAGCCCCTCTGAAGTATTAAGATTATATAAATCTTATGTTAGACCAATTTTAGAATTTAATTCATTGTGTGGGGTGGGGCTCCAAGATCGCATTTGGTTCATCTTGATGGTGTTCAGAAAAGAGTTATCCGTTTGATAAACGATGTAACCATTACTTCATCTCTTGATTGTTTGGAGCATAGACGTAATGTTGGAGCTTTATCTGTTTTCTACAAATATTACATAGGTAGATGTTCTTCAGAAACCCGTTCTCTATTCCCAGGTCGTTTTGTCAGCAACGTTAACACTCGTTTGAGGTCTAATCAACATAGATTTGCCTTAAAACCGTTCTCATGTAGAACACAACACTTCAAATCGTCTTTTTATCCGAGAGTGACTTCGATGTGGAATCAATTGGTCGACTCCGTATTTCCCGAATCTTATAATTTACAGGCCTTCAAAATAGCTGTCAACAACTTCCTGAAGGACGACCGTAGTGTTCATTAGAGGATACGATAATTTTATATAATAAAATTATTATTGATTGTATTTTTTGTATTATTTATAATATTTGTTGTTAATTTTGTAATATTTTCTTGGTCAAGGTTTTTTGTAGTTTTCCCTGACCATGATTCATTGATAAAAGTATTTGGACTCGCGTCGTTTTAGTTTCGTGTTCGTTTTTTCGTATTGCTTTTTTCAATGAATCAGACATAATTCTGAGAAAATAAATTCAAACCGGCTACAAACGTGAGGAATGTGTTATATTGTAAATCACATTCCTTCGAATTTTTAATTTTTAATTTTAATAAAGGGCATAGCCCAACTTATTGCCGTGATGAAAGTCATTCAGGGACTTATCCCTTGGCAATGAGTCTTTAAAAAAAAAAAATGACAGGTTCATCCGTCGCCCCTACCGTTTTAGGCTACGCCATTATAGTATAGTACATTTGTTTTGAAAATAAAAACTGGAAGTATGGCAGGACTAGATTAAGGTAAATAAAAAATTTACAGCTCTAACATTACAATTATTTAGTAGTATTCCTGCATTGTATATGATATTTTAAGATTCGTTAATAGAAGTGGGTCTTGCAATGCATTTATTGTTTGTAAGCTACTGTATTATTCCTGTTGTTTGTTGTGATTGTCGGCAAAAAACAATAACATCACATAACCTCATAAGAAAGGTAAGTGTGACTGCAAACTTTCTGGCCTGCGTCCAACTAGGAATCATACCAACGCAATACTTGTGTCCTTTAATTCCATTACCGAAATATATGGACGATTTTGTACTTAGAGGCTGTGGACTGTGGCGGCACTTCCTTCCGAATTCCACCTGCAATGTTGTGGGTCTGGCAATGTTGTGATTATTGGCAGAGAACAATAACATCACACACCTCATAAAAATAACTAACGGTGCTAAGCCGGATGATCTTGACTGGTCTATTGCTTGGAATAAATGTGCTTAGCAATTGCTGCTATGTGGCACTATCATGTTGAAACCAAACATCGGGTGCACCAATATAAAAAAAATTTGGAAACAGAAGTTGATTGATCAACATGGGTCTATAACGAATTCCATCGACAGTAACTGTGGCTCCTGCATATTTTTTGATGAAAAAGTATCCAATAATGGTATCAAAGTGTTAATTTTTTTATGTATGTATGTTGGCAACTCCGCCTTGTTACGATCGTAATATGCCGGTCCCAAGCCTGGGCAAAGGAGCGGTGTTTGAGGTAACAGACTAGTCCTATCCTCAGCAGAAGGTATTCCTAATCCAAGGTGAAACAGCATACGCCGATGGATGTATGGCTAAGAGGGTGCTTAGTCAATAGTATGCCGACTCTGAATACCTGGCGAACTTCGCTTTCAACTGGCCTTCCTATGGCATAACGGGCTCTGTCATGGGTGACTTCCTTTCCCGGATATTCGTGGGTCATTATTGATTCAAGTTTTAATAATTATGAGATCGATGCATCTCAAAGCGCATCAATATCGGATCATGCTGTTGAGCAACCCGCTGTATCTAGAGAATCTGGTTGCCTTAACTTCTCGGTCTGCTGTTGAGCAGCCGAACCCTACCCAGAGTTCAGACGGCGTAGCCATACGGGCCCCATCTGTAACTCGCGAGAGCGCCAGAGCTGAAAACGTGGAATCAGCCACTTCTGATGCTGACGCATCCACAATCGTTGACATGTTGGACAATTCCGGATGCTCTTCTATTGGGAAGGCTACTTATCCAGCAACACCGAAGTGGATTCATTAAATTGAACTCGCTAGAGACAAGGCGACTTACACATGCTTTAAGCATGGGGAAGGATAGGGAGAGTGCTCTTGCTTTTGCAAAAGCCGCTCCATCAACTTCAGCATCCAGGGAGGACTAATGAGCTCCATCAGGGTTTTACAGACGAACCTGCATCACGCGAAGGGAGCGACCGCTACCCTCAGCAAGTGGTTTTACTTAGTCTCATACAAGGCCCTTGGGTTATTAGCGGACATATAAAAGGTCTACGGAACGGGAGAATTAAGTTGATCTGTAAATACCGGGAGCCAGTGCCAAGGGCGGCCTGCTTGATCGGCACGAACATCGACTTTCTTCCTATTTCAGAACTCATAACGAAAGACCTGGTGGAACTGGGAGTAGAACACAGAACATCGTGTGTGCTTCAGCATATTTCCCCGGTGACCAAGACATCATTCAGCCCTTAGAGGTCCCGATGCTAATATAGCACTGCCGGAGTAGAGACCTCCAGTACCTCATAGAATGCGGTGCAAATGCACATCATGAGGTCTGGGGCAGAAGCGACATCAATAGATGGGGCGAGTGTCTTTTAGAATATATTATAAGTAGTAATGTAGATATACTAAATAAAGGATCCAGACCTACCTTCATAAATGCGATTCACGAAGAGGCACTGCCTGACGAGCTTAGAATTGTTGTTTGTCGCTATAATGGCTTTAAAAGGCAGACTGGCTGTCTACACATATGCCAACCTTGCTATTGCTATTGCGGTATTGTGAGATAGGGCTCTGCAAGCCTCTTTTATAGCTAAGATCTTCACCTGGAAGATACTAGCAGAGTCGGGTAGCTTGTACTCCAGCACCGACTCCATTACTCATCTTGGATCCATCGTTGAATAGAATTACGTCAAATGGATCTCCCATACTTCCGACTTTCTCGAGTTGGAAACTCTACGGCAAAGCTAGGATTGAAGTGAAGTTTAGAAGTGCAGTAGTCGGTTGAAGATGGTATCGATTCTTTTGGTAACAACTGCAGTATATTACAGTGGTCATAGGGTTTGTTAGCAAACCACCCAGATTCTCTGAGCTGGACCGCGCTTCACGCCGCAACATATTTAATAAATAGGTCTGTAGGTAGTAAGTGTAGGATTGTGTTAAGAGTATCGGTGGGACAGCACCGAAGT
The DNA here is from genome assembly GCA_947095585.1 of Nephrocerus scutellatus. Lineage (NCBI taxonomy): Eukaryota > Metazoa > Arthropoda > Insecta > Diptera > Pipunculidae > Nephrocerus > Nephrocerus scutellatus. The sequence continues at coordinate 111,450,932 of OX352762.1, read as the reverse complement.
GCTCCAGTTATGCCAACAGCTGCTGATCTCTGCATTCTATCTAGCTTGCTGGCATTGTACTTTTTATTAATCACCGGCCACTAGACCAGCGGACCATAGGTAAGAATAGGACGCACCACTACTGTGTACAGCCGACAGAGCCCTCCTCGGCTGCAGTCCCCATTTATTGCCAATTGTTTTGCTGCTAGCATATAGGGCAATGCAAGCTTTCTTAGCCCTTAATTCTATACTCGACTTCGAGCTGAGTTTCCTGTCTAGGATTACGCCGAAATATTTTGCTTCTAAGGCAAGCGTAAGGTCTGGCCATTGAGCTTGGGCAGGGCAAAGTCCAGTATTTTAGACTTAGCGGTAAAAAGTACCATTTCAGTTTTGCCAGAGTTAACCCCTAGCCCACAACCGGTAGCCCAGGAGCTAACCTTTCTTACAGCCCTTTCCATAACCTCACTGATCACGGAAAGGTACTATTCTGACACAAGTATCATCACGTGGTCTGCATACGCAACAAGCTTCGTTCTGTCCAACTCAAGTGAGCTGAGGATCTTGTTTATAACCAGCAGCCATAAAATAGGGGATATCACACCCCCCTAGGGAGTGCCCTTGTCGCTTGATTTGTTTTTGTTTTTTGTCCCTGTCGACTGCTAATGCCCAGATTGCCATGGATCACAATGCTACCTAGCATTGAAATGATCCACCGTATTAGGAGTGAGAGCCTCCTGAATGGCATAAATGTGGACATTGTTAAAGGCGCCTTCTATATCGAGAATGGCGGCAAGGGTGTATTGCTTGAAATAAAGAGAATGTTCAGTTGTGCTTACTACCTCGTAGACGGCTGTCTCCGTGGACCTGCCTTTAAGGTAAGCAAGCTGGTTTTTTAATACAGCTGGTATCTTCGAAACTTAGTCGTATATGGTAGTTTAAGATTCACTACAGCGTTTTTAGCAGGAACGACGATAGACTAAGTGGTCTAAAATTTATTGCCGATTCATGACCTCCTCTGCCTGCTTTGGGGATGAATACAACTCGTACTCTTCTCTAACTATAGGGAACATAGCTAAGTCTTAGGCAACTTCTGAGCATATTTACTAACCAAGGGGCCGACATACCTATAGTCTTCTGAAGCATATTAGTTATATAATGCCGTCAAGGCCAGGTGATTTATACGCAGAAAAACTGCGAATAGCTCAGGAAACTTTTTCGTGGGTTGAAATGTTATAAAGCAAGTATAGTTATCATGACAATTTTCGAGCTCGGGATTTTTGAAGATTTACCCATTTCCATCCCGAGTCAGAAAAGCAAAAACTAAATCTCTGTCTTTCTTTCTGTCTGTCTGTCTGTCTGTCTGTCTGTCTGTATCCACTTTACAGCCCAGACGGCTGAATTGATGAGCATGAAAATATATCATATTTAAGCTTTTTAGGTAAATTGGGAGGAAATTGGCCAACCGCACTTCCATTTTTTAAAGTCCAAAGCTTACAATGGGTGCCAGTGTCTATGTTGGTCGCGTTCAATTTGTGTTTTTTTAAATGCCAGCTATATTCATTGTGTTATTCCAATTCGAAAATATCCTGTTGTTTAATCCATAAGGAATATATATGAACTCAATTTATACATCCATTGCAACCAACAAGCTGATCATAAAATGCATAATTTAAGCAATTATTCCGACATCACAATTGCGACCATCGTCCTGTTCATCTGAATCGCAGCGTGGAACATTAAAAAGTAAAGGCAACAATAACAAAAGCGGAAAAATGGTTGGAAAAACCTAAGGAAACTTCATTTACCGGTATACATCCACAGCTGAAGGACACTTCCTCATCAAATTTCAATGAACTTGAATATTCAAAAGTTATGAGCATCCTGTAAGCTGGATGGAACAGGCTGAAGGCTGAAGAGACGGCAACGACGACGAAGGCGACGAGAACGATGACCATTAAACTTCATTAATCAATCTGTGCCAGTGAGAGTGGAAGGTAGTGAATAGTTTCATAAGAGGAGGAGAAAGAAGTTTGAGGAAGCGCTCGCGCTCGACATCGTTCTTACAGAACTTTTGCACAGTGGCAGTTTTCCTTTTTTTTTTTTTCTGTCGAACATTTTTCACCGGGATAGGTGCCGGATATTTTATTGCTTTTCCGTAAAAAACAGATTTTCAGTATTTCAATGAAATTGTAAATGTACTGCATCTACACATCTCGAGCAGTTCCTTTTCAGTTATTATGTAGAAATGTAATTTCCGAGTTATTACTTCTTATGAAATATTTAAAAAAGAAATTTAATTTCGTGTATCCCTGCATTGTTTTCAGTTTCGTATCTTCGCCTACAACATTTTGTTTCAATCAACTATCTCTCCCATCTCCATAATAGCGTAATGACCACGCTGTTGGCGGCACTGCAACATGGATGAAAACAAACATAAAATTGTTTTGGTTTTTTCATTTCTTTCCTTCTTTGGCTTTGCGTATCTAGTATCTAAGCTAAGTTCCTTAAGTCTTTCTTCCAGGAATCTAGTCAATACGTTCTTGTCCGATATTTGTTCATTGGCCTGTATAATAATAATAATGGTGGTCTAAGGTCCAAACACCTCGCGGCCATTCGTGTTGTTTGTGTTATATTTTTGCACACAAATGGAAGGGAGCAATAATTTAATGCCGTATCCGAAATGCGAATTAAGAAGCTTTCCGCGACAAGTTATTACTCTCGAACGTTTGTCAGACATTCGCGACAGATGGGACCGTGAAAAATTCTTTTGGTGTTTTCTGGGATTCGAACCTCGAACCTCTTGCTTAGAAGTCAAACGCACTAAGCAGTAGAGCTGCGGTGCGCTGCATGCGCTGTAATAAAAAAACAAACTCTTTTGTAAGTCTTTTCTTCGCTTCGAGGCCTGCGATGTTAGAAAATAGGTAATAGAAAGCGCTGTCATGTGTAAATTTTTAACATCATATCGGTGAGAGTTGTGCGAAATTCTAAGGTCCACTAGAAAAGGATCCAAAACGCTGAAGTGCGTGCAGATAAATCTGCATAGATCCAAGTCGGCCACGGCCAATTTATGCCTGCTTTTCGCAACGAAAAACTGGGACAAAGCTCTCATCCAAGAGTCATGGACCAAAAACGACAAAATTCTGGGAATATTAAACAATATAGGTAAGTTAATTTATAGCAAAGGAAACGAGTGACCAAGGACAACAATCCTATGTCGCCACTCGTTCAACATTTACTCCCTAAATCAATTAATTTCCAGAGACCTAACCGCGATCTCGCTAGACAAGCAACGGAAGAAAGAGCACCATCGATTTTTCCACTGCCTACTTTCCGGGAGAAGAAGAAGACCCACCTCCGGAAACAGCACAGAGCTTCACAGAATACTGCATAGCTCATAGACAAAGTTTCGTGATCGGATGCCATGCAAATTCTCACCACACAGTCTTGGGAAGCACCGACACAAACACAAGAGATGAGCAACTTTTAACTTTATGATAAATAATGTGGGGTATGATGCAACCTTCATATACGCCATTAGGAGAGAGCTACTGGACCTTACCTTGTCAGACGCAGGAACGGCCAGTGCGATCCAGAACTGGTATGTAATGAACGAGGCATCATTCTCCGATCACATGTACATCAATTTTAACATTGAAACCCCACACAGGGTTCAATCTCAAATAAGATCCCTAAACATATTAACTGGCAAGTCTTCCTAGACACACTCCAAGTTAACATAACAGTTATCAGTACCCCTATTAGATCGATTATAGAACTAGACAGCACTGCAAACGACATTACCGAGGCAATCGTGAATGCCTACCAAACAAGCTGCACCGCAGACCGCGTCAGAGGCACGAGAGATGTTCCATGATCTCGAGGCCAAAAGAAGAGAGGTTAGAAAACTTTTTAACAAGGCCAAACGGACAAACGGAAATCGCAACTGGACGGCCTATCGAACTTCTCTTACCAGATATAACGCTGCACTAAGAAACAGAAAAAGGAACAGTTGGAGAGAATTTTGTGAATGTATTGACAAACTACCAACAGCGTGTCGACTACACAAGGCTCTCTCCCTCGACCAGAAAAACCCACTCGGATCAGTCAAAAAACCAAACGGTAAATTGACATCCAAACGGTTAGGAAACCCTTGACTGCTTAATAAAAAGTCATTTTCCTAACTGATTAATACTTGGCAACTAAGAAGAAAACGAGGACCTTAACACAAACCTTAACATATCCCCGCGGAACGTTCAAACAACATTTTCCCCACAAAAGGAATTCGATGGGCAGTAAATTCCTTCGGCCCATACAAATCCCCAGAAGGAGACGGTATATACCCGATACTCCTACAACTTGGCTTGTACCTAATAGAATCTCTACTCGTAAGACTCTACAAAGCCAGTTATAGCCTGGAATATGTACCTAGGTTCTGGAGAGATATACGAGTGATTTTCTTACCAAAGGCAGGGCGAGGATACAAGGTCTTACGCCCTATTAGCCTTACATCATTTATTCCCAAAGCCATGGAAAAAAATGTTAGGTCACTACATAAGATCTAAAATACTCCAATCAAATCCACTTAACCCACTTAACTCAACACGCATATCAGACTGAAAAATCAACAAAAACAGCACTTCATGAGCTGACAACTGAAATCGAACACACTCCGAAGCAAAGAGATGTTACTATGCGCCTTCATCGACATCCAAGGCGCTTTCGACAACACTAATTTCGATTTAATTTAAACACAAGCTAGAACCAGGAGAATGAACTCCTCTATCATAGGATGGGTCATGTGCATGCTAAGTAGTAGGAAAACTTGGGCCTCATTTGGTGACGAAACCATCACAATAGCGGCAACAAGAGGCTGCCCACAAGGAGGCGTTCTATTACCACTCTTGTGGCTACTAGTGATGGATCAGTTGCTCGACAGGCTTAAGAGTAATCTTATCACAAATATTGGCTATGCGGATGATCTAGTCCTAATGGTTCGAGGTATATTCGAGAGCACGATAACAATGCAATTCGCTCTCAAAATAGTAAATGGTGCCGGGAGGTAGACCTAAGTGTCAACCCAGACAAAATAGTATGCACCGTTTTCACAAAAAGAAAGAGAACAACTCTTCCCGCCCTTAGATTCCAAAGCAAAATACTCCAAAAAATGCCTGAAGCCAAATACCTGGGGGTAATGTTTGACCAACGGTCAGCCATCAGCAGAATAGGGGGAATAACACAGAATGCTCTAGAATTGCAGGTGGCCGTAACTATCTCTGACTGGTGGAAGTGCGATCAAAGCTCCACGTGGTGGCCTCCAATGCAGGAAAAGCTGAATGATCGGGCTAGTCCCTTCAAAGTAAGGTTGGCGCGAGGCCAATTACCTCGCCTGTAAAAAATTATAATTACGGAACCCAACGGAAGGCCAGGACCGGACCCCGGTCGTAGAACCAAATATGATCATGATGAATGTTTGACCAAAAACTAACATGGAACTCCCATATATCATACATAACCAACCAAGCTAACAAAGCTTACTTCACTTGCCAACGCATGTTCAGTAAAACGTGGGAAGTAAACCCGCAAGTTACTCTATGGCTATACCAGAGCTTATCAGACACAGGCTTACATACGCAGCCCTGATATGGTGGCGAAAAACTGAGCAGTGGAAGACAGACACGCTCAAAACTCAGTACAATTCAAAGACTAATATGTCTTAGTGGAACAGGTGCTATCAAGACTTGTCCAACAGAAGCACTAGAAAAACTACAAGGACCCACACCACTTCACTTACACATCAAAAGCAAAGAGGGTGCAAGAGCCATTTCACTCAAGGTAACTAACCAATAGTCAATAGACCAGAACATATAAGCATCATCACCAAAATCAACTTAGAAAGCGAAATTGTCCTCCAATCAGACTCAATGATAAAAACAACTAATTTCCAAAGGAAGAGTACCGGACCGTAATCAAGTTGAAAATATCATAAAGATCCTCCCCAATCATCCATCTATCTGGTACACAGACGGATCTTAAACAAAGTCAGGATCAGGGGCAGGGGACCTTGAATCCCCAGAATCACATTACGAATACCCCTAGGAAAACAATAGCATTACAATCCTGCACATTAAAATGCATAAAGAGAACATATAGAAGAAGATCTCGGATAGCTAGGCCACTCTGTTAGCGCTAAAAGGCCCAGTTTTCAATTCAAGAACAATGTGGACCTGCTAATGCCACCTAAACGAACTGACCAAAACCAACAAGGTCATCCTGATGTGGTCTCCAGGCCATTCAGGTATTAATGGGAACGAGGCAGCAGACCTCTGCGCAAGAGCAGGCGCGAAGAGAAGAGAGACACTGGTCCCGAGCCAAATATTGCATACAGCAAGAGCCACCTCAAAAACAAGATAAAAGAGTGGACAAATAACGCCTATCGAGGCTGACTGGGAATCATCAACTACAATGAAACAAACCAAAAAGCTTCTCAAATACAACATTAAAAACACAAACAAAGCAAAGCAAACACTCAGATCCCTTGTCTGGTTCATGACGGGACATGGCCCATTTAATGGCCACTTAACAAAAATGGGGAAATCTTTTGCTTTTGCGGCGAGGCAGAGGAGACACATACCAGAACACATACTTTTTAAATGTGATGCCATCACCCGAAAAAGACTTCAGTACCTCAAGGCATACACAGTTCTATGGCAGAATGCCAGACCTATCGACCCGGCAGATATATTGGCATTCATAAAAGGACTAAGCCATCACATAATGAGGTAGACATCTGGGATGCACAATAGACCTTAAGGTCGCAATGCACAAGGCTTACCAGCCCACCAACAATAATAATAAATAAATAAAAGTCACTATCGGCAGAACATAGATATTTATTAGCAAGGATATCATTGGAAAGGTGGTGAGTTTTCCCACCTTGACCTTAAAAATTTAATTTTCTATCAAAAAAAGTGGTGGCAACAGTGGTCTTGTATCTAGAAGCGGTCAAGAGTTACAGGATGTGAGGTCAAAAGTACGTCTCTTCGCATTAAAACGCTACGTACACCGCAGGGTGTGAAAATAGACTCCCCCTCCTAGATGATTTTTTTCACAAAATTAACCAAGTCATCGACCATTTGACTATTTGCCACCTTAACGGATACACCCTGTATATTGATAGATATACATGTAGATAGCAGAAGATCGATGAAGTGGATCTCACTCACCATAATATTTTAAATGATGTTGTAAATATAAAATTTTTCTAAATCTTAAACTACGTTCAGGAGCATACAGCATTAAATGAAAAGGAATATTGACACAGTCCACAGTACCGCGTAGTAAGTCACGGTTAAAGACTACCGACTGAATTTCACTACGAAGACTTAAAGCAAAGAGTGTAAAGATATCTCTATACTTGTTTTGATTCTTGAGATACCGCATTTCAATAAGCTGAACCTATTTACGGCAAATTAATTTAGTCTCTGCTTACCAGTGGCAGATCCACCAGAGCACATTCTCCTTGAGTTTCTTGTTCTCGTGTAATAAAATGGACAAGGAATTCAGAACTCGAACAAACATTGTGGACATTAATTTCCGTTTGTTGGAGTAGGTAGGCCTTGAACCGCAACGGTCTGTCGTGTCAAATGTTGTTATTATTAATCTCACTGCTACGCACTTAGCAACTAAATTAACTTAATACCCTTGCGACACAATAAACCTCTTTGCACAGGATCCTTCACTGAGTAAAGCTGAATATGAAATCATGCAACGTAAAAAGCAAATTCCATTAAACAATAAGTGATTCCAAAATGATAAACCCAAAATGCTGACATAGAAGTGCATGATTACTTAAAGCTTTCACACATCCGTACGACAAACAAGATCTCCTCCTCTTTGGCAGATTTGTTTACTCTGAATTGATTTAAAAGCTTAACACGCGTGTGCAATGTTAACAGCAGGAAATATTGCGAACTTACTCTGATGAAATTCCAATTCCAACCCAAGCCGACAGAAATGTCCCACCCGCCTAAATAAATACCTTCGCACCAATCAAGTGCTCCTGGACACCCTCCTAGTATTGGAGAAATATTTGTTCACATCCTTTGGATTGTTATCTTACATGAGATTTGGTTGTGTATTTGGGAAGTGATGTATCAGCAAAATCTTAAGGACTGACTGGTTTTTTATGCGAAGGATATTTGGGTTACATAATAATCAGATTAGCATAGCTTATCGTAAGGATTCGACATTCCCTTTTTATCGTTATAATGGGGTGACAATTTTTTTTTTATGTAATTGTTTTAGTATCGAAAGGAACTATGTGAAAGTGTTTTTGTTAAGTTTTATGGACACATATTCTTTTATCTGGAACAGTACTTACATAGTAATGTTGCGGTACAGTCGAAGTGGACCTTGACCTCAACTAACACGCCTTTGTGTCTGATTTGAAGACTCAGTGGTCGGAGCGTTGTTGTTCATCCGATCTTCATTTCCTAGCCTCCTTAAATATACAGTACAGTTGACTAGGTCGATGTCGCTATACAGCTCGTATAGTTTACCATTTAATCTTCTCCTCCAAAGCACGTCAACGAAAAAGACAACGAAAATAATAAGATTTTCTTAGTGGTCCGAGATAGGATTTTACTACTCGATTAGGCCAAAAACAACAACGATTGGCAAGAGAGATTCTTATTTGATTTCTGCGCTTGTGCTTTATCAAATGTTATATCAGCGCCTAGTTAGAGAGAGAGAGAGACATTCTATACGCTACCTATCGCTACATGAAAACTCATGTTAAAGCTTCAACCACCTTATGGTGGTCAAGCGGAACAACTTGTGAAGCAGGTTTGACTAAAACTGGATCCGAAACGTATCAAGTGTTTGACCTCTCTAACGAGAAGTACATAGGTGCTACAATAGGTGTTATTATTGGGAACTGTCTCGTAGGCAAGCATGCAGTATTTTCAAATGATTTCTGAAGAAGCTACATGGACTAGGAAGAGGAGACCATTCTCCCTTCACATGCTTATCAGCTCGTAAGAGCTTTCCAACTGCTCCTACCACTCACTGAGTATGTGCACTCCTGCATTGAGTTTTTCCATCACAGTACCGCTTAAAATGAAAAAAAACTCACTTTTACTGTTTATAAGTACGTTGTGCCAATTTTGCATACGAACGAACAAAATTTAATAAAATCGTCCATGTATATTTCCGGTGACAATACTTTCTATTAAAATTTCAAAGAGATGGGAGGCTTGATCGGGTGGCTCCAATACAAATTTTTCCATTTAGCGGCATCAGATCATATCATACTATAATGACTGTGCTCAGTGTGCGCTGGTGAGCTGATGCACTGTAAGCAGCGCTGCTTGCTTTACGATTGTCGTTGTTTTGTTGTTGTGTTACAGCACAGAGTATAGAGATATCAAGAAAAAGTAGAACAAATATTTTATACAATACTGAATGGTTCGGCAATTGAAATGTGTTGTACACTCAGTTAATTTGTGTTTTGTACAATATTATAAGTATATGAAGAACTGGTTAGCACTTTACTGCTTTACAGCTTAACTCAACTTAGTATTAGAATTTAGAATTTTAGTAGCACTTGGTACATCGTTGTGTGTACGACACACCAGCCGTGCGCTGTGGCCGCTATGTTTTCAGCACCAAATGTGACATTTCCCCACAAAATCGAATCTCCGATAAAAATTTTTAAAAATTAGCCCGATTTTCTTTAAATTTTAAACATATATTTATCCCGATGGACAAACGTTTTTGTAAAATTTTTGAAGCGATTAGGCCCGGGGCGGGGTCATAATTTGTTTTGTTAAATAAGCCCGATTTACTTTAAATTTTTCGATAGACCGAACTTTTTGAAAAAACTTTTTGAGTTTTTCATTTGAATTTTTTTCCCATACAAATTTTTTTACACATGTGTATCTCCGGTGAGAACAGTTTTTGAAAAAAAGTAAAGGTGGCTCTAATATTAGTTTTTTCCAAATTAACCCGGTTCAAACTTTGCACACATATGTATCTCCTATTAGAGAATATACATGAAAAATTGTAATTTTTATGGGTTGTTTTTAAATTCTCTATATTAACTTCACTTGCCCGTGTGTTTGTGGATTTGTGGGTTTGTGGGTTTGTGGATTTGTGTGTCATGGAATCTTGCGATCAATTTTTGACCCACTTCCCAAAGTCCTATTTTATTGAAATTTTGCACACAGGCATATCTCCGATGACAACACTTTCTATTAAAATTTGAGGACCCTCGGGCCACGGGTTCGGTGGGATCCCCTACAAATATTTTACAAAATTTTACTCGATTTTCTTCAAATTCTATACACATGTGTATCTCTGATATACAACACTTTTTGTAAAGTTTTTGGAGTGCGGCCCTGAGGTCCGAGGGGTGCCCATATAATTTTTTTAAAAATTAGCTCGATTTTCTTCAAATTTTAACACATACCCATCTCCTATTAGAGAATTTACATAAAAAATTGTAATTTTTATGGGTTGTTTTTTTATTTACTAATTCAGTTTTTAGTTTTGGTATTTCCTTATGACAGACCAAGCACGATAATTAGCCGGATGTTCTTGAATACAAGCAGCCACTTAACAAAATAATTGCGTAAGAAATTATGAAAAAGTGATTTAATTGGGGTTAAACAAGAGCTTATAAAAAATGAATCTAATTTGTTTACCTTACAGAAAGTCATCTAAACCGACCTGGAGATACGTTTAGAGCTGCAAAGATCTGCACAGCAATCAAAATAACCGGCTCCCACCTAATGCTAGAAAATTAAAATGAAATTAAACAACCAAAACCAACCCATAAAAATTTTATTTGTTCATGTAAATTATCTAATTGGAGATACGCATAAGTGCAAAGTTTGAACAAAATCGCGCTTTAGGAAGTGGGTGAAAAAATTATCACAAGATTTCACCAGCCAGCCACGGGTTCATATAGAGAATTAAAAAAGTTATCATATTACACACTTGTGGGTGTGTCATCAACAACATTTGTTAAGGTCGCACCTCACACGCCCTCACACGATTATCATTACAACCCTAAATTACCAAATTTTCCACTTAACATTACATTACACCAAAAAAAAAAAACCACAACTGTATTTCGCACTCACGTCAAAGACTTTACCGACCATTTAGATACCAATTTGACGGGTGAACTAACCAAACGATACAAACGAATTGTGGTGTACAGCGGGGGTGAATGCATCAAATTTGGCAGCAATTAAATTAATTGCTTTCGAGTTTATTTCTTTTTTTTTTGTTGTGGTTGTGGTAACAGTCGGTCGGTCAGTCAGTCAGTCAGTCAGTCTGGCTATTGTGTATTCGTGTTCAACCTGACATGCGATTCTTTCAATTCGATCGTTGAGAGTTAAGGGTGCAACGCCACTGCTCTTTTATGGTAATTCTATGGAATATGGAATAATTATAATTACCTTTAGATGAGGGTTAATTTGTCACATACATACAACAAAATGTTCGGCGGTATTCCCCATTCGGGGACATTTGTGCAGAAACTAATTAACCAACGTTGACGTTGTCAACAGGGGTCGACATGGGGCTGAGATAGCATGACCAATCGGTAGCGCATATGAAGTGTTTAGCATGCATAACCCTCCCTCTCCCCCAATCACAAGTGAGCACCAAGAAATGTTACTTAATCTAGACTATTATTGAATCCCTTGGGCTTGAATGTGACTGGGTAGGTTGCGTTTTATTTTTCGTTGAGGAATTCGCACGTTGCATTATTAGGACAAAGGACAATTAAAGTATTAATTAAAAAATAATAAAGAAACTCGAGATATAAACTCTGGAGACCTTCAAGGACTCCTTTGAACTTCTTTACCAACAATTAGCACGATTCCAATACGTTTTTTGGAACGCTTCTTCTATTAAAAGCAGCTCGCCCTTCTTATCATTCTGACTAAACCGGAACAATCAGCGACTACTGTGCTCCAAGCGTCCAGACAATTTAGCATGGAAATGTACAGATTGCGAGTTGTCAGTCACTTCTTCGTTCACTCATATCAGGACTGTCGGTTGCAATGAAGAAACAATTTTCGGTTGTTAGGTTTTTTTTTATTTATGCTTGAAGCAAAGCTGCCATGTCACACATACATACATTCGTATTACATACGCTTGCATTCCAGTATGGAACATTAAACTTTGACGCAGTGTTGCAGGTTGCTTGTCGTAACAACACGAAAAGGACGAACAATGCCAACAATGCATTGGAAGCGAGTCTGTGAACGGGGTGGGTAATAGGGTGGACTGGGGTGAAATGAAAGAAAAGTAACATGAAATGACCTAATTACAGCTTCTTGTGTGTAGCATGTAGACACGAGAATGAGTATAATTGCTTTTCAAATTCCAAGGAGAAACGTACCGCGACAAACTCGCTCGCTGGTGGAGAGTTTAGGCGAGATTTGTGATTATTGTTTGTAAGGGTGTTCTTTTGTTGGTCATCCAAAAAAGACCCAGAGCACTGCACATTAAATTGTTTTGTGATCTCTGCTAACCACTGTACACTTACATGGGTTGTTTTTGAGTTGATCCTACTGTAATTAAGGAGTCTTGGCATTTTAATTAAGAAGATGCCAGCAATAATGGGTACTTGAAGTTTAAGTGAGCGCCAGCCATACAAGCCGTACGTATGGCTTGTATGGCGGGCGGGCACTCACTTAAACACTTAAACTGCAATTGACTTAACAAGAAGTAAAAATTATTGCAAGGACAATTGTTAACCGCTACTTATGACCTCTCTACAATCGTCGAGTAGAGTTTTTGTAAATGACTCGTAAGTGTTAGATCGTTACTTGCTAAGTAAAATTAAAAAATATTATTGTTTTTTAAGTGAAACTTCTAAAGGGGTAACTTGCCTATGTTTGAGCGGAGCACTCCGCACCATCCACTCCACTGCACTAGACATACTGTTGAACCTAACACCACTTGACATCTTCAGCAGACAAGTTGCTGCTAGCGCAGCTGATGGCCCCAATGCAACCTTCCAGTGGATAAGAAATGTGTTCGGACATTCCTCTGTTCTGAATTTATTCAGGTCTCCACCAGGAGGTATAGACTACACCATTCCGCAACTACATTTCAACAACAACTTCCAGGTAAACATCTCCTCCAGATCACTCTGCGAGGAAGCTGCTATACTGACGGGTCATAAACTGCTGCTGCGGTAGGTGGAGGTGTTTTCTCAAAACTGCTAAGTATAAGTATCTCTTTCCGTCTTCCCAATCACTTGCACCTTTAGTTCATGAATTTCTTTGTGTATTGCGGGACCTCTTGTTTTAATCAGCTCCAATGGGATACCGTTCGGGGCTTTATTATTTTTAAGCCGATTTATCGCTCTGCATACTTCGTCTATGCTTGGTGGCGGCAACATAGTGTGGTGGTCTTCGGTCATTGGTGGAGCCGCCAATTCCTCAGTTAGGAGGCCATTTAGCAACTCATAAAACTCTAAGATGCCTTTGTGATCGAACTTCCGCACCTGGTGCGGCCCTTGCTCTCTATACTGTTCTAGTTCATGGACGAGATTCTTCCCAAGCGGATTTCTTTCGCCGTTGAGCTGTTTTTTCATATCCTCTGAGCTCTTTGTATTCATCTTCGCATGCCCGCGTCCTACGAGATTGTTGCATTGCTCGGTATGCAACATTCTTACGTTCAGTCGCTAGCTTACGTTCGTCATCGAACCAGTCGTTCCGATCTCTACGACTACTGCCTACGATGGAGTCAGCAGTACTAATGATAGTATTCTCTGCTACGCCCGACATTTCAGCCCCAGACCTTACTCTCCCTACATTTATGACGAGTCCTATCGACCGTAATTGTATCTTGTCTCTTCGTTGCGAAGGGCTGCATGTTGACTCGACTCTGATTCGCTGTCTTTCTTGATGATGCAATCAGCGGTCGGAGCACCATACCAACAATATAGTCGTCCGAGTCGAAGTTGGCACATCGGTACGTTCGTACCGTCATCAGGCTCGGTTTGTGGCGGCGGTCTATCAACACTTGGTCTATCTGGTTGCGAGTGGCAACATCAGGAGATACCCAGGTGGCATTGTAGATATTTTTACGCACATACCATGTACTCGCAACGATCAAATTATTGCTTGCTGCCATCTCCATGACTCGTTGTCCATTGTCATTAGTCTTCTCGTGTAAGCTATGGGTGCCAATAAAGTGCCTGAATACTGGCTCCCTACCTATTTTGACATTCATATCCCCCAGAATGATTTTTTCGTCACACTGAGGACAGTCATGGAGCTCCACTGAGTTCGACTGATTTAAAGAATTATTTATTTTCATCATCTGGGGAATACTATGTAGGTGCATGAACGTTTATGAGGCTTTTGTTTTTAACTCTGCCCCGCACGCGAAGAATGCATAGCCGTTCATTTACTGCTTTAAAGCCGATAACCGTGGGTTTCATTCTTTTGCTGATTAGAAACCCTACCACGAGCACATGATGTCTTGCATGACAGCTGTCATACTCTGATTTTTGCAGGACACCATTACCCGCCCACCGCATCTCCTGGATTGCTGTTATGTCAGCATTATATTTGTTTGTTTGTTTGTTTGACAGTTTATCCACTCGCATATCTCAACTTCTACCAGTCAACATTTGATAAAATTGGTTTTAAAACAATTTCTAAGCGCTCGACTTGCAATGGCGTAGTTTTGTGATTTTTTTCTATTCATGGGGGTAGTTTCAGGGGGGGAAAATAAATAAATAAATCTAATTTAGCTCTTAATTAAGTTTTTAGACTGAATTACAATTATCCATATGGCGAGCTGAAAAGCTGTAGATATATATACATAATATTGTTATTGATACAAATCAAAATTAAATGAATAAATAACAATTCTTTCTAAAATATAAAGTGTACGTCAAAAATGCTTACATTCTTACGTTCGTCATCTTCCAGTCGTTCCGATCTCTACGACTACTGCCTACAATGGAGTCAGCAGTACTAATGACAATATTTTTAAGGCGTGTCCATTTCTCTGCTACGCCCGACATCTCAGCCCCAGGACTTACTCTCCCTGCATTTGGGATGAGTTCTATCGCTTGACCGTAATTGTATCGTGTCTCTTTGTTGCGAAGGGCTGCGTGTTGACTCGACTCTGATTCGCGGTCATCTTTCTTGATGATACAATCAGCGGTCGGAGCGGTGTACGTCAAAAATTTCCTCGGTGTTTATTTCATTCAACCGGGGTTATTTTACTTTGTACTCTGTGTTTTTTATTGTGAACCGTGCACGACGCGCTGTATACACAGTTTCCCATTTTTTACACTGAAATAAATATCAGCGTAAGGGAGAGTAAGAGCAAGTAAAGTTACCCAGTGTGTACACCATATATTTTTGCTCGGTGTACTCTGAGTAACTATATTCGGTCGGGTTGAATAAAAAAATAGACCCAATGTTTGGTTGCAAAAGATTTCTAAGTAAAATTAATGTAAATTCGTTACAAAATTAATGACCAAAGGAAGCTTATAATATTCCTTTAACATTACAGGCGATATCGCAAAGTTTTACTTGAACGCAGCGCTGGGAGAAGTGTCCCAACCAGTGCCAAATAGCATTTCAAAATGTTGTTCCAGTAATACATTCGTTGCAGGAAAAGATAAAATGCATTGGGTGGGATAGTGTTGTCATACACAACGCTAGAGAAAGATAGAGAGAGTCTCGCAAAAAACAAAAAACCGTTAAATTTTACCATCAGTATGACATTAATCCGAAAAACATCCGCATTAAAACAACAACATAATCGCCCGGTTTTTCAACCAGGGAGCCAACCAGGCAAATTTTCCATTTGCAGTCAGTAGCCTACCATCGAACTGCATCTAACCATCAGCCAACAGTGAGTCACAAGTTCACTAAACTGAACTCTTGTGCGACAGTAATATTTCAGTCCAGCGTCTAGCGTGGGGAAGGACGAAATTTGTATACAGTACATATAGTAAAAGCTTAAAAAGCCCACTGTACCAGAATAGCGTATGACTGGAGGTGTCGAGTAGCTAAGGAGTACGAGTGGTTGTTGTTAATAAATATGAAAAGACAAATTCGTTTGAAGCCGGGAGAGGAATTATCTTGCCAAAAAGCCGACTGTATTTTTGCTGCTTGCGAATGCTAGGAATGTTGGGAATGTGTAGGTGTATGTGTTTGTGTATGATGACATCTACTTTAACTAAAGTGCCAAACAGACTGTCCATCTGCATAGGCATTTCAGTGGTGAGTGATGCAATGTTATTGCAGGAGCAATTATAAAATATTCTTTTTATCATTTGGTTCACTAAAGGAGTCCGGTCCTTGCCTACCACAAAAAATCTCTGCACCAAATGTTGTCCTAGTACAAATAATATTCTTTTTCGCTTATAAGACCAAGAGCAGAACGTACCTTTGCTTTTTGAACGATCTCAGAGCATAGTACTTCCTCATATAGTACTTCCAATTTTTTGGAGAGGAGAAGAAGATTTCTATGCAAATGTGTCTTGAATGTCTGCGAATTAAAACGATACTGCGGAAAGACACCCTTCGCGTGCGCGGCAGATTTAAAAACATGAGCCTCATAAACGTTCACGCAGCTACAGGTGAAATAATTCCTTGAATCAGTAGAACGGGAACTCTATGCCTATCCTCAGTGTGACGCAAAAATCATTCTGGGAGATATGAATGTCAAAATAGGTAGGGAGCCAGTATACATTGGCACCCATAGCTTACACGAGAACACAAATGACAATGGACAACGAGTCATAGAGATGGCAGCAAGCAAAAATTTTGTCGTTGCGTTTAGTACAAGGTCTGTGCGTAAAAATATCCACAATGCCACCTGGATATCTCCTGATGAAGCCACCCGCAACCAGATAGGCCACGTGTTGATAGACCGCCGCCACAATACCGCTGCCGCCTGATACCGGAACGAACGTACCGAGTTGCCAACCTCGACACGGACCACTATCTTGTTGGTATGGTGCTCCGAGCGCAGATTTGTTCATCACGAAAGACTGCATCCGGGAATCAGATTCGAGTCAAAACTGCTGCCTTTCGCAACGAAGAGACGAGAAACAACTACGGTAAGGCGATAGGACTTGTCCTAAATGCAGGGAGTGTAATTCCTGGGGCTTTAATGTCGGACGTAGAAGAGAAATGGACACGCCTTAAGAATACTGTCATTTGTAATGGTGATTCAATTTAAGGCAGTAGTCGTAGCAGCTAATTGAAGAATTTGAGGCTGCACCAATGACCGAAGACTACAATATGCTGCCGTCACCAAGCAAGTCACCATCAGAGCGATAAATCGGCTCAAAAATAATAAGGCATCAGTATCAGATGGTATTCCAGCGGAGCTGATTCAATGAAAGGGCCCTGAAATACACCAAGCAATTCATAAACTAATAGTGCAAGTATGGGAGGAAGAAGCGATTCCAGAAGACTGTGATCCGAGACTCTGATGTAACGGCGAGAGGAACAATCCTCTATAAGTCCATTCAGATACTGGGTTACGCAGACGCCGGTAGAAACCAAAGAGCTGTAAAGGAAGAGTTCATCCAGATCGAGAGGGTGGCACGAAATCTGGGCCTGCTCATAACTGAGAGCAAAACAAAGTACATGGTGGCCACATCTGGGAGTAGAAGATCCAACATTGGTTCATCAATTAAAATTGTGGAGCGTGAATTTGAAGTAGTGCAATCATTTAACTAACTCGCGTCAACCGTAGCACCCGATAACAGCATGGAACCAGAAATACGCGCACGGTTGCTCAAAGCCAACAAGGCCTACTTTAGTCTGTCAAAACTCTTCAAATCCAGCCATAACATCCAAGCTTTTGGTATATAAGACAATGGTCATAGCAGTACTTACATATGGATCCGTGACTTGGGTGCTTAGCAAAAAGCATTCTGACCTCTTAGCCGCGTTTGAGAGAAAAGTCTTACGGAGAATTGTTGCCCCGTATGTGAGGAAGGACGATTCCGGAGACTCTACAATGATGAGAACTACGAGCGTTACCGCGACGTCGACATCATGAAGAGAATTAAGCTCGGTAGAATCCGGTAGGCAGGACACATAGCTCGCGTGAGCTAAGAGGATCCTGCTCGGAAAGTAATTTGCGGTATGATTTATAAAATACGACAGCGAGGACAACCAAGCCTACGCTGGAAGGATGGCGTAGACCATGCCGCCCAGAGCTTAGGGATGCAAAACTGGATGACATTGGCTCAAAATCGGGACCGGTGGAGAGAATTTTTGCGATTGGCCACGCCCGGACCGCGGTTGTAGCGCCAAATATGATGATGATGATTATGATAATGATATGCATTTGTGTACACACACTGTATATTAGAGGTATTTTTAGAAAATTTACCATATATGACTCATATGTATGTACTTGCTATGTAAAAGAATTTACCAGAATGTTCTGGTCTTTACTAGATTATTCTTCGTGCTATTGAATGGGTATAAATATCACAAAGCTATACCGCAGAATACATTTGTTATTTGGAATTCAACCAGACAAGTTGAAAAATACTTAAAGAAGTATATAGAGCTACCGCATAAGTTAAAAGAAGTACAAGTGTTATAAGTATTTTGTGTGCATTATAAGTAATCACCAGTGTAATTTGTGAACTTTTGCTTTTTGTTCATTAAAGTTCTATTTTGTAAATAAATAAACTTATGTTAATTGTGTTTTTATTTTCCAAAATCCATTTCGTTTACTAACAAATTACAACTTTAATTCAGAAAAAGCAAAAGTTCACAAATTCACACCTGTGATTACTTATTATTCACAAAACAATACACTGTTATCCTGAACATAAACAACGATTGATTACTCTGTTACCAGAATAATATCAATTTTGTAGCAATTAAAGGTTGTAAGAACCATATTAAAATAACCATTTTGACAATTACATGATTCATTGCATGATTTCATTACTATCGTTTGAAAAAGTGCGGCATTGTACGACTAGTAACTATTTTCACATTAATAATTTTATTGTCTTTAGAAAAGCACTTTGTTTGATGTGATTATGATGCAATTATATTTTTCTTATCGTGCGCCTATTCCTTATTCCAAACATAGTTCTCTTACAGTTACTTATATTTCTTCTATTTCCTTTGCTTAACGCTCGTACATTGTGTCACATTTTAGTAGCAGCAGTTGGCTCGTTATGTCAAGTGGCTATAATCTGGTTTTGGATGACTTACTCGACTGCATCCCAGTCCTTTTTGTACATGATGGAATGCATGATGCTATGAAAATTCTGACGATGATAAAATGCTGTTAAGTGATTCTGCACTAATTGGATGAAGGTATCAAGGAATGCATCCTTGCATCATTTCCCTTCGTATAGGCGTGTGCATATGCAGAACGCATGCTTTTGTCATTTGGTTGCATCTGCTGTGTTGGGTGTCTCTGGTGTGCACCAGGATGGACAATTACATGTCCTGTCCTTTTGAACATTTCAAACGATGCTATGCATCTGGAGGATATCAGGATATCATTATTCAAACGAATGCACTCATTTACTCGAATATTCGATTTAATTTGTTTCATGTTATTCAAGTGTGACGCGTGCATGGGTCATCTTATCCAAGCATGATGCATATATGACCCCACCACCCTGTCCACACACAAAAAATCAAAGTGCATCATTGTTATGCCGGAAAGGAGAAATTTAATTTAGCAAATTAGATTTACTCCCCGGCGACTTAACACAGATTGTGCATCCTGTGTCATTGTTCTTCAGATGTAGGAATAAACAGTGTGATTGGAGGTTCACTAATAAATTCTCTAATAAGTGTTGGTAAACAGGATGTTCGGTGAGGTGCATGGAAGGAGTAATAGGAAATACTTTTCTTCACCGTTAAAGCAATCGATGAAGAAGAATTTGTTAATCATCATCACACGTTTAGCCAATGTTTCAATCTGGAATGTAATTTCATATGGCTCTAAGTGAAGGTTCAAAATTGCAACATACACTACTCTTTCTTATATGTATAGAAGCCCCAACTTAGGCAATAACGAGTTTGATGCACTGTCTGATTCAATTTTAAGAATTGAATCTCACCGAACAGTGGCACAGGTCTTTGCATCAATTTGATGAAAGCAAAGCTGTTGCACTCGATATTTCCAAGGCATTTGACTGAGTTTGGCAGCCAGCTCAAACGTCCAAAATGCGTGCTTATTGGGTCGATAAAAAACTGCTTCATTGGATTAGAAGCAATCTTTTGGACCGCTCAATTCAAGTTGTAATGGACGGTTTCAAGGGCTCTGTTTAGTCCCCGACTGTCCATTACTTCTAATCCAATTCACTCTTTCGCTGACGAGAGCACTCTCAGCTTCTAATACAAGTCGGAGAAATGTCCCTTCACTTCTCATGTGGAACTCAAACAACTACGTATGTTAAGCACGTTAAATTCTGACCTGGACTGCATAATAAAATAGGGGGAGAAAATAATCCAATAGAATTTAACTCTTCCAAAGCCCAATGCTGTTGCCTGTCATCTAAGCAAATCTTAAATCCTATGCCATTATCCATGAATGGCACTTTCATCAAGGAAACTGAAAAACTCGCAATTCTCGGTATGTGCGTTAAGGACAAGCTTCGTGGGAATAACCAAATATTTACTGTTTTACTGTCGCCAAAAATGCTGCGAAATGTTTAAGTTTTCTAACCCTCCAAAATATTTCACTCCAACTGATCTGGCTACTATCTCCAAGGCTCTTGTTCGCCCTATACTTGAGACCAATTATCATATCCGGTCTGGTGAACCTAAAACTACCTTGTATCAGCTAAATAGAATACAAAACCGTGCGATGAAACACAGCGGTGACGAAAACTTTGCGAAATCGATAGAGTCCCTTAAACACCGCAGAAATGTTTCCTGCTTGTCATTGTTTTCACCAGCAGTGCTCAAGAGAAATAGCTGTATACCACCTCTCCTTGAATTCAACCGCAATACTCTTGGCGCTCTAAATGCTCATCAGTTTACCCTCAAGCCCATCTTCGGACGTATAGTTAACTTCAGGGATTCGTTCTTCAGCCGTATAACACGTATGTGGAATGCTCTGCCAAGATCTGTCTTTCCGCATCACTATGATCCAAATGTATTAAAAACATAAGCTCATAGATAGCTCCTCTTTTCCTCTCCTTTTTCTTTACGTCCACGCTGTGGACGAGCATTATTGCAAGTCCGACGGGCGAAGCTTATAAGGGTGCGAACCCCTTTTACGCGTGCGCAAATTATGTATAAAAAAAATTAAAAAAACATGTGTGTCCACAACAGTGGTCCGTTGCTAGCATCCCGTAACAGGTCTAGTCACCAGTCCCGATTTTTGAAGTTAATCAGTATGGCATCCCTAAACTCTGGCAGTTTTGTTCTACACCAAATTTACAGTGCATAATTCGTCTGCAACTCTGTCGCATCCATAAATTCATCCCATAATTCATCCAAATCGGATTCTGTTCGCTCATGTGAGCCGACCGGAGTAAACTGATCTGGATTCTCTTCAAGATGTCTCAACACAATGCCGTAAGGCTTGGAGATCTTATCATTAGTCTCCGAAGTCATCTATCCTTACATAGAGGGTCAACAAGGCTTTCCTCTAGAACACACTTCAGAGGTAAGAGTGATTTCTAAGCACCCATGTCTCGGATTCATATGTTAGTAGTTGTATAAAGTATGGCCATTGTCATATGCACTATAAGCTTAGATGCTATGAATTTAAAGAGTCTTGACGGACTAAAGAAGACTTTGTTGGCTTTTAGCAACCATGCGCGTATCTCTAAATCAATGATGTTATGGGCTGCTACAATTGAGCCAAAATAGTTAAAGGACTGCAATACTTCAAATTTAAGCTTTACTATCTTAACTTATATTTTGGAGTGGGAGCCGTGGCTCAACGGATAAGTCCATGGCTTCTGAGCAGGTGGTTCGTGTTTCGAATCCGTAGTAACACCCAAAGTATTTTTTACGGTCCCACATCTCGCGAATGTCTGACAAACGTCCGAGAGTAATAACTTGTAACTGAAAGCTTTTCAATTCGCCGTTCGGATCTGGCCTTAAATTGTAGGTCCCCTCCATTTGTGTGCAAAAATATACATACTCAACACAAATGGTTGCGAGAAGTAAGGCCTTGGACCGCAATGGTCTGTCGCGCCGAATATTATTATATTATCTTGGATTAGACACCTTATGATGAAGTACTGTAATTGGCATCAGTTTGGTTTTTAAAATATAAATCACCAGGCCGTTGTCGTAACACCATATAGCTGCTTCATAAACTTTCGATTGCATGTAGAAGGTCGCCGTTTGCATCAAGGAACGCTATCTCACGACTATTGCGGTATCGCCAGAGTATACAATCGCCGTAGATTTATTAAAAATAAGAAGCATTTTAGAAAAACGTAAACAATGAAGAGCAATAGCCCAAGCTTTGATTCCTGTGGAACTCCATAATAAATTGGATTTCTGTCACTAAACGTTCCTGTTATTTTGACGCTGAAACTCCTATAACTAAGGTAATTTTCTATTCACTTAGATTGTACCACAAATACATTGTCTACAAATACAACAGGTATGTTATGGTTTCGTGTAAGCCTATTTGTATTTATTAGATTTGTAAACTCTCCGAAAAGTTTGTTTGTAATTTTGTTTTTTGAAATCTGTATTGGTTTTTATGTATTATTATTATTTTTTTCAATGAAATCGGAAAGTCCTCTTACTACAATTTCTACTGGACATTTATCAATTACTGGAAGTATTATAGATATATAGATAGATAGATAGACAGAGAAATAGATAGATTTATGTGCCTTAGCCATTGCCTGCAAAACTTTGTATTTTTGCCAATTTATTCATAATTTTTATTTACAGATTAACCAAGGTCTTCATACCAGTCTTGTATCTGAAGTTTTCTAAAAATCGGCCGACTTGTCTCGCCACCCATTAAAAAAAATCATTGAACTTTCGACTTCAATTAACAAATGAAGGTAAGCTAATGCCCCAAGCGGCTGGTTAAGTCTTCGAACCATTCTATATCAACCAACCAACGCAAGTGATTGTTGTTGCGTTGTTTTCGCATTGCGGTTCACTGCTGTTCATACGAGATAGTCTGCGCTGTGTGTGCTTTTTCCCAAAGACAGAACTGAATCAGTTTTCCATTAATTTCAAATTAATTTGAAATACTCGTAGTTCAATTCCCACGTGTGGTTATGCCATGGTAATGCGCTGTAAAAGCTTTTGAAACTATGCGAGCAGTTTGGTTAAAACGTGCACGCCGCTCAGCCGTTGTGCCATTGCCATACAAGTATATCTCTATTGATGATTATAAGTACAGCATCTGTATTCCAATCAGTATTCCGAATCCGAAATATTTCTTCCTGGAATTTTTATTATGGAATACTCGTACGACATGTCTAATCCAATTATGGCCAATATGTGATCGAATGTTGAAATAAATGCAACTGAATTTGATTGCGAAAGCAGTTTGGCGGACAGACTCACGCTCATTGCTAGCAAGTAAGAGGTAGAGAAGGGGAAGGAGAGAATGCGAGAAAGTTTGTTCAATTCATCCATTAGTTTTTATCCAAAACGTTCAGCATCTCTGTTGTTATTCCCACATGTTTCAGATGAGCTAAGTACTTAGCAAATAGCAGAGCAGGGTCATCAATCATAAAATGTGGACCGAATGTTTCTATGCATTTTTAAAACAGATACCTATACGCGTACCATCGAATGCAATGTCGTAATATTTTTACACTGCTCCTATTCTAGCATAAATCTAGCAATTGACATTATCTGATGTTGTCGTTCTGTCACAATTATACATGAGGTGCATGCTCACTCCCACTCCCCACCGGCCCCCCGTTAACAAAACTTAAAGTAACACCTCATACAAATTCATTGACCGTCACAGAGAGCGCCCACACACTTCTTGAATGAATCGGAATGAAAACGTAATGAGTGAGTTGGACTGTGGGACAAGCAAAGAAAAAACAGGTTAATTTTGATTTTTGGTTCATGGCTCTAGCCATTCGTAATGGATTGAATGGACTGATTTCCCACGATGTCGATATAAAAATTAAAATTAAGAAAATCGGTCTGTAACAAAGAAAAAACTTTTTAACGGTAAATATGGTTTTGATTAGGGGTTGGCATTGCTTTCCATATCTCCCATTAAAGATGTATTTGAAGCTGATGCGACGACTCTTAGTGTCTATCGATATTAGTGTTGATTCTATGGTTTTCGGGTCGCTGAAGTGAATGGTGTTGGTAAGATAGCTCTAGAGGGATGGGTTCGATAACTAAGGGGAGGGTGACCGATATTAGCGGCGATTCTATTGTTTTCGGGGTCGTTGAGTTGAGTGGTGATGGCAAAACAACTCTATGGGGATGGGGTCGATAACTGAGTGGTGACCGATATTAGTATCGATTCGATGGTTTTTGGGGTAGCTGAAGTGAATGGTGATGGTAATACAGCTATAGGGGGATGGAGTCGATAACTGAAGGGAGGGTGGCCGATATTAGTGTCGATTCTATAGTTTTCTGGGTAGTTGAGGTGACTGGTGATGGTAATAGGGAGATAGGGTCAATATCTGTGGGGAAGGTGACCGATGTTAGTAACGATTCTTTGGTTTTCGGGGTCGCTTAAGCGACTGGTAATGGTAATACAGCTATAGGAGGATTGGGCCGATAACTGAAGGGAGGGTGACCTATATTAGTGTCGTTTTTATAGTTTTCGGGGTCCCTGAGGTGACTGGTAATACAGCTATAGGGTGTTTGTGTCGATAACTGAGAGGGAGGGGTGACTGTTTTTAATGTCCATTTTATAGTTCTCGGGGTCTCTGAGATTAATAGTGGTGTTTAGAATAGCTGGGATTGGTGGTGAGGACATTGTCGCTCCTACTTCAAACGGCTACTAGCCGTTTCTTATGGCAATATAAATTAACGCAAAACTAATAAATTCCATTTATCCGGCTGTTTCTCAAAACTATCACATTTTGAACCGGTTGCGAAAAAGGGCCATTCTTGCTGGTAAAAATGGAAACATCTACGAAACAAGCAAACAAAAATACTTGTCATGTTAAAAGGCGAAGTCACTGAATATAAGTCTATCGATACCGTAGTAGATGCTGATGAGGAAGGTAATTATCTAACTTCGTCTAACTTATACTATACATGATTATATTATATATGCTGCACTAGTTCAAAAGGTTTGATTCTTTTTAGTCTCCTAACTAGGTTTGTGTGGTCCCAGAGCGGGATGGTCTCAGGGTTCGTGTTGTGGTGCAGCCGATCCTCATGCATTTTAGCGAATCTTTGAATTTCATTCTGTGCGCATTCCATGCCCAGGTCCCTGTAAAGGTCATCGTTCCAAATATAGAAAGGTGCATTTACAATGTTTTTTCGCACCTTGTTTTGAAATCGTTGGATTATTTGAATGTTTCTTTTTTTGATGCAACCCCAAAGTTGAATACCATAAGTCCATATGGGTTTTATGACTTTTGCTTGTAAATCAATCAATTTTATTGTTTGTTGATAGACAAGATTATCTTCCTATCAACCAGTTCAGTTTTCTGTAGCGAATACCAATCTCCTCTCTTTTTTTTTTCTTGACATGGGCTTTCCATCGAAGTTTCGCATCCAAAGTCATACCATGATACTTAGCACAATTTTTGCGTATGGTATGGCTTGGTTGTTAATATACACTGGTATATGCTCTATTTTTTTATTTGTGAGATCAACATGTACTGATTTTGATTCGTTTAATCGTATTCGTCATTTTCTTGTCCAATTTTGAATATGCGAGATCGCCTCTTGTAGTTTACTTTCCGCAATTGCCATTAAAGCCGTGTCATCAGCAAATTTAGCAATTGAATTGTATTCTAGTGTTGGAATATCGTGGGTATACAGGAGATACAATATTGGCCCAAGAACACTCCCTTGGGCTACACCGGCTTTGGTTTATTTAAGCTCCGAATATGTGTCTTTCTCTTTTATGCGAAAGTTTCTGCCCGAAATGTAGTATCTTATAATTTCAGCCTGTTCATTGGGTAGTATCTTTTTTCGTTTGTAGACCAATCGCTCATGTCAAACTTTATCAAATGCTTGTGCTACATCGAGGAAGACAGTAGAATAAACTTTTTTCTCTTCAAGTGCTTTTTCAACAATGTTTGTTATTCGGTGTACCTGATCAATGGTTGAATGTTTCACTCGAAAGCCAGTTGTTTGTCTAACTTGCTGTACCAGCTTATTA
This sequence comes from Nephrocerus scutellatus, assembly GCA_947095585.1. Lineage (NCBI taxonomy): Eukaryota > Metazoa > Arthropoda > Insecta > Diptera > Pipunculidae > Nephrocerus > Nephrocerus scutellatus. Next base: position 111,424,649 of record OX352762.1, on the reverse strand, counting down.
AACGTATTTTTATCCTGCGGGGCTCTGCTTTGGTGCCATTGCTTTCTCGGTCTCCGCTTTTCGGCAATTAACTCTCTAATTTCGAGAGGATAGTAGTTAATACGCTTCAATTGTTTTTTGATGTTAGGAGTGTTTTCCCAAGCCGAAATTTGGATAACTCTGATAAATTGATCGAGCGGGATTACTTACATTCTGGATAATGCTCTCACTCATAGTCAGTAGGATAGGTGTTACGATCAAATTAAATACAGTCCACTTAATTTTATTATTGAAATATTGAATAACACATTTAAAAACTTATCTTTTAAGATCATCGTGTAAACGACAGCTTATGATTTGCTTAACATTTGCTCAGAAATGTCAAACAGAAGAAATGAAATGTCGCAGTCAGTCAATCATTCTATGCAGTACACACTACACAGTCAGCCATTGTTGTTCATCACGCGCACCCGACATTTTTTTTTCACACGCATTAAGTTTATCTTCAATAAATATATTTTAAAGATTATGGTAATAGTTCGTTTTATTATTCCACGAAATTAAAATCAACCACCTATGGACACACACACACGTACATTTTGGCCGCATCGAACCGGATAAATTTCGTTACATAAAAAACGATAGCTTGACGCATTCTTACGTGCACATGCAAACTCGAAAATTGAGGTTAGTACATTTTTGAATCAAATTCGCAAACTCACGAAACGAAAACGCAAATCGACAATTATATTACAATGGATGCAAACATTGCTTCGCTTATAAAAAGACGTGGTACGCAAAAGAGGCGTTTAACCCAACATAAGACTTTTCTGGCAACATGTGAAACGAAAACTCGTGCTGAAATCGAAACACGATTGAAGCAATTGCACGACTGCATGGCGCAATACAACGCAATTTATCAAGAGCTGTACGAATTATCGGAATATGACGAATCACACGCAAGTGAGTTCATGCAGTTTGAAGAGGAGTCGGCAATATGCGTAGGCAAATATAACGATAGGTTGGAATCGTTGTCGAAGCTATCCGATCCCGATGATCCCGTATTTGGAAAAGTTGATAAGATATCAGTAAAAGATATAGTATCAACACGTCCCGTTGATCCTAAAATAAAGCATTTTTGGGGGAATTTCGAAGACTGGAGCACGTTTAAAGAAGTTTATATGGCATATATACACAACAAATCGTTTATGTCGAACATCGAAAAATACGTTCACCTTCGAGGTTACTTGCAAGGTGAGGCATTTGATTTAATAAAAAATATTGCATTTACGGATGTAGGTTACGAACTCGCTTGGGAAACTCTATGCATACGTTATGGTAACAAGCGGCGAATAGTGTCGCATCACATTGATTCTTTGCTTAAAATATCAAAGGCAAACAAAGTCACGTCAGGCAAAGAATTACAAGCAGTGGTAGACGAATGCAATAATCACATTCTCTCTGTAAAAGCACTCGATATTTCTACGAACAATTGGGATTTGCTCATTATTGGTATGATTTTGCCTCGATTAGACAACGATACTAGAGAGTTATGGGAGAGTGAAATGATCAGACAAGAATTGCCAACTTGGGATGAAATGAAAATTTTCCTCAATTCTCGATGTCGTGTATTAGAGACAATCGATACAAAAACAGGAATCTCGCAGATTTCAGCTTTTAAAGTCAAGCCAAAATTTAACGCGATGAAAGCATCCAGCAATAGTTTTGTTACTAATACGTCGGCTTACGCCAAAATTCAATGCAACATCTGTAACAAAAACGATCATTTTTCTTCAATATGTCCGAATTATCTCGCGCTATCTGACAGTGACAAATTCACAAAGATTCAATCGCTTCGTTTATGCTTGAATTGTTTGCGTAAAGGTCACATCGCGAAGGATTGCCGATCGACAAAGTGTAAGAAGTGTCAAAGAACTCACAATACAACACTCCATGAGCTGTACCAAACGAAGTATACAACATCAACAGCCGCGAAAGATTCCGAACAGTCAGCTTCAAAACCGCCAGTCAACAACACGGTAAGCTGCACGTACCATACACAAACAAACAACGTAATTAGTAGTAGTTTTCATGCTTCCTCATTCGACAAAACAGTATTGCTATCAACAGCGCAAATTTACATCACTGGTGCAGATAACCAAGTTCATTTGTGTCGTGCGCTGCTTGATTCGGCATCCGAAAACAATTTTATAACCGACGAGCTTTCGCAGAAGCTTGGACTTGTTAAACAACAACATCATCACAGCGTATCTGGCATTGACACAATCTTGGTCAAAACGAATCATAAAGTATCAACAACAGTCCGGTCACGAATAAACAAATATAGTTTAAACATAGAATTTTTGGTTATACCTAAAATTACTGATCGATTGCCAAAACAACGCATACGTTTAGAAAACATTAAAATACCGCCTGGTGTACAACTCGCTGATCCGTCTTTCAATTTACCATCACCAATTGATATTTTGATTGGCGCTCAATATTTTTTTGGAATTCTTAAACAACATCACATCAAATTAGAAGAAAGTTTACCAACATTACACGCAACCGAATTCGGTTACATTATTTCCGGCGCAGTCAATCAAGATTCCAGTAGCAGCACGAATTTTGCACTCATATCATCGCAAAATACAGACGACGATCTTCACAAATTAGTTTCGAAATTTTGGAGTCTTGACAATGTCACCACAAAGACACATTTATCTGACGAGCAACGAGAGTGTCAAAATCATTTTGTTAACACTCACACACGCAATTCTACTGGAAGATATATCGTAAAATTACCATTTCGCAATGACGTCCAAGAACTTGGTGAATCGAAGAACACGGCGCTAAACAGATTTTTATCGATTGAGAGAAGGTTGCAAAAAGATGCAGATATGAAACGTGAGTACACTAAATTTATCAATGAATATGTTTCTTTGGGTCATATGTACAGGGTACCAAACGATACTTCATTTGGTTATTACTTGCCGCATCACTGCATTGTCAAGCCAAGCAGCACGACTACGAAGTTGAGAGTTGTTTTCGACGCGTCTGCAAAGGCTTCTTCAGGTCTGTCACTAAATGATATTTTGCTTGATGGACCAAAGACTCAAGAAGACTTATTAAATATAGTCATAAAATTTCGAATTCCGAGGTATGTCTTTTCAGGCGATATTGAAAAGATGTACAGGCAAGTGGAAATCGCTCCTGAACATAGAAAATTTCAACGAATCTTATATAGAGAATCACCGCACAAACCCATTGCAACGTACGAATTGGCCACGGTAACATATGGCATTAAGCCTGCAGCATATCTTGCAACGGTAGTTCTCACGCAAATCGGCATTGATGAAGGAGACAATTTTCCATTGGGACGACAAGCCCTAAAAGATTTTTATGTAGACGATGTCATGACGGGTGATAACGACATAGAGTGTCTTATAAATATGAAAGATCAATTATGTGAGTTGTTGTCAAAAGGAGGAATGCGACTACGAAAATTTGTATCTAACTCTTCTCGATTTTTAAATACAATTCCGTCCGACAACAGAGAGATCGAAACCAATCTAGATCAATTCAGTACTAATACATCTATCCAAGCTTTAGGACTAAAGTGGGATCCCTCAAATGATAAATTTATAATCTCGTTTCAAAACTTTTGCACTAAGAAGCCTGTGACAAAACGCGAAATACTATCGATTGTTGCTAGCATTTTCGACCCGCTTGGTTTAGTATCACCAGTCGTCATTAAAGCCAAAATATTTTTACAAAACCTTTGGCTTCAACAAGTTTCATGGGATCAGACACTGACAGCAGACTTGCTCGAGCAATTCAACAGAATTTTGGATGACTTTTCATCGATTCAGTCAATCAGCACCGACAGGTGTGTCACCTCCAAGCAAGCTCGGACACACGAGCTTCATGGATTCGCTGATGCGAGTCAATCAGCTTATGGCGCATGCATATACATTCGAGCTATTAATCATAACGGAAGTATTACAACAAATTTATTGTGTGCTAAAGCTCGAGTTGCACCTCTTAAGCATCATACCATTCCACGACTTGAATTATGTGGAGCACTTTTACTCTCACGACTTTACAACAAAGTTAGTAGCATAGTAGATATCAAGTTTCACAAAGTATGTCTATGGTCAGACTCAACTATAGTGCTAGCATGGATTAAAACACCATCATATCAGCTAAAGGAATTTGTTGCATCACGTGTATCTGAGATACAAGAACTCACAAATGGAATAAGTTGGTATTACATTGATACCAAAGCAAACATAGCCGATCTCATCTCACGTGGCTGTTCACCTAAGAGCTTAGCCTTCGACAATAATTGGTGGCATGGACCAAACTTTTTAATGACATCACTTGATTATGAACAATACCTACCGAACGTATCGAATGTCGATGTAATTGAACGTAAGGAGCGGAAGATTGTACTTTTAACACGATCTAAGTGTAATGCCATCGCTGAACTCATACTACGACATAGTTCATATATGAAATTAATACGAATTGTCATATATTGCATCAAATTCATCAATGAAATAATTAAAACTCGCAATATGAAGCTTCCTCACAAGGAACAAATTTTAGTATTCGACGAAAGAACCACAGCAATATTTATTCTCGCACGCGCAGTTCAAGCCGATTCATTTCCCGACGAAATTAGGGCATTACAGTCTAAGAGACAACTTCCACGGTTGAGTAGTTTGAAGGCGCTTACACCATTTCTCGACACATTTGGGATCATACGTGTAGGCGGGCGCATCAGTAGGAGCGGCCTACCGTATGAGCAATGCCATCAAATACTCTTGCCACACGCACATCCATTTACTGACATCATGTTTCGCCACTATCACATCATTAGCTTGCATTGTGGAGCTCAGTCACTCTTGTATAACACGCGACAAACATTTTGGACCATCAAAGGCAAATTAGCAGCGAAACGAGCCATCTCAAAATGCGTCACATGCACTCGGATAAATCCAAAACCATCTCAACAGCTCATGGGCGAGCTGCCAGCAGACCGGGTGACACCTCACAAGGCATTCACGGTAGTCGGGGTCGATTACTGTGGTCCGTTTTTAACTAGAATACCTGGTACTCGTGCAAAGACCACATTGAAATCTTACATTGGCGTATTCGTATGCTTTAGCACAAGAGCAATTCACCTCGAGGTCATTAGCGATCTAACTACGAATGGATTCATAGCGGCGCTACATCGATTTATTGCCAGAAGGGGAAAACCAACATCTATATACAGTGATAATGGGACCAATTTCATTGGTTCCTGCAATCATTTAAAATCACTCGAACTGTTCTTCAGATCCGATGACCATCGATTAGCAATGGAAACTTTCAGTAGTGACCATAACATCTCGTGGCATTTCATACCACCACGGTCTCCACATCATGGAGGTCTATGGGAGGCTGGAGTCAAGGCCGTAAAGCACCACCTTCGCCGCGTAACGAACGAGCATCCTCTATCATTTGAGGAGCTTTCGACTTTGGCAGCTCGTATAGAAGGTTGTCTGAACAGTCGACCTCTCAGCGTTCTTTCTGACGACCCTAATGATCCGCAACCGTTAACTCCTGCACACTTTTTAATAGGAAGTCCACTCACGCCAATTCACGAGCCAGACATAACATCGACAAATGTCAATCGACTCAAACGTTGGGACCAGATTCAGCATATGACTCAATCATTCTGGAAAAAATGGTCAGTTGAGTATTTGCAATCCCTTCAGAAGCGCACCAAATGGAAGTCATCATCACAAAACCTGCAAGTGGGTCAAGTCGTTCTTGTTCATCCTGAACGAAGTTTACCAGCCAAATGGATTCTTGGGCTAATCAAAGATGTTACTTGTGGTGATGATGGTTTAGTCCGAGTCATCACGGTGAAGACTAATGCAGGAATTTTTAAACGAAGCATCAACAAAGTATGTCCGCTTTTCAAATAAATTCTGTTGAAACATTTCGGAATGTTTCAAAGGGGCGCGGCATGTTACGATCAAATTAAATACAGTCCACTTAATTTTATTATTGAAATATTGAATAACACATTTAAAAACTTATCTTTTAAGATCATCGTGTAAACGACAGCTTATGATTTGCTTAACATTTGCTCAGAAATGTCAAACAGAAGAAATGAAATGTCGCAGTCAGTCAATCATTCTATGCAGTACACACTACACAGTCAGCCATTGTTGTTCATCACGCGCACCCGACATTTTTTTTTCACACGCATTAAGTTTATCTTCAATAAATATATTTTAAAGATTATGGTAGTAGTTCGTTTTATTATTCCACGAAATTAAAATCAACCACCTATGGACACACACACACGTACAATAGGTGAGTGATCCGAGCTTAAATCATGACTTTCTTCAATTTGCAAAGAGTTTCTTGAGATATTTTTAACTATGAAGAAGTCAATGAGATCGGGGATTTTCTGCGAGTCAGTCGGCCGTAAGTAGGCTTTCCTGTAGATAACGCTTCGCACCCTTTTTCGTTTATTGCGTTAAGGTAGTCGTTAACCTTGAATCCCAATATGTGTTTTTCACGTTAAAGTCTCCACCGATGATGAACTTTTTTCCCAGTTGATCAAGGAGTTCTGAATATTCGTTTTTTTTATCGAATGTTTAGAAGGGCAGTAAATACTAGCAACAAGTATTGGGTAATTTGTTGTCTCTATAGCTACTGCTCCTTTAATTGAAAAAAAATTATTCTGTTAAGAATTGTAAGTGAAAATACATACCCTGCCCAGAGGTGGGCGCAGACAGTATAGGGTTAAAATTCGCATGGAGGGGAAATGTAATTACTCTCTATTTTCCACTCTCTTTTGCTAATTTTATGGTTTTTTGGCTGTCAAGTTGTTCGTTTCCCCTTAAGAACCAATCTACCATAGAGCGAACACAGATCTGTATATATTGGGAGATTTATCCCTCTTTTCAGTAACTGCAACAACAACACGCCTTTCGTGTCCGAGAAAAAATCTGAACTCGAGCGCAGATTTCTAAAAGAAGAAAAAAACGACATTATACTCGTATTAATTGTCATGATGTGACCTTAAAAAAGGTTTAAAAGTTGTTGAGTAATCATCTTAATGTGAAACCGCCTAAGCTTTAATGTCTGAATGCGTCCGACATACTTCTCGACAAGAAGTGTTGTAAACTAAAGATCACTCTTTAACACTTCTTCGTCTCCCCAGTCACTGTTTACCGCTGATAGTCTGCAGTCTGGTACAAAAAGCTCAACGACTTGCCGCAGTAGCAAATGTTTTCGTCAAATAATTTCAATGCACAACAAACTCTTCGAAGGCGATGCGATTCAAGTTTTTGCTTTTTGTGTTATTCAATCAATTGGAACGACTCGCATAACCAACGAACCCACCAACCAACCAGATCTTACCAAATTAAGAAACTGATATTGCCGCTAAGGGAACACGACAAATTGACGAAAACAACTCCATCATAAAAAAACACTCTACGACAAGTGAAGTTTTCTGTGGCGTTCAACGTATGCCAAAAGCTTCATTGATCGTCGCCAACGCTTACCAGCTTACCTACAGCGTTAAAGCCAACGTTGCGATCACTTTAGTTAAATTCCAATCTCTCAAGTGTGCGGTTCGGTTCGGTCACAACTAACAATATGTTAAACGGAAAATTCTTTACGGGTCTTCCGCCGAAAATGATCGATCGCTCTGTCGGGCAAAATCGTCAGCAGTCGCATTTTTTTTGGCCTGATGACTCAAATTCGGAATCGGTTGTCGATAGTCGTCTCAAGCGGCGAAATAGTGTCCAAGCCGGGTCCAGGGATGAGTACCAACAGAAGCAATCAGTAGCGTTGGCAAAACCGTCGAACGACGTCGAAACGAAACAAATGTTCGAGAAGGAATTTTCCAAATCATCGATTCAGTTCTACGACGTGGTCAACGAGGAGCAACCGAATGGACAGTGGAAGAGTGGAAACAACAGAAATGCTGCAAATAATCGACAGGAGAATGGCATACAGCAGCCAAATAAAATTCTTTACTCTCCATCGAATTTGCAAGCTTCCGCCGAAGCAGACATCAATCGCAAGACGTATAATTCCAAAATTGAGTTTTACGATTTTCCAGACGGCGGTGACTTGAATAATTCCAGGTCATCAGGTGCTCTGCCACAGACAGATAAGAATGTTAAGAGGGAAGTTGACCGTAACAGCAAAAACAGTCCGAAACTTCAGAATAAGGCAGCTTTGTGCAGCTCATCAATTGATTCAGAGGATCAGCGTAATGGTATTCGTATCATCGCGAACGATGTGAGGAGCATGAACATACATGGATCTGGCATTCGGCAAAATAAAGTTCCAATCAAAAATCATCTACTAGGGGATAACTATTACGATCGTGAATACAGTCTTCCAGAGCCAGTAGGCGGAGCTCGCTATGTAGATGCCTACGACATGATTCCAGCAAGACGTGTTCCAAATGCTCGTCGGGTTATGGCAGATCCATTTTATGAGGATTATTCCTGGAAAGCATACGGTTCGCCAAATATAGCTCGGAGAGATCCTCGATCAGCGCCGCGTACCATATACCATAATGGGCGAGATGGCAATTTCAGTGATGATTCCGCCAGGAGGAATTTCCGATATGCTTCCCCTCCACTTCGATATTCCGATCATGAAATCGATCATGCAAATACAGGAACGGCCAAAGAATTCCACCATCGACGATCCGAGATGTTTATGACACCTCCGAAAGATCTGCATTTGAATAGCAACAGCAACAACAACGATAGCAGCAAAAACAATTCGAAGGTCGAAAACACCAACTACAACACTGCGGAGCACGCGCCTTCGCCGATAGAGTCAGCTTCCCGCCGCTCATTATCGGCGGCAAAACACTTGCGCAGTAACATTTGCCTCAGCGACAGTGACAGCGCTCAAACGACTACATCGACGCCTCCGTTGTCATCAAGACCTCGAAGAAACATTCGAAGCACGGCAGTGAATCGCGTCAGTGTGGGATTGCCCGACTGAAGAGCGGGCGACTAAGTGCTGAGTGCTGGGTGCTGTTGCACTCCATCTAGGGACGTCATTATTTTTATTACTAACCACAAAAACAACAACGTCGCGCACACCAACCGACAGACTGCGACTCGATGGACGCCTACGCCTAAGTTCTTTGTTTCAGGCTCTTTGAATGGTTTTCATAGGACGGACGGACGGACGTGTTAACAACAAATGTTTATGCCGCCACAAAATGTCGGTCTTGTCTCCTCCATATGGACAAATATGGTCAGCGCAAGGGAATTGTATCAGACGAGGCAGATCTTAGTTAAGCTTAACTAAAGCTACGCACACTGATCAACTATTAATAAATTAATTAAAGCTTCTCACCTGCTTGCAACAGTAATTTAATTGATTAATAAAATTACTTTTTTTTTCTTTACCATTTTGGTCGTATTTCCTGTTTATAGTTTTGTTGTTGTTTCATTGCTATTAGTAAATTTATTAAAATATATTCATAACTAAAAAAAAAAATGCAAAATGTTTTAATCATTCTTCTCCTTTTGTCAATAAATATTGAAGAAATAGAATTTACCGTGGGACCACTGGAATTTGTTGCGTTTTAAATTTTTTTTTATTTAACATGACCTGACCTTTAATTGGAGCTCAGTGTCATTGGCTATTTCTGGGTTCAAGCATGTGACAAATGTCACGAGTCGCGTGTTGCACGTGTGATGATTTAAGGTCCTTTTTAACCAACTTCCACACGTCCCAGAAAGTTGATTAGCTTAGTTTCGTATTGTGTTTCTGAGATCCACGCGTGTGACACGTGTCGTGAGTCTCGTCTAGCACGTGTGATGCCTGCAACGACTTCTTTGAAGTATTTTTAACCACCTTTAACACGTCTTATATGTATAGCTGAAATTTTGTGTGCGTATGAGGCGTATAGAACATGTGACGAGAGTGCCGTGTGTGGCATGTGTCGATAAATATAAAACAATATATACAATATACTATATATTTTACATTAAACAAATACACGTTTATTTTACATTTCTGGTGTCCCCAGTTAGATCTAACTGCGGATCTTCTGATCCTATATTGCCTTTTTTCTTTTGGTTTTCTTGAATTAATGGGGTCGTAGCGAACCCCTTCGCCAATAAAACCATTCCGGACTCTACGTCCAAATTACTAACTGCAAGCTCAAGCTAGAGTAGTAATTTTAGCAAGAACAACACTTGCCTGTTACTTGCGTAGTCTAGTGGAGTCGTAGCAAACGTCTTCACCACTATACTACTACGAACCTCTCCCGTGCTAATTACAATCTAGCTATACCGACATACCAGACCTCATAACCTTTAGCATTGCGGCAGCTTATGCTACTCCAGCTATCACGTTAATCTCTTCCGACTTGCTACACCCGACCGAAGGGACTCTATTGAGTATTGTTAGGTATATTAAGTAGTTATGAAAAATTCAATTTTGCTAAAACTCAATAGGTAGCGGTGCTGGGGGTAATTATCCTAACAGTATGTGATTGATTTTATTTGTATTTTTATTTGCAGTTCACAAGATTACTGTGTGAATATGCACATTTTTCTTAAGCTAACAAAGCCATTACTGTGGTCATCAAAAGTTATTGATAACGCCAGTAATAGTCACTCAATAATCTACTCACCGTATGAGCCGCGGTTCTAATGGTTAGTGTGTTGGACTTCCGAGTAGGTGGTTTGAGTCCCAGAAACATCAAAATCTCAAACGTTCAAGAGTAATTATTGTCACCCAAAGCTTTTCAATTCGCCTTTCGGATACGGCATTAAATTGTAAGTATGTACCTTCCTCATGCCTTGGACCTCATCGGTCTATCTTGCCAAATATTATTATTATGAATCTTCCTGGACCAGTAGCGGTCCTTAGTATTACCACAGCGTCTTACATCTTTTCCTTTTTTAAAGAATCCATTTCGAGCACTAAATGAATCGAAGCACTTCTCATTCATTATTCATTAACCGCTTACCTAGGTATTTGTGTCTGCTGTAGACTAATGCCGGACAGGAGCAAAGAAGATTGTCTCCTTCCATGCAGCTTTTGCAGAAGTCATTGTCAGTATCTCCACAATCGTTTTTGGGTCACCTCTTTGTAGGGAGATTAACGTATAGTTGAGCGCTTCAATTCCAGCTTTGGCCAGACCTGTCTTGAAATATTAAAAGTGTCGGTGTTTTCCCACCTTATGTTTGTTATGGCTTCTGCCTCTTTCCGAAGCTCATGATTTAGAGTCGCAATATGGCTTCCCGCACCTCTGTCCTTTTCGGTAGCTGTTGAAAGTCGTACCACGTCTAGCCAATTCGTCCGCCTTGAAGTTTCCCTCCACATCCGAGTGGCCCGGGATCCAAATGATACGTATATCGAACTGCTCACCCAACTCGTTAAAAGAGGAGTGACAGCTCAACGCCACCTTTGTTACCAGTGAAACCGCTTCCAACGTTTTTATGGCTGCCTGTATGTCCACATGTATGACATTCTTTTTAAAAGATAATACATTCAATCAATCGCAATCACCTCAGCCTGGTATACGCTGCAGTGACCAGGGTGTCTTACTATTAGCCTGTCACAGAAGACTCCTGCTCATACTCCGCCGTCTTTCTTATAGACATCCGTGAAAAACGGTGCTTTTAAGCATGCAGACCGCTCTTAGCCCCTCCTTCATTATGTTTTTATACATAATTTTTATCCGAACTAGCCACCATACGCTTACTTCGTACAGTAGTTTTGGTCTGACTACAGGATTTATTTTATGAGGAGTAAACCCCTCATTGCTTTCCCACCTTTCGGCATTAAGCGATTTCTTTATGTCCGTCTTGACCATCAAGAAATTCCACTACCTTGAAAACATCCCCTCCTCCGCCGGGTCGGGTAAATCATTTGCACCACAGACGCCTACATTATATGCCCATTTAATTTCTCATTCGTTCCATAAATTTATTTATTCAGGATCGAATAATTCATGCACCCTAAGACCTAGCTCAGTCCAACGCTTTTTATGCCTTCCTTGTTCTTTTGACTTACCGAGTCTTTGTAAGTCTAATGTAAGGTCAATAGATCACCTCTAACTGAGCGAATGAATGGGATTGTATGAAGTCATGAAGAGACCTCAGTACAACGACGGCACTCCGCTGTCGTTTTTACATGTTAGGGTCAAATGTAAAAACACCTTATCTCGAATTTTAAATTTGATTTGTGAGAAACCCTAAACCCACCCACCCACAATCACGAGCCATCGTAACCCTGACTAGGGCCCCTTTATGATCGTTCCATCATCCGGGGCAGATCAATCATGGTTGTTTTACGAGGTTCTGCTCCTCTACTCCTCCTTTCCCAACACGGGCTTGTAACCGGCTATGGCAGAGTTTGGTCTCACAACAGCTGTCTAAAGCCAATGTACCAGCTCTGGTTCTAAACCCCATTTTTTACCAATGGCGTTCTTACACGAGTACAAATCAATATTCGCCTTATTTACTCGTTCTTGGATATAAGGTTTCCAGCTAAGTTTCCAGTCAAAGATCGTGCCAAGAAATCTTCGCCATTGCTAAATGATTTTTTTTTATTTCCTGGTGAAAAGGACTAGCTCGTTGACACCCAGACCGCTTTTATTGGACCATTCTGTAATGGTTGAGAGGGCATTTTACATAACCTACCTAATCATTCTACTGTATTTCCCTGAGACAGCTAACACTACATCATCTAGCATAAGCTACCACTTTAATCCCTTCCCTTTCCGGTTTCAACAAAAATCCATTAATCTCCATAGAGATCAATGCGGTGCTTTGGTGTTCCTCTTACCGCCTGCCCTTTTATAATGGAGCCCTACAGCTCTGCGCTAATTAAAGGATTAAAGTCCAAAACTGGTGCTGCCAATGCATAACAAATTTCCCCTACATTTTGGAGAAAACCTACTCTCACTTCAAATGGCCGCCGCGGCGCTCAAAAAATTGCGTGAATGACAATCGACAATTAAATAAATATTACGAAAATATTTCTCATTAATTTATGGTGTTGCTGTTGTTGTTGTACGTATAAAGTAACACTGCGGCCTTATAGCCGAGCGTTTCCAGCATTAATTGTCTTCCGACTTCCGGTCGGAAGAGGCGGCCTCAAGAAAACTGTTTACAAAAAGCGTGTATACTTTTATGGCACCCGTTGCGTGTGTCGTTTTTCGAAAAATTAACGCTGTTCGCGCTGTTAAAGTGTCCCAACTCCCCGGTGTGTATTTATTATTTCCTGTCCAGTGGCCATCTGTTTCTCGTGAATGGTAGGTAGGTATGTTGCGTGCATTCCTTATCCTGCAAAAATGTTAATATTAAATCGTACTTTAAGCGTATTTTAAGGATATTTTATTTGAACAAGAATTTTACCCCACCCCTTTTCCATTCCATTGATGGAAAAAATATAGAGAAAGAGAATATCGACGAATTTCTCTGAAATTCAAACGAAAAGGCTTTCTATTTGTATGCATTACTGTTGTCTGCTCTTTCAAATTAGTTCTCTTAGATTTGCACTCTCTTACAATCGCTTAATTGTTTGGTTGGTAATCGGCCGTTTGTCCCATTTAAATTCTTCTTCCTATTGAACCCATTCTAAGTTTATTTTTTAAGTTAACACTCTTTTCGTCATTCCACTACCAAGTCCTGCGTATAGAAAATCCATTGTCTTGATGTGAGTTTTGACATTCCTTTCATGTGTCACACAGCCCGAATAAAATTGGAAACTCTCTAATAATATAATGCTGTCATTTCTCCCACACTTGCCGGCAATTTAATGTAATGTAATGTATGCATGTGCGTATGTAATTACGAATGACGCCAACAACGGCTAATCAAATAGAACGGAAAGTTCGTCTGTTTGCATTGTCTGGGACCAAGTGTTGTTCGTTGGCAACGCTCTCTGTACACTGCAGTTCACTAGATTTGAAGCACATCATATTGGGAGATGAAATTGATATTTTGCCAGTTATATGTCAGGGAAGAAAACACAACAAAAAAACAAATGATGGGGAAAGAGTAGCTTATGGTTTATACACAAACAAGTTTAAAAAAAAACACATACAAATTAAAAATGTTCATATAAATTCTCTTATAACCGTAATTTGCGCCTAAAAGTCTACTGAATTCCACATGAAAAGCATGTGCGTGTTTTTGTGGTTAAAAATAACCACCACACACAGTCATTAGGTATAGAATGACGTGATCTGATGCCGCTGTATGATCTTGCGATCTCAATAAACAGGCCATAAGCAGTCTAGGAGAAGTTTGGCCGGGCGCTAAGCTCGAGGTCGTTGCGTGGGAGGATATCCCAAGCCGATCCAGAGCTCGCACCTGGATCCCCACTGAACCCTCCTTAAAAAAATTTAAAAAACATTTTTAGAAAAAAATTAATTTTTGTACACGCGCCACACGCGTCACAATTGTTTTAAAATTAGTTCCATTAAATTCTGACTTGTAGAAGCCGAGATACATACGAGTTACTACCAAAAACATTGTACTACTACAGAAACACGAGCTCATGTATTCTGCTATGCGAGTGACTATATACACCCGCGTATGTATATTTAGTTGTAATTCAGTCTAAAGACTAATTTCTTTTAGAAGCCTAATAGTATGCAACGTTAAATGTAGGTCTTACATGCATAAGCGATAGGTCATTCAGTAATAAGCGTCTTCTGAAATAGATTGAAAAAACGACATTTTACTTTGCAAACGTTTAGGCTTAAAAAAATCGTTAGCGATGCATAGATTGAGTATTTTTTTTTTTCAGTTTTCTCAGGGGTAATAACCCCTATGAATGAAGAAACGCCATCGCAAGCCGAGCGCTAACCAATTGTTTAAAAACAAGTCCCATCAAATGTTGACTGGTAACAGCCGATCTATACGACACGACAAACATACAAACGTTCCCAACGTACACACGTTCGGTGAAAAATTTTCATCTCCTCTGAATATAAGCTTCGCCCTTTGGTAGCCAAGTATAGGTGGCTTAATTTAGATTAATACCTCCTACACGTTTTGAAAATATAACTTAAGAGAGGCTGTAGCAGAGAACAATGAAGACAAGTTTATTGTATTTTGGCGGTTGGGAGAGGTTTGGCATCATTTTTTGAGCGATTCAATTTGACGCACACGAACACCAGCAAGCCAAGATCCAGAATCATATGCAATCTCTTCACGATCAACAAGTATACCGCTTAAAATTTATCCATTTAAGAGAACTTTCTGCAGAATCCACAAAAACATCCACGCAGATTTATTAAGAGAACGTCTACAAATAAGAGACGAACCAGGAAACTTGCATTTAGCAGACATGTATGAAATAATTGCTTCACATGTTGTAGAAGGGAGGAATCCAGATAGGTGGAACCACTTGTGATTTTTTACTATATTCAAATTTTCTGGTAAACACTCTGGTTCAACGAGTAGGTGGGGTGAATTTTCCTTGATCTACGTGGTATCACAGTCGTCCTGTCGGTTTTTACCATCTTTACCTTAACTAACCTAACCAGTCTCCCAAATAGTAGGAATTTACTCCCAAATGGTGGTTGGGTCTCAATAAAGTAATCTTTAAACTTTTACTAAATAAAAAACTTTTCGAATTCAAGTTTGAAATAAATATTTATTATTTGTTCCATCGTTTGCTATTTTAGAATTGTGCTTATTTATATATATATTTATAGTATACTCGTTTTTCTAACAATTATTTAGTAGTAGTAGTAGTAGTAGTAGTGGTTGTAGTAGAAAATCGTACATTAATATAAGTAAAAAAAAAACACACAAACAACAAATAGTATAGCGGTACAAAAATTATTAAATAAACTTAACGAATAAATGAAATAAATCACAAAAACATCCACGCACTCGCACAGTGTAACATTTATGATAGATGGAGAAGAGAGAACAAAAAGATTTGAAGATTTTTTTTTGGAAAAATTACTTTTGAAAAAAAAAACCAAATACACACATGTTCGGCATTTCACTTTTTATCAATTCAAGGAGAAAAAGTAAAAATTGGTGTTCTACATTCCGCACAGAAACCATTTTGTAAGGAATTCAATTCATTCAGAGAAACTTTAGAGAAATATTAAGTTTTCTTTTTGAATAATTTTTGTTGTATGTATCAAGAAACAGTTTTTATTAAAATTTTTAAAAAAACATGTAGATCTACCCAAAGACTTCATCAAGGAGGACAAGGAGGTCGAGTACGGAAGAGTTTTGGAAGATCGTCACGCAACTTTTAAAAAGATAAGGTCCTTCATTGGTTCTTAAGGAAGAACATTGATTGCAAAAGACAAGGAAGTCTAACATACTGTTACGAAATGTTTACTTTCTAGAGAGCTAATAATGGATTGGGTAAATTAAAACCGAACACAAGTTCGTTAATTCATAAATTACAACTTTACACTGGTGATTACTTATTATTCACACTTAACAGTTATATTCACATATACCATTGCACTATCTACTTGCAAGTACTCTGGTACAAATCCAAATGAAAGCTATTATGTGGTATTTATAATAAATCAACAGTTTCGAGAAGGTTCTATTATTTGAAGATTGCATAAAGAACCACCAAGCAAATTCTAGTTTTATCCTGTTATGTCTGAAAACAGATTACAGTGCATCGGAGCAGCATTTAATTGAAAAAGAGTCGATTAAGTTGGATGACATCGCTTTAAATGCGGCCTGGCTTAGTATAATTTATATAAAATTCTCCACAAACAATTTCAACACATATCCTTTTATATAAAATATTACTAATACTGTCTACAGAGTGCGCTGTTACGTCTACTAAAACTCCTTTTTTGAGTTAGTACCTCTTTCTTCTCGATTTTCCTCCCAACTTTCTCTTGTTATTGTTACTATTATAATAATATTCGACGCGATAGACCAAAGCCTAGCTTCTCGCAACCATTCGTGTCGAGCATGTATATTTTTGCACACAAATGGAAGGGACCTACAATTTAAGGCCAAATCCGAACGGCGAATTGAGAAGCTTTCCGTGACAAGTTATTACTCTCGGACCGTTTGTCACCCATTCGCGAGAGGTGGCATACCGTGAAAAATACTTTTGGTGTTACTGGGATTTGAACCACGAACCCCCTGCTCGGTAGCCATGCTCATCTCCACTGAGCCACGGCGCCCATGTAACTATTACAGCGACTATATTTAAAAGAAAAGTGTATTTTGCTTTTTCACAGAATAAAACGTGCAACTGATTTTGATATTTCGAAAATGATGGAAATGATCAGAATGTAGAACATTTAGAGTAAAATTGATTTTAATTTTTAATTCACTTTCACTTCGAATGCAGAACATGTGTGATAATTAACAGAACAGCTATGGAAAACTTTAAACAAAACAGAAATTTAGGAATCAGTCTCAATTTGAATTCACTCACACTCAAACTTTCACTCGCACTCATACAAACTCTTCTACAATTATTGATATTTGTTAAGCATTAGCACTATTACCGCTGCTTCCCCTACAAAAGTTCATTATATGTTTATTTATTTTTTATTTATATTTAAGTAATATTTAAGTAACTGATATATGTATGTATGTATGTATTCTATTGTTAACATAACATGTAGTAATGTTCTTAAAGAAAGTAATGCAATGCCAATGAGAGAAGGAAGTGAGCTTAGTGTTTTCTTTTCTTCTGGTATTTCTGGTCGGTATCCTTGATATCGATAAGAATTGGGATAAAATTAGAAGAGAAACAAAACAACTAAATAAAATTGAAACAAAGTTAAATAAGGAAGGAAGGAAAAGTGATTTCCAAATCGGTTGGGACAACTTCCTACGTCCGACTTGAATCGATGGTATAAAGTGTTTCTTGGTTAAAACTAAACTTTCCATCTTCATTCTCTCACTGCGTTCACTATAACTAAACATTATCAGTATTATGATAAAAAATAAATCCAGGGCGTGCACTCATTTAGCAGCAATTTCTTGTTTAACATTCAATTTGAGTAAATTAATTTTGTAATAAAGATTTACTTAAATTTTAAGCGCGATGCCAGACTCTCCATAAATCGAAACACGATCAGAACAATTATGTAATTATAATAATTATCCTAAGGGGTCCTTTACAGAATTACACTTATAAATTTAATATTTAATTGAAATTTTACTTTTTTCTATTGAATAACAAAAAAACAAAAAAGTTACTCAATGTATGTGTGTATATGTGTGCGTTTGAAAATCCAACACACCAACAACAGCCAACCCCCCTATTATTACAACAGTTTCACTTTGCTCAACGTTTTGCTGTCAATATCGAGCATTGGAGGCCTCCTTTTTGTCGAACGGCCCTGTCGATCGGAACTAGCATCTTTGTTGTCGCTGGAACATTGCTTATTGATGATGGACTGTTGAGATTTTTTGGCTGCTTGTCCATTCATTTGGTCAAAGAAGCATACCTGTTGGGATGAGAGATATAATCAGAAAAGTTAGAATAGTAGTAAGGGTGAGCGAGATATAAAATACAATCAATATACTAATTCTCAGTTATAAAGGGTTTATCGATAAGGACATAACATAACATAAGTTTCGGCACTTCGAATAATCAAGAGGCTTCAGTTGTTGAGTTTATTTGACCTTTACGCAAAATTCGCCACCCACAATGTGCACTGAGAGATTCCTAATTCCTGTGAACGGCATGGAATCGAGTGATTTGGCTTATTTTGAACTGAACCACTACGGCTGCGGTAGTATTGCAGTACTTCGACCGACAGGAACATTCAATAGTGAAAATGTTGAGACTCGAATTTATCCACTATAACACACACTGTCTGGTCCCACTATATGGTGGGACGATTATTACGACCAAAACTTGAGTAGTTACGACCACCGATATTCGTAGACATTTTTAAAACGTGTCTCGTCCGTGAACGTTACCATTATAAAAACATAAAACTTGACTGCCATTTTGACATTGACAGATTATAAAAAAAAGTTCAAGGGTGCGTTTGTATTAATATACAAAATTGTTATCTATTGATAAGCCCTTTAAAGAGACATAAACCATAATAGCAGAGAAACCCTTTCAGTGATCCTCATACTTTTGAACGACAATAGAGACATAAACCACAATAGCAGCAACCATTTCAGTGATTCTCAAGCATTTGATTGACAACAGAGCCATATGGACCAATATAGCAGCATGAACGCACCCGCTCACATTTCTGATTCTCAAACATTGAAATATAAAAATTTTGCAATACCATCAGTATACTAATTGAATGATAGTGATTCTCACACTTTTGAATGATAACAGAGACATAAACCAAAATGGCAAAGCAACTCTTTCAGTGATCCTCAACTTTTGAATGATAACGGAGACATAAACAACAATGGCAGAGCAATTCTTTCAGTGATCCTGAACCTTTGTATAAAAAAGACATAAACCACAATGGCAGAGCAACTCTCAGTGATTT
Source organism: Nephrocerus scutellatus (assembly GCA_947095585.1). Lineage (NCBI taxonomy): Eukaryota > Metazoa > Arthropoda > Insecta > Diptera > Pipunculidae > Nephrocerus > Nephrocerus scutellatus. The sequence continues at coordinate 111,405,172 of OX352762.1, read as the reverse complement.
TCAAACCTTTGAATGATACAAGACAAACACCAAAATGGCAGAAACTCTTTCAGTGATTCTCAAACTTTTGGATGATAAGAGAGAGACATAAACCACAATGGCAGAGCAACTCTTTCAGTGATCCTCGAACTTTTGAACGATAATAAAGACTTCAAACACAATGGCAGCAAGCTCAGTAAATCTCAAACTTTGGAATAACAGGGACATAAACCACAATGGCAGCAAGCTCAGGAATGCTCAAACTTTTGAGTGCTATCACAGACATAAACCACAATGACAGAAAAATTCTTTCAGTGATCCTCAAAATGTTATATATAAATTGAGAAATATTTTCGTTCGAAGACAATTGGCATTCATAAAAAATACAAACTAGGTGCCCGTGTATTCGTATAACTGCTTGTCTCCACGTCAACTCGAAAATTACCAGCTGTGGTTGCATTGTCCAAATTTTTTGACACTACCAGAGGATCAGTGACAAAATGTTGAAAGCCCAAAGCTGTTTCGACTTTCGAAAAAGCTTGTATCGTAACATTTTTATTTAATTAAAAGTACCCTAAAAATACCCTCAAAAGACTCCTAAAGCACACCAAAAAGACCGCTCAAAAGACCCCAAACAACTCCAAAAGACTACACTGCATTCAATAACACAAAACCACTTCTACAGTATGCCTTCTTGCTCTTATTTTTCGTTCCACGCCTTTCAAATTGAATTTATGCTGAAAAGCTTATAGTGGTTTGTGTACTGGATATTGGCTTGGATATCAGTACTACTAAGTAGCGGACAGTGGACAAATTAAATATCCATGTCACACTTTCGTAACGCTCTCAATTTTACTCTCTACTAAACCTTAAAAAATGTAACATGGTGATGTTATAAGTCTTAAAAAAGGTGGTTAATAACACGTGGTCGATGGAGATTAGGGATTGAGCCGCGCGCTTGCGTAGCTTTCGCCATTAAGCATACTCCTTATTTCATATCACTCAGCAGGAAACCCTATATTTTATATTCCGTGTTTAGGTCCAGCAAAATACCAGATAAGAAAACATGCTGCAATTGAACCCCCACGGGGAGGTGGTTAATAACAGCACGATGTTAGTTCTTTTTCGATATTGCTGGTAAAAAATTTAAAACAAAGCAGATTCATGAAGATATAATGTAGCAGGTTAAGGCGAATCACACTTAGGCTAACAACATTTGAAAAGTGGGTAGCCGAAATGAGAATTGAGCGTAGCCGAATTGAGAATAGATGAGAGCGCATTGAAGACGATTCCTAAACGAACCTAAATAACTTTGAAAAAATATATAATCTGATCATGGGAGACTGAAGAGTGAAAGAAAGAAAGCTACTAAAAGATGGGTTTACTATTTTGTCCCTGGCAACAAACAATTGAAAGTACAGAACACAGAAACAGTAAAGATAATTTGGTGGATCACTAGTGCCGAATACAGCTAATATTAAACTATCGACGGATAGTAAGATGGCAAAGTAGTATATATAGAGAATATACCACTTTGCCATTACCAATGGAAATAGGTATGCATTTATGTACTGCCTTGGTAGTGGCATCTGGGCGCAAAGTTTTGTCCCATAGAGTGTTCGATACACGGAAGTACAGGTGAAAATATCAGCCACATATCACGCGAAACAAAGCTTGGTAACTATAAAGAGCTGAATGCGACCAATCAGAACCTTTAGTAAAGCAAGTCCTGAACGCTAGCTGAACGGGACATACTGTAATAGAACGTAAAAATCTTCTTTAAAAGCAGGGATCTCTAGTACGATGCCAATGATTCACGAAAGTAGAAATAATCTCGATTAGAAGAAGTCGGTTGCATAAAATCATAGTTGTGAGACGTTATGTGGCCCACAGTTGGTCCTCAAGTAAGCGCCAATAAAAGTAGGACTTTGCATGATGGATAACTTAGAAAAAAACATAGACTCCACTCGGGTATCGTGTCGTGGCACCTTATTATTTCAGATCAGACTGCTTGGAGCACCATTATTGAGGCAGCCTTATCTCAAATTCCATGAAGATGAATAAGAAGATGACTGTCTTCTGTTTTTAATTAATTTCCTTTTCTTCGCTTTAACTTTTCCAAGTTACTCCGGCACTTAAATGAACCCACTCAAAATTTCTGAAAGGACCTCACTCACTATCACTTCCATGATGCCTCCTACACACAGCCATTTCATTGCAATAATTTTGACCAAACAAACCCACCTTAAAGAGAATATATCCAATGATGGCAATGGTCGCAATCAAAAACAACAGTCCAGAGGGGATTTTCGCCGAATTCAATGCCAGTCCGACAACAAGAACTTGCAAATACATGACAAGCAGACCAGCGTGGACACAGAGAATCAGGCAGTAGTTCTTCAGTTTCGATTCGACGAGAGGAATACGTTGTTGTTGTTCTTTGAAGAATGAGGAAGGCGATGTAGTGCTGCTGGTGGGTTGGAGTGTGTGTTTTATAGCAGATGTTCTAGTGCTACCTGTAGACGCTTCTAGAGCATCTTTAGTGAGATCATTTGTGGTATTTTCCATTTTGTCCCCCTCCTGTTGGGTAGATTCACTTTCCGAGGATGTGGACTGCAATCGCAAGCTCTTGCCATTAATACGAGATTTGTGCCTTTGGATGCGCTCAAGTTTCGCCAACAAACGACTTTGGTAAGAATCCTTTTGAGGACGCGGAGATGATGCGCTGCTCGATTGTACCACCTGTGAGAGAAGAGAAAAAACAGAATTAGTTTGGTGGGAAATTTTGTGTAAATTGTATAGGCGTCCACTTACATTGTTCTCAATCGACGTAACAGACAAATCCACTGCATCATCGTCATCGACAAACTCAACGCGTTGTTGTCTCCTTAGGCGCATCTTGCGGCACATTTCCTCTGTCAGGGTTGTTGTTGTATCTGCTGATTCTGGTGCTGCGGTTCCATACTCCTGCAAAACTGGGAGGACCGTTTCCGTTATTTGTCCACGCAAAGCGTTCACATTGTCACAAAGTGTAAAAAGCGTACTCAACAGCTTCAAAATGACAATGTAAAAGTTTAGCACAGCTTTCTGCGTGCACACACGAGCCTTCATGATGTTCGTTTCCAAAAGTTCAATGATTGCATTTTTGCTGAGTTTTATGCCTGCAAATGGAGAATGAAGAAATGATTATATTGCAGATGCTTTTTTTAAGGAAGGAACATTTAGGGATATTTTAAAGGAACATTACATGGTCATTAGTCATTACAAATGTCATTATAAGTGTTGATGAACGAAATCAGAAAATCCGAATTCACATCATTCATTATCCGACTGAAACTATCATTATTAATATCATTATGAACGAGTAATGATAGTTTGACTTCTTACTATTCTGACTACTAAATACTGCGCTTGTGCGAATAAATTCACCTGCACTTGGCGATCATACACTAGATTAGAAGCAGGCAATTTTGAGAAGTGAAAATGATTTTTCTCCCGCCATATGGCAGTGAGAGAGAGAGAGAGAGAGAGAAAGTGGTAAAAGAAATAGTGGTTCGTGTTAAACATATGATTTTCCTTCTGTCCCGATTCAACGCAAGGGGCTTTAGCTTTGGCCACGTGCAACTATTCTGAGACCTAGCTTCCTTGAATACTATGGACCTCCATATTGTTTTTGGTCTTCCAACACGCCTTGCACCCTGGGGATTCCATTCCAAAGATTGTTAGGCGAAGTTATTGGTGTGGTTTCCTTAATGTGCTGTCAATGCAATGCCATTTTCGTTGCAAGATAACTGCATCCATTTTTTTCTAACCGGTCCTATTCTACAAATAGACGTTTGCTATGGTTTGTGGGCAACAGATCTTCAGAATGTACCACAGACACCGATTACCGAAAGTCTGTAACCTCCTAGAGATGTTGGCAGAGCAATTCCATGTTTCACAAGCGTGGCACGGATTTAAAGTTGGCTTCGAAGTGTCTCAAATTGATATTTTACTGGAAATCCAAACAGGAGAGAGGGTTACAAATGCACAACGAGTCTAATTTATTTTTATCTCTTTCACCATTAATTTGCTATGAAACTGCGCAGATAATTGAACTGTGTGACTTCCTCTATGGTCTCCTGCCTTAGAATAATCTGCTGTTGTATGGTTTTGGCCTGTATGCATTATTTGGTTCTATTAACGTTAACCCTTAAGCCAGCTACCTATCCGTTAACTTGCAGTACTATTTGCTGGCAATATTCGGCATAGTCGATATGGCTCAGCTTATCAACGGTCTCCATTGGATACCATTCCTCTCGTTTGATCATCGATTTGATCATCACATCATCAATTGCCAGTAAAAACAGGATGTTATTTTAGCTTTTGGTTGGTCTATAAACGGGGATGGGGTCGGCGGGTTTCAAGTAACGCCGGGGTTAACAACTAGTGTTTTATAAATTCTTCTTAAAGATCCTTTTGAGAAGGTTCCTCCTATTTCCTGCTGGTTAAAAGGAGCTCTGATTTTGATTTGTTGCAGTAAGTCAGAATTGCAGTAGTGCTTGTTGTACTCTGTTCTTTCTCAAATATTGGGTCCGTAAATTATCCGTAATGTTTTACTCTCGTACGCAGCTAACAGTACGGGGAGTGTTTTTAATTACGAACTCGTTTGTAAAATATGGTCCTTTCATTAGGCTAGGTGCATGTTAAGCGCATGCTATCACAGCATTGCGTATTCAAGGTTGTTGGGGCACATAATGTTGTATTAAATGAGGCACATTCACATTTTGCCTTTTGGATATGAATCTAAATTGTAAATCCCTTCTATTTGTGTGCAAAAATATCGCGAGTACAACATGAAAGGTTGCTAGAAGTTAGGCTCTGGACCACAACGGTTTCTTGTTTCGAAAAAAAGAGGTGAATACCTAATACCTTCCCGGGTTAATACAATAAATTACAACGTCAATTTGCTGCTTAGTTGCGAGCAATATTTGAACTTTAAAGTGATTGTAGCACAACGCTTGGTAAACCTAAAAAGGAAACGACGAAAGGTAAAGTGTTTACCAAGCGTCTGGCAGATGAACGCCTGTCGATGTAACAACATTTGCTCTTGGACCTAAACTGATAAAAATATCAATAACAACAACTAATAAATTATAAAATTATCAACAGAACGTCACGATTTTTGTTAAATAAATAACAAAATAAGAGCAAAATAAATGAATGTTGACTGTTTTTGGTGAAATTTCGAAGAAGTTAGCTGGAAAAAATTATAAATACAAAATACAAAAAAAAACATAAAAAAGAAAATCATCAAAACATGGCGTGTACATCCGCCAAAGATCAACAACCATCACTTGTTGTCGACTGGCAAGTACACGGCGCGCTAAAAATATCTTCTAAATTGCACTTAAACTTAACCCAGATGATCTGTGCTGTGCATTAGAAAGAATTTATGTAATTGCAACAGTCGTACGAATTTGAGAGAATAGTTAGAGAAATAGAAAGCAAAAGGGTAGTAAGGAGAAATTGGTTTGTACACTTTTATTTGCACTGTGAACTTGCAAGCTTGTGGTGCAGTTTTATGAACTGAGGAACAATTTTATTACTTGTATATGTACGAGGGCAGTTTGATAAGTCAGTGACTTTTTGACTTTGTTCCCCGCTAATTTAAATCACCAAGTCATCGGCATAGTCAAAGGCGATGTAGCCTGATCTATGTAGATCGGCTAGAAGGTTGTCTATGACTGGTCAATCGTCAGAAGGGTGGAAAGGACACCTTCTTGTGACCAGTCCTTAGCTGCGGTCACCGAAACAGACACTCCCCTGTGGAGGACGTGAAAACTCGACTTTCAAGCTTGGCTTTAACCCATTGGTTGTACGAGTCCTCGATACCTTTGCTACTAATTGCTCTTGCTATTGAGTCACAGCCAGTGTTATCGCAGGCAAAACCTTCTCTATAGAAAGCCCAAATCTACGCATACTAATGCTGTAAACCAATCCCAAACGCATCTGTGTTTGCGAGATGTGAATACAGTGTACAAAAAGTAATCAGTCGCAAAGAGCGAGTAACGTAAGATGGTGTAGTGGGAAACCGAAAAATTTTATATGGATTTTGCTCTTTAGTAGATTACTAATACAGACACATTTGGGATAAATCTAAGCATGTATCTGTGTACGATCGGAACAGTTAGGCTTTCTGTAGAGAAGGTTTTGATCGCAGGCACCCTTAATGTCACGAAAAGTACACAGGAGTTTTTTCTTTGGAACAAAAAGCTCCTTCTATCTTGTTAACTAGATAGTGCATGGTGCCCTTTGTGCTTTTACCTTTTCCGTATGCATACTGTTGAGTGTAGAGGGCTAGACGTATCTAGCCAGGGTCTGATATGAACATCACTAAGTATTTCCATAATTTTGAAAACAAATGACGTTAGACTTATGGGTCTGTATGATTTAGGCAGCTCACTGGGTCTATTGCCTGGTTTAGAGCTAATTTCTCCAGGTATACGGAATGTAACCCCAAGTGTAGCTGGCTCTAAATAAAGCAATCAAACCCGACAGGATGAGCTCGATTGCCCTCTATCGGAGCGCTGGAAAAATTCCATCACCTTTGGGCATTGGGTATGTGTGTGAAACAAAAGCAGACGAACCGGGGAAATGAACTTGAAGTATAGTTCTAACTGTGTCTTCACGGTTCGACGTGTAGTGACCATATGTCTTTTTCAGTAAACCTACACAATTTGTCTGATCTTTGACGAGTGCCTCTTGGATTCGTGCTGCTACTGGCATATCAGCAATATTTTCGCAACATTTCCTCCATGTAGCTCGTTTGGATCGTCTCAATTCTGAGTTATTTTCCGTAAGGGCGAACCTATATTCGACCCAGCTCTCTTTCTAACTTTCTTCCTAACCACATATTACTGATGTCAAGTCTTTTGCACAGCCCAATCGGAGAAGTTTCAGCGCTTTAAATAATCAAGAGGCTTCAGTTTTTGAGGTGGGTCACGATCTTTATGCAAAATTCGCCACAATGTGGAATTAGCGATTTCCAATTCCTGTGATCGGCGTGGAATCGACTGATTTGGCTCATTTTGAACTGAAGCTGGTACACATAACTGAACTGAACTGAAGGTACACATAAAAATGGTGTCCAATCATAAAATTGGGTCCTTCTGGGCCATGGCTCAGTGGAAAAGCGCATAGCTACTGAGCAGCATTGTTTGATTTTAAATATTTAATTTTCTTTCCAAGAAGACCTTTTAGCTAGAAGCGTTCAAGTGTTACAGGGTGTGAAACGATGTAATGTCAAAAGTACCTCTCTTTGCATTAAAACGCTACGTACACCGCAGGGAGTGAAAATAGATCCATAGGATTTTTTTCACGAAATTAACCAAGGAATAACCCCTTTAAGTATTTGCCACCTTAACGAATACACCCTTATAGGTGTAAAGGTTGTATAAAAAATAGATGCTTCATCATTCGTTTAGCATAATAAGCCTACTACTAATCACGTAACGAGAAATCTTTGCAGAAAGAGTATTCCCTGTTTGGAATGTGTACTGAGAATTTTCTGTTCAAGGACATCATTGGAACCAAGTATACCATTTTGTATAAGCACGAGGCAGATATTTGGTACATATACTGCTTCAACTATACACGATCTTTGTGATCGCTCGCAAGTCTGAATGCTTTTGCTAAAGGTTTCCAGACAAAACTAATTACCTAAACATTCATTTCCATGTAAGGATGAAACGATGTCTGCAAAAATTAAATCCTGTCCAAGTTTTATGACAAAAGAAAAAACAAGTTACGTTGTAGACTACTAACGATAACCTTTCCAGCAAAAAGACCGAATTGCTATTCCCATTTAAGAATTGAAATGAGATTCTCATGCAAGCAGGATCTCGTCACTTGTGTGTGTATACAATTATATCTGCGTATCCATCATAATCATTACCCTCACGGAGGTAAATCTATTCCAGACAGACGCTGTTGAGTGGCATAAAAATTAACCTCGATCCAAGCAGAATAATCGATCGTCATAAAAATTAATTGAAACGCAGCCAAAGCAACCAACCAGTTGGTGAAGAAACAATCACTTCGACATAAAAGTCAATTACTAGATGGGTATAATCAACGCAAGAGCGGAAATTGGTATGCAGACCGGACCGGACAAACCGACCAACCGATCGACCAACTAACTGACTGATAGCTGAGCTTTGGGAACGCATTAACACGATCAACGAACGAGAGCAAAAGTGATGCTTTTTTTTCTGGTTGTGGTTGTGCAACATTTTTATGTAAACGTGCGGCCTGCCCTTTAATGGCTACTAACAGACAAGAAATCATTTTCACGACCAATAAAGGCCTAAAGGCTTTCGCGAAAGATGCTAAAATTTCTTGTAATAACATTGATGGGCGATTTCGTTTTTATAGAAGGATGGCAATGAAGGATAACCGAAGCGGCAGCCATAACAGCAGCAGCGCACAACATAGAACGGCCGATCGTGTCCGGAATTGGTAATCAATTTTTTAGGCCCATCGCACAGTTGTCGTATCATCTTCGCAAAACAAAACAAAAAGCCGACCAAAAGTGATGGCATTCTCATGGGGGGAATAAAATTAAAATTCAACGCATGGTCTCTCGAGCATGTAGATTGACTCCATCCTACTACATGCTCTTACAAATTTTGTGGCGCTGCTAAGTTAATCATATTGTTACGAAATTTAGGCTCACGATTTCGTGAAGGATTGTATTGTGCAAATAAAACACAATACAAGTTTATTAATTTACAAATAACAACTTTAATAAAAAAAAAGGTAAAATTAAATGTACACAAAAACACTTATTACAACAACATTTGTTTTTCACATTAATCGCTTAGTATTACTTTACAAGAACTATTACAACTTGACGGGTTGAATTCTAATCAACTAATATTGCTCTGCAGGGAAACGACACCTTTTATTCTCATTGAAAAGCTTCCAGAAACTTCCAAACTTATAGACAGAAATATCGAGAAAAGACCAGAAAATTGTGGGAATAACCCTTACTTACAACAACTGACTTCGTTTTTGACCAATACATAACGATTTAAACTTAAAGTCCGAAAAATCTCAAATAATCTAATTCAGCCTAAAAGTATGCTATACAAAATTGCTTAGTTTTAATTCAGTGCATATTTTTAGTATGCAGTATGTACATTGCGATTTATCTTATGATTCGAATTCCACTAATTACTTTTCGTAACAATATGATATAAAGGGTGGGCAATTTAAAAGTTTGTATAAACTCCAGTATACATGTGGCTCCCTCTGCTGGCCTTATAGTAAGCCATTCTGTGAGTTTTCAAGAACTATTTCGATCGATTCGGTGACTATATTGCGAATAACAGTCGAAATGATGTTTTACAGCTGGATTTGTCTCTGGACCATATAAAAAGGTCCATCTGTGTCCAATCGCAGCTCAGCGCAGGCCAATTGACATCTCCAAAGCGGCTAATTCGGATGCCAAAATTTAACGTGCAAGAGTTCGATTGTCAGTCGGTTCTATGGCATTTGATGCCATCTTGTTGAAAGCAAAGGTAGTCCACATTCATGGCGTTGATTTGAGGCCATAAAAAGTCTGTAACAGTCGCCATTGACGGAAACGTCGTTTCCAGCAGTTTTCGAAGAAAAATGGACCACCACTTGGACTCTTGGTGGATGCATTGGCTTCTCTACGGTTACGTGTGGCCCAAATCTGGCAGTTCTGGTATTTACAAAGACCACGAAATGGTGAAAAAATGATTTTTCGACCAAAGTCAACATCATTATCAACCTGCTCTACGGCCAACGCAGAGAGCTGATGTCGAAGCGTATGGTTATTTGTTTTCAACTCCTGATTCATCTGAACCTGTAAGCAGATTCGAGCAAACTTCCAATTCAGGCTTTTGAATAAGATTTTCAATTTCAGTTATTTCAGTTTTAATTTTTATTTCGCTGTCTATCAATGTCTCTCTCTCATTCATTCATATTCTCGCTCTGTCTATCTCTTATGCTCTCTCGTTCTCTGTTTCTCTCTCTCTCTCTAGTTCTGTTTCTGTCTCTAGTTCTCTGTACTCTCTTTCTCTCTATGTAGTGCTCTGTTATTCTCTCTCTCAATTTCACTTTCTTTCTCACTCCTTTTCCCTTTCTCTCTCTAATTCTCCCTATCGTTCTACCATTCTCTTTCTCGATATCTTTCTCGTTATCTTCTCTCAAATTCTCGTTCCCTATATATCTCCTTTCATTATCTATACCTCTTTCTCATTCTTTTTCCCTCTCGTTACCTCTTTCTTGATTTTCTCCCTTGTTCTGTCTCTCCATCTGGTTACGTCTACCTCTTTCTCTTGCGTTTTGGTTTTCCCAAAACCAGGTGTGGATAAGGCCCCTAAATAAATGATTTAAAAAAAGATGTTAAAAGGATCCTTGCTTGGCTTTTCACATTGACATGACACATTTATTTCTTTTTTCTTTTTCTTGTCAAAGAACAAGCAATGTGAAGATATCGACGGTCAGCTAGCTAAATTGACTCTGCTCTTCAACATAACATAACAATAACAAACATAATAACATAACAAAAATGTAATAACATTTGATATAACAGTGCACGCCTTATCTTCAAATACCAATCGATCAACTTAACCGATCTAGCAGTTTACTTATTAGTCTTAGCAAGATAAAAAACACTGTTGTGTAAGCAAAGATTTGTGCTGTGTACGTGTTGTTGTCGTTTTCTTTGCATGCAATCATCTGTGCCACTACCAGAAGAAGGCAGCTACGAGTTAGATCAAAGTCTGCAACGCACGCACGATCGATGATTACCATAAGGAAACAAAAGCGAATGTGAGATAAAGAGAGAGATAGAACAAGAGAGAGCGAGGGACTGAATTCGTTGAAATCCGCGTATTTCGATCTCATCTCGATCATGTGGCGATTACAAAAACGGCAAAGATCAGCAAATCAGCATCCCCCGATAAATTAAAATCCGTTTTGGGGAGTTGGTGTATTAGGAGCAGATAGGTTTGTTCTACCCATATCTTGTATTATCACTTGAAACAAATCGGAATTCATATTTTTCTTGCGTTGAATCAATGGAAGGCTAATAAACAAAACACAAATATACGTCCCTGTGTGTAAAACTTTTAAATGACTTGGTAACTATTTTTTAAAGACAACCCTAGCCCAAGTGGCTAAAAAGATCTGTTGTATCATAGGGTGCAACTAATCTTAGAGACTTACTACCGCCCTTATGAAGGATAGTATGTCCTTAGTGCAAAGCTTCGCATATCCTTCGACAAACATATTGCCATATGGAAAATACATCTCCTTAACCAGAGTAATGCTGGACAATCACAGAGAATGTGCACGGATGATTCATCATCCCTGAGCAGAACCTACATTCAGTGTCTGAGCCTAGATTAATTCTGCTAAGGTGATATCGGTGATAGTAATCTGTGAGAAAGCTCACCAGCTTTCTAATGCTATATTTGTCCAGATCAATGATTTCCTTATAGGAAAAGGGTCTGATTAATCGTTTGGGTTGTCTACGCCCTGGTGTATTATCCCAATGGGCTAGACGAAGTTTACTTTCCCACTTATTCATCATTGCTGTGGTGGCAGTCGAGTTGACACCACAGAAGGCTCCGGTCCTAAGAACGCAGATTCCGATCCAGCCCAGGATAGTTCATCTGCATATTCGTTGCCTGCAATGCCCTGGTGACCAGAGACCCAAACGAGCTTCACCCTGTTATGCTTTGCTAGAGATTGCAGCGCATCGTAGCAGCATTTAACTGATTTATAATAATGCTTATGATAATGCTTTAAGTGCTGCCTGGCTAACTAAAAAGATATAAATCGTAGCGTCGATAATACCCTTACTAAGGTTAATCCTAGCGCAGACCTCAATGGAGCATGGAGGTCCGAAAACCCCAGCTCCGACTCCAGACTCCATCTTCGATTCGTCTATGTACCACACCAAACCTTTAGCGTCTAGTGCTGGAACACGATTAGATCAGATTACACGGTCCAATATTGTTACCTGAAATAACCTGCCGAACAAGTACTCCCTGACCATGGTGTCGGGGATAGTGCAAAACGTGTCTATTTCGGGCATTGAGTCAAGAATTTTCAGTCACCTGGTTTGTACGCGTATTCAAGTCGTAGCTTAATAGAGCATCAAGCCGCCGTCTTCCTGATGAAGATTGGCAGGGGTGAAAGTCCTAAAACAGCTTCTAATGCAGTCGTTGGGCAGTTGAGCATGGCACCCGTTATACCTAGACAGGCAATTGTTTTTAGCTTATAAGGCTTAGTTGCCGTTGTCCGTTAAAGAACTTTCGGCCACAAAACGATGGCCGCACCGTGTACGTGATAACAGGTCTTACACCCAGTGTATCATTTTCGGATTTAGACCTCAAGTTCTGCCGAAGAGGCGTTTAATAGCCCACAAAGCCTCGATAACTACCCACTGTATAATTTTAATCAAGTTATAAAAAAATATTCAAAAATAAAAAACAAGTCACACACGCACACAGATGAACATTTAACGAACATAATTAGGCCTATTGTATTCCTTTTCCGCGAAGCTCCATCCCTGAAATAACAATAATGACGGATAAATTTCTTTGTCCGCATGAAAGTACATTGTGTGCTCGTCAATTTTTTTTTTTTTTTGTATTGTTATCATCAGGAGGGGAGGGCGACAGAGTAACAGAACGAAATTAAAACATCGCATTATCATCTCCAGTGTTGAGTTTAAATAAAACGAAGAACAAAGTGTAACGTAGATACATATTTGTAGCTCGTAGTTCGCATTGATTGAGAAAAAACCTCGATTAATATTTGCAGATAATTAAAAACGATCATACGAGTGCCTTGGAGATACAAAGCAGAAACAACAAGATTTCTTAGCTTTGGCTGTTTTCTTTACATTCGACCTAGAGAGTTGAGCGGAATTATTATTAATTCATTTGTAAAGTGCTTCCAATCTCATGAAATGCATGCCAATTTTGAATCTTTTGGCAAAAAGGTGTCTTATGTACGTTATTTTTAAAACTTGATTTTGTATTTACCACAAACTATCCTAAATTTTCACTATGTTAACATTTTTCAGGAAAGAAAAAAAACAAATGTTTTCTTTCCCAAAATGATGTGCTGCTAATCTAGTGAACCGCAGTGTACGATACTTTTTCCAGTACCTTCACTCATCCATTAAAAAATTTGTCGTTTTTTTCCTCCCAATTTTTATCGTAGCAACACATTCTGAGAATCTTTGCGATAGATGATAATTTTACGCCAAGTATCAAAGGGAGACCTTGAAAACAAGACAACACTCTTTAAAAAGTAAATGCGTCTTCTCGCCAAGATCAGTAACCCTTTGTGTCGTTAGCACGTACAGAAAAGCAAAAGACTTCGCATAACATTATTAGCGTTCCAATGTGAATAAAAGGACGGTTGGCAGGTTACGTGAATAATGCCGTTCACTGGAGAGCCGCCGACGAACGCATTTGAAATATTTTGCTGTAGCAAAAACCAGTGGGGAACTTTTGCCCTTTTTTGGCCCACCAGTGGAAGTTGTATGTAGTGCAAGTTGCTATCTTGGGCGTCGTCGCCGACTTGCACGCACGCACGCATGGCTAGCAGCAACCGACCGTGCGTGCGTATGCATGCACCAAACCATAATAATTATTTTAATGCCTTAACTTCTAACTGGGGGTCTACTTCACGTGAAGCACGTCTTACCAAATAAAAAAAAAACTCCATTCTTTTGGTTTATTTCTGTTTTTTTCTTTTCAGTCGGCCATTTGCCTAACTTGAATGAGATTCGAGTCGAATTCGGCAACTGCTGAACAAACTTGAAGGTAAACCGAATTAAAAAACAAGCACGAAATACTCATAGCATAACGCACACATAGTTGTTAACTATTGCACTATTAAATATGTACATATCTATGAATGATTCATTGAATTATAGTGAAATAAAGTTCGACTTGTTGTCGGGAACCCAGGGCTTGTCACTGAATGTGATGCAATGTAATGCAGCATGCAGATGAAGTGAAGTTCAAAGTTTGAATTCAATAAATATTGGTGTTGATGACGAAGAAATGGAATACATTTTTATAGAGTTGTGAATAGAATTCGTCAAATGGACAAAATTAATTTAAATTATTCATGTAGAAGCAATCAGGAACTTAGCGGATAATAACGAACGAATAACGATAATCAACAAAACACAGATCTTTGTATTAATAATTGTATACAGAAAATTACTTATGCCTATAACGAAACGGAAGGATCTATAAATTGATTTACACTTTGCTTACTTGCTGTCATACATTCAGAATGGAAAAGCAATAAAGCAATAGAACTAAATAAACGCAACTACATTTCATCTTGATTATTATGAACTGTAGCATTTGAAGAAACGCCGACAGTTGTAAGGTTCTAAGAGATGCCTTTATTGAATCGCAGTTTGTGTCCACTAAGAAAACTGGTTGATGTGATACAAAAAAAAAGTTGGTACGTGGACTTGTGAACGCGCGTTAAAAGTTATACTTCTGTAATATGTTAATATGCATGCTAAAAATCCATACAAGTAAAACGATAAGAGGAGTAAAGGGAGATCGATGAAATTCTATCACACGATACGTTATAAAGGGTTTTACAATAGGAACATAACAATTTTGTATTTTAATACAAACGCACCCTTAAATTTTTTTTAAGATCTGTCAATGTCAAAACGTCAGTTAAGGTTTACATTTTTGTCATCGTTCAGTTTATGATTGTAAATTATTAAAAATTACCACCGAAAGAGCGCTTTACTCCATTTTTCGGTCGTAATAAATGTCCCACCTGACAGGCTGTGCATGCTATAGTGAATAAGTTCGAGTGCACATATTCACTATTGAATGTTCCTGTGCCAGTGAGACAACACACCGGTCAGAGTATCGCAAATATCGCAGCCGAAAGTGCTTTAATTCAAAATGAGTCAAATCAGTCGATTCCGTTCACAGGAATTGAGAATCTCTTAGTCAACATTGTGACGAATTTTGTGTAAAGATCTTGGCATACACCCTGATAAGAACAAATTAACTCAAGAACTGAAGCCTCTTGATCATTTGAAACGCCGAATCTTCTCTGCAAAAGTTTAAAGAAAATCCTGAATTTAATCGTAAAATCATCTTCAGCGATGAAGTTCATTTTTGGCTTAATAGCTTTGTCAATAAGTAAAATATGCGCGATTGGACAGAAAAAAAACCCATTGCATTGCATCCGCAAAAAGTGACCGTGTGGATTTCATGCCGGAGATGTATTTTTTCGTCGATGAAAATGATCGCCATGTTACGGTCAATGCAGTTCGCTATCGTGCCATGTTGGAAGACTATTTGTGACTCGAATTGGATGGACTTGACATCAGTTATATGTGGTTCTAACAAGGTAGTGCCACATGCCACAGAGCTGCTCAAACAATTCATCTATTGAAGGAAAAATTCAGTAATCGTGTAATCTCGAGAAATGGTCCGGTTGAGTGGCCAGTTCACTCGTGCGATTTAACGCCGTTTGATTTCTTTTTATGGAGTTACGTTAATTCGTTGGTTTATGCCAACAAACCAACAACGTTGGATAAGATCAGGAACATTATCGAAAGGAAAATTGTCAACTTTCCGGCTGATATGTGTGGAAGAGTGGTGAAAATTGGCTCCAAAGAATCGATCGCTGCAAACATGATGGCGGTTGTTATATGAATGAGAAATTTAACATTTGTATTATATCCAAGAATAAATTTCAGCCCGATATCTCAAATAGTCTGTGTTTTATTTAAATATCAAATTATTATGTGCTTATTGAAAACCCCTTTTTTAACCTAAAAGGACTCTTCAAAGGACCCCATAAAAGACTACCAAAAGACCGTGCAAAGACCCTCTAAAGACCCCCAAAAAAGATCCCCAAAAAGACCCCCAAAATAACCTCAAAAGACTCCTAAAATACCCCAAATGTTGAAAAGCGTTTGTGTTTTGTGTACTGGTTATTGTGTTGATCAGCACGGTATAGCGAACAGTAATAGTATATTAGATAACGAGCGATGAAAATGGAGATTATCGTGCGAGTAAGAAGCTTGAAGCACGAGACGGTAGCCGAGTGTGGCAATCTAACGAGAACAAGGAGCACTTTTCTGCGAGTAATGTACGCTATTTTTCACACGACCAAAACCGGGTTTTCTGCTAAGCCGGTTATGCGCAATGCAAAATTACTCTGGGAATGTGTGGTCTGTGTGTGGTGTGTGTGCAGTAAATAGCAAAAGTATTTTATATGTTAACTCACTAGTGTGTATTACGGCTACTTAATACACTTAAATCATCATGCTCTCAAAATTCTGAACAGAAAGTTCGAGGTTCAAAACTCAGAAACACTAAAAATCTTTTTCACGCTCCCACCTCTCGTGAATGTCTGACAAACTTTCGAGATTAATAATTGTCACGGAAAGCTTCTCACGATCATGAGAAACGGTTTCTCCTCGCCTTTCGTATGCGGGATTAAATAAATAGTAGGTCCCTTCCATTTGTGTGCAAAAATATAACACGCACAACAAGAATGGTCGCGAGAAGCTAGGCTAGGCGCCATATATTATTAATATTATTAGGAAGTGGATTAAAAATTGATCACAAGATTTGTAATTTAGAAATAATCAAATTTTTGGCTGTACGTGAGAAGTACTCGTAACATTATAATAATAATAATATTTCGGCGCGACAGACCTTGCGGTCCAATGCCTCTAGCTTTTCGCGACCAATTGTGTTGTGCATGTATATTTTTGCACACAAATGGAAGGTACCTTCAATTTAATGCCGTATCCGAACGGCGAATTCAGAAGCATACCGTCACAAGTTATAATTTTAGGATGTTTGTCAGACATTTGCTAAAGTTGGAACGTGAAAAATACTACTATTCGTGTTTTCTGGGATTCGAACCTCGAAACTCCTGCTCAGAAGTCCATGTACTTACTACGAGCCGCGGCGCCCACGTGAGAAGAAGTAACAACTAATCTGTAATTTTGTTTAACTCATGTCGACACACTTTTGCTTTACAATTGCTGATAATTCAACAAATAAAAAGGCACTGTCTCTTTAACGTACAAACAGACTTACCAGATGTGTTCTTTTTCTATAAAATATTTGAAACAACGTCAGAAAAACAAAGCCACAGATCATTTAGCTTATCGCTGCTTTTGTTCGTTTCTCAAAACCTATTATTTTGGTGAAATATTGCAAAATAAGTAAGTAAATTAAATAAAACTAATAAAAATCATAAATTTGTTATATTAACTATGTATATAGAATTTCTTTCTAAGCTTGAAATGAAAAAATAAAGGCATCTAA
Source organism: Nephrocerus scutellatus (assembly GCA_947095585.1). Taxonomy (NCBI): domain Eukaryota; kingdom Metazoa; phylum Arthropoda; class Insecta; order Diptera; family Pipunculidae; genus Nephrocerus; species Nephrocerus scutellatus. Next base: position 111,387,818 of record OX352762.1, on the reverse strand, counting down.
TTAGCAGTAACGGCAATGAACAAAATCATACGTGTGTATGTACTATCAAATAAATGCCAAAATGTCATATAATCATTTTTTAAATAATTATTTTAAAAAAAATACTCCTATTTTTGTTGTTGTTGGTAGAGCACTTGTGGCGCTAACACGATCCAATCACGTTTATCCCTCGTTATCAGCATTGTATACTCACTGACTGACGGAGTGTATTTTGACTTCAATTATTACTTTGACTTTGAAAGCGCTGGTAACAGATATGTAGTCAAAAAAGTAATAAAACAACGGTCAACATAACATATGTATATGCCAGAAAAATTTACGTGATTGAAATATTTTATTAAAGTAAGTAGCAAAGACCGCCGTTTTATCAAAATTGAAAAATCTCCTGGCAGACTATAATTGTTTTATGCTTGCTATCATCTCTGTCGTGCTGTGAGCGAAAATTAGCAGTGGAATATACTCTAATCCTATTTCTACAATATCCGAATCCAAGGAAATGTATGGTATTGTTGTTGTAAAATATATCTATCTATATATATAAAAATGAATGTCTGTTGGTGTGTAATACGCCCTAAAACTAAAAAATTAGACGGCCGATTGAGCTGAAACTGTGAATGTGTATAACCAAAATTTCGGTAAACCAGATAGTGCGTTTACAATCCGATAGGTGGCGCACAAGAAAAATAAAAATAATCGCGCTACACCTAAACCACTTGACATATCGAAGCCATATTCATACCATTATGTTCGTTTGGTACTCCGTTAAGTTTATGTTTGTTTGGAGCCCGATAGGTGCTGGTTTTAAGATGTCATCACGCTTAACCATATGTTCGCTTGGTGCCCCAAAAAGTTTATGTTACCTTTTTTGACCCAGTAGGTGGCGCTAGAGTGGAGGTATTTATGAAAAGTGGTGTATATCTTTGTTACCTTATCACGACTAAACCACTAGACATATTGAAGCCATATTCACACCATATGTTCGATTGGTGCTCCTTAATGTTGATCTTTTTTTAACATGATACGTGGCGCTCGAGTGGTGATATTGGTGCATATATGTGTAAGAGCATTACGGCTCTGGTACAGGGTGCCAATGGAAGGATCGGGCCCTGAGGCCGAGGGTGCCCATATAAATTTTTTTAAAAATTAATCCGACTTTCTTCAAATTGTAAACACTTGTGAATCTTCCATGTACAAAACTTTTTGTAAAATTTTAAGAGTGATCGGGCCCTGACGACCGAGGTGTGCCCATATAAGTTTTTTAAAAAATTAACCCGATTTTCTTCAAATTTTTAACACATGTACAAAACTATTTGCAAAATTTTTAGAATGATCTGGCCCTGAGGACTGAGGGGTGTTTATAGAAATTATCTATAAATCAATACGATTTTATTCAAATTTTACACACTTATGTATCTCCCATGGACAAAACTTTTTGTAAAATTTTTAGAATGATCTGAGGCCCGGGGGGTGTCCATATACATTAATTAAAAAGATTAAAAAGAAAAGATAGATTAAAAAACCAGATTTTCTTCAAATTTTTAATACCTGTGTATACCCGATGTATAACACTTTTTGTAAAATTTCTGCAGTAATCGGGCCCTTTGGTCCGAGGCGTGCCCATATAAATTTTTTAAAAATCAACCCTATTATGTTTAAATTTTAAACGCATATGTATCTTCGTTTTTTGAAATTTTTTGGAGTAATTAGTCGATTTTCTTTAAATTTTATATACATGTGTTTCTACGATATACAACACTTACTTTCTTTTACATAGTTATCGTTAAAATTTTCGAACCCGGGATTTTTGCAGATTTACCAATTTCCGTATCTCCTGAATCAGAAAAAGCAAAAAAAAATCTGTTTGTCTGTCTGTCTGTCTGTGTCCACTCTACAGCCCAGACGGCTGAATTTATACAGGTGAAAATTCATATTTAGGTTTCCTACGTCAATGGTGAGGTCCCAGTTGATTTTGGGAGAAATCGGCCTACCGGAAGTGTCAGTTTACTTGTACAGTTTTTTGAAATTTTGCAAATATATCAAAAAGTATAGCACTTATGAGAAAAAAAAGTTGTAAACATACCTAAATTTTTTGTAAAATTTTTTTTAACCAAGTTACCCTGTTTTATTCAAACTTTGCAAACATGTGTATCTCCGCCAACGATGATTTAAGAACATTGTTTACCAAAAATTAATTTAAAAGTGAATACAAACGAAGGAAACACGAAAAACCTGTCACTTCGACAGCTTATCCGTGGGTAGTATGGTTTTGGGGCAAATCGAAAGAGACATTTATCATAATTCCGTATTAAAACCCCTAAACAGACTGTTAAGTTAATGAATAACTTCCAAAAAAACAGTGGATCTCCTTTCTAATGCTCCAATTGCACATAAATGTATACACCAAAAATTCAACTAAAGCCCATATTTTTATGAGTGTCGGCCATTTACAAGAAAGACTCTCCTTTCTATGGCAAAAGTACCTTAATCAATATTGGCCACACTGCATTACTGCGCGGCGTGCGTCGTGCGCACTCTATATGCTCTACTCACCAGCAACTTGAAACGGATACATCGCGGTGCACTTAATTTTCTGGATAGAGTCTTTGCGAAAGAAAAATCTCGTTTTATTGGCAGGAGCAGCAATCATTGGCTGTTGCTTTTCAGGAATCGATGACATTTCTATCTTCTCAGATGGCAAACGGCGGCGGCGTTAAAGTGAAAATCTAGTATCCGGGTTGTTTTTTTTTATAGAATTTCTGCGCTTTTGTCTGCTTCTTCAGAGTTTGAGTGAGAGAGTGTGTGTGTTTTTATTTCCGTTTATCAGGAAGAGACTTTAACGGAGGATTCGTGATTGACTGCGACTGTGAATAATTTCGTTATTGTGGTCTTATGGTTGGCAAAAAAGTTGAAATCACAATTTCGGGACTATGGATTATGCTCTTTATCTATGGATGGTGGGTGTATTTTCGTTTGATTGGATCAAAAAATGGTGCTATGATATTGCTGTTGGTTGCTCGGTGCGGCTCCTCTTCGATCAGTCGAACACAACCAAACTAAATGCTAGTTAGTGTATAGTTTTCGTATTTTATTCTGCTCGATGATAAATGTTCAGATTTCTCCATTTGTCGTGAATTCCCGCGAATTGCAATCGAATTCGACCAAAATATGTAAGAACTGTCCGCAAATGCAATGTTTTTCATTTATATATAGTGTGATCCGCTTTGTTGGGAATATGTGTATGTAATATGTATAGATGCAAGTGTTAGTATCGTAAATACAACACGATGCAAGAGGTGGAGGTTATTGCGAAAGTGCTGCTAGAATTTTGCCAATGGACAATTTTTTTCCGTTTTGTTAATGCCGTTTTACACAACTCTGCTGTTTTTTTTTCTTTCTTGTTCAGTGGTAATTTTGCCAGTTGGGGCAAATTAAGTCAAGAGTAAGCGAACTTTTATGCCGTTTTATTTCATCATTAACGGAACAATGTGACGAAGAAAAAAGTCGCGACAAAAAACTGAAGAATGTCGAAATTTCACTTTTTTTTGTTGTTTCTTAGTTTTTCTGTAGCGGTTTTTTGTTTTGTGTTGAAAAACACCACAATTTATTTGCAATTTTGTTTATTTGTTCGAACCACGATTGATTTATTTTTAATTGGTTAAGTGTGGTGTTTTAATTTTTGCAAATATATTTCCAACTTTCACAGTACAATACAGAACACGAGATTTATGCGCACCAAAGACTCACAGACAGAACGCAGCGGACAGCGGTTAAATTTGAACTGAGCTAAAATATTTAGTGGTACTCAATTCTTAAACTAATCGAATGAGTGTCATTTTTCCGGTCCGTGTGTTAAGTGTGAATGAGTGGTTCTCTGATGGTTGAGCGTATAATACTATTGCATATTTGAGAGTAGCTTTATTACGTTAACAGTGTATAGAAGCCGTGTTGTCGTTATACTACTATAGAAGTATTGTCTCAATTTCAGCGTACGTACCTCCTTTCATATTGGTACTACCATTTTTTTAATCAAGATTTTTGAAGTGAAAAATTACGAGTAACGCGTTGCAAATATTCACTTTTGAGCGTTACGAAAATTCCAGTCGTATGAAAGGAATAGTTAGGTACGTGGTGGCGACACGAGTAGAGAGAGAGAAAGTCGTCTTTTGACGGTCTTTTGGGAGTAATTTGAATTATATTTTTGATGGTCTTTTGGGGGTGTTTTTGGAGGTCATTTGATAATCTTTTTGGTGGTCTCTAGGGGTGTTTTGAGTTTTTTTTAATATCTGCGTGGTCTTCACTTCACTTCACTTCAACCGCGTGTAAAGTCATTTTTTGTGATCTCTATAAAGAATTAATGAGATTGATAAGTTCATCGAAATGCTTAAATACGTTGTATATATTTTGATTTTTATATTCGAAAAAGAGTAATAACTTTAAATAAAGCTTGTCAAGGCGCTTTCGGTCCCGGTTTCGGCACGAAATGACGCGAGAAGCTAGGCCCTGGACTATGTTATTATTATTCAGGGTAGAAAACGTTGTTTCAATTTCATTTAAAGTCTTAGTTACAGACTCGTGTCAGGTAATGCTGCTGTCAACCAGTGTAACAGTCGAGTTAGAGCATTATATATAGGTATATGAAAATAATCCTTACCTTACCTTAGAAGGGAAATATCTTCTCGTAATCCTGGAAAGGAAACTCAGTTGGAAGTCGAATATAGGGCAAAGAAACCATGTATTGCCCTCTATGCTAGCAGCAAAACCATTGGTAGAAAATGTAGACTGCATCCGAGGAGCATTTTTTAAAGCAATTCAACGCAAAAATTCGAATGGAATATAGAATAACGCCGATAATACTGCGCTTAATGGAGACATTTTTGTTTAGATTTTCATATAAAAATTGTTGCCCAACTCTTTTTCTTTTCTTTCTTTTAATAATTATTTCAGAATAAGAATTTGTTTAAACTTTGCTCAGATAAAATTAATTTAGTACACTTTAGAACATATCCTATTCACATATTATTTAAAGAGAGTTGATGCACTGATCATTTTCGTATCGTTATCGTCGACGTTTTTCGTCGACAAAATGTAAGCACAGTTTCTAGAGAGCGAGTAAAAAAAAAAAGTGTGAAAAACTCAAAGAACCCAGCAAACAGCCACAACGATCAGTACCAGGATCAGTTGAGCTTAACTGCTCAACTCATCTCGAATTTCGAATATCGTTATCAATAGAGTGCGAAACTGCGGAGCATAATGATAAAAATAATGTATGGGAATTGGGATGGGAATAGCGTGCACGTTAATAGGACGTTGTGTTGGAAAAAATACAGTCTTCGTACTTCGTAGGTTATCTCCCATGTCGAGTGCAAGTGCAAGATAAAAAAATTAAAATGCACTCAATGGTAATTATGCTTTTTGTATACGTACTACGTTTTGAGTTTGATCGTTCGAGCAAAATGTAATGAGCAACTACTGAAGTATTCTGTATCTTTATTTCATTAATGTATATTAAGTAATACATATGTATTTCTACATAAACATATTACTGTTGCTAAAGTGCTTGACTATTTTTGTCTATTAAAATATTTTCCAGTTAAGTTACATTAAGTAGCGCACAAGGCGAAGCGAAAACATCAAAGTTCAGGCCGGTCTTGTCCAACATAATCGGCGGAATGATATTTTTTATGTTTATAACAATACAGTCGAAAACAAAAACATTACTTGCCGTACTTTGTCCATTAATAAATTAACCTATATATTATGTAGAAGTCTTTTTCTTTAACGAAATATTTTCCTATGATCAGCTATAGTCTTGTATGAGTGACACTGTGTTAGTGGTGCGAGTGATTTTCATCTCTAGATACTGCGTGTATCAGTCAAAAATTACCTTATATTTATATGTTGTCTCTGCTTACATTTCCAAGCGAACCCAAATTGCTGAGCTATTGTAATACATCTTTAGGTTTTTTGTTTGTGTCTTGTTGTGTTTCTTTATTAAAAACTTTTATTTAACTTGACTTGACCCCTTTTTGTCTTTATTTTCCACTACTTTGAGGTCCTTTTTAACCACCTTCCACACGACCTAGGGAGCTGAAATTTTTTGAGCATCTAAGTATAAAATAGCATTTTCTATATTCCGCGTGAGACGGGCGTCGCGTGTCGTCTTCTTTGAGGTCCTTTTTAACCACCTTCCACACGATTTAGAGATTGCGTGGGGCATATCGCGTGTGGCGCGTGTGATGTGTTGTAATTTTGTTTTTTCGTTTTTTTAGGTCCTTCTTAACCACCTTCCTCACGATTTAGAAGTCCAAAGTATCTAAGTCCAAAATAGCATTTTTTATATTCCGCGTGAGACGCGCGTCGCGTGTGATGGGTTGAAATTTTTGTTTTTTCGACTTCTTTGAGGTCCTTTTTAACCACCTTCCACACGGAGACGAACGTCGTGTGTGATGGGTTGAAAATTTTGTTTTTTCGACTTCTTTGAGGTCCTTTTTAACCCCCTTCCACACGATTTAGAGAGCTGAAATTTTGTGAGTATCTAAGTCCAAAATAGCATTTTTTATATTCCGCGTGAGATGGGTTGAAAATTTTGTTTTTTTTTTTCGACTTTTTGAGTTCCATTTCCTTCTACACGATTTTTGTGAGTATCTAAGTCCAAAATAGCATGTTGTATATTCTGCGTGAGACGCATGGCGCAATACCGAATGGGATGGCTACAAAAAATCCTTCAAAGTATACAAAAGGAATTAAGGAAAGGCAAACGTGGCATCTATATATCCTCCGATGATGCCTAGCTGTTTGAAAAACGCAGATGACTCGTGGACTATACCTAGCGAAGAGTCGCTTAATCTGCTTCTAGGTACCCACTTTCCAGGTAGCTCCCATGTTATCAGTAATGTTAACCCCAATAGGTTAAAAACTCTCCCAAGATCTGAAAAATAAATGATTGCAATGTAAAAATTCAGCTAACCTCAGCATACAAAAATCCGGACCAGATGGTATTACCCCATTACATCTGAAGAGGTGTTCTTTGTCGCTGGCATTACCATTGCGTAAGCTTTTCTACTTATCCTATTCTTCTGGACTCTTACCGAGTTGGAAAACAGCATTTGTCCAGCCCAAACCTAAAAAAGGCGAGCCGTTATGTCTCTCTTCATACCGACCAATACCTTCTTTTTTAACCTCATGGAATCGCTGATAAACCATCAGCTTATGAAATATCTGGAATCGCGAAAACTACTCAATGACCGCTAATATGGTGTCTAAGGACATATATCACCGAAAAGTGGAGCCCAGTCTTTTCACAAGTTTGGTGAAAGCAAAGTTGTAGCACTTGATATTATACATTTGACAGAGTTTGGCACCAAGCTCTTTTGTCTAAAATGCGACTTTTGGAATCGATGTAACCCTGCTTCAATGGATTAGAGCTTTCTATCAAACCGTTCAATCCAAGTTGTGTTGGTTGGTTTTAAGTCTGATATTCACCGCATAAATGCGGGTGTCCCTCAGGGCTGTGTTTTGTCTCCGACACTCTTTCTTATTTTCATTAACGATCTTTTGTCTGTAACTTCTAGTCCAATACATTCCTTGGCTGACGACAATAATCTTCGCTTCTCTCATATGTTTGCAGGTTCACTTCTCTTGTCTTTGGATGTGGAATTTAAACAACAGCGTATGTTAAGCTCGTAAAATTCTGACTGGGAGGAAACAATAGAGTTGAATTTTAAGTTGCATTCCGCTCCTTTATTAATTCAAGCACACTCATGGCGCTTTGAAAGCTCATCAAAATGAAATTTTGAATTTTACCAAGTTCTTGTTGAAGTCTGAGATGTTGATGTTAATTGTTGAGCTTGTCAATGAAATTTGCTTTATTATTTAATTAACATGCTCCTATGAGAAACAACAATTCCATGCATGGTTTACATAATAACTCATAACTCATAAAAACATAATTCGCCACTGGCCAGCAAGTAAAAATAATTGCCTCACTCTCTCGTGAGATAAAATTTCGAGGAGATATAAATCGTTTTTCTTCGATTGAGTAGTTAGTTCATTTAGTGCAAATAGCGAAAAAGGTATAAACTCAACATCGTGAGTTAAGCTATTTTTAGATTTTGGTTTATACAATTTTCTATTTTAATTAACGGTCGCGATGGATAAAGTTTAAGTTAATACTTAACAGCAATAATAAGCCATACAATGAGCTCTCTACTTACTCTATACAAGTATTTCGGACAGAACTGCAAGAATATATTTACTTGAGGTTATTTTCTATGAAAAGTCATTGCAATTAGTAAGCAAAAAAAAAGTCGCCCAATGGTGACAATGTTATTGTATATTTACGCCAGATTATCAATATTAGGCCAACAGTCTGGTCCTCGTAAAAATACAGTCTATCGCAAAATACGCTGTCTTGCTTTCAGTCCAGACGATCAAAGTGCACATAGCACATTGGAATTTCACCGCAATTAATACCTCCGTATATATGTTGTGTGTTGATTTATCAATATTATGCCGTTACGCAGAATCCGCATTCCGTACAACAATAATTTTCCATTCGCCCGCCAATTGCCATAAATTTTAGTTCAAGTGGAAAATTGTAATCTGCACGAGACGATCGACACGATGACATTTGACGTTATCATTGTCAAGTCAAACATGCATTTTTTGCTTTTATTTTATACCTAAAGGCGCAATGACTTCCGCAGTCGAACGGGAAAATACCGATTGGCAATCATCATGTGAGGATACGGACAAGAAAATAAAAAGTTAACATGTACGATGACATAAAAAAGTGGGTGCGTGTACTTGTGTACTCGCGTTAGTAGTTATACTTCTTGAAAGAATAAAGGTTAACATGCATGCTAAAAATCCATACGACTAGAATGATAAGAGAAGTGAAGAGAGGTAGTAAATACGATCGACGAAAGTTGACTGCACTGCGCAACAATATGTCATCAGTATGTCAATATAGTATATAAAGAGGCACCCCAAAAGACATTCAAAAGATTTACAAAAGAAAACCCGAAATAATCCCAAAAGACCTACCATAAGACCACTCAAAAGACCCCCGAAAACCCGTCCAATAAGCCCCTAAACAACTCCTAAAATACCTCACAAAAGACCAAAAAACACTCCCAAAAAACCCCCAAAAAACCCCCAAAAACCGCATGCAGACATCCAAAAGTCCCCCAAAAGATCCCCTCTAAAGACCCTTGAAAGACCCATAAAAAACCTCCCAAAAGACTCCAAAATCACTCCCAAACCACCCCAAAAGACCTTCCAAAAGACCCTCTAAAGACCCCCAACATTCCTTCCAAAGACTTCCAAAGTACCACCAAACGACTAATCAGAAAACCAAAAGACTAACAAAATACTACTAAAAGACCCCAACAAATACCCTCAATAGACCCTTATAAGGACTACTAAAAAAAACTATCAAAAGATCTCCAAACGACCCTGAAAAGACTTCAATAACATCAAAGATCTACACGATGTGCAAAATGTACTTCAGTCCTTCAGATCTGGCTACTATTTACAAGGCATATATTCGCCCTAAACTTAAATACAACTGTATTGTCTGGGCAGGTGCCCCACAGACCACAGTAAATATCGCGAAAACAATCGAATCGCTTGAACATCGTAGGAATGTTTCCTGCTTGTCACTGTTTTATGGCTTTTTCCACAATCGGGGTTCAAAATTAATATTCAGACGCATCCCGCCCATATCGAATCCATCCGTAATACCATGCCTCAACTCGAGCCCATGACTCCACCATTAAGCCTATCTTCGGAGGTACAAACCAATTCAGAGATTCCTTCTTTAGCCGTACAATAGTTATGTGGAATGAATTGCCTGATTCTGTGTTTCCGCATTTGTATAATCGTGGTTGCCGCCGGTAATTTTCCTCCAAACAGGAAAAGCTGAATGATTGCTTGCCGCGGGGCCAATAACCATGCCCGTAATAAAACTTTTTAACGGAACCCAAAATCAGCCTCTGATGAACGACGACGACCACGGCAACGAAAACGGTTAACCGTTTTTTTAAATTTCTCGTGGAACGTACGCTCACTCTATAGACCTCGAGCTGCATAGCAGCTAGCCGAAACCCCGTCCAAATATAATCTGACATAACAGCATTCCAGCTGATGCGGTGGACGGGGAATGGTGTCTTACAAAATCAGAATATCACAGCTGTCATGGAAGACATCATGTGTTCGGGGTGGGCTTTCTAGTCAGCAAATGATGACGAAAAAGAAGAATAATTTGAATCGGTTGGACGGAAACTCCTTCCCTGCCTTCAGTATAATGTAAAAATCAATTTGGAAAATATTAATGCAAAAATAGGTAGGGAGCCAGTATTCAGGTAGTACATTGGCACCCATAGCTTACACGAGAACACTGACACCTCGGTACGAACCTACCGAGGTGTCAAGTCTGCTCGGACCACCGCCTTGTTGGTATAGTGCTCCAAGCAAGGATTACATCATCACGAAAGACTGCATCTGCGAACCAGATTCGAGTTAACACGTCTTCACCTCGCAACGAAGAGACCAGAAACAACTACGGTCAAGCGAGAGGACTGGCCCCAAATGCAGAGAGAGTAGGTCCTGGGGCTGAGATGTCGGTCGTAGAAGAGAAATGGACACGCCTTAAGAATACTGTCATTAGTGCTGCCGACTCCATCTTATGGAGTAGTCGTAGAGGTCGGAAGACGAATGTAAGCTAGCTAGACTGAACGTAAGAATGTTGCGAACGCGAGCACGCGAAGATGAATATAATGAGCTCGAGAGATATGAAAAAATAGTTCACCGGCGAATGAAAGCAGCCTGGGAGAAGAAGCAAGGACTGCACCAGGCGCAGAAGTTCTACCAAAGAGTCCGCGGTATGACGCAATATACACCGCGTTGCACACACTGCAAAGACAAATAGTTTAATCTGATCGGCGATCTCAAAGCCATTTCAGAGCGATGGGAAGAGCACATTCATGACTTGCTAAATAGCCAGCTAACTGAGAAATTGGAGGCTCCATCAATGAGCGAAGACAACACTATGCAGCCGCCAACAAGCATAGACGAAGTTAGCAAAGCGATAAATCGGCTCAAAAATAATAAGGCGTCAGGATCAGATAGTATCCGAGCGGAGCTGATTAAATCAGGAAGCCCCGCAATACACCAAGCAATTCATGAACTAATAGTGCAAGTATCGGAGGAAGAATCGATACCAGAAGACTGGCGAAGTGGCATCATGTGTCACATACATAAGAAATGAAATATCACAACATGTAGCAATTATCGTAGTAGAACGTTGTTGAGTACCGCGTATAAGATTTTCTCCTCCCGGGCAAATCACCAACGATCAGATTTATACCCTTAGGCAGGTGATGGAAAGATATCTAGAGTTTCAAAACTCCGTACGGCGTACACCATTTTTTTTAGACTTTAAAGCCGCCTATGAACTATGATAGCATAGCCAGAGTAGAACTTTATAGGGCCATGGCATCCCAAATAAACTGACACCACTATGAAGGTTGACCATGACCAATTTTATAAACCAAGTAAAAATATCCGGATCACTTTCAAGCCCATTCAACATCTATAACGGGCTCCGACAAGAGGACGGAGTGGCCTGCGCCCTCTTCAACCTGTCGTTGGAGAAAGTGATCCGAGACTCTATCGTATCCTCTATTAGTCCATTTAGATACTGACTTACGCATACGATATCGAAATCGTTGGTAGAAGACCAAGACTGTACAGGAAGCTTTTATCCAGATAGAGCGGACGGCACGAAATCTGGGACGAACATAAATGAGAGCAAAACAAAATACATGGTGAACACGTATGCGAGTAGAAGATCCAACATTGGTTCCTCAATTAAAATAGAGGAGCGCGAATTTGAAGTAGTGCAAATAATTTAATCAGAAATACGCGCACGGTTGCTTAAAGCCAACAAAGCCGACTTTAGTCTGTCAAGACTCTTCAAGTCAAGGAACTTAACCATAACATCCAAGCTGCTGGTAGGCTCCGGTGAGCAGGACACCTAGGTCGCATAATCGAAGAGGATCCTGCTCGGAAAGTCTTTTGTGGCAGGATTTATGGAACAAGACTGCGCTGGAAAACCGGCGTAGACCAGGACGCCAAGAGTTTAGAGAATACAAACTGGAAACCATCGGCACGAAATCGGCACCGTTGGAAAGATTTTTTTTGCGGGAGGCCAGAACCGGACCTCGGTTGTAGAGCCAAATATGATGATGAAACTACAGTTACTGTCGACTTTATGGTGAAGTTCATCTGTCAGGTCAAGGACTGTAGAACTTAACGGCTGTGTTCCATTTAACTGAGGGCGTAGAATAATTAACAATTTGCTCAGCGGTCTTTTTCATGCAGTGTGACAACATTCTCAGTTATCTGTTAGCTCAGCATTGCACCGTACCGCGACCGCTTAGCCAAATTTCTAAATTACTGCAGCAACCTTTTTCGCTGTCACTCATTTGAAAGTAGCAAACTGATGTAAATAGATATCGGGGATCTGTTTCCGCACTAACGTGGTTTTGGTTTGACATGCTATTTGCAAACTATGCCCGGGAATTTGATTTTGCTTTTTATTGCAAAGATTTGTAACCGACACTGTAACTTTAGTACCCGTCGGCAAGGTTACGTTTACTCAGCTTGGTTTAAGTTTGCGTTGTATTGACAGCTGACCCATGTGGGTATGGTTTGAGCAAGTCATAAAAACTTGTAGTCTCAAATGATAATGAAATGACCAAGGTTACGGAATGATCATTCTATGTGACACGACTCTATCAACTTGATGTACAAAGTCGTACTAAAATACTCAGGTCACAAAAAATTTCACAATCTCACAGAAAACATAATTCGTGTGAGGTCAAATTCACATAAAAACATGTCGACTGTGCGTCTCATCGTAACGTCAGTATGAACTTCATCCATTATTCCATTCGAAAGGGCCAATGTACTACACCAACTGCACTTCTGCTTGTGCCATTGTATTTATAAAAAATATTTTTTGCCTGCCATTGCCATGTTCATGCGTAGCGCACGTGATCAGTGGGTGATTTTTTTGTCTTCTTGGCGCAATTGCTACATGATACGCTATGTGACACACATGAGAGATGTGAGTTGAGTTTTTTTTTTTCATATTTACTCAAATCCCAAACTCGTATTTGAAAGAAATTTTCCTTATCTGCCTCTACATACTCCGTCTCTGCAATTCTGCAGTACTCTCTGCTCTCTGGTTCTGGATCAATACCAACATTCCACCCTAAGTTTTGTTTTGAGTTATATGCCTTATGCCACGACCAAATACAAGAGCATAGAGCATAATTATATAAGCGAGCATATAAAGTAGGAACATACATACCAGCCGGCAGTCACAACTTGATTGGCCAACATAATCAATTTGTTGAAGATAGTACTCGTAACTCGTAAGTTGTTTGCAATCAAAATGAGATTTAACCCCGGTTCAAAACAGTGTAGATATTTCATTGAAATTACTTATAGCTCTTTCGATTTACAGTTAAGATTTTTCTCTCGAGGTTAAGGTTTGACGTTATATTTGCAAACTTTACCCGGGATACGGGTTGATTTTGCCTTTTATTTGAAAAGTTTTGTAACCGACACTGTAACTTTGCAACCCGTCGGCAATCGACGGGGTAACCTGTCAAAGTAACAGAGGTTTCGTGGTGAATGATTTTCAAATAGAGCTCCAAACCAAACCCAACCAAAATGTCAAAAACAAACTGAGAAATTAGTCTGCTTCCTTTCTTTTCATACGAAACCTTCGTCGGTTTCAATGTTTCGGGTAGCAATGTTTCGGTTACAAAACTTTGTAAATAAAACGCAAAATCACATCTTACCCCAGGTACAGTTTGCAAATAGAATGTCAAAACAAAACGACGAGAGATAAATCTTAACTCTATGCTGCAAATCGAAAGAGGCATTAGCAAGATGGTAAAGAGACGATTAATTTATCAGTTTGTTGGTTTTGGTTTGGCGTTTTATTTTCAAATCATTCATCACAAAAATCATGTCACTTTGACTGCTTAACCGTGAGTATGGTTTCGGGTATGTCTTGAGCTAATCGAAAGGGGTATGAGAAAAATTAATGTTCCATCGACGTCTCAGTAGAAATAGATTTGTAATTTTCCGGGCATAACTCGAAAACAAAAAGTCCATTTTCAGAAATTTGTTCACAAAAATTCTTTTTAGAACAACGCGGAGAGTTGATTAGATTTTAGGGTTTTGATGTCATTGGGTTGAAGTACCCACCATAAAATCTGACAATTTTTTTGTGGTTTCTTTTTTTGCTCTAAACTGCTGACAGCAACTTCTAATGTACATTTTTTTTGGCATTGGTTTTCGTGGTGAATGCTTTGCAAATAGAACGCCAAACCGAAACCAAATTTGAGAAGAACAACAAACTGAGAAATTAGTCTGCTTGCTCTCTCATCGCCATCTTGCTGAGTAAACGCAACCTTACCCGTCGATTGCCGATTGCTATTAGAAACACTACAAACCTTACTCTTCGGACTCTTTGAATTTTTGGTTTTTGTAGGAGATTTCACAGTAATTCCTTTTTTTCCATCTTTGAGTTTCCGTCTTCCATTCTGAGGCTTTTTGCCAGCTTTCGAACACGAGCAGCGCGTTGATTAACCAAGTTAGTGTTAACCAAGCAGTAGTGTTCGCGGCTAACACAACTAACCAATGTATTCAAGCTTTTCGATTGCATGTTTTTCAATATTTGACAGCTCGTACCACAGCGGCCCCATTCTGGTCAGGTCAGGCAGGCAGTAAATGATATTGATTAACAATCTTGTATGCCGAACGCTTGCTGCTTAGTCTGGACACACATTAGTAACATGAGATATGTGTGTGATGTGATGTCTAAAGTCTGATACATTCTTTTTGGACTTTACCCTCCAGAACACCAAAAACTAAATATTGAATTTTTTTTGGAAAGAAAAAAAAGTAGTAACTGATAACCCACATACTTTTTTACGCATACGACATAACTCATTAAAATTGGACTTTGGCAATTGCGTAGCCGTAGAGTGTCGACGATTAGTGTTTTTGACGTATGCCTATGCCATGAGGATCACGTCTACCAAACTGGAGTACATATAGTTACATACATACTTTCCAAATAAGCTAACGAAAGATAAGCGAAGAAAACTTCTTTGGTTTGGTTAGGGAGTAATATGTATGAAAATCTTGCGCTCTCATGAATCAATGGGAAGTTCCGCCATCATCTTATTCTCTAGATGTAGTGCCTCGCGAATTATGATTTCTGATTGATCAAAAAGGAAAAAAAAACAGACGAGGGGGGTCTCTAGTCTTATCGAAGCAGCAAGAAGTCAACGCTGAAATTAAAAGTCTCTAAAAGATCGGTTTCGTCGAGTGTTTTGAAATCATCAACATGCCTCTACAAACGTGGTGCAGTACTGGACACCCGTATAAAACTATCTACCGGTCCCGATTTTGAGCCGATGCCATTTGTCGGTTTGGCACACCTAATAACTGGGCGTCCTGGTTTCAACCTAGGCTTGGCCTGCATCTTTGTGATGCCTCATAAATCCTAGCACTACGCTCATGCAACTTGGTATCCTGCCGCATCCTACATACCTTAATTCTCGTAACAATGCCTAGATGATGGAACTACACAGTCGTGTCAGTTTATTTGGAAATTCTCTCATGGGTTTATAAAGTTTTACTCTGGCTATGCTCTCATAGACGGCTTTGTGGCCAAATAAACAGATGGTGTAGTGAGTTTTGTAGCTCTAGACATTTTTCCATCGCATGCCTAAAGGTAAAAATGTGATTAGTTGCAGTTGGTATTGGCCATAAATGGCTATCCTGTCTTCCAGGATAATTGCTGCCCGTTGTGATTTCTCCCTTCTTTATGTATGGGGCACAGAAACCTTTTCTCAGGTCTTCTGGCATAGTTTCTTCCTCTCATACTTGCACTATTGCTCGATGTAATGCGGGCCATTCAGATTTAAACCGCTCCACTGTTATGTTATCTAAGACGATTTATCGCTCTGCTAGGTTCGTCTATGTTTAATAGCGTCAGCATAGTGTATTGGCCGGTCATTGATGGGGCCTCCAATCCCCCAGCTAGCTGGCTGTTGCGCAAGTCCTGAAACTTCCGCTCCTGGTGTGGTGTTGGCTTTCTGTACTGTTTAAGTTCACGAAGGAGATTCTTGTACCAGGTTGCTTTCTTTTTTAAAATCTTCTGAGCTCTTTAACTCTTCTATGCGTGGTCGCGTTTTATGAGATTGTTGTATTTCCTGGAACGCACGATACTTAGGTTCACTCACTATCTTACAATCATCATTGAACCATACGTTCCAGCTACTGTCTAAGATAGAGTCAGCAGTACTAATGACATATCAACCCTAGGACTTACTCTCTTGCAGCTCCTATTGAGAAGAGTTGTTTTTAAATTCTCTTTATTAACTTCACTTGCCCGTGGCACGGATGTCGGACGTCTGTCGGTCGTCTGTCGTCGTGGAATCAATTTTTAACCCACTTCCCAAAGCCCGATTTTTATGAAATTTTGCACACATGTGTATTTCCGGAGACAACACTTTCTATTAAAATCTGAGGCCCCTCGGACCACGGGGTTGGGGGCTCCTATACAAATATTTTACAACATTTCTTCAAATTTTATACGCATGTGTATCTCCGATGGAAAAAACTTTTTTAAAATTTTTTTAAACTTTATATACGTGTGTATCTTTTTGCAAAAATTTTGGTAGCCGGGGTCGTCGGGCCCCATAAAAAATTTTTCAAAATAATTAACCCGATTTTCTTCAAATTTTATATACAGGTGTATCTCCGATGGACAAATTTTTTTGTAAAGTTTTTGGAGTGAACGTGCCCTTAGGCCCGAGGGATACAAGATTGACGCTTGCTACATAAGAGACGCTTGCTTCAAGACAGAAGTCCATTCTTGATGCAAGATAGATGATTGCTAAAAGACAGATGCCTGCTACAATAAAGACACTTGCTACAAGACAAAAGCTGGCTACAGAATAGACGCTTGCTACAGATATTTTCTTTTTAACAAACGTCTTCCCTGAAAGCATTTATATGTAGAGCGAGCTGCTTTTTACATGAATATGACAGACGCTTGCGACAATACAGGCGTATGCTACAAGACAAACATCCTGGCCTGAACACATTTATATGTAGAGCAAGCAGCTTGCTACAATACAACCGCTTTTTGTTAAGACAGCCGCTTGCTACAAGACAAACGTCCTTTCTTGAAGAGATTTATGTGTAAAGCTAGCCGCTTGCTACATGAAAGACGCTTGCGAAAAGACAGACGATTGTAACAAGATATACGTTTGCTACAAGACAAACGTCCTACTCAAACACATTTACGCGTAGAGCGAGCAGCTTTTTACATCATCATGACAGACGCTTGCGACAAAACAGGCGCATACTACAAGACAAACATCCTGCCCTGAACACATTTATATGTAGAGCAAGCAGCTTGCTACAATGCAATCGCTTTTTATAAGACGGCCGCTTGCTACATGACAGACGCTTGCAACAAAACAGATGCCTTCCCACCCATAGCATGTAGAGCACACGCCTGATGTCAATTTATTTTTAGAGCGCCAATGACTCGCTCAACGTATGGAATCATCTATATACTATATATAAAGAGGTAAGTTTGCACTCTCAATCTGTTTTCAGCATTGTACAGGGTTTTTGTCCCGGAGGTTATAGGCTGCAGTTTTGGGTCAGTGGCTGGTTAATTTGAGGGAGGGTTAGCCGGAGAACGCCTGTTATTTTACCCAAACTTGAAAACTACTAGACAGACTTTAACCAAATTTTCATCATTGTATATGGGTTTTTCCCCTGAGGTTATAGTCTACAGTTTTGGGTCAGTGTTTAGGGGTTAAGTGCGTGTAAGCGTGTGGTCAGTGGAGGGATCACTGACGTGGTGGTCAGTTGGATGGTAGGAAGTGTGGTGGGTGCGATCGGGTAAGGCCGGATATTTCAGCTAGTTGAGTACGTACAGGATTTTGACTGCGCCTCTTATCTATACTGTATCAATTTGCATTACCAAGACCACGAGTTGGTTGGAAACTACGACAGTGCTACCCTAATATTATGAGGCCATTGGATTTTTCTTAAAGAAGAACTCACCAAAAAGAAGGAACCATGAGAAGTTTAATTCACCGATTCACCAATTCATCTGACTCAATTGGATGATCATACAAAATGATGACATTAAAAAAAAAAACAAAAGGGAACTCATCCACGAATGCGGCCGATAAGATAAATGCGTCACACATAATAAATAAACTCACAATAAATACTCACCGTTGTCCATAATTGGATAAAGACGTTTCCATTGATACAATCAGCGGAAAAATATCATACTAACCATAAGCTAAGATTATCAGCTCGAGCTGTTGCTATCATACGTCTCTGCAAAAGAACTTTCTATTCGTTTGTGGAGGGAGCAGAGCAAGAGTGCATGTGGCTGATATGAATGCAAATAAGATATACGTAGCTTGTTGCCGTCATTCTGCTAAATTGAAAAATTGTTCCCCAACAAGTGTAGTGATAAAGATGAAAACTTTCCACAATGCTTCTTCTTGGGGGTGCTGTAATCAATATAATAATAAAATAATAAGCAATGAAATGATTCGGTATGTATATGACTTTATTTATCTTAATTCTTTTTATGTACAAAAACTGCAACGCAGTTGAAGAAAAAGTATAAAAAAAGTTTTACCCAAATCGATGCTAAAAAAAAGTTTTCGGGATAAAAATCGTTTTTGATGGGTCATAATGTTACTGCAATTTTAAGTGAAAACTAGGGGTCGCGACCCAAATGGAGTCGCATGATATTGTATTGGGGTCGCGATCATCAGTCTTGGGAAAATTGCGTTGGGGTTCTTAGTGACTGAGCGGCTGCAATGACGAAAAATTTAAATGGACTTCTTAGTCCGGGAGGTATCGTTGCATTTTAGGTTGTTTTTACGATGATCGATTGTTAGCTTTTTCGATAGACCAGGTATGACTTATAATCGAACCAAGCGTCAGCCGACGCACCAGTGGTGGGTTTGGGTGTGAGAGGCTCCGAAAGTGATAAAAAAATAAAAATTTAAGTAATACGCTGGCTAAAATTTTTTTTATTAACACATAGTTAACATCATACTGAGATGAAAAAACATCGTCAGCTGGCATCGTGGAGGGGGGTTATGTGTCAAAATAAATTAATAGTACGCCGGATGAAATAATACTAGGCTGATTGCTCACATAATTAAAAGTACAAAAACAACCGTCAGCTGCGTGTGCAGTGGTGGAAAGGCCGTCAGCCGACGTAGTAAAGAAAAAGATAATTCGAGCAATGCACTGTATCTTTCAGCGTCCACCTGACATAATAATAACATATAATATAATAATACATATATATAAAATATATCTGAGTGCCCGACGTTGCACAGCTGTAAAATTTGAAACTAATATCGGCCCACTCACCCCACCAACCAAACCCACCCCATAGCGATGACTTACCATCACTGTACATATGAGCGAGACCTCTAAAACTATGGAATCGACAATAATATCGCTCATCACTCCCAAGTACCAAGAGACCCACTCCCCCTGGAGGTATTTTACCTTCCCCTAAAACTTTGCAATCTGCACTTATATCGAAATCAATACTCATATTATAAATTTGAAAGTAACTCGCGTCCCTCTGTTACCTTTTCACGGCTAAGCGGTGGGACCGATTTGGCTCATTTAAAAATCTTCGTAAATGTTCGTAATAGTCCGGGGATTATTAAAGGAACCTGGAAAATTGCAAAATTCAAGAAAAAATTGGAAAATTCGGGGAGAACTGAAAAAATGCCGTTTTCCATGGTATTTATGTATGAACTTCTATTGTTAGCTTTTTGGACGGCGAATAGCTCATGATTCGAACACGTTATAGGATACAATTTTGGTTCAGTGGCGGGTAGGTGTGGGTGGGGTCCAATGGTGTGCGGTGGTTAAAGTGGGGGAGCGGTCAGTTTGGTTTGGTCAGTAGTGTGTAAGGGGCAGGCAGACAACGCCTGTTATTTTATCTTTTTATTGCGAGAACGAAGGGCGAAGCTTATATTCGGAGGGCATGAAAAATTTTCAGCGAACGTGTGTACATTTGCATGGTTGTATGTTTGTTTGTCGTGTCGTATATCTCGGCTTTTACCAATCAAAATTTAATGGGACTTGTTTTGAAACAATTGTTTAGCGCTCAGCTTGCGATGGCGTAATTTTTTCATTAATAGGGGTTACTACCCCTGAGAAAACTAAAAAATATACTCAATCTACGCATCGATATCGGTTTTTTTAGCTCTCAAAAGAAAGAAAGAAAGAAGTTAAATACCATAACTCATGATTCGAACACGTTATAGGCTACAATTTGGGGTCAGCGGCGGGTAGGTGTGGGTGGGGCCCAATGGTGTGCGGTGGTTTCAGTGGGGAAGTGGTCAGTAGGGTGTGAGGGGCCAGATAACGCCTGTTATTTTATCTGTTTATTGTGAGAACGAAGGGCGAAGCTTATATTCAGAGGACATGAAAAATTTTCAGCGAACGTGTGTACATTTGTACGGTTGTACGTTTGCTTGTCGTGTCGTATATCTCGGCTTTTACCAATCAAAATTTGATGGGACTTGTTTTAAAACAATTGTTTAGCGCTCGGCTTGCGATGGCGTAATTTTTCCATTCATAGGGGTTACTACCCCTGAGAAAACTAAAAAAATACTCAATCTACGCATCGCTATCGATTTTTTAAAGCTCCCAAAAGAAAGAAAGAAAGAAAGTTTTTTTTTTAAATTAAAGAAAGTTTTTTAAAAAAAAGGTTTTAAGAAATAAAAAATGTCTGAAATAAAAAGGAAAAAATGTTTTTTTTTCTCAACAATTCACATGTATGTAAAGTTTCAATAAAATCGGACTTTGGGAAGTGGGTTAGTGGGTGTGTTTGATCCAGTATTATGGTGTGCAGTTTTATGGTGAGAGGTTGGGTCAGTGTGGGAATGTGGCCAGTGGGTGCGGGATCAGTGGAGGGATCACTGGATGGCTGGTTAGTTGGATGGGTGAGTACGTTGTTGGCCAATTGGGCGTTGTTGAGTAGGGTGGTGGCAGGCGGGCAAGGCCGGGTAATTCAGATAGTAAATTATAAGCGAGAAAAAGAATTGGATTCGATCGGTTTTCTCAAAGAAAAGTATTATTTTATGGCTGTGTCGTCGATTCATAATACAGATACATTATTTTTGGTATTGTTTTCAATAAAATTAATTACATAATTAATTACATTTTTTTAATTTCATCATTTTGGACATGGATGAAAATTTCACAACACCCAGAGAAAACGCTATTGGTGGCAATTAATGTTCGTAAGATAAATTGCATTTTTTCAGATCAAAATCAAATCTATCTTCCCTACATGTAAATATTAGTTTACTTATAAATTGTGCTATAAGCACATTAGTGGTCTAGCACACACATACACGTGGGTCATGCTCGACCTCAAATATGGAGTTGACTGTATGTATAATTTACATTTATTACATAATTAGCTGTGTAAGCTAACACCGTTCATTGCAATCGCACAGTATGTACAATTCCACTGCAATCCGCTGAGCACGAGCAAAACTAGCTGCGAGCTGGGAACATCAAGTTTTTTGAACTCTCAATAAAAAGAGTGTGTCTTTTGGCGACACCAATTGTAAGGGTACAAGGGACTCCAGCCAAAGGAGGCAACCGAGAGCGATCGATTGGCAGCTCAGCTAAGTTGGTATAACATATAGATTTACTTATCTGCATGTTTGGCGCTAACCATAACCGCACAATTGACAAAGAATTGCTGTTGCTTGACGGTTAGATGCTGCCAGAGAAACCACTACTGAAGCTGCATAAAAACGCGACACGACATTTTGTTCTTTGATGACCAAAGTTCAAAGTGAGCATTGAATACTCATAGTTCTTTCTGAAACACTGCATCTGTTCCAAGGAAAAATTGTACTCAAACTCCATTCAAAAGCTGGTTGGATCGGATGGCCTAAGTGAGAGGAAATTTTTGCCTTCGACATTAATCGAATTGAAATGATGGGCTTTCGCTAAACATTTTCATTAAAAAAAAAATTATTATTGAAATTTATTTCAACCTGCCATCACTCTCTTGAGAAGTGCAATTTTCTCCACAACCTTCAACTCAGAGAGCTTTGTTTAAATCTTGAATTTGTTATCGGACAGTCTGGCACGTAGATGAGACCGTTCGCCAGATACAAAATCTGACGCTGATAAGAATGAAAATGCAAAAACTTTGCGATTATAAAGAATTGCAGCGGATGTTGTAATTACATACTTACGTACAAACATACGCTTGAGATAAACAATGCATTTTAAAAAATTTGGATACGAGAAGGAAACTTTGTCCGAAGACCTTGAAAAAAAGCGTCGGCGTCCTGAGCATAATGTATGAAAAAGGAGATACATATTACAATAGTTCTGGAATACCACAGCAAGATTGAGACGTAGTTTTCCCGTCCGGTATAAGTAGTAGCAGGGTTCAATAGGTGGTTACAATGAATATATATCCTTGTCACTCTTTAAGTTAGTTAGTTCTGTCGTTCGGTGGTGCCTTGCATACGAACCTTACCAAAAAGGCGCCCCGACAAACACATTCAAAATTGCAAAAGACAAACTTAAAATAATGGAGAAAATATAAGAAGACTAATACCACGGCGTCAAGCAAGAATACGTGATTTAAATCGTCTTGTGTTATATGTTCCTTGTTTAGGTCATAAAATTAATCTGCTTTTGTGTGATGCAGCGTCATCGTCTCTACAATGGAAAAAATTTTAACAGAACACTTAAATATCCCAATAACACCTTTAAGGGCTTAATAGAATCAATAAAAGCAGTGATATCTCAATTGCCGCTAATACGTGAAGCTTTAGAAGAACAAGCAACAGCATCATCATCATCATATTTGGCTCTGCAACCGGTGTCCGGTCCTGGCCTCCAGCAAAATATCTATCCACCGGTCCCGATTTCGAGCCGATGTCATCCAGTTTGGTATCCCTAAACTCTGGGCATCCTGGGCTACACCATTTTTCCAGCGTATGGTTGGCCGGCCTCGCTGTTGTGTTCAATAAATCCTACCGCAAAGGACTTTCCGAGCAGGATCCTCTTCGCTCATGCGAACTAGTGTCCTGCCCACCGGAGCCTACCGAGATTAATTCTCTTCACGAGGTCGACACTCGTAGAACTCATCATTATAGAGTATCCGGAATCGTCCTTCCTCATATACGGGGCCAACAATTCTCCGTAAGACTTTTCTCTCGAACGCGGCTAAGACGTCAGAATGCTTTTTGCTAAGCACCCTAGTCTCGGATCCATATATAAGTACTGGTATGACCATTGTCTTATACACCAGCAGCTTAGATGTTATGGTTAAATTCCTGAAAAACTGAAGTAGGCTTTGTTGGCTTTAAGCAACAGTTCGGCTGCTACAGTTGACCCGAGATAGTTAAAGGATTCCGCTACTTCAAATTCGCTATTTTAGTTGCGGGACCAATGTTGGATCTTCTACTCGCAGACATGGCCACCATGTACTTTGTTTTGCTCTCATTTGTGTGCAGCCCCAGATTTCGTGCCGCCGCTCAATCTGGATGAAAGCTTCTTGTAACTACAATCCTTTGATGTCGATGTCGTCTGCGTAAGCAAGTATCTGAATAGACTTATAGAGGATTGTTCCTCTCACCGTTACGTCAGAGTTTCTCCAATGCCAGGTTGAAGAGGACGCAGGCCTGTCCAGCCCCTTGACGAAGCTCGTTATAGATGTTGAATTGGCTTGATAGTGATCCGGATATTTTTACTTGGCTTATAACATTGGTCATAGTCAACCTACATAGTCGTGTCGGTTTATTTGCGATGCCGAATTCTCTCATGGCTTTTTAAAGTTCTACTCTGGCTATGCTATCATAGGCGGATTCAAAGTTTAAAAAAATATGGTGTAGTGAGTTTTGAAACTTTAGACATTTTTCCATCACCTGCCTAAGGGTGTAAATCTGTATGAACCAATGCTGACTTAAGCGTATGGCGGATAGAGAAGAAAATCTTATACGAGGTACTCAACAACGTTATACCACGATAATTGCTGCATGTTGCGTTATCTCCTTTCTTATGTATGGGGCACAGGATGCCTCTTAGCTAGTCTTCTGGCATCGCTTCTTCCTCCCATACTTGCACTATTAGTTCATGAATTGCTTGGTGTATTGCGGACCCTCCTGACCTTATCCGCTGGGATACCATCTGATCCCGGGGTCTTATTATTTTTGAGCCGATTTATCAAACTGCTAACTTCGTATATGCTAGGTGGCGGCAGCATGGTGTTGTCTTCGGTAATTGGTGGAGCGTCCAATTTCCCAGTTAGCTGGACATTTATCAACTCATGACAGAGCTGTTCCCATCGCTCTAAGATGGATTTGAGATCGGCGATCAGATTACCCTCTTTGTCCTTGCAGTATGTGCAACGCGGTGTATATTGCGTCCTTGCTCTATGTACTGTTCTAGTTCACGGATGAAATTCTTCTCCCAGACTGCTTTCTTTCGCCGGTGAACTGTTTTTAAATTCTCTATATTAACTTCACTTGCCCGTGGGTCGTCGGTCGTCGGTCGTCGGTCGTCGGTCGTCTGTCGTGGATTCTTGCGATCAATTTTTAACCCACTTCCCATGGCCCGATTTTATTGAAATTTTGCACACATGTGTATTTCCGGAGACAACACTTTCTATTAAATTTTGAGGCCCCTCGAGCTGCGGGGTCGGGGGGCTCCCAAACAAAAATTTTAAAAACCTCCTGACCTTATCCGCTGGGATACCATCTGATCCCGGGGTCTTATTATTTTTGAGCCGATTTATCAAACTGCTAACTTCGTATATGCTAGGTGGCGGCAGCATGGTGTTGTCTTCGGTAATTGGTGGAGCGTCCAATTTCCCAGTTAGCTGGACATTTATCAACTCATGACAGAACTGTTCCCATCGCTATAAGATGGATTTGAGATCGGCGATCAGATTACCCTCTTTGTCCTTGCAGTATGTGCAACGCGGTGTATATTGCGTCCTTGCTCTATGTACTGTTCTAGTTCACGGATGAAATTCTTCTCCCAGACTGCTTTCTTTCGCCGGTGAACTGTTTTTAAATTCTCTATATTAACTTCACTTGCCCGTGGGTCGTCGGTCGTCGGTCGTCGGTCGTCGGTCGTCGGTCGTCTGTCGTGGATTCTTGCGATCAATTTTTAACCCACTTCCCATGGCCCGATTTTATTGAAATTTTGCACACATGTGTATTTCCGGAGACAACACTTTCTATTAAATTTTGAGGCCCCTCGAGCTGCGGGGTCGGGGGGCTCCCAAACAAAAAATTTAAAAAATTTACCCGATTTTCTTCAAATTTTAAACACATGTGTATACCCAATAAACAATACTTTTTCGAAAATTTGGTAGTGATCGGGTCCCGGGTTCGGCCGCAAGGCCCTTATACATTTTTTAAATATCTATACTGGCATCAGATATTCGTCGCCCTTTATTGACTGTGTCCGGTGTGTACTGCGCAGTCGGCTGCGCTGCTGGTTTTGCTGGTGGTGGAGAGAGAGAGAGAAATCTTAGCGCACGCACAAATGAACCCAGCAAATGAAACGAGACATACATGTTATATGCTTAATTCAACTTACATTTTTTATTTACTGAATTGTATTTTTATTGATGTCGTTTTTTTTGTTGTCGATATCAACTTACAGATAGAACAACAAGTTTTCACAATATTCTGTCATTTGGCGTTTTCATAAATTAGTTCAGAGCAGTCAAAGAGTTCTCAAGATAAATGTTCGTGTTTCTTATTTGCTCAGAGTATGAGCGTGCTCTAGTGCTCAGAATAAAATGATCTGAGCTTTTTCAATTTTAACATCTGATGTCAAATGTTTGTTTCGATGATTTTCTCTTACAATAAAAAAAAATGGCCCAGGATCGAGGGGCTCCCATATCAATTTCTGCGATTAGAGAATTTAGATGAAAAATTTTAATTTTTATGGGTTGTTTTTTTTCATATCTTCTGAGCTCTTTATATTCATCTTTGCGAGCCCGATTTCTATGAGATAGTCGCAATGCTTGGTACGCAACATTCATACGTTCAGTCGCTAGCTTACATTCGTCAGTCAGGCATTCGTCGAACCAGTCGTTCCGATCTCTACGACTACTAATGACAGTATTCTTAAGGCGTGTCCATTTCTCTTCTACGCCCGACACTTCAGCCCCAGGACTTAGTTTCCTTGCACTTAGGGCGAGTCATATCGCTTGACCGTATTTGTTCCATCTCTATGACGCGTTGTCCATTGTCATTAGTGTTCTCGTGTAAGCTATACTGGCCCCCTACCTATTTTGGCGTTCATATCCCCCATAATGATGTTTATGTCATAATGAGAACAGGAATGGAGTTCCCGTTCGACTGATTCAAAGAATTCTTCTTTTTCACCATCTGGACAATCCTCTGTAGGTACTTGAACGTTTATGAGGTTTATGTTTTTAAATCTGCCCCGCACGCAAAGGGTGCATAGCCGCATTACTGCTTTAAGGCCGATAACGGTGGGTTTCTTTGTTTTGCTGACTAAAAACCCCACCCCGAACACATGATGTCTTACATGTCTTACATGACAGCTGTAATATTTGTCATATTCTGATTTTTGTAAGACATTCCCCGTCCACCGCATCTCCTGGATTTCAGTTTTGTCAGCTAAACAAAACTAAACTAAAACTAAACACATTTAGACAGGGTATCGGCCAGCTGCTGTGCAGCTCGAGCTCTATACAGTGAGCATACGTTACATGAGGAAATTCTTAGATCGTTTAGCCGTTTTCGTTGCCATGGTCGTGTATCCGAGGCTAATTTTGGGTTCCGTAATCAAAGTTTTTTTACGGGCGAGGTTATTGGCCTCGCGCAAACCTTTATTTGAAGGGACTAGCCCGATCATTTAGCTTTTCCTGTATTTAAAGGAAAATTACCGGCGGCCACCACGTGGAGGTTTGATCTCACTTCCATCAGTTAGAGATAGTTACGGCCACCCGCAATTCTATATCATTCTGTGGTATTGGCCCTATTCTGTTGATGGCTGAGCGTCAGCAATAGCATAAAAAGATTCAAAAAACTGTTTAAGATGTACATTCTATACCTAAATATCCTTTATTTACTAATTGGCTTCGCATCTGTTTTTATTTTTCAGCATTTATAGTGATGCAGTATACTTTTGGTTATTCACATGCAAATTTTTAATTTGATTGGGTTGTTGTTATTAAATTGTTCTTAATAATTCATGAAAATGGATACGCGGAGATTCACTAAACACAAACAAAAAAAATTGCCAGCGTGTTCCGGACTCACGCTGACTCAATTTCATCATCCTAATATTTGGCTCCAGAACAGGGTCTGGTCCTGGTAATAATGGCAAGCTGCACACGCAGTTTAGCTTCCATTTAACAACTGTACCACTGATGAAGCATCATACAAAAGCCGGAAGTTAACATAATCTTAAGCGCATAAGGGATAACCTTTTAGCCTTGTTTATAATACAAATAATTATCAGCTTAGAAAATAGCATGGAAGGCAGTCAAAAGATTAGCCCAATCTCAGATTGGAAACCGTGCGCATCACATGCATTCGAGAGGAGAAAGAAAACAAAAACTGACATCCTAAGATGTGATATTTTATTAGAGAGTAAATTTCAGAGCTTTTTGGGCGTGATAACCCTGATGGCCCTGCACACGGCTCCATGAATGTTAATATACACTTTTTGGCATTCAATGTCAGCGTGACACACGACAAAGTACTGATTACTGATCTGCACAGTTGATGCTAAGCAAAAGCAAAGGCAAAAAAATCCAACTGTAAACTCGATTTACTTGATTAATCTGACTTTAAGCCAACAAGTTGGTGTGAAAAATTTAAATATTTCATCAGCATCAGCATAACAACTACGTCAGTAACAATTCACAAATTCATTATACAATTTTGGCACACGACGTTGAAACATTGTGTTGTTATTGCTTGGGAATGTGGTTATAATTCTCTACTCACAACAACCAAAAACCGATCAGGTAAACAAAACATGAACACCGCACCAGCCACCAGAAACTTTTTTTCCCCACTCAGATTTTTTTTTATTAAATTTATTTTGTTTTTGCCAAATTAGTGATTGTGAACAGTAATTTATGGCAAACTACAATCTTTGCTAATCAACCGAAGGCGCCATAGTTAGTTATCGCTGTCAACCGCTATGTGTTACGTTTAGGAACTGAGGAAACATTTTCGGTAACAGTCGCTTGATTGGGAACAAAGCAAAGCGGAGCATTGCGCGTCCTATAATTCAAGCTTAAACTTAGCGGTGTTTTTGTTCGGCTCATCCACAAAGTGCTTGGTAGTTCTACATGTATTTATGGAGTGCCAACGTTGTTCCTGTTCGGCTTCCATAAGTTTTCGAATACTAGTATTTAAGCTTGCCTGACTCAAGCCTGACATAGGTTCCGGACCAGTAGGAATATCGGAAGAACCACTTCTTTCAAGTGCATCAGCAAATTAATTTTCTTTTATTCCTGTATGTCCCGGAACCCAGATAAGAGTGACGGAATTCCATCTTGAAAAAGAGTTCAGTCTTCTCTTACATTCTAGACAATCTTCGAATTGACACAAGGTGATTCCAGTGCTAGTAGAGCAGCTTGGCTGTCACTACATATTGCAAAGTTTCGTCCTTGTTTCTTTTTAGAGACCCAGTTGGCAACTTGTAAAATAGCAAAGCCACAAATATTCCAGATTTCCATTAAAAACATTTCAGCAATTTTCATTTGTTTTATAACAGTTTTAGTTGCCCCGAACGGTTGACGGTTGCAAGATCTACCACCTATTTTATTTTCTACCTTTTAGGGGACTAGTTATGCTTTAATAAAAGCAAGACACCCTCAAGACAACGTTACGACCCCAATATTTCCTCAAGACCCCTCTCAAGATTCCCTAAAGACCTCAAGACTCTGACACCTTGCTAATTCCACGTAAGTTAACGAACATTTGACGAAACCGACCAAAATCTCATTATGGTCACAGCATACGAATTGCATTTAATGCACAATTGCATTTCGTACACATCAGCTAAATTTCCAACTCAAGTCCATTATAGTTGAACCTTAAGTCTGAAATAGCATTTTTTATATTCCGCGTGTGACGTGTGTCGCGTTTCGCATTCGGCGCGCATGATGGGTGGAAATGTTGTCATTTCCTCGTTTCTGGGGTCTTTTTGAACTACCTTTCGCACGACCTAGAGGGCTGAAATTTTGTGAGCACCTCAATGTCAGGGACCAATTTTGATATCCCGTGTGTAACGCGTGTCGCGAGTCGCGTGTGGCACGAGTTATGCGTGAAAAAAAGAATATAAATACTTTGAAATAGACTCGATCTCAAAAACAGAAAATTCGGCGGTTATTATCAAATAATTCAATGTAAAAAAATAAAAGGACTGTGTGGCGTGTCGATAATTTTTACATTTACTTGTTTGCTATTGCAGTAGCTGTCAAATATTGTTGATCGAGTGACGTGATGCGCAGTAGATACACAAAATAGAGCGCGGGAATATATTACCTTGTATTCTGTATAACGTGTGTACGCTTTACCACGTTGCAGTAAAGAGCAAACTGGACGGAATCACAAACTGTCTAGAAGTAGTGGAGTTTATCGTGCGAGTTAGAAGCTTCAAGTACTTTTCTGCGAGTAATGTACGCTATTTTTTACACGACCAAACCCGATTTTTCTGCTAAACCGGTTATGCGCAATACGATATTACTCTGGGAATGTGTGTTCGCTGTGACTGCAGTAAATAACAAAAGTAGTTTATATGTTAAATCACTAGAGTATGTAAAGGCTACTTTCGAATCTAGGTTATAGTGTATGAAACAGTCACTTTCGTCTATGGGCGTGTGAAAAAAATTTATCAGAATCAGAACTCCTTATCATTGGGAGGAAAGAAGGAGATTGCATTCCTTTGCTTCTAATTTGGGATCAAATTTTGCCAGACAGATCTGACATCACCACAATGCTTACTGAGTTTTATAAAATTTGTACATAGGTGTACTTTTTTTTAAATAAAAATAAAATGTGTATCTAAATATAATGTACATATGTGATTTTATTTATACATCACAGAGAATATTGCGTAAGCCTTTTTTAAAGTGTCTGTTTCTGTTCGATCGATTAATGCAACTTTTTTGCAACTAATGAAAAAGTTGCAAAAATCGTGAGCACACTGTAATGATATTCGGCCAACTGCCTTCATATCTTGAATCAGCCCAAATATTTTGTGATGCAAACACCTGCAGAAAATTCCCATTACATAATAAATACATATCTTTATATTAACGCATTACAGTTGGTGTTATATACACTTATTCACACACGCATGTATACCTACATGTATTATATCTTCCTTTCTCTCGAGCACTGCAGAATATTTGCATTTTCCAGGAAAATTGCTTACTGTACTGGCTATACCAGTTCATATTTATTACCTACATATAAATAAACATATATATTTATATACATACATATAAAATATTCTTTTACAAAATAAAAAATTTTTTTGACAAAATTACAGCATTACAGCATCGGTTGCAATAGTAGGTAGGTACCCATTTTAAAAGATACGAATACATATGTTTCGGTAGATTTCCAAAAACAACAACGAAGCGGCAATAAACGAAAATCATTACCCTAATTCCTACTTTCATTCACCAGCAAACGGTCTAGCATATAAGATCACGTGATCAACGAATGTCTGATCACGTGTACCCGAAATACGAGAGCCTCGAACGGCTGGTATGAGATCACGCGCTCTACGCATGTTTCTATTGATGTCGTCATAAGGCAAATATGTACAACACTTCCTATATGCTCTTTACTCTATACATGCACAAGCAAACGTATCTAAAGTAAAATCCTATTTCATTGTTTGTTTGAAATTGGACATTAATGCCGCACCAAATATCATAAAAAAGGTCTAACAATGAAACGATAACGCGTCTAAATGAGAAAGCGATGAACGGATAAACCTACGGCAATCGATTTTGAGTGTTTTTTGTAGGTCGTAATCGTAGGATATGACGTATGAGTTAAAAAAGTGCTGTCTGGTTTACATGTTTCTTTTGCTGATTTCGGAATGCTTTTTGCAAATCTGTGAAAGACCTTTTTCCGTATTTTTCGGAAATTAGAACACGTTTATTGATATGCGTTTGTTGACATAAATTCTTTGTTTCACGTGTGGGGTCTCGCGTGTAGCCTGTCTGACGTGTTGTAAAGTTGGGGTTTTAACTAATTTTTGACCTCGAATGCCGATCAAAAATTGGGTTAAACAGATTGGTTTTTGTGCCTAAGTCGAACAACTTAACACATTCAAAACAATCTGTTCCCACTTACACACTTCCCAAAGATTGATCCTTTTCGGTATTCCGAGTTCAACTTTTGGATGACCCATATCTATCTGCAGAGTCAGATAAATAGCACTTGCTTAGACATATACTCGAAGGTCGAAACTGGTATCTTTTTAGTGTACAAGTACATAATATATTTATATGTACATATGGATATGGATGCACAGGTTTTTCGGTCACAGTACAGATGCTATAAACTCAACTCTTGGTTGAATGATGAAACTTTGTAAAAGGCTCATAAAAAAATGCAACTAAACCGTAATACTAAAAACGTACAAGTTGGACATCGTCCATTGCAAATAATTTATAAAGAAGTTAATTAAATGTAAATTTTAATAATTTGGGAATCACTAAATTGATTGATGATTACAAAAAATTGGGTATATTCAAATAGCACTGCGACCCATGTGGATTTATTGCGCTTCTCCCTTACTAGCTCTATGGAAACAGTGCATGTCCGTCCCTATAGCACCATCTCCATAGAAATAGGTCTTGTGAACTTTTGAATGGGTACACTGAATGCAGTGCAGACTCCGAGATGACGTGAGTTTCCACTTGTACTTCTACTTGGAATATGGTCGGGTACTGCCCCATTGCATCAGAGTACAAACTTGGTTTTTGGTCCATTAACTCCTGCACCAGTGCCTTCTGCTTTCTTTGAACCATCCGTATACCACTTTATGGCTCACGGATGTATCTGCTATTAAGTTACAGATCTAAATTGCTTCTTGGTACTCACTTTGATTCCAAAGTTTTTCTTGAATTCAAGCCCCTATAAATAAAACACAGGCCAGCCTCTACACTTTAACAATTCCCTTCTCGTAGTGCTTAGCTTCGTTCTATTCGCATTGCCACTGTTCCATAAGTAATAAATGGAATAACTATCATGGTGCATTATTCAGGGACTCCCCAGGATATTCTTAAAAGAGTTGCTGTGCATGAGGCTGAGTGCACGAGCGATCGAGTTATAAGTATATTGAAATCTACGCATTAAAATTCCCGTTAAACCCAAATTGTCACCAATTCGTTGTAGACAAAAAATTATTTTATGCTAATGCTACGTTCAACGCAACGAAATACACAGTGGTTATTAATAAAATTTGTTTTCTTATTTAAAACGTTCAGAATGAACTCAATTGAATTTAATTTAAAATTAAAAAAAAAATTAAAAAAAACATCCAAAAAAAGCAAAATTAAATAATTTGACGTTTATAGGCTACATTGACTACCCAATTACTACATGAAAACAATAAACAACATGACTACGTAGTCAATGAGATTAATAAAAATCCCTCTATTAAATCAATTCCCCTTTAACGTAATGCTAAATTTTTAACGTATAAAGAAGTTTCACTTAAAAAAAACCTGAATTTTTAACTAAAATGATAAAAATGGTAACACTGCGACGTCATTGAACCGTTCTTATTATTAAACAATTCAATAAATTAACTCTTTCGCGTACGCTCTATATTTATCTTTACTTCCACACAACCCCCAGCACATAATATACCTCTACGCTTTGTTAGTGCATTTCATTGATTGTATGATCGGTGGCCGATGAAGTGAAACCAAAGATGCGTCATGTCGTGTGCGTATTAATATTTTTATAAATTTCTTTCTCATTTTAATCCCTTGGCGTTATTCAATTTCCCACACGGTTATCGTTCATTGTGCTCCTGATCATTAAATGACAGCATCATCTATCGCACTCCTGCACGTGGATTGGTGTTGAATCGAGTGGGAGAAGATGTACGCAGAAAGATGAGTGCAAAACAGCTTTGGGTATACCGTATAAGCTACGCATGTACGCTTGGGGTGGGTGAGAATTGGAACTTCGAACGATAAACGTGAGTGCTGTCACGTAGACGTAGCCCTACTTTTATCCATGTTAAACAAAGGGTATATTTTTTTATTCAATCCGAACTGTGTAAAAATATTCGCGGTATACACTGGGTAACATTACTCGATCTTCCTCTGCCTTACACTCAATTCTTTTTTGAGTAAGAAATAGGAAACTGTGTAAAAAACACAGAGTACAGAGTAAAATTACCCTGGTTGAATAAAAATCACAAGGTAACTTAAATCTTGCTTGAATTTTCGGTGTTCGATGTTCCATGAAAGACGAAAGACGCGTCTGTAAATGGCGATAACCGGTTTAAGTAAGTAATTGTGCATTTGCTTCCCACAGCAATAGCCTGCAAAATGCGTTACTTGAGAAATTTGTAATTTTGCGACTATAATTTGCAACTTCTCACAAAAAGCAAAGCCCGAATTTATAGTCGTTACTACAACTATCACTCATGGAATGAAGTGAAATAAAATGTTTTAACTCTTGATCAAAATCCTTCGCAATGATTTTCGCTACAGGTATGAATATAACTTCGGACCTAAATTATAAAATGTAAATCATGTTTTCGGCATTCTGTTTACAATGTCCTAAAATGAAATATTGCATACCGGAAGTGTAAGCAAACTTTAAGGACCGTTGTGGCGACGCATGCAGCTGACATCTTGATTAAATAAACGTGTTCTTATGGAAAGTGTCCCATAGGCCAAGCGCCAAGTATGTGACGAAACCGACGTATAAAGTCGACCATCTTTAAAACCTTCTCTATCTAGCAAATGTTTGACAACTTTCTCACAGAAATTTAATGTGGCTTTTGTTTCATAGAAAAAATTACCGTTAGTGCAAAAATATCAAACTGGGGTCTATATTTTTATTCAACCCGAACGTTAAAAATTTACTCGGCATTTTTTGTTCAAGCGGGTTAATTTTACTCTGTATTCTGTGTTTTTTATTGTGAACTATGAACCAACACGGTATGTATACAAAATTTCCTATTTTTTTACACTGAAATAAAAATCAGCGTAAGCGAGAGTAGAGCGAGTATAGTTACCCATTGTACACACCGTATATTTTTACGCCGTTAAATTTGCTCGGTGTACTCCGGGTAAGCATAGTAGCTTGGGTTGAATAAAAAAACAGACCCTAAATGTCACAAAAGTACACTCGTTTTGTTTGTTTGATTTTGAAAATTACAATGAGTTAGTTACGGAAGAAAATTTTCTACTCGATGTTTTTGGTCGAGTATATCCCTTCCTACACACACAAACAAAAACCTGTCTTTGTGCTACCATTTGGACTTTTCTTTTGTGAATAATTTTTATTCATCATTGAGTTTAATTCGCTTCACACAATACATAAAAAACGTGCGAGTGCTAATTTTTTGTTCGTCTGATGCCTAAAAACGAGTGCACTCGGTCAAAATTTATTTTGTTTCAGTTTACTTTGCCTTTTTTTTGCATGTATGGCGACAATGTAAGGGTAAGGGTACCTGTTGATATAACAATTGCTGTCTTCTATAAAACATTGAAAAATACACAAAAATATTTTGGTGTACATATCAATGCAGTTTCTTTTATTTATGTGTACAACGTAATAATTTAATTTATTATCTACACAGATGAACCCAACAAATAATCAACAATTTTTGATGTAGATTTAAATCAGTCAACTCCCTTAGTAACCGATTCAATTCATAACTTACATAATTTTTACGTTGATTGTTGGACGTCAGCGCATGAACATTTTTTTTCTAAATGTCAAAATGACATTTGCATAAAAAAAAATTTGAATAAAAAAGTGTTCGTACATTTATTATACAATGATATTTTGCGCAGCACATAAATATGGCAAATTCCACGCCACGTTTGACATTTGACTTTTGCTAAAGAGATTAAAGTGCGCTTTAACAAATAAAATATTAATGAATCTAATGAATAACACTTTAATCAGTTTCCTTATCGACACACAGACAGATGATATTTTGTGCATATATAAAAAAAAATCTTTTATTTTTGAAATGTTGTATTATTTGGAATTTTTAATTTTGGCATACGGTGAGAGCATGTAACTGATATGTGTCTTGCTTACCTTACTAAACGTTTTTCAGTGTTTTGAGTTGTTAAAAAACAATAAAATTTTTGATACATGTATGTATCAGTGTATGTCAAATATTTTTTTATTCAACTGGGGTAATTTTACTCTGTACTCTATGTTTTTTGTTGTGAACCGAGCACGACACGGTGTATACAGTGTATACGCAGATCCCTATTTTTTATTCTGAAACTAATATCAGCGTAAAGCAGAGTAAGGGCGAGCATAGTTACCCAGTGTACACAACGAATATTTTTACGCCGTGCAATATTCGCTCGGTGTACTTCAGGTAAATATACAACTATACTCGCTCGGGTTGAATAAAAGAATAGATCCTATGTTATTTAAAAGAATGAGGGTGTGAATGCATGCCTTTCAACGCATAGTTTTTCTAGTTTAGGAAACTAATAGTTACATTTAGTTACTTTTAGGTTGAATTCGGCAAACTAATGTTCACACAAATAAACATTGAAAATATTTTTGTCTAGATGAAATTAAACTTTTATTTTAACAAATTGATTGTCGTATAAATTTTTAAGTCAAAGAACAAGAAATTTGACATTTAAAATTTAAAAAAATATCCATCTATGTGACAAATCAAAAATATCATTTTGCTTGTTCATTGCATTTAAATATTTTCCACAAAAGGAGCTTATTCTACTTTTACAATCGTCAAAACTATGCAGTGCTACGCTGAATAATTAAAATTATATTTTGTACACAAATCTTTCTGAAATAAGCATTTTTGAACATACATTTCTTTGAATGTACTAGATTAAAATTAAAAAATAAACAATTAAATTTGTGTACCTTTGTTAAGATATGGTCAAATGGAGACTTTTTGTACAAATGAAATAAATTATTTAAATTTATTATCATTATATTCATTAACGCAAAACAACAAATGATCAGACTTTCCCTTTTAAGCAAGCACCTAGATAGACGTATCCAACCATGTTTACGTAGAGTATAAAAAGTAACTAAAAGTACTAAATTTTAAACAACCACACTTTATTTGTTCAAGTAGACTTTTTACGAGTACTTGTAACTGCAAGCAAATATGATAACCAGACGGTCGATTCCCGATCTGTGAAGTTGTAAAGTTATATATTAAATATCATTTCAGTATTCACAGCAAAATTTCATTCTATCACTTCACGAACGCACCATTTGCGATTCCAGATTCTACCATTATAATAATTGATATGGCAGAATGTTCTAAAATAAGTGTCAAATCCGCAGCTTTCGGATTTCTCAAAGGTGAATTCAAAATTAAATTATTGTCAAATTTTTGACATTGACATTGATTGATGACATCTCTGAATCAACATAAACAACATTATTGTACTGAGCTTACAATTTTGTCAAATATGATACTTCTACTGTTAATAAAACCAGTCTACTTGCTTTGCCCGATCAAAGAGCATCGAACAAATAAATTTATTGTTTCATTTATGCTTATTCTTGTGAAGGAACCTTTAAGTATCAAATAATTTTTCAATTTGTTATAATTTTTGGCCCTAAGGTATGAACGTAACTATATTTTCGAAAACAGAAAATTTTCCTCGGTGTGTTGATGCACAGGCTCTATACAGTTGCTGCGTTGCTTTGGCTAATCCAGCTTGGCTTACAACAACAATCGCATAAGCATAAAGCCGAAAATAAATCCAAAAAGTTTTTAGGATATATAACTAAAGCCATTTTTTAGTTATAGCGCTCACCGTAAGGCGGTGTTTTGTTTAACACACATAACAATTAAAATGCATCGAAAATTTAAAGCCAAGAGCTGTTGCTTTGTAAAGCTAAGCCGGCTTTGCCAAAGCAACGCAGCAAATATCTATATTAATGACTCGAACCACAAAATATTTACCCAAATGTAGGCAAAATAACTTTGCCTTACTAAAAGTGAGATATTTTACATCCAGCCATTATATTTGTGAGGCACCACTTATTAGTAAGGCGTTCATGGGCTAAATACACCAAATGTTTGTCGATTTGGTTCCTTCTCCTTTTTAAAAAGTTTTAAAATTTTTATAAATACAAAACTCAACCAACTCATGTAGTTGGTTGGTAACACTAACATGTTTGACATTTACTGTACATTTGTTTATATGTGTTATTGCAATTGCAAGCAACGTTCAAAAAATTAACAAATGATTCCTGCACATACTGTGGCTGGAGCCGTATCCTTTGAATTAGAAGCAGAGGTATTCTCACAACATCAGTTGCACTGGGACATGACATGCAGTTCCAAGACAAGAATTTTACTACGCTAGCCGAGCAAACAGAAAAAGGCGAACGGCAATTGTTTGTTCCTAAACAAGTCAATGCATTGTTCGAAAAGAAATTCCAATACAAACAAAAGCAGTCGAATTGGAAAATTCCTCCTGTGGATCAGCTTTTTGGGGACTACTATCAATTAAGCAATCTTCAGGAACTGAAGATACATCTAAACGATGTCAAAAGTAAATTGAATGATTACGCAGCCGAAGACTGGAGTGATCACACGCGTCGAAAGGATCCCGCAAATGAAATCCCGTGGCGTCTAAAAAATGAGATTAAAGCTGAATTTGTTACTACGGCCTGGTGCAAGTTTTACGAATGTCTGCACCAGTATCCGTTAGTTCG
Source organism: Nephrocerus scutellatus (assembly GCA_947095585.1). Lineage (NCBI taxonomy): Eukaryota > Metazoa > Arthropoda > Insecta > Diptera > Pipunculidae > Nephrocerus > Nephrocerus scutellatus. Next base: position 111,349,710 of record OX352762.1, on the reverse strand, counting down.
TGGACCCAAGTTGAATTCGCTGCATTTATGCGAAGCTCCAGGAGCCTTTATTGCCGCTCTTAATCATTACTTACATTCAACGTACAATTCATCTGAGGTAAGTACTTGAAATAAAAATGCTTTTATGATGAATACAAAGGACATAATACGTTTACACCCTTAAGGTCCAATGGAACTGGTTAGCCACCACACTGAACCCTTACTATGAGGGGAACCCATACAACAAGATGATCGCTGATGACCGCTTTATTTTATACACTCTTGATCGTTGGCTTTTTCATGAAGATTTCACTGGAAACATCATCGATAAGGGGAACATTCAAAGCATTGTTGACCAATGTAACCAGCGGCTGGATGGCGGTGAAGTGCATTTAATTACAGCAGATGGATCAGTTGATTGCGGTGAAACTCCCGATGTCCAGGAAGAGTGCGTCTCGATTTTACATTTTGCTGAAATCTGTACTGCGCTTAGCATTCTTGCAGATGGTGGATGTTTTGTCATTAAAATGTTTACACTATTTGAAGCTGCAAGTTTGAGTAAAGTCTATCTTCTCAATTGTCTCTTCGATGAAGTAAACGTTTTCAAGCCGGCAACTTCGAGACGTGGCAACTCAGAGCTATATCTCATCTGCACTGGATTTCGCAAAACGGAAGTAAAACACTTTCCAGAGCTTCTACAAGTAATGTTAAGCCAGCTAGGAGCAGACACAATTCTGCCTGTTTTTCGACGAACGCATATTCCGGAAGATTTTTGCATTCAGCATATTACATGTTCGCGCTTTTTTATGAATCTTCAAATTGATGCAATTGAATCAAATATTCAATCCTATGGCATTAAATGTCGTAAAGAAGTGCGTCGTTTTAATTTGTTCAGGACTGAAGTTTCAAGTGAATACATCAATCGTTACAAAGTACGTCCACTTAACGATGAGAACACAATTTTATACCATTGCCAAGGTACTATTCAAAAAGCAATCAAATTGCAAATCTTTAAAGGTTCGTACACGGATCGCTTATTGTTGAAGCAGATGTCTGTAGAAGAGAAAATTTTTATTCTTCGCAGTGCCCTGAACGAATTAGAGAAATCAATATATTGGCTTAATGGAGAAATTGCCAATGAGCAACGGTTCACTGAAATCCAGATGCCACTTACAATACACCATTGTGCACCCATCCAAGTGCTAAACAGTAGTCTCTTTGCAGCAGTTTCAGTTCTACTGCTCAGAATCAAACTTCAGCAAATTTATCTCATCGATCCAATGTTACTTGATAAGCCACATTGTTCGATTGACGTCGCATCTGAACCTGTGTATATGGCAATAGCAGAAGGCACTTTCTCGAAAATTCAGAAAGATTTCTTTATTGGCACACTGCAGGCCATCGAAAAGTACCAACCGCAGCGCATAACATTTAAGAACTGTGCTTTTCTATCGCATTATGCGGTTTCCATATTACGGTATCTTTCTGCCAACATCTTTGACGAATGTTCTATAACGGCTGTTCCTGATTTTGAAATTACCCTAAAAGGTTGCATTTACAATGAAGATATCCACCAACGATTGAAAGTTCTTCTAAAGACTATCGATTCAAACCCCAATGTTCACTGTGTTGTCGACATTGTGAAACTGCATCATAATGAATTCTCCGAAGCTATTGCAAAGTTCAACAACCAGTTGTTGATTAAAAATTACAAATTACTTTTAGATAATTAATGTTTTTTGAATTTCTAATAGATAATAGACGCATATGTACACTAAAAAACATATTTTGAATAAATGAGCAACTTTGCTGTCAGTAAGCATCTTGAAGATAATTTAAAACGCTCCATTAATTATATAAGTAAGGATGAGTAGCCTGTATAACTTCGAAATGATAATAGATTTGATCAATACCAGCCATAACGTTCTGGAATGCGAAAAAAGACTAAAAAAAGACTTTGCAATATATTTATTTGAATTTTTATTAAATACTAAGATGACCCGGTGAACTTCGTAACACCTAAAAATGATTTGATTGTAAATCTTCCTAAGCGGTTATAAATGCCAATCAACCTTCCAACTCCAATTCATTAAGATCGGCTATATTGTGTATGGTTTGAGTTTCGTTTGGTGATTAAATGAAACTCTCTGCTATTCCAGATGAAGCCAATGGCAGAGTAACTTCATGCTGCGATCGAATCAACGCGTAAATGCCAACAGTTCCATTGTTCACAGCTTCCATCAAAGAGTCGTACGCAGTCTTTTGTTGTTTATTCAATTGCGGAATTTTTGTACGAACTGCTTCGGTCTCGTATAGTTGTTCTCTTGTAATTCGTGGTTTAGTGGTTTAATGCATCATGCATTGAACGATTAGATGATATGCCCAAATGCTAATGCCATCATTAAACACATGTCTTCTAACATGATCAATGCCTTATTGCATTTCTGCTGTCATTTGTGTTAGAGATATAAATCTTTATTCAAAATTTAATAGTAAAATACATGAAAAACATAAAAATAATAAAAAAAATTAAAAATAAAATTCAACAATCCCCGTCCGCAGTCCGCACTCTTGAACCCATGTTTACTCCAATTTCCAATACCAACCACACGCCACACCTCGTTTTTGACGTTAAGCCACCGTCAACTGACACCTACAACTCGTTCCTTTTTGACGTTGCCAGATCGCTAACATTTGCAATGGCGGATATAAAGTTTGACGACGCACAAGATGCTAAACATCCTCAGACATGTCGTCGTTCGGATTCGAAGGGGAACATTTGGATATGATAATCCAAACAATTTACGAATTTGATGCGGTGATGACGATACGACCGAATATTTAAGCGTATAGTCTCAATGCGAATCGTTCTCGAGCAACTGTAAAGGGCACATTACAGGGTCATTAATAGTGCCATTACTATGTGATGACATTAATAATAATCGTTTAAGTCGGAGTAATGAATAATGATGCTTAAGAAATGATGAGAATTCGGATTTTCGTACACAGATGGCCATTAACGGTTCTCAGTTGTTGAATGGACGTCGGACCACGAACATTCACCAACAACAATCCATGATAGTAACATTCGTCGTTATTTGGATGTACAGTCTAGATGCGACACAGAGCGTCTGAAGCAAATACTTTTGGATGTCCTTCAACGCTTCAACTGGTGTTCCTTGTTTCCGATGCTGAAACGATTTCGAAGCGTAGCATACAGCAAAGTTCAAGCAAAGCCTCTGCTTGATAAAACTAGAAGAAGCTTGTCAATGTTGACGACAGTGGCCGTTCCTGTGCGCTCTGTACGCTGCGTTCTATTGATTGAAATACAATTGTTTCCCGTTTTACAGGTGCACTGCCAAATGTGTCTTTCGTAAATGAAAAATGCGCCAAATCCGCTCGTTGCTGATCACATAGCGACCCATCATCTAACACTTCACACGAACACATCTAGCATTTGCCACACCCTAAACAACCGTATCGGTGCCTTTGTGCAAATATTTGCATATGTACTTGATCCACTGGACGGAGTTGAATTATTCCACACTGATGTGAGCCTTAAAAGCTTTAGAGAATATGGCACAATCCAACGATTGTCCACATCAACATCTTGCCCTTTGACCTTCACAACTGTAGATCGCCCATTGTCCGCAACTGATCGCCTATGATAAAGTTGATATCCTGTCTGCCTGTAATGGTATCGGTAATCAGGGTCGAATCACGACATCAGTTAACGAGTGAATGAAATCTATACGTTAACGAGTGATCAAATATTTACATTGGGATGACCACCACTCTTCACCCGTTCACCTAAGCGATCATGCCAAATCAACATTATTCAGTCACGTATGTGGTAATGCGGGTATCGCTTGGAGCACTTGCCATCGATCATACAAGGCGAGTTGCTGTTGAAAACACCGCAATTCCATGGATTATAATCTTATTCACCACTGCATGCCATTTCGGATCAACAGCTTTATCCGGGATTTCGGTTGAGATGATGGAAACGATTTCATCCGGTCTGATTTTGTTAACGATCCAAACCAAAATTTTCAACCAATTTACCATCCCAAAAAAAGGTAACGTCATAACAGATTAATCCACACAGCCTTCAAGAACTTAATTTTTCTTCGTTTTACAAATATGTAGCCTGTGAGATAATTTAACTGTCAAAATTCAGATAATTCGATTCGATAATTTTCGGTATAGTCTTTTCACTCTTTAAAAATAAACAGAACATTTCTTGAGAGCTGTAATTGTTTGTTTCTTTAAACATGAGACTTGACACTTGAGACATGTCGACTGCCACAGAGCATTCACGTGAGTAATAAAAATTTTCTCTGATACTAAAAAAAAACACAGCAATTTTTTTTTTGATCTGATTATTATGTTGGTAGACCTTTGTTTTTTTTTGCGAGAGCAGGGTTTTTAAAAGTTAAGATTTTCATTGTGAGAGCATGGTAATTAAAAAAAAGAATTAAATCAGCATGGACAAGAACCATACCATTATATATATATATTAAAACTGAATTTGTTCTGACTGACAGCTAGGTTCGATAGACTGTCAAACTCTTATTTGATGACTCTAGCTCTGTGACGTGCGATTGTATTCGTCTCATACTAAACTGTTTGCGTGGATACTGGATTCTGGATAAAATTAAAGAATTATTTCCTAATTATTCTAGCATAGTTAAATTAAAACATTCACATTATGAACGTAAGTGAAATGTGAAATAATTTTTTGTAAAATTTAATCTATTGTTTAAAATCTTTCCAGGAGTGTGACATTCCTATTGATATCCACACTCTAAAGCTCCAAGACTGGCTAATCAGTCGGCGCATCGTCCCAAAGAACATTCAGCCATACATCAAGGATATTCGAAATAAGATTAGCAATGCCATACAAGATATGCCATCCAATGAACAGCTTATTAAGCTGCTGTCTGGAGCTCGTAAGTCACTAAAATTTTAATCTTAGTGAGTGATGAAAACACAAAAAGTTCAATGATATTTTCTTAGATATTAACTATTACCATTGCAAGGAAATCGTTGAAATTCTCAAACAAACGGAGAAGGACACAAAAGGTGTTTTCGGGACATACGGGAGTCAACGAATGAAGGACTGGCAAGAGATCATTCGCATTTACGAAAAGGAAAGCATTTATTTGTCTGAAACAGCACAGATATATGTTCGCAATGTTAACTATGAAATTCCTGCATTTCGCAAACAAATTAACAAATTGGAGCAACAGAGCGAGGAATGCCTGAAACGAATTCAAGACCTTGCTAAGCCAGAGGCACAGCTTCAGAGCGAACATGCAGCTCTTCTTCAACAATTAGGCGTCAAAGGTGAAAACCTACGCAATGAATTTACTGCTGTGTTGGCAAAATTACCCGAAATGTACGCATATTCGATTCGCAACATTGGAACTATTAAAGAAGCACTTAATCTATATGAAGAATTCACTGCGAATGCCATGTGCCTGCCGATTTTAAGACATTTAATTGAGCTTGGCAATACGACGATATATCAATATATACACAAGGAAGCTCCACTGGCAATTGAGGAAAATGTTATTAAACTTAGTTTAAGCGAAGAGATTGTTCCAACAGATACGACTGTTGGAGAAATTGATTTTGGCGGCGACGACAATGGTGGTGGCACCTCATCTACAATTTCAGCTGAAATTATTGATTTTGGGGATATAAATGTAGACAGTGGTATATCCGATGAAGCCGCAAGCAACATTGACTGGGGAATGGATAGCACACCGACTGATGCCGTGGAGATTAATTTTGACATTCCCATCGAAGAATATGGTATTGTGGTAGAGGGAGTTGGTATGGATGGCGGCACTGCAAAAGGTGGGTAGCACGTCTAAGGGTATGCCTTCTGTTGAGCTTTAATTTTTTGATCTCTTGCAGGAGAACAAGCCTATACACTGCTTGATTCACCAAGCTATCGGGATCGCTTTATTGACGAACTGTACGAATTGGAATCATTTCTCAAACTGCGTTCTCTTGAATTAAAGCACTTGGACTCTTCGAGCAACATTATGTTTACGCTGATGGACAGCATTTCGACGCATGATGCCAGCAACATCCATAAGATGCTAATCGCTGTTGGTGGTATTCTCGAAGAGGTCTCTACAGAAAATACCCGTCATCTCTTCCAATTAAAACATTCACCAAAGTATGCCGATTTGCTGGCAACCAAGTTGAAACAGATGTCAAAGGCAGTTGAAAAGATTCGCTCTAGCAAAGATGAGCTTAAGCAGCGCTCTGTTGAACTTAAACAGCGGCGGATCGATCTTATTCCTGTTATGGAGGAACTGATCCAGCAAACAAAAACTTTGCAAGTGAACCTTGAGAGGGATATTTCCAAACGATACAAAAACCGCGTTGTCAATCTGTTGGGCGGTATCAACGCGTAAATTAGGATAGAAGTGCAATTAGGTAGTGGTGTTGAGTTATTTTAATAAAAAAAATAAATATATATGAACATATATTATCGCTTCTTAAACTTCCCCTGAACGAATATTCTTGGAACGTCTATTTTTTCTTTCGGATTTATCGTTCTCCGATGGATGTAGGAGTTATTAAGGACATCAAAGCCGTTGGTACGAAACAGTTCAGAGACTTCAGACTCAGCAAAATAATAACTGCGCGTTCCGTCCTGGCGCACATAAAAGTTTTCGGAGATTTTATGTCCCGGCTTAAACCGTAACTGCGCCATGTCATAAAGTCCATAGTCACGAAAGAGAATCAAACCACCCGGCCGTAGTAATCGCCAAAGGTTATGCAAAACTCTTGAAAACTTATCCGGATTAATAGCAGACAAGACAAAAATCATTGTTGCAATATCGAGGGTTCCTTCGGCGACATTATCGAAGCACTCATCTGTTGTGATATCACACTGAAACGCCTTTACTTTCTCCGAACTATATAAAGGATTTGTTTTGACGAACTCCACGGCTCGTCGAGAGAAATCACAGGCATAGTAAAAATAATTATTACGCTTCTCTTCAATCAGAGGAAATATCAAATTTCCCACTCCGCAACCAACTTCCAATAGATTTCTTCGTAAATGACCCGGTTCAGATAGCAGTTCTTCAAATTCGCGAGTTGTCCATCGACGGTCTTTGAAGAAACGTGTCTCATTGCGTTTGTAGAATAGGTCCCAGTGACGCTGAGCATTTACTTCCAGTTGATTAGCCTTAAACTCGGTCACCAAGCGAGAGCTCTGCGCCAATAGTTTTTGTTTTTCCTCATCGGTAAGGCATTTCTCATTGGTATTTAAAGTTTCTAGAATATAATTGTCCTCCGTTAATATATTTTCCATTTCTTGGATGGTAATTAATAATTATAAAAATTTATGAAAGAGTGTAAACATTACAATAGGCACTTTGGCCACTTTGTGAACTGTCAGTGTCAAACTATTTTCTGTTTATAATGTCGAGTTTTTTTTTAAAAAAAATCTGCCGTAGAGTGCTTTTTTGGCTGTCAAGTTGTTCGTTTATTCCAAAAAACCAATTTACGATAGATTGGATTTCCCCTCAAACAGATCTTGATATTTTGGGAGATTTACCCCTCTTTTCATTAACTGCAACAACAACACATGCAACTAAACAATGTAAACAAAAGATTCTCGGCTTTCGTGTTCGTTTTTTCGAGAAAAAATCTACGCTCGACCGCAGATTGCTAAACCAAAAAAAAACTCGACATAAATTTCTGAAATATGTTATAACCCTCCCGGCCAGCAGCATCATAAACGTAATTTAGTGTACCAAAAATGTCGTAAACGGTACGATTTGACGCTACGATTACGGTACGTTACCGCACTTTTGTCAAAACAGAAGTTAAACAAATTTACGCAGTGTTTCGTATGTATTAGTGTCAGTGTTTATAAAGTTGGTCGTATGTGATGTCACGAAAACGTAAGGTTTACGGCTTCTTATAAATGTAATGTTTTTAAGTAATTTAAGCGCTACGTTTACGTAAAAATTTTAAGTGCTGTTCCTTTTAGAATTTAGCGTAAATAAATATTCATATCTTTATATATATAATTCTACTGTACGTGTGTATGTCACTGAACTCCTCCTTAACGGCTGGACCGAATTGAATGAATTTTTTTGTATGCGTTTGGGTGACGCCCTGGATGGTTTAGATTCACAAATCAGCCCGGCAGATGGCGCTGATATCGTTTTTTTCCCCGAAAATTCTTATTTATTGAACGATTTGGCTCAAATTCACACCATATAATATTTAAATAAAAAGAAAGTCGTTGACAAAATTTGGACCCGATAGGTGGCGCTGGGGTGAAAAATTTAGTTTTCCCTGTATATGATCTTCATATAAAGAATATTCGAACAAGTGTACATTTTTTGCCTGTATAAGTGACGATTCTATAGTTTTCAGAATTGGGGAGTTGGTTAGGTAGTGGGGTGTAAGTGGGCGGGAGGTCAGTGGAATGGGACAGCCGAGAAACGCCGGGTATTTCTGCTAATACTGATGTGACTGTTCGTTAGACTGGCTAAAACTCGAGAACGGCTGGACCAAATTGGATACTTCCTAAGGCGAGTTTTTTCGTAATTGCCACGCGAAGGTTTAAAAGTTGAGTCAGCCCCACTAGGTGGCGCTGGTATCGTTTTTTTCTGAAAATTCTTATTTATGGAACGATTCGGCTCAAATTCAAACCATATAATATTTAAATAAAAAGAAAGCTGGCGTCAGTGGGCGGGGGTCAGCGGAATGGGGCAGCCGGGAAACGCGGATGTAAGTGGGCGTGGCGTTAGTGGGCGGGAGGTCAGTTGGCGGGGGTCAGTGAGATGGGGCAGCCGGGAAACGCGGGTGTAAGTGGGCGTGGCGTCAGTGGGTGGTGGGTCAGTGTGTATGAGGTCAATGGGTGGGTGAGGTCAGTGGGTGTGAGTTTAGTGGGTGGTGGGTCAGTGTGTATGAGGTCAATGGGTGGGTGGTCAGTAGGCGGGAGGTCAGTAGGTGTGAGTTCAGCGGGCGGAGGGTCAGTGTGTATGAGGTCAATGGGTGGGTGGTCAGTGGGCGGTGGGTCAGTGTGTATGAGGTCAATGGGTGGGTGGTCAGTGGGTGGGTGGTCAGTGGGCGGGTGGTCAGTGGGATGGGGCAGCCGGGAAACGCCGGTGTAAGTGGGCGTGGCGTCAGTGGGCGGGTAGCAAAGCGCCCGGGAACAGCTAGTTATTAAATAAATAAAACTGGGCGTTCAATTCTATAATAGTAGAAATATAATAGTTGTTTGTAGAACCATTTCCTTGAACCACTCTAGCACTCTTACAAATATTAACTAAAATTGTTGACTGGTTAATAACTGTTAAACGTTTAAAACTTATGTGAAAAGGAGAGAATATGACATGTCTTGTCTTGTAAAAAACTGCGTAAACTCACCGTTCTCGGTGCGCTTTTGACGCATATCGTTTTTGTGCCTGGAAGGAAGCTGTATTTTATTTGCCGAGGAATAAGGAATTACAACAACAATTGCACTATCTATATCCTCTTTGGTTTGATTTACAGAAGAAATGGCGATACGAGAATTTTATAGTTATTTTATATTTGCAGGGGAAATAACATCTATAGCATTATGGTAACATTGAAAAATATACTACTTCTCTCGTCTGGATAACCACAATTTCTATTTAAAGCCGTCCTCCTCATTTTTCCCCTCACGGTTCAAATGTAAATCAAGCATAAGGGCGCTCTAAAATGAAATATGTACTTAATATTAAATGCTTAATTTACATTTGAGCCGTGCGAGAAGAAATGAGAAAGACGGCTTACGGAATAGAAATTGTGGTTAGCCGGACGAGAGAATATTTTTCAATGTTACCATAATGCTATAGAAAACATTTCCCCCGCAAATATAAAATAACTATAACATTTTCGTAGTGTCCATCTCTTCTGGCTAACTATAACTTCAATTTAACTATAGTCGTCCTTCTCATTTATACAACATATCACGTTCTTCACACATTACGACGATTGCTAACAAAGGGAATTTGTGGATTTTCCTTCCATTTTCGTGGTGGACGGAACCATGAAAATCGTGGCACTTTGGGGTATGGGTACGGGTACGGTTTCTGCAATTGCAAAGACACATTATTTTATTTATGAAGTAATAAAGCATGACATAAACAAATGTAGTCCTGGCAGCCGAATTCCAGTTATACGAGAAAAGTCATTTATGACTAATTGGAATAAAAATTTTAACAGTTTTAAGAAACTAATAAAAGCGGTTTCCGTTTAATGACTTAGAAAATAATAGTCATAATATCTTTAAGCTAGACAATCCTTTATTTATCGGTGATAAGCAAGGAAATCACTATCTTATATGTAAAAATGAGAGTACGTTTGTGTGTTTCCAATACAAATCCACACCATTGATCGTATCAATTCAATTTTATATGATTATTCACTGATGTATGGTTGGAACAGTAAGCATATTTTCGCCAAACAAAAATCACTTCTTTGAGGGTTTAAATTCGCGTTTCATATATAATCTTCTAATAAGTACTTAGTTATACTTGGCAATATATATTTATCTAATTATATAAATTTGAAGCTATATTTGTTATTTTGGCCGATATTACTGTCGATTCTATAGTTTTCTGGGTGTCCGGATGGTCAGTGGAATGGGGCAGCCGGGTATTTCCGCTGGTTGTTTTAATTTTATTATTTTTTTAATGTTTTTTTATTTTTTAATTAATGTTTTTTAATTAATTAATAATAGGTCAGAACAACGTAAAAAGCGACGGGCAGAAACATCATCTAATTTCGTATTTAGATTAATAAGCCATTTTCATAGTACACAAATCAAATTGCATTAAGAATAATTTTTATACTTTAATATGGAACTTTAGACTAAACATTAGAATATATGATATTAAAAAGTGTTTTGTATATACATGTATTTTATTTTGATGAAAAAAGCAATTCGTGCCGACAAGAGAAGCCAAACACATATTTACATTAATTGAAATGTCAAATTACACCCCAATAAACCAAAAAATCGCGATTTAAAATTTAGAACAACTCAAAACTTAGTTGTCATAAGCGCATTGGAAATATGATGAGATCGAGAACTGCTCGTGGGGAGAAAAATTAAATAAAGTCATTTGTTTCTTATTTGTCAAAAAATCTGAATTTGGGTGCATGACAAAACATATAAAAGGGTGGTACGTTGGTGCGATATTATGACTTAAGGGTCAACTATAATAGTCTTGAGTTGGATTAATTTAGATGATGTGAACGACTCATTACATGCAATTCGTATTCTGTGACGTTAATGTGATTTTGGTCGGTTTCGTCAAATGTTCGTTAACTTACGCGAGATTAAGCAAGGTGTCAGTGAAGTGAGACATTCGGTGCGGAAATTTGACAACTGAGAGAAATTGTGTGAAATGCTTAGTTTCGTTATTGGTTAATTAGGGGAAGAGAGAAATTAGCTAAGGTTTTCATTCGGTTTTGTCGTGAGAATAAGCCAACTGCAGCCTACTATAGTTGGCCCTCTAAGCTAAGCCCATATTTAGAGCAGCAGAGAACAGTAGAGCATAAGTCCATTCTCATTTTTCGACATGCAGTATAACATTGTGTATTCTAAAGACCTTGGCTACGCTAGCTATGCTGTGCTAGTCAATTTAAATTTTCGATCGACCCCCATTCTTTATTTAGATTACTTATTTATAAAAAAAATACCTGAATCTAAACAAAACTTCTGTTACTTTTTAGTTCTTAACGTTGTTATTTTTAACATGAAATTTAACATGCATATGAATTCAAAATTAGTTTGTTTAGAATACCTTTGAAACCAATCAATATTAACTTATTTTCAAGCTCGTGTAAGTCCGGCATTAATTATTTAACTTTCTGACAATTGCTTCTTTTGCAATAAATTTATTGGACGGCAATGACAATTATAAATTTGTCGCCGCCTATTAAAGCAAACGAAGCCAACGTCTTTGTTAATTTCCAGTGATCCTGTTTGTTTAAAACTATATAATTTCGATATTTTTCGAAAACAATATAACCAATAATCAAATAAATAAAAATGGTAAGTAATCAATGTGAAAGAAAACGGTTTTTTATGGAAAGAATAAGTCAAAAGTTGATTTTAAAGAGGTTATGCGCTAAACTGCTTGGTCATCTGTCATTTAGTATGCGAAAACATTGATGCGATTTCGAATTCTAATGATTTCTTTGCATGTACATTTTAGGCTCGCCGCTATGACTCGCGTACTACAATTTTTTCTCCAGAAGGACGCCTTTACCAAGTGGAATACGCAATGGAGGCCATTTCTCATGCCGGAACATGTCTCGGCATCGTTGCAGAAGATGGCATTTTACTTGCTGCAGAGCGCAGAAATACCAACAAGCTCTTGGACGGGGCAATATTTTCTGAAAAAATCTATAAGTTGAATGAGTAAGAGTTTTTATGAAAAATTTAAATTTTTTCTGCGAGTAAACATATCTCTTCTAATCTTAGCGACATGGTGTGCTCTGTAGCCGGTATCACATCAGATGCCAATGTGCTTACCAATGAGCTGCGTGTTATAGCTCAGCGTTATCAATTCAGTTATGGGGAATCTATGCCATGCGAACAACTTGTCTCGTACCTGTGCGATATCAAACAGGCTTATACTCAGTACGGAGGTAAGCGGCCATTTGGTGTTTCTATCCTCTACATGGGATGGGATAAGCACTATGGCTATCAGCTGTATCAATCTGATCCAAGTGGCAACTATGGTGGTTGGAAAGCCACATGTATTGGAAATAATTTTGGCGCTGCCGTTTCGATGCTAAAACAGGAGTTAAGCGAAAACGACAAAGTAACCGTAGCCAGTGCTAAAGATTTGGCGGTTAAAGTACTGAGCAAGACACTTGATACGACAAAATTGACATCAGAGAAGGTAGAAATGGCCACATTGCAGAGAATAAACGATAAGACCGTCATAAATATTCTTACAAATGCCGAAGTTGATAAACTGATTGAAAAGCACGCTAAATTAGAAGCTGACGCCGAAGCGGCCAAAAAGGAGAAACAAGCCGCACAAAAATCTTAGATGTAATCGTAAGATTAAGAGTGTCGAGGGAATTTCTGTTTGCTATTTTTTAAAATTTTTCATAATTTCTATTAATTAAACGGCCTCTAGGCAAATCGTTTAAGGAAGTCTTCAAAATTATGTGCATTTTGAATAAAATTGAATGTAATTGTTAGACACTTTAAATATAACTGATGCTTATGCGGTAAACTTAGACAGACTCGCGATTGCAATTTATCCATAGTTATAAAAACTGTTTGGACAAAAAACTGTCGTGACAGACATGCAAATATTATTGTTATTATTCTTAAAAATGCAATTCTATGTCTTTGTACGAAAACAATACGATTTTAACGAAAAGAAGTTGTAATCGTACTTGCTGGCTTGCTGCCAATAGCAATCTTTTAGTTATGGATAATGGATCACTAGAAAGTAGAAAAGTAGTTACATGTTCTATCAACATTGCATGCATTAGCATGTGATCTTGAGCTTCCCAATCGAGTAAACGACTGATGGTTTTTGTCCCTGCTAATTAACTGTTCTTATCAGAGTAATAATATATTAAGAGCCTTTTGTGGAAAATATTAAAAGCAATATGACATTTCAGATCTGCCTCAATTGAATTGTCAAATGGCTTGTATATTCGCTTTAAAACTATTTCCCAGGAGGATTCGTGTTGATCCAATAGGCGCTTTCGAGATGCGAAGGGCTCCGTACCAACATATACTTCGTGTCCTCTCCTCAGTAACTCGAACACGTTTGCTTGCTGAGAAATCGGAGAATTATCTCCAAATTTGTGAAACAAAATTATTTTGAATTCGCTTTCTCACTTCAGATTGTCAGTTGACTTTTAAAAGTTTTTGTTGTTGAGCTGACAAGTAGCGGAGAATTTTGTTCGACTGAATGCAATCCTGTTGTGTTCAATGAGGAAAAAGAGAAAATATCTGAGCCCTTAGCTATCTCGAACGAGCCTAATCGTTACGAATCCCTCTAACGGATAAATTTTAAAGCTAAGTTTGAGGAAAAACTAATGTCAAACAATTAGTCATTTTTTAAAACTCGTCATACATTTTTGTGTGTCCCAAGCAACTATTCCGATACATTGCTGTGGTTGATTAGAAAGTCGCATTAGTTTAGTAACTACATACTTTTAATTGGTGACTTAGTATATCGCTTCGTTAGAAACAGATTGTATTTAAAACGAAGTGAATATAAATCGAAATGGTCTACTTTTATTTAGCTTAGATTTATCAACAAATTTGTAAATATGTATATCTTTTATCTTAGCAATGAACCTTATGTCACGTTTGGAATTATAAAATGGGATAGAATATGTAGTAAACTTCAGTTGTACCCTTAGTACAATTAGTACAAATCATTGAGTTTGTTCTAAACTCACTTAATTTTAGTTATTTCTTGGCACAAAACCTACTTGTACTGTACGATAGCTGACTTTTTTTTACACAGAAATAGGATTTATCTTTCTCAATAAAATGTTATTATCTTTTTCCCACGAAATATTGCTTTTCCCACTTTTAAAGAAAAAAATTCCCATTTTTTCCCCAAAATAAAATTAAAACAATATAAAAATGGTTTGTACTAACTAAAAATATTTTAAAAAAACTATTAATAGAAATCTAAATCTATGTCTTATATTTTCCCACACCGTTCACCCGAACGACTTCAAAATTTCCATATGGGTTTTATACCATAACGAGAAGGGTTTCGTCTTATTTTGGAAGTTGTCAGATTGATTATCTTTATATATATAATTCTACTGTACGTGTGTATGTCACTGAACTCCTCCTAAACGGCTGGACCGATTTGAATGAATTTTTTTGTATGCGTTTGGGTGACGTCCTGAATGGTTTAGATTCATAAATCAGCCAGGATGATGGCGCTGGTATCGTTTTTTTCCGAAAATTCTTATTTATGGAACGATTGGGCTCAAATTCACACCATATAATATTTAAATAAAAAGAAAGTCGTTGACAAAATTTAGACCCAATAGGTGTCGCTGGGGTGGAAAATGTAGTTTTCCCTGTATATGATCTTCATATAAAGAATATTCGAACACGTGTACATTTTTTGCCTATACAAGTGTCGATTCTATAGTTTTCTGAATTGGTGAGTTGGTTAGTTAGTGGGGTGTAAGTGGGCGTGGCGCCAGCGGGCGGGAGGTCAGTGGGATTGGGCAGCCGGGAAACGCGGGTGTAAGTGGGCGTGACGTCAGTAGGCGGGGGTCAGTGGTATGGGACAGCCCGGGAAACGCCGGGTATTTCTGCTAATACTGTGACGCGATATCGCAAAACAAATAGCTTTTCACAAGTTCACAAAAATATCACAAACAAATTTATTGAAAGGGGACAGGACAACGTCTGTCGGGTCAGCTAGTGCGATATAGTATTTTTATAGTTTTTTATTTGTTCAAATAAAGAAAAACGTTTTATTTACCCGCGGGCAACACCGTGAAATTTAGGTAATTTTTATAAATAAATTATTTCGCTGAAGGTGAAATATTCACTTGATTATTGATCAACTGAAAACTAAGGTCAATACAAATATTGACAAAATGTTCTGGTGAAACTACTTGCACGATGCATTGGCTGATACGATACGCCTGTGTGGAGTACGTGGAATTTTTTCTGGTACGTTGGGCTTGGAAATGAAGTGAAGTGCAATTCTGCTAAGTTAGCTGAACTGATGTGTTTATTTTAATATTCATTTTCTTAAAGTAATTCTTTTTTGGTGTGTACGTTCTTTTATGTTAAAAGGCATTACTGAAAAACATCTTTTTTTATGTAAGTTTTTACATTTACTTGTTTGATTTTACATCAGATATTATGGAAAATATTTTCTTTCACGCAGCGTTAGAGTGATAATATTTTGCCCCTTCAATTAAATTTGGAAATAGATAAGTTCCACAATTTTATTCTAATAAAATAAATTCTTCATTTTACCCTTTTCTAAAATTAAAAACTTTAAAATTCCTATAAAATTAGAAAAAATTCAACGACTGGAACACTGAACAGGCAAAGTGACCATTAAAATCAGCTCTGTTAGTGAGGTTTCTAACTAAAAGCAGAATAAAATTACTTCATTCCCACTCAAAGTTGGAATAAAATTGTTTCGAATGTATTGCATTTTTGTGATAAAATTATTCCTGTTCCAGTACCAATGTTGTTGATATGTACATATACATGCTTATTACCTAATTAAATAGACGAACTCCGTAGCTAATGAATTAAGAAGTCATTTATCATATAATATAATCAATATATTGTATACATGAGGAGTTTTATTTCCCGAACGTTTTCTGGATTTATTAAAACATTGAGCGCGTGTTATAAGCAACTACCAGTTTTAAGTTTCAAATTGAATTCACAGAAATCTTTTACAATTTGTCAGTAGTTACGTACGTTCATATGCATATCAAATGATACTTTTAAGTCAGTTGAGCGCTATATTCTCCAATAACTCTCGACATACAATTAATAAGACATACATAATTAATTTAAGAATCCAATTGAGGTTTCTGGACTTTATTCATTAAAATATTGAGCGCATATTGTGAGAATTACCAGTCAATTTATAATTTAATTCATACAAATCTATTATAAATTTTGGGTGCCTACGTACCTTATATGCATATCAAATTTTGTAAGTCGGTTGAGCCTTATTTTCTATAATGACTCTCGACACACAAATTATAAGACAATACATAATTTACCAATTCAATCAAAAGGTTTCTTGAATTTATTTATTAAAACATTGAGCGCATATTGTGAGAAGTACCACTTTTTATTTTCATAATTAAATTCACAGAAATCTGAACCATTTTTTCGTATTTTACGTAGTTCCAATTTGTATTAAATGATCATCCTATATAAGTCGAACGATATTTTCTCTAATGAATCTCGAAATAAAAAATTATAATACATAATTAATTAATTTGCGAATCCAATCGAAAGGTTTCTGAAATTTATTGATTAAAATATTGAGCGCATATTGTGAGAAGTACCAGTTCTTAGTTTCATAATTTAATTCACAGAAATCTTTTACAATTTTTCGAAACTTATGTACTTCCAATGCGTATCAAGTGATACTTTTATCATTTCCCACAACCTAAAAATGTTTCAAGTCGAGCGCCATTTTCTCTATTACTCTGTGGATTCCATCGCAACCATTGCCAACAAATAAGGGAAAAAATAAAAGAAAAACCAACAATTCACTTGAACACATTGAAAAAATTCACACACACAATGGTCGCGGCAGCAACTTACCTACTACACCGATTGTAAAACTACATACTCAAACTCAATCCTTCTACTAACCACACACATCGAACCGACTAAAACTCCCATTTGCTGTCGTCCATTTTCGTTTTTCGTTGACAGCTACCAAACTTCAAAAAATTGTCAAATCGAGTTAGAAAAAAGTGCTAGTAGAAAAATTTTTTGATTTTAGTTTATTTGCTGTTTTGTGTTTTTGTACAAAAAAGAATTCCCGTAACGTTTTCCCCGTTTGGTAGAAAAAAACATACGTATTTGCAGCAGCCGCCGCTTTCTGTTGTTCGTCAATTTTATTTACCAATTATATTAAGTGAAAAGTGATTTCTGTGTGTTAAACAACAATTGATAATCTACTTGATGTTTTCTGGGAAATTGAATTGAAGTGAATTGTGTGAATTGGAAAATTAAGGCAGCAGTTAGAGCACCAGTGGAAGCTAAAACGCAGCAAGCAGCAGCAGAACTCATAGCCTGCGATCAGCAGAGTGAGCGAGTAAGCGCGAGTGAGACCGAACAACTAGCGACGACGTCCAAGAAGAAAATTTAATCCAAATGCAACCACCAACAAAATGGATAACAAAAATACACAATTGGATTTTAAATTGCTGGTAATTACATCAAACAAAAAGAAGCATTTAGAATTTTAGATTTTTGGGGGCCAAGCTCCCATTTGTTGGTTATGTTGTTTTGAGATGCGAAGCATGAAAAAAATGTTCCGAACTTTTTTCTCGCGGCTGGTTCTTGCTCCGTGGAGCTCCTTTTCCGCTGCTTACGCCTCAGCTGGCGTCGCCGTTGGTGCTACAACGCCCGCTTCCGCACGGCGACTTCTCTTTGCTATCGTCATCATCATCATCATTACCATCATCATCACCGAAGTCGTCCTCCTGTTGGTGGATTCATTATTATTTTGAGAAAATATTTATTTTTATTCATTCATACCTATATAAACATGTCTATCCATATAGTGGAAGAATATTTATATAAATATGTATATACATATATATATGCATAGATGAAAGTATGTAACAAGATGCACAGAGCGCACAGTGCAGAGTGCACTGTTCACATACATATCTATATATATATTTATGTGCATCTTGTTGTTTGTGTAATGTAATGTGGGGAAGAAAGAAGTGCATGTGTAGTTTAGTTGTGTAGTACATGTCGATGCATATGCAATGCAATGCATTTAGTACTAGTATAATATTTATTTTGTACATTAAACTACAGACTACACTGCACAACACAGTAATGGCCAATGCAAGTGGCACGAGAATGACGACAAGACAACACAAACACACATTGTTCCGTTTTTAAGTTGTCGGTGCTAATCCGTGTCTTGCTGTCAAAAAACGCTACACGACATATAAATCCTGTTCGAGTTGTGTTACAAGCAATTAGTTATTTTTTGTTTATAATTGGCCATTAAACTGATTAGGATATGAACGCAAAAAACAATTCATATTTAAGGGAAATACCAGCTATTTCTTCTTGTATGCCAGCAATACCATCTGCAATAGAGGTCAATCTATCAAGAAATTCCTCTGCATAACAACTTGAAATTCCTCTGCACGATTTTAATACTACGACGCTCCACATAAAAAAAATCTTGCTGTGGAGTTTACTGAGGGTGGCAATTGGTGGTGATGGTGAAGGTGATGCTTTCTACACCAAACACCGAGTACAGTTTAGACAAAATAATAATTGTGTTTAATGACCTCGCAAAATTTGATTTAGAAACGCATTAGTGAATGTATAGCTCTCCTGTTTGATTCGATTTTTTTATCTTATAAATTAAAGGTATTCATTGAACTTAAATTTGAATTCAGTGTCTTCGTGTATTTGAATTCCAATTAAATTTTTATGTGGGTTATATAGAAAAGTTCGAATGCAAACTAAATGCATTTTTAGTGTAGGTGCGTATATTTGTAAAAGTTGGTATAGATGGAGTAAATATGTAACAGTGTAATATCGTACACAAATAACCCACTAAATTTCATTTAATTATTCCATAATCATTACGTTTAATTTATTGTTAAGTAATAGAAGATATTTGGCCAGAGATAACCCAAAACAAAGTCTTTAATGATATAATTATATGTTTTATATAGTGAATTTTTAGTTCTTGTTTGATTTCTATTTATCTTTACAATCAAATGTCGATACTTCTCTCAAGTTGAGTGCAACAATCATATGCTGTATTGCTTTGGCTAATCCAGCTTGGCTTACAACAACAATGGCATAAGCATTAAGCCAAAAATAAATCCAAAAATCCAAAGGATTTAAAACTAAAGCCATTTTATAGTTTAGCGCTCACCGTAAGGCGGTGATAAAGCGACATGAAGCCGAAGTATATAAAAATGTTCAGGATTAAGGAAACTAAAGCCATTTTATAGTACTGGTGCTCACCGTAAGGCGGTAAAGTCAAAAGCTGTTGCTTTGTAAAGCCAAGCCGGCTTTGCCAAAGCAACGCAGCAATAATATAATAGTTTTGACTACGTACCTACATTGAAAACTCTAAATTTGTTCCACAAATGTACCTCGATTCTATATCATGTCATCTACTGTCAAATACTACGTTTCCATGGATCGAGTTTGGTTTTCGTCTAGTTAATAACATGGCGGCGCTAAATCGTATCGTTTCCATGAACTGAGTATAATTTATTTGACAGATGCGTTGTTGTAGTTTGTTAAAATGTCAGCGAAACCTAACTCAACCGCTCTAGTTTCGTGGACTTAATTTGGGTTTAACGAAACTAACTCGAATTTGCGTTTCAGTGCAAAAGTAAAAATTACAAGTGTTATTTTATTTTTTGTTTGTATGCTTAAATGCATCATTGTTTTTAATTTTTTCCAATGTCTCTTCCGATTTGCTCAAAACCATACTCATCGGTAAGCTGATAAAGAGTTTTCGTGGTGAATGCTTTGCAAATAGAACGCAAAACCAAAACAAACCAAAATATCAAAAAAACCTGAAGGGTCAACTATTGCTATATTGCTTTCAACAAAATGAGTTAGGTATTTTTTGTGGTTAACGGCTGATCAAAGCAACAGCAAAAACTAATCAAATTTTGGTCAATTTTTTGTTTCATGTGTTTGCCAACTTCTCCATATATAATTTTTAAAAGTCGACTCTGGTGGTGGGAATTATAAATAAAAATTTGGTTAAATATTTCTTAACCACAAATTTTTTTTGGTTAACGCTAAACAATTTTCTGGTCTATCCAATGTGTTTGTTGTTGTAATTTTTATTTTTTTTGTTGGACGTGATTTGGATTAATTTGGCCGATGTAAACGACTCATGCAATTCGTATGCTGTGACCATAATGTTCTTTTGGTCGGTTTCGCCAACTGTTCGTTAACTTACGTGGGATTAAGCAGGGTGTCGCTGAAGTGAGACATTCGGTGCGGAAATTTGGCAACTGAGAGAAATTGTGTGAAATGCAAGTAGTTGCTAAAGTTCATTATGGGTAAATTAAAGAATGAGAGAAATTAGTTAAGCTTTTCGTTCGGCACTGTCGTGAAAATAAACCCACTGTAACCCATTATAGTTGGCCCTTGAGAAATTAGTCTTTTTGGTCTCTCTTCATCATCTTGCTGAGTAAACAAAACCTTACCCGTCGATTGAAATAAAACTCAAAATGAAACCGTTCCCCGAATATAGTTTGCAATTAGAACGTCAAACTAAAACCATTAGAGAGAAATCTTAACTCTACCCTGCACCAGAAACAGTTATAAAGACATTTTGGGGAAACCATCATATGAAAATTTTTTAACATTTGATTGAAGAACTATTCTTAACAATCGTTTCCTTTATAACGGGTGTTTTTTTAAGAGGTTGCCGATTTTTTTTTTGAATAAAACACATATAAAATTATGGTAGATAATTTTTTGGCATTTAACATTTAAACACAATTTCTGGCATATGGCTACCACGACTATTTTTCACAAATGTCATTCTGGAGGTCCAATTTTCCAGCACTTTTTCAAGCATTTGAGGGCGTATGTCAGCAATGACACGTTGAATATTGGTTTCCAAAGCGTCAATCGATTGAGGTTTATCCACATAAACCAATGACTTCACGTATCCCCACAAAAAGTAATCGAGTGGCGTCAAATCGCACGAACGCGGAGGCCAATTCACCGGACCATTTCTCGAAATAATGTTGTCGTTGAAAGTTTCTTTCAATAAGTCGATTGTTTCACGTGCTGTATGGCAAGTGGCACCATCTTGTTGAAACCACATTTCATCCATATCCATATCTTCAAGATTTGACAACAAAAACTCATTTAACATGGTTCTGTATCGATTTCCATTCACGGTAACGCGTCGTCCTTCCTCATTTTTAAAGAAATATGGACCGATGATCCCACCAGCCCATAGACCGCACCAAACAGTACATTTATCAGGATGCATTGGCAATTCTTGAACGGCGTGTGGATTATCTTTGCTCCAAATGCGACAATTTTGTTTGTTGACGTATCCATTTAACAAAAAATGCGCCTCATCACTGAAGAGAATTTTACGGTAAAAAAATGGATCTTCGTTCAATTGATTTAACGACCAATCACTGAATTCACGGCGCAAACGATGGTCGTGTGGCTTTAATTCTTGCACCAATTGAATTTTGTATGGCACCAAACCCAAATCTTTACGTAAAATTTTCCATAAAGTCGATGGACAAAGTCCAATTTGCTGAGCACGACGACGAATCGATAAATTGTCGTTTTCTTCGACACTGGCCTCAACGACAGCAATATTTTCTTCTGTACGAACTCTTCTCATTCTTGTCGGTGGCTTGGCATCCAAAAGAGTGAATGTAGACCGAAATTTGGTAATTACGTTCTTTATGGTGGTCTCTGACGGACGATTATTTGCACCATAAAATTCACGAAGTGCTCTATAAACATTTTTTAATTTGATGATTTTAATTGAACACTGATTTTGAAAATAAATTTCCACGATTTGAAAACGTTGTTCTGGAGTTAACCTATTCATAATGATTTGCCAAACAATACTGAGTAGAAATGCCACTTTGAGCTGTCAAAACAACTGTCATAAAATAAAACGACATCTATCGGAAAAACAAACCTCCCAAAAAACACCCTTTACTTAGCAAAAGTTGTATTTTTTTTATGTCTGAGTAATAATAATAATAATAATAATAATATTCGGCGCGACAGACCATTGCGGTCCAAGTCCTCTTTTAGCGACCAATTGTGTTGCGCATGTATATTTTTGGACACAAATGGAAGGGACCTACAATTTAAGGCCGTATTCAAACGGGGAATTGAGAAGCTTTCCGTGAAAAGTTATTACTCTCGGAACGTTTGTCACCCATTCGTGAGAGGTGGGACACCGTAAAAATACTAATTCTCCGAGAAAAGTTTGTTTTTCGTTTTTTTTTACACCGATAATTCTTTTAACTCTAAAAAAATATACAGAACTTATTTTAAAAGCTTTAGTTCTTTGTTACTTTAAGCATGAGACATATGTCGACTACATAAAACAAACCGTCAATAATAGAGTTCAGATTCGATTCGTTAAGTTTTCGTTCACTTTCGTGCGAGCGATTCAGGTTGTTCAGGAATAAATGGTTATGTAGGCAAAAGTTTATTTGTTGTAGTTTAGCAAAGAGAAGCAACAATTTCGTTTAATTTTGACACTAGCTTTTGCATGCGAAAGGCTTTTATAATCAACCCTTAAAGCAATGAATGAATGGTAAAAACAGACAGATTAGAGAAGACGCTT
This sequence comes from Nephrocerus scutellatus, assembly GCA_947095585.1. Taxonomy (NCBI): domain Eukaryota; kingdom Metazoa; phylum Arthropoda; class Insecta; order Diptera; family Pipunculidae; genus Nephrocerus; species Nephrocerus scutellatus. Next base: position 111,326,626 of record OX352762.1, on the reverse strand, counting down.
ATTATCTAAGCACTGATGAAAAGAATACTTGATGAACTTCCAAAGAAACCGCTGTTAACTTTACTTACTCCTTTTCCCGTCAACATTTGTGGCACTACATGTGGGGTTATATTGTCGTTTGTGGGTTATTGTCACTTAATATTGTTCTCACAATAAAAAACTTAATACTTAAGATTTACATGGTTGAGACACGGTAACTTACATCAAACAGAAGTTCAACAATTTCTATTAAATATGTACTACGTTTCCATGGTGGAGTTAAGCCAGGTTAACTCTAGTTTATTTTCATAGAAATGCTAATTATAGTTTAGTTTCGTTAATCCCAAATAAACTCCACGGTCCTAAAACAGTTGAGCAGTTGACATTTTATATTGGTAAGAAACAACGCAACTGGTGGCCGATTATGTATCTGTCATATTTCGATATTCTACTTAAGATAAGTCGAAATCCTCAAAGTCGTAATTTCGACATATCGCAATTATGTAAGCATGTACGACAAAAGATTTTTCGAACTGAAACTTTTGCCCGATAGCGCCATTTCGAATTTATATTTTGTTGTTTATATTTGTTTACTTTTTTTTGTAGGAACCGACAAAATAAAATTAGCGCTTGGATTGGAAAAATACACGTTTTCTATAATCTTGGGTTTTTTGTATATTTAAAAGTATTCATATTTTTTGAGTTTACTTACTCCTTAATAATCTATTTTCATGTATAGAAAAAAAACAACACAAAAAAGTTTATGGGGAGTGAAATCAAGTGTTACCTTAACGTGGTAATAAAAGCGTTAACAAAAAGTTTTGGACCCTTCATACGACCTAGAGAAATTTTATGAGCAGCTATATCTCTCACAGCATTTTTGATATTACGTGTGCGACGCGTGTAATGCTGGTGTAAATCGGTTTCTACTAATCAGAATTTGATGAGACTTGTTTTAAAATAAGACTTCAAAGACGTAATTTGTTATGGGTGCGACGCGTGGCGCGTGTTATATATGAAAATCGATTCTTAAGGAGTAAAGTTCAGTCGCTCTTTGAAACTGACACGCACCTTTTACTTTCTTTTAGATAGTAAAAGGAAGTATAGTAATCATGAAAATTTTCGAACTCGCAGATTTACCCATTACTGTATCTCCTAAGTCAAAATAGGGGGGAAAAAACTCTCTGTGTCCAATCTAAGCTTTTAACATAAATTGTGAGGGGCCAGATGATTTTGACGGAAATCTGTCAACCGGAAGTGACAGTTTACTAAGGGAGTTTTTCGAGTTATTGCAAATAACTCAAAAAGTATAGCACTTAGGAGAAATCTGTTAAGTGCAAAAAAAAAAAGTTCAAGTTTTTTTCGACCCTTTAAGTGGCGCTGGAGTCGAGATTTTTACGAAAATTTGTGGTTATGGTTGAATTTGGTTCATATTTACACCATATGTTCGTTTGGTGCTCCGATAAAAAATGGTAAAATGGCTAGGTGGTAGAAAAAAGATTCCGTAATTTTTGACGAGTTCTCACCTAAACGTACTTAAGAATGATTTTCCTGTTGAATTTTTACACGCACAATTAATAGTCAGGAGTGTCGAAACTGTATAAAAGCAGAAATTATTATAGGGAGTAATTTCAACTTTTTTAATTTGGCGACAAAGATCTATCTGTGGACCCCATTTTTAGATCGGTCGTTTATTTAACTCTGGAACGCATTGACAAATGTTAACCAAACTTGGTATACTTATAACTTAAAATCTGGAATCAAACATAGCGATATTAGCTGTATTTTATTTGGAATCCGAATAAGGAATTCGAATGTCAAAACCAGCCAAAAAGCAGGTTTTCAAATTTCAAAGAAGGAATTCGACAGTGCAATTGTTGTTGTAATTCCTTATTCCTCGGCAAATAAAATACAGCTATTATGTCTATTCATATTAAGCGCTCGCGTAATTTGACAATTGTTTATGCGTGTCGCCTTGCATATGACGCGCGATTTCTCGTTGATTGATTTGACAACTTTGTCAAAGTTGTGTAGTGCATAAATTATTTTGTAAAAAATTACTGGACTATCTAGAAAAAAAATCAATAATTTATGTGGTTATGCGGATATGGGTAATTAGACTCTATCGATACCTAAAATATTGGGTTCATCCCATACATCAAAAGAGAAGATCTCAACGAGAATTCTTCACTTTAATGTTTAATGGTACCTCTGGAGCAATACCCTATGTACTGTCAAACAAAGTTAGAAACGATATGAGATTGTGATGTTTTTGTGCGATTTTATTTATCGCTCGCTGAAGCCGCTGTAGTTTTTATTACAAAATGTGCGTTTGTTAAGAAAACTGTCAATTATACTATATTCTGAATTTTTTGTTAACTATTTTTTGATTTATGTAGTATATATTTTGCTGTGTTATTTAGAGAAATCGTTGAATTACTTTTTCTCGCACGAGAAAAATCGCGCTTCATATGAAGAGTCCATTAGTGTCGATTCCATAGTTTTCGGGATCTCTCAGATGAACAGTGTTGGTAGGATATCCCTATGGTGGTGTCCTTGGTTAGGGGTGACCAATTTTAGTGTTGATTCTATAGTTCTCGGGGTCGCTGAAGTGAATAGAATTGATAACCTCATTGGGGAGGGGTAAGATTGTAGGGGAGGGGTCGATGTTATGGTCGATTCGGTAGTTTTCGGGTTCTGTGAGTTAAATAGATTTAAAATTAAATTTTTAATCAAGATAGGGGCAGTTCCGAATTATTAATAGAGAGCGGAATAATTAGAGATTAATGTCAATTGCACAAAACGTTCCTTAAACCATACCCATTGTATGAATATGAACGCTGTGCAAATGCAACTCCAAACCGAAACCAAATTTGACATTTGTACTTTACAGAAAACTTCCTGAGAAATTAGTTGGCTTTCTCTCTCTTTGTCATCTGCTGAATAAACGAAACCTCACCCATTGATTGCCGATGATAGTAGCAAAGTTGCAGTTTCGGTTATGAAACTTTCCAATTGAAACACAAATTCAAACAGTACCGTGGGTACAGTTTGCAAATGGAACGTGAAACTAAAACCACGAGAGAAAAATCTTAACTTTGCCCAGCAATTGCAAAGACACATTAATCTTATGCGTGCAGAGGCTTATGTCTCGCCCGTCGGTGTCCCGGCAAAAAGAACGTGACACCGATTTGTTTACATTTTTTTGTTACATGGGTGTTGCTTTTGCCACATAGGTGTGTAATGTGTATTCTCGAATGCCATTTTCTATTTGGCCTGTGCATACTGAAAGGCAGACGTGTTTTTTTAATTATTTAACAAAACTTATTTTTAATACTCTCGCATATAAACAAAATATATTTAGTTTTACAACAAAAAATCTAAACGCAAACGACGTGACACTTTTAGTAAACAAAAATTGAATGGAATGGTAAAAAGGTATAAATATGCCAAAATATACAGATGAGCGTGATGCGGTCCCCGATTTATAGCAACTAGCAAATATGCAAATGACAAGCTACAAGCTAGCTACTTGACAGTACTTTTGCCATTTGCATATTCGAACTCGAAACCAAACCCAGGTTAACCTGTCAAAATGACATGATTTTCGTGGCTTTCGTGGTGAATGGTGCTCTCACAATGAAAAACTTTACTTAAGACTTACAGGATTGCTCGTTATGTTCGAAATCCAAGAAATCCTGTAAGGCTTAATGTATTATGTATTAATTTTTTCTTTCCGAGAGTACGGTAAAGATCCATCCGTATACCCAATAATCTCATTAAACGGGTGTCCAGTACGTTGAGTGTTTCATTAGATATACTTGCGAGCCCGAAGGGCGAAGCTTATATTCAGAGGACATGTACATTTTTCAGCGAACGTGTGTACTTTTGGACGTTAGTTTGTCATGTCGTATATCTCGGCTTCTACCAGTCAAAATTTGATGGGATTTGTTTTAAAACAATTGGTTAGTGCTCGGCTTGCGATTGCGTAATTTTTTCATTCATAGGGGTTACTACAACTGAGAAATATGAGAAAAATAGTAAATCTACGCACCGTTATCGATTTTTTTTTTAAGCCTAAAGGCTTGCAAAGTTAAATGCGGTTTTTTCAATCTATTTCAGAAATGGCTTATCACTGAAAGACCTACATTTAACGTTGCATACTATTAGACTTTTCAGATAAATTATTCTTTAGACTGAATTACAACTAAAATATACATACACGAGTGTGTGTAGTCACTCCCACACGAGCTAATGTGTGTCTAGTGAGTGAAGTAGTGAAAAGATTTTGGTAGGAACTCGTTATCTCGGCTTTTACCAGTCAGAATTTAACGGGACTAGTTTTAAAACAATTGTGACGCGAGTGGCACGTGTCGCGTGAGGCGCATGTGACGCGTGTTGCGCGTGTGGTTACTATTGGGCTCTTAAGATAATTAAGTGTTTAGACTGAATTAACGTGTCGCGGGAGGCGCATGTGACGCGTGTGGCGCGTGTGGTTACTATTGGGCTCTTAAGATAATTAAGTGTTTAGACTGAATTAACGTGTCGCGGGAGGCGCATGTGACGCGTGTGGCGCGTGTGGTTACTATTGGGCTCTTAAGATAATTAAGTGTTTAGACTGAATTAAAACTATCCATATGGTGATCTGAGATTGAGAAGCTCGCGTTACTATCTTTTCAAATGTAGGTTAGTCTTACTCGTAGAATTCTACATGTGCTGGATGTATAACCTACATACTGTTTTTGATTTTTGTGTTAGATTATCTGTCAAAAGTATGGAATCAATTATAATTATTAAATATAGTTGGAGCATGCGTTCTGCACAACCGTATTGATTTATTTACTATTTATTTATTGTTGTTATTTAGTCTTTACAACAAATTTAATAACAACTGTCAAAATTGTAGTGAAGTCGCAAACCAAAAAAATCAAAAGATCTCAAACTAAAACGTGATTTTATCCAATATTTGCACACATGTGTAAAATCTCACGTTGCTTTATTTAAATTTCACAATCAAATTTGGCTACGAGATAATTTGACAGCAGCTTTCCATATAAATGGAATTTATTTTCCCATTCCACTGAACTGGAAAAATCGCATTTCACGAAAAAAATTTACACAACAGGAATCTGGCTACTGTTCACCAGTTTTAATTTTTCTCATGTTGCACCAACATGTCCTTCGTCTAAGGCAATGCAAGCTGCATTTTATTTGCCGAGCAAGTTCGGAATTCGAATGTCAAAACCAGCCAAACCAGCTAAACAGCAGGTTTTCACAATTCCAAAGAAGGAATTCGACAGTGCAATTGTTGTTGTTCCTCGGCAAATAAAATACGGCTGTTGTGACAATTTTTCATTCTTAAAAATATTTCATAGTGGAATTATGGACAAAAAATTTCATTGCAGTTGCCATGGAGTTTTTTATCTCCCGACCTTCACTCACCATAATGATAGCTATAGCTGAGGTGAATGCAAGGACAACATGCTACGCGTTGTCCATCGTCTTAGGTCTGCTTATGGTGGAAATGTCGTTTTGTGAAATTAAATGAAGTGAAGCGTTGTACTCTTCAGTCCAATCGAACATGGCTACACTTTCTGTGTCTTCACAAATTAGGCTATGCATGTGCTTATGCTGACAAATGTCCATTATAATTCATGTACCACGTTTTCACGACAAGCCTTGAGTTATGGTTTCAACGAGATAAGAACATGGCGGCGCTAACTGGTTGCGTTTCCATGAACAGAGTATAGTTAATTTGACAGCTGCTTTGTTGTCTCTTACAAATACAATGTCAGACAAACCTAACTCAACCGCTCTAGTTTCGTGGAGTTTATTTCGGTTTAACAAAACTCAACTTTAATAAGCGTTTCCATGCAAATAAACCTTAATTAACCCTGGTTTTACTCGATCATGGGAAGGTAGTAATGCTTAAGTTTGTCTGATACTACGTTTCCAAGGACCGAGTTGAGTCGAGTTATGTTTTCGTCGAGTTAATAACATGGTGGCGCTAACTCGTATCGTTTCCATGAACTGAGAAGAGTTTATTTGACAGCTGCGTTGCTGTTGTTGTTGTTTGTTGAATGTCAGCGAAACCTAACTCAACCGCTCTAGTTTCGTGGAGTTAATTTGGGTTTAACGAAAATAACTCGAATTTGCGTTTCCATGCATATAAAACCAAAGTTAACTCGGCCATGGAAACTAAGTATGATTTTAGTCCTACAATACAATATATCTTTTAGTTCGCAGTGTCAGCCATTTGGGCTAGGGTATTCGTACAAAAAATTTGCACTGCATTTAAAACATTTTAATTGAAAATTATAATAGAAGGGTTTATCGAAGTGTTGTGCATCAATAACGATTCACCTTTGTGATCATTGCCATTGAAAACAATGTGACAAGATGTCTCATTGTCTGGATTTACTGATCGTGAGGTAAATTTCCGATTTAATCTAATAATCTAAATAAAACGCGCGGTAAGATAGTTAAATACGAGCAGATAACGATAAGAGATAGAATTAAGCCAACGACAAGGTCTATATATATGTATAATTATAAAATTTCTAACTTTATTTCCAGGTTGATCAAACTATAGTTTTACTTGACAAATTCAGTGATCCATCGCAGTGCGATGCAATCCAATACTTGTTGACAACCTTAAGACGTAAATTTCCAAAAGCATGTGAGCAAGTGACAAGGAATTTCCTAATTTCCGATGAAGTAACTAAGTCATCGAAAAAGCTGTTAGTTGCCAAAAAGGAAGAAATTAAAACCGAAGAAAATAGCACCCATTCGGAGGGCTCAACTGACTTGAATCAGAATTTTGAAAAAATCCTATGCAAGGAGGAATTTATGTGCATTGACGAAGAGGAGGGTGACTCGGAGGACGACGACGACGACAACGACGAGGAGGACGGTGATAACTTCCATCGACATGGAGAGAATGCCACGGACGCAACAACAGCTGCTACTGTGTATACTCGACGATCATCTGGCCGTGATAGTGGATTGTCCAGTTCAACGTCCGTTGCCGCAAAGCGAATGCGATACATGACCTGCGAAGATAACACTGATGATGAGGTTCATGCATTGCAAAGACGTGACCCACTCGATTTAATTCCATCGTCAATTATTGACACGCGCAAAAAACTTTTGATTGCCAAAAGTAACAGACTGGGTGGCTGCGGCGACAACCACGAAAACGACAACAGTGAAGATCTTCAGATTTTGCATCAACATTATCGCAGTAGCCGTCATGGCCATAATAATATTTTGAGTGAGAAATTAACATTTAGCAACAGCAGTAGTAGTAGTAGTAGTAAAGCGACGACGACGGCGGCATCTAAGCGATGCGATCGTTTAGAACGAGCCCGACAAGACAACCGCCATCATTCAACGTCACTCTCAAGCCTACGCACCAAGGTAGTGTCCTCGCTGGGCGAAGGTTATGTATTTTATCCAGATACTGAGCTGACTGTTTACTATCACCACAGCTCGGGTGAATTAAGTATTAGATCGTATAAGGAGCAATTTCGTTTAAGATTGAAAGCTGCTTTAAATTATCACCATAAGCCTTTTTTGAAAGAATTCTACAAGAATTTTATTGTGACTGGAACGTTGGTGGGTACAAGACCGCCGCCGCATATGCTTGAAGCGATTAGATCAAAACGAGACGAAGAAGATCAACTCAAGCGAAGAGAGAAAATCACAAAATCACCTCCTCTGATGTTGATTGATGCCGTGACAGCGGCGACAAAGAGTGAGTTCGATTCGGATCAGGAGTCTGAACCTGATTCCGAAACGGAAATAATGAAATTTGAAGAGATCATTGACGAGGGTGGTGATGGCCGTCTAATTGATGGAATGGAAATGGAGCCAGAAATTGAAGATGTTGGCATCGACATGGCAATTGGAATTGGCAGGGAGAGTGGGGGTATTACAACAACACAAACACACGAACAAATAACTTATATGAATAGCAATCATCATCATCATCATCATCATAATCATCAACAGCAACTGACACAGCAGCAGATATTAGCGGAAACGTCGCACCCGCATCCACATCTCAATAATAGCAGTTTGATGAATAGCAATGTAAATGGGCTATTGGCCAACTCTAACCTTCAATTGGCACAGACAGCAAGTGAAAAGGAATTTCATTCAGCTAATAACATCGGCTCTCAGCTTCATCTTCATCATCATCCACATGCTCATCATCAACAACAGCACCAACCGCCCCCGCCGTTGCATCCGCAGCAGCAGCACAATGATGTGCGTGATGTGCCGTCGCTGGTCGCTCCTGTCCACCTTGCTCACCACCAACAACAGCAGCACCATCATGGTCTTACATCATCATCCATCATGTATCCGTTGCATCAACAGCAACACCAGTTGCAGCTTGAAGATACAAGTCAAACAACCGATAGCTCTGAAGATGCTAATTGCAGTAATTTAATTGCTGCAAACACAAATTTAAATATAACTACTAGCAATAATAGTAACAACAGCATTAATATACAACAACAAAACCAGCTCCCTCAACACCCCCAACACCCTCAACGTCCACAACACCCACAACACCCACAACATACACAACAGCAACAGCAACATCCACACCAATCCCAGCAGCAGCAGCAGCAGCTACACCAGGAGCACACACATCATCACACCCAGCAACACCACCATCCGTACGTTCCACATCCTACTCTTAATCCTGATGTTGTAGCTCCCATTGGGCCAACAGGCAATGCCAGCGCTTCTCTTGCTATGATGGCTTCAATGATGGAAAATCCGCAGCAGCAGCAACCACCACCACGGCCACCGCCACAGCAACAGCACCACTCTGTCGGTTCGATATTAAACACTATTGATGATGAACTTGATAGGAGCAGCACTGCTACTGTGGGACAACAACATCATCATCATCATCAAATGCAGCTGCATTCAGCAGCAGCAGTAGCTGCACATCAGCAGCAACGTGGCCAGCACCAACCAGCCCAGCATCCACAACAGCCGCAACTTTTGCCCCGCGTGCATAGCCATCCCCTAGCTGGGGCTGTTGCTGTTGCTGCACTAGATCTGGATGATCAGGAGTTATCTCATGACGATGACGATGACGAGCATGACATTGATAACGACCTCGATGACATAGAGCCGAAACATCAATTGCAAGCGATCTGCAACGATGGTGGCAGTAGTAGTAGCACTTCGCTACAAGCGGCTCCGGCACAAATTGGTGGTAGTGGTGGTGGTGGCGGTGGAGCGAACACAAGTAACAGTAGCACATCTACGACGGCCAGCAAGAAGGCTAAACCTAGTTACAACTGTCTGATTTGTCCAAAGTCCTACCGTAAAAGGAAGTCGCTGCTAGATCACTACAAGATTCATCCAGGATTTTGCCACGATTGCGGTCAACCCAATGGAACCACGTTAGAGGTAAGTTTTCCCGTTCACTCCTAATGGAATACTAAAAATGTCATGATTTACACTCTTAACTACAAACGTACCTTCTGGTTTTATTCATTATGTAGGAAGTCATTCAACACAATCGTACTGTCCATACCAAGGAGTTTCCATTTGTATGTGAGACATGCGGCGAATCGTACTCACGTCGGCAGCAGTTTCACGCGCACGTCGAATCTCACAACAAGAAAGAATTTAAAAGTGAGTCCACGCTGGGCTGAGTGTAAATTTCACCTAACCGACTCGAGTATATTGCATAAATATATTCTTTTGTATTTGCCTTTTTGTGCTTTTATTGTTATTGAGTTTAATGCTGATTTTTTTTCGATTCCTTCCAATGTAGCATCGTATGCTTGCGTTGAATGCGGCCAAAAGTTTCCGCACAAAAAGCTACACCAGCAACATTTGGAAGACTCTGGTCACAAGGCGGACGGTGCTATTTGTGAGGTCTGCGGCGCTGACTTCCCATCAAAGAACGCTTTGTACCAGCACATAATACGCGTTCACAAAAAGGACAATTTCTTCGAATGTCACATTTGTCAGAATCGTTTCACGTTGAAAGCAAATCTCGAACGGCATGTTCAGTTGCACACCGAAATCAAAAGAACGTACGTGTGCGATTTGTGCGGTTCTTCGTATTTTACATATCCCGCGCTGAAGGATCACTACAGCAATGCGCACACCGATGCCTCCGAATGCAAGTGCACTCTATGTGGAAAGCGGTTTGGTTCGGTGAAATCCTTGCAGCGACATTTACCATCGCACTCGGAGGAGCGCGCGCACAGCTGTTGTTACTGCGATCAGGTAATGATACTTTATAATAATACCATGGCATATTAAATTTTTAACACAATTTTGCGTACTACTCTTGCGAACGCACAGACATTCAAGTGGAAAACTCACTTGGTGAGGCACAAACAGACGGTACACACTAATCAGTCATCGCCTAGGAAGGTTAAACGATTCACAAAATGCGAAGATGGTAAGTTAATCCTAATAAATAATATATTGTTATTACTACAGTCGAGACTCGGTAATTCGAAGATAAGCTAATTTGAACATCCCATCAATTTGAATTAACATTAATTTTCTTGTAAAAAAAGCTACTCTGTAATTCGAACTTCTTCCTGACTATTCATCACTTGTGCGTAATTATAGCATTAACCGTACAATATTCTGATTTTTGTTTAAGCTGTAATATTCATTTAAATCATCGGGGTTTCATTTAGAACGCCCCAATTTGTATGTTAAATCGGTGCACTCTGGGGGTATACAAAAAATCGAAGAGACGTTAGATGAGCGGTAAATTACTCAAAAATTCTAAAAAAATCAGTCTTCAATAAATCTTCTTTTCGGTATCAGCCTTAGTACTTTTTCTTCTTTTGTTTTTCTATCTATAATTATCTATTTTTATTATCATTCTGCTCCTTAGCGTCTAAGTTTCTGCACCGTATAATAGAATCGACCACATAAAACATTTCATAAAAGACCTAAATAATAATAATATAACATTTCACCAACCTTGTTTTTGTTTCCATATTCATTTCTCTGCTGCATAGAAGTTTTTTCATTTTCGAGAAGGCAGATCTGGCTTCTGGTTTCCTTTAAGATTTCTTTCGACTACATGTTGATAAAAGTGGATATAGAATACTTGAATAGAAGTGGAGAGAGAATACAACCTTGTCTTGCTCCTCTTTTAATGTTCTATGTCAAAACATTCTTCTCCTTCTATGCTTATATTTGCTTCCTGAACAGAACAGGAGATAAAATACAACCTTGTATGACTCCTCCTTTAATGTTTATATCAACAGATTCTTCTCCTTCTATGTTTATATTTGTTTTCTTAATAGAAGGGGGAGATAAAATACAACCTTGTAAGACTCTTTTAATGTTTATACCAACAGATTCTCTTCCTTTTATCTTTCTATGTTTATATTTGCTATTTGAATAGAAGTGGATATAGAATACAACCTTGCTGACTCCTCTTTTAATGTTCTATATGAACAGATTCTTCTCCTTCTATCCTTCTATGTTTATATTTGCTATTTGAATAGAAGTGGATATAAAATACAACCTTGTATGACTCCTCCTTTAATGTTTATATCAACAAACTATTCTCCTTCTATCCTTCAATGTTTATATTTGATTTTTCAATAGAAGTGGAGAGAGAATACAACCTTGTCTTACTCCTCTTTTAATGTTCTATATCAACTGATTCTTCTCCTTCTATGGTGATATTTGCTTTCTAAATAGAAGAGGAGACAAAATACAACCTTGTATGACTCCTTCTTTAATGTTTATATCAACAAACTATTCTCCTTCTATCCTTCAATGTTTATATTTGCTTTTTCAATAGAAGTGGAGAGAGAATACAACCTTGTCTTACTCCTCTTTTAATGTTCTATATCAACTGATTCTTCTCCTTCTATGTTTATATTTGCTATTTGAATAGAAGTGGATATAAAATACAACCTTGTATGACTCCTCCTTTAATGTTTATATCAACAAACTATTCTCCTTCTATCCTTCAATGTTTATATTTGATTTTTCAATAGAAGTGGAGAGAGAATACAACCTTGTCTTACTCCTCTTTTAATGTTCTATATCAACTGATTCTTCTCCTTCTATGGTGATATTTGCTTTCTAAATAGAAGAGGAGACAAAATACAACCTTGTATGACTCCTCCTTTAATGTTTATATCAACAAACTATTCTCCTTCTATCCTTCAATGTTTATATTTGATTTTTCAATAGAAGTGGAGAGAGAATACAACCTTGTCTTACTCCTCTTTTAATGTTCTATATCAACTGATTCTTCTCCTTCTATGTTTATATTTGCTATTTGAATAGAAGTGGATATAAAATACAACCTTGTATGACTCCTCCTTTAATGTTTATATCAACAAACTATTCTCCTTCTATCCTTCAATGTTTATATTTGATTTTTCAATAGAAGTGGAGAGAGAATACAACCTTGTCTTACTCCTCTTTTAATGTTCTATATCAACTGATTCTTCTCCTTCTATGGTGATATTTGCTTTCTAAATAGAAGAGGAGACAAAATACAACCTTGTATGACTCCTTCTTTAATGTTTATATCAACAAACTATTCTCCTTCTATCCTTCAATGTTTATATTTGCTTTTTCAATAGAAGTGGAGAGAGAATACAACCTTGTCTTACTCCTCTTTTAATGTTCTATATCAACTGATTCTTCTCCTTCTATGTTTATATTTGCTATTTGAATAGAAGTGGATATAAAATACAACCTTGTATGACTCCTCCTTTAATGTTTATATCAACAAACTATTCTCCTTCTATCCTTCAATGTTTATATTTGATTTTTCAATAGAAGTGGAGAGAGAATACAACCTTGTCTTACTCCTCTTTTAATGTTCTATATCAACTGATTCTTCTCCTTCTATGGTGATATTTGCTTTCTAAATAGAAGAGGAGACAAAATACAACCTTGTATGACTCCTCCTTTAATGTTTATATCAACAAACTATTCTCCTTCTATCCTTCCATGTTTATATTTGCTATTTGAATAGAAGTGGAGATAGAATACTACCTTGCTGACTCCTCTTTTAATGTTCTATATCAACAGATTCTTCTCCTTCTATGCTTATATTTGCTTATATTTGCTTCCTGAACAGAATAGGAGATTAAATACAACCTTGTATGACTCCTCCTTTAATGTTTATATCAACAGATTCCTCTCCTTCTATATTTATTCCTGATCATTTCTATCATATTTTTGTGCTGAACTTTGTCAACGTAGTCTACGAAACATGCGGTTCATCTAAGTTTCGTTGGATTCCCATATTGAAAGTAAATATTGGTTTGCAAGTACCAAAGCCACTTCAGAATCCAAACTGTGAGGGACTTACATCCTCTTCAAGTTTATTCTTTATTTCTATATGATTTTTAGAAAGAGTTTTAGAGCACGTCTCATTAGACTTATTGTCCTATACTCCTCCTCTGAGCTAGAATTATATATTATTTAAAGCATAAAAGAGACTAAAAGGTACTTGGTTATTGTCCTCTTATACTAGTTTTAAAAGCTCCTTTGGTACTCCATCCGGGTCTGTGGCTTTCTTACTTTTGGCTTCGTTTAGTACTTTTGCTAATTATTCTTTCAAAATAGGAGTTGCGTTCGTTACGTTAACCGACTTTCCTTTTGTGAACTTGTACCCTAGCGAACTCTCCACACTCTCTATCGACACTTAGTACTTCCTAGTGCCCAACAGTTTGCGGTGGGGCCCACCTTGATTATGATCGCCTACCATAACTTTAATTCTTCCTTTCCCACTTTTACATTTAGGTCTTCTATTGTGATCCCTTTTTACGTCTCTCTAAGTCTTATATTACATTATCAAGTTTTCCTACTTGATATTAGCTTCAATGTGCTTACATTGGAAGCGATCAAATGAAATTTGATCATACTGAAATCTCAATCAAGGCAAAAACGTTGAAGCATCTTACAGAACAATTTCTGCTCTTTCTAGGAAAATATTCAAATGAAATTTTAGGAATATGTAAACCTATATCTAATATGAAACGCTTGATGTTAAAAATGTTCGATTCTCTTATTGACTTCAATTTGTTTACAGAGTTAAATCCGTTAGAAGCTTCCGGACCACCGCCGGCGAAAATAACGAAAAAATCCAGTTCGAACAAACCAAAGCAGCAGCAACAGCAGCCGCAGCAGCCGAAAGGAATTATGGTAACCAATACGCCGTCATCAACGCCTACAAGTACAATACAGCAATCATCACAAGAACAACAGCAATTGCTACAGCAGCAACAATTCAATGCTGCAAATAGCAACAACAATTCCCAATCATCCACTTCGACATCACATTCATTACCGACAAACGAATCTCAACAGAATTCCATATACAGTCAAAGCTTTAATGCAGAGAATCTGCTTGGACAACAGTGCAATCAAACCCAGCCACAACAACAACAACAACAGCAGCAGCAGCAGCAGCAGCAGCAGCAACAACAACAGCAACAGCAACATCAGCAGCGGCCAACGCCTCCGCCAGCACAACAACAACAATTACACCATCGCCAGACACCGAATGCGCCCGACAACAATCTAATTGTACGTTTGAATAGCTTTAATAGCGGTGGAAGTGCTGGTGGTGGTGGTGGTGGCGGTGCAGCTGGTGCAAGTGCTGAAACACAATTTCACTTTGATCAAAGCGCTGCGGGTGCTTATCAACAGCACCAGCTCATCAATCAGTATCAGCAGCAACATCATCATCAGCAACAGCAACAGCAGCAGCACTTGCGCAGTCATACACCACAAAGCCCTCACCAGCATCAATTGCAGCAGCACTTCACTTCCCCACACCATATGCCGCCACATCATCACCAGCAGCCAACGCCGCAGCAACTTCATCACCATCATCATCACCAACAAATGTTGCACCAACAACAGCAGCAGCAGCAGCAGCACCATCACTCGTCACCATCTGCTCATCGGCACAATCAGCAGCGTTCGCCGCATCATCATCACCAGACGGCGGCAAGTCAGTTGCAACAACAGCACCAGCAGCCGTCACATTCACCACAACATCCACCACTCCAGTCGCCACAGCCGCAGGCGCACACGCCGCAACCAGCACCATCACAACAACAACAACAACAACAACAGTCGGCATCACATCACCAACAGCAACAGTACCCATGTGCCTCAATACAACAACAACAGCAACAACAGCAGCAGCAGCCCAATCCAAACGATTGGGGTAGCTTAAGCTACAGCAATGCAGCAACCACAGCAGCTGCAAGAACTACTCCCACCAACCAGGCAGCTGCTGGTGCAACTGTAGCCGCTGGCGGTCCCACCTCCACAGGAGGTAGCGGCAACAGTGCCAGCGATGTCAAAGACAATAGTAAATTTTATTCAGTAATAAACGTCGGTTCCACAGATTTTCTGGGTCTTCCATTGAATGTTGCTGGTGGTAGTGGCTCCGCTGCTTCATCTGTGGCCCAACAGCAACAGCCAGCAGCAGTTGGGTCTAAGCAACAAGAAGTTCTTAGCGCCGACATAATGAACTTTCAGGTAAGTGTCCCATGAATGAATGAATGTTTTTAATGTTACGAAAATTTTGCGCACTATAATGAACAACATACCAACACCCAATTGACCATCCAGACCCTCCAAGATACTCTACAACCCCCCATTAATATACCTCCCACCCCACCAAGCAACATATATCACCTCTATCAAATGCACGGGAGTAACTAATCTAAGGGACCTACGACCTCCATAATGAAGGATATTATGTGCTTAGTGGCACAGCTTCGCATATCCGCCGACGAACATATTGCCTTATGGAAAATACGTCTTCTTAACCAGATCAATGCTGGACAATCACAGCGATCCTTTTCCACCAGCGTCACGTTCAGTCCACTCTTGGCTCTGATCTTCGAAGTTTGGCGTTGTTTAGGGGGATTGATTTTGGCAAATTCGAGAGCACTCTCTGTACTCTCGTCAATGCGTATAGCATGCATGCCTAAACCGCCTCTTTTCTAACGAGTTCATTTTGATGAATACACCCCGTTGTTTCTGGAAGTGTAGTCCAACTTATTCCTTTACAATAGAAAAACATCTGGTTCTCTCCGAAATGACTCTGCAGACCTCTAGAAGTGTGGATGCATCAGAATCGCGAGTTACGGTTGGGCCTGTATGGCAAGTCCGTCCGAACTTATGGAGACTTCGGCTGCTCAACAACAGACCATGGCTTTGAATGCACAACAGCAGGGCCCGAGGTTGACACAGTTTGAGAAGTATCGTTCTCATAAATATTTATTAATTTATCAATTTTGATACCCACGAGTATCCGGGAAAAAGGGTCACTAAATACAGAGCCCGGCTGGCCATTGGAAGTGAGACTGGTTTAAACCGAAGGTCGCAAGGTATTCGGAGTCCGTTTACTTGCGACTAAACTCCCCCATAGCCCTGCATCCATCGGCGTAAGTTGCTCTACCTTGTATTAGGAATGCCTTTACTGAGGATAGGAGAAATCCGTTGCCTTAAACCATCCTCCTTTACCCGGGCTTGGGACCGGCATGCTGCCATCGTAGCAAGGCGGAGTTATTGTCGACTGATAGGTTTCCAAAATACAGCGAAGGCAGCTTATTTATATCTGCCTTTAAGATATACATTTATTTGTATTAAAATTTATTTCGTGTTGAAGTACCATCGATGCTCTTAATTATGCTCACATCCATTTCAACTCATTTTCTCGGTCGGCGCGTCGTTGCTGAATCGTGGTGAATCGTTTTTGTTTAAGTAACAATTCGATGACCTAGTGCCTAAAGTTCTATACTCTGTAGAGAAGCGGACAGTGTGTGTGATTACAAGTGTGACTAGTGTGACACTAGCCACGGTAAGTGCTAATAACTCTTATGATCTTTAATATGTTTCGCAGACTTCACTTGCCCGTGGCTGGCTGGCTGGCTGGCTGGCTGGCTGGCTGGCTGGCCAAATCTTGTGATCAATTTTTAACCCACTTCCTACAGCCCGATTTTATTGAAATTTTCCACACATGTATATCTCCCAAGACAACACTTTCTATTAAAATTTGAGGCCCCTCGGGCCGCGGGGTCGGGGGGCTCTCATACAAATATTTTACAAAATTTACCCGATTTTCTTTAAATTTTGTACACATGTGTGTCTTCGATGGAAAACACTTTTTGTAAAAATTTGGAGCGATCGGCCCCTTAGGGACCCCAATATACAATTTTTAAATATCGCTATATCGCATCAGATCACGGCAAAGTCTGAGCTCTGTGCTTTGTGAGCAGCGCTGTTCGCTGCCGCTGCGTCATTTGTGAATGATTTTGCCATAAAACGAGCACGCAGTGTGTGTGTGTGTGTGTATCCCCGATTAGAGAATTTACAAGAAAAATTTTAATTTTTATGGGTTGTTTTTTTTCTTATCATCTTTGCAAATTCTGTAGAGATTGTTGTGCGGTATGCCCAACTGGCCCGTGCTGATAGCCACAACTCTGGCAATAATCTTCCAGTTTCTAGATAAAAACTCGGTGGTTTTTCTGTAGCTGTAGGATGGCCATATCAATCTTGATATGGCGCAGTTCGACAAACTGTTCCACCTGAGCTGTGACTTAGTATTGAAAAAGGGTAGAATTTGGTCCTTCACTGAGCTCATTCGACAGCTAACCCTCTCCATAGAGCCGGTGTCAATAGCGACGCCCTTCGTAGCCAATTCGTCCGCTCTCTCATTACCCTACATGTTACTGTATCCCGGCACCCATACTATGGTTATGTCCAGGATTTGGCTGATCGAAGCCAATTCTTCTTGGCACTATTGTTCAAGTTTCGAGTCTGCCCCATCCTTCCAGTTTATCTTGGAAGGAAACTCGACGCCTAATTAGGAGTTGAGGCTAAGTTCCTATCTATCTATTCTATCTTCTATCTAACCTTTCTACGACGATCGGTTCTATGTACCGAAAGGACTCCAGTGTTTCACACACTGGACCAATAGTCGTCAACTCAGCAATAGGTTTAGCAGACCTGGAGCTGCTAGAACACCGACAACAACAACTTCTATCTATTTACTATCTTATAAATAGATACAACGAAATTTGCTCTGGCTTACGCACAGTAAAGGAATCATTTATTATTTTTCTGTTATTTTGCCTTAAAGAACCTTCGTTATTAACCGATTTTTTTTAATTATTTCTTAGAACATGTGGCCTCAAAATCCGCCACCACCGCCGCAGATGGCCTTCAGTACTAATCCCCAGCAACAGCAACAACAACAGCAGCAGCAGCAACAACAACAACAACAACCCAATCCTAATCAGCAGCCTCAGGCTAGCGCTGGTGGCCCCACATCAGCAACAGATCCTCAAAACTACAACAACATTGGAAGTATTCTGACAAATCTCAATATCATCGACAACACAAATCCCATGGAATACAACTTCGAATTGTTGCCACCGCCTCCGCCGCCGCCTACCCAACATCAACAACAACAACAGCAACAACAACAAAATACTCTCAATCCACATCAACAGCAGGCAGCTGCTGCTCAGCAGCAGTCGGTTGCGTCGGCTGCTGCTGCGGCAGCAGCTCAACACCACCACGCCGCCGCAGCAGCAGCTGCCTACGGCTTGCAAGCGACTCCAGGCGCAGCGGGACTTCTGCGTCACACAGCCTATGCTGCGGCAGGATCCTCCCCTTACGATCCGCACACCCTAACAGACATATCCGAGCAGAAAAATAGTTTTCAACCGTATCACCCGCATCCACATGTCCCACATGGGGCACATTCCCATCCACACGGTCATCCACTGGTGCATCCTCATGCACCACACCCACATGTACCGCATCCACATGTCCCACACCATCAGCAGCATCATCAATCGGCGGTGTCCGCTGTAACACCACCAGTAAGTGGTTACGATCGGGCGGGCTATCCAATTGTCGTTCCTGGAGACGAAACAAAAACTGTGCTGCCCCCCATCAGCGATTACATGCATCACGCAAGCATGCAGCAGCAACAACAACAGTCGTCACAAGACCTTGTCTACTATCCGGTGAAGAACGATTGACAACTAAAGTAGACAGGACATCCAGAGCGACGCAAGCGACCCCGTCAAGCCGACGAACAACAGCATTGTCGTTACTGGTTGGCACAAAACGGTGGCGGTGGCGGAGGAGACTATTTTTATTGAGCGGGGGTGCACAAGCGTCCTAAGTAAAATTTTTAGATATGTATTTATATATATGCATAGGTATATATATAAATAAAAAATTTGTACATTTAGAATCAAGACATAGACAACAGAACACACACACACACACACACACAGAATATTTTTATCTTTAAGATAAGCAAACCAAGAACAAAAATTCAGTAGCATTGTTCTGCTGAGAAAATTTTAAAATGTTTACTTTGTTTTATGTTTTAAACTAGAAGAGAGCAAAACAAATTTCTTCTTATGAATATATATATACATACATATATGTAACAAACGTATAGAGTTAAGTAAAATTGCTAGAATTTAAGGAGGAAAAAGAAAAAGAAAGAAAATCATTTTTAAGAAAAGAATTGTTTTTCTTTTTATATATACATGCATAAATACAATACACATATTCTAAATATTGATTATAATTATAAATAAAATAAATACTGAAGAAGAAGAGTAAACGTTTTTAACATAAAGTGGGAAAAATGTAATGTAATAATAATAATAATAATGCCGAACATCAATTTTTAACCAAACGCATAAGAAATCCATTATATTGTATTGTAAAACACAAAAAATTGATCATTAATTATTGTTACACAAAGACCGGACTTTTTTTTTTGTTTAAATTGCAAATTTTATTATTACCATTATCATCATCATCTTTATCACAATTGGACATTAGGCAAAAATCGATTCGAGAGGAAATCATACAAACCCGAAATTTATTATTATTATTGATGTAAAGAGTTTTAATAA
Source organism: Nephrocerus scutellatus (assembly GCA_947095585.1). Lineage (NCBI taxonomy): Eukaryota > Metazoa > Arthropoda > Insecta > Diptera > Pipunculidae > Nephrocerus > Nephrocerus scutellatus. Next base: position 111,306,692 of record OX352762.1, on the reverse strand, counting down.
TAAAAAAATATATATCTATTATTATTGCTATTTTTACTATTATTATTAATTATATGTATTATGATTATTATTGTTGCGACGAAACCAATTTACATTTAGGTAGTTCTGGGTGAATTATATTTCCCTTAAATCTGTTTTTGTTTTTGTTTTAGTTTTTAAGAAAATTTAAGTTACAAATACAAGTTTCACATTTACAAATCGCAAACGACACCCACGCCACATATACACACACACACAAATACACATACAAACACACACATTAAGAAAAAAATAAAAAAAATATTGTATTACGAAAGAATATAAAACAATTGTATATTTAATATTATTATTATTATTATTATTATTATCTATATTATAGTGAACTAATATAAACCGGAAAAAAGCATACACAAAATAATAAAAAAAAAACTAATATGTAATTAAGAAGAACAAACAAGAAACTCAAATTAAAAATAGAAAACCTTAACAAATGCAGTAGTATATATGTATATATACGATAACATTTTACACAAAACACACACATGCGCTGACACACCGACACACTGAAAATTTTAAAACTGCAATTATTACAAACATTTTTGGAACAATAAAAATTATTTTTTATTTATAAAGAAAATATGAGGGCTGTTTTATTTAAATGAGTGCTACATCACTATCAGTGATCACTAATCGAGTTTTTTTTTGTTTTAGCAATCTGCGGTCGAGCGTAGATTTTTTCTCAAAAAACGAACACGAAAGCCGGAGAATCTTTTGTTTACATTGTTTTGTTGCATGTGTGTGTGATGTGTTTTACCTAAACGTCAAATATTCTAAATATTCTTCGGTTTCTGAAGAGGAAGACGATGTGGTTTCTGACGATGATGACGACAAAAATTTCCAAACTTCTTCTGCTAGTTTTCTATTTTTGTTTTCTTCTTCCATTTCACAAAACTTTAAAGTTTAAACTAATAAAATATATTTATTTTTGAAAGAATAAATTATAAATCCGGAAAAGTCTGCTTTCATTGAACAGTCGAATCGAATGACATACTAGGCCACGTGCCAACCAAATGACATCAGTTTGTTGGGGTTAGTAAAAGAGGGGTAAATCTCCCAAAATATCAAGATCTGTTTGAGGGGAAATCCAATCTACCGTAGATTGGTTTTTTGGAATAAACGAACAACTTGACAGCCAAAAAAGCACTCTACGGCAGATTTTTTTTTAAAAAAAAAAGTGATCTATAGGCGGTCGTCAGCCATCAGCAGAAAAGGGGGAATAATACAAGATGCATGAGAATTGCAAGTGGCCGTAACTATCTCTGACAGGTGGAAGTGCGAGCAAATCTCCACGTGGTGGCCGTCGTTAATTTTCCTCCAATACAGGAAAAGCTAGTCCCTTCAAAGAAAGGTTGGCGCGAAGTCAATAAGCTCGCCCGTAAAAAAAAACCGGAACCCAAAATCAGCATCGGATACACCGGCAACTAAAACAGCTAAACGATTTAAGAACTTTCTCATGGAACGTATGCTCTAGCTGCACATCAGCTAGCCGATACCCAGTCCAAATGCTGATAGCAAGTCAATTGATGCGGTGGACGGGGAATGGTGTCTTACAGAAATCCGAATATGACATATATAACAGTTGTCATGCACAAAATCATGTGCTCGGGGTGAGGTTTCTAGTCAGCAAAAGAATTAAACCCACCGTTAGCGCCTTTAAAGCAATAAATGAACGGCTATGCACCCTTTCGCATGCGGGACAGATTTAAAAACATAAGCCTTATAAACGTTCACGCACCTACAGATGATGAAAAAGAAGAATTCTTTGAATCAGTCGGGGGGTACTCCATGCCAGCCCTCAGTTAAAATTTAAACAAAATGTTGCGTACCCAGCAATGCAACAATCTCATAGAATTCGGACTCGAAACATAATCGAGAAATGTTTTGGAGTTTTAAAATCCTGTTTTCGCTGTTTGCTTAGGGACAGAACGCATCATTACCATCCCAATATGGCATTTAAAATTATCTATGCAGTGTGTACGTTACATAATTTACAATTAATAAATAGAAGCAATGAAGATGAAGGTGATGATACTGAAATTGATATTGCGAAGCTCAAATTATTGAGTCAAATGTTGAGTGTCACCAGGGCACTCAGGCATTGTAGGGAACGAGGCAGCAGATCTTTGCGCAAGGGAAGGCGCAGAAGGTACTTTCACTGGGATGGAACCAAGCATTGCCTACTCCCTTAGCCACCTCAAAAACAAAATTAAAGAGTGGGCTAACAATGCCATCGAAGCTGAATGGGTATCGTCGACAGGGATGAAACATACCAAAAGGCTTCTCAAGTACAACATTATACACATAGAAAAGGCAATCAAACTGGGCCGTCATGCACTCAGATTCGTAGTCTGGTACATAACGGGACACGGCCCATTCAATAGCCACCTAACGAAAATGGGCAAATCCCAGACGGACAGTTGCCGTTTCTGTAACAAGGCAAAAGAAATTCCAGAACACATACTGTTCATGTGTGATGCTCTCACACGGAAAAGACTTTAGCACCTGAAGGCTCACACAATCCCAGGACAGAATGCCATTTCGATCGAATTGGCAGACGTAATGGCATTCATAAAGGAACTAAGCCAAGATTTTTCGAGAATTCAATAAATATATAATATAATAAAAAAACATATCACATTTTTTATTTCAGGTATAAAATATTTAATTTTTTGGTTGAGTGACACCGACTAAAGCAGCGTATACAACTTCCGCTAGGTTGTTTATACTCTCAGCTATAGCATGTAAGCCTTCTTCTACCCCGGCCGACTTTTCACCAAAAATAAACACCAATTTTTTAGAATTTCGTCACCTAAAACAACACGAAATCAGACATACAAATATAACACAATTCGAATCCTAAGATAAATCGCTATGTACCTACTGCATACTTAAAAAAAGCACTTTTATGTATCATTGCTATCATAGTATTAGGCTGTTAGACTATTAGATTATTTGAAAAGTAACCGCCTGTAAGTTTGAATCATTACGTACTGGTCGAAAATGTAGTCAAACCGGTTTGTGCGGTTTGCCCGGTTTTTGTGAAAGAACATGATGTAAATAAGGGAATAAGGATACAATTTTCTGTCCATAGGATTGGAAGTTTCTGGAAGCTTTTGATTGAGTATAAATAGAGGCGTTAGGCCGAAGTAAGTTAGTTCTTATTTGGAATTCAACCAGTGCAGTTGAAAAGCTCTTGCAGAAATAGTAGCGAAGTACAAGTATTGTTGTAATAAGTGTTTTTGTGTACATTTAAAGTTATCACCAGTGTAATTTGTGAACTTTTGAGTTTGCTTCATCGAGAGTTTCGTTGACAATAGATGTATCTAACTACGCTTTGGTTTTAAGAACACCTTTAAACATAACTGCCCCCAAGCACTCACTGCCCTTTCCCCGATAGGCTTTAACTTTTCGCCGCTTTCTTGTCACCCACCTGTTGCATTAATATTTATAATGTATTGTCTTTTATTTGTGTTGTTGACTATTGCGCTAATTGTCAAATATCTAAAAAAGTTTTTTCATCAATAAATTGGATGCATAGCTCGTATTGTTCTTTTGATGTCATCAGCGGCTATCGAACTTGACTTAAGTTTTGATCGACATCCCTCAAAACTGATTGTGTGAACGCCTGACTGACTGACTGACATTCGTAACGGATCGCTATCGAAAAGTTTTGTGGGGAAATGTCAGTCAGCGGCCATATTTGTTTATGATCGATAATGTGTTATGATCGTCAGTCAGTTGTAATTTTTAACGTGAAAGAAAGGGCGTTATGGACGTGGATGAATACCGCCGATTTTTAGAAGAATTTGTGTGCGCCTACGAAGATAACCGCTGTTTGTGGGACATAACGAGACCCGAATATGTCATAGGTGGGACAAAATAGATGGATATCGCAAATTGGGGGAAAAAATACAATGCTACGGCGGCGGATCGCAAGAAGCAAGAATCAACAAGCTCTTTATTGGTAATCCATCTTTTAAAATTAGAGCTTGATTGTTGGTTTGACTGTCAAACGATCCTACTAATCTGACCTTAAGGCACATCAATCAAAACTGATATATGAATATGATATACAGTCAGGTTCGATAGCAATGAGAATGAGCAACAAACAATCTATTTATTGTTATCCATCTTGAAAGTAAGAGCTTGACTGTTTGTTTGACATCAATCAAAACTGACATCAGTTATGATATACATATACAGTCAGGTTCGATAGTCTGTCAGCCGCTTTTGGTTGACGCTTTGCTACAGTTTTATGACTTCATATGCGAAACAATTTGAACAGGAAGAACGCAAAAGGTACTTGGTCAGAGAGAGAAAAAGAGAGTACTAATCTATTTCCGTTGTTGGGCTGGTACCACATGCATCGATCAACCGTGCGTTATTGTGATTTACTGCAGTCTCCGTGAACACACCTTATAGTAGTATGTAATTTGAATTCATATTCGTTGTTTCATTGCGCATCAACTAGAATATATTTAGAATTACGATAATTCAGTGTACGCACATTCACGTTTACCAGGAAAATATATTTTACAAAAGCTTCGTCTTTTGGTGGTCTTTTAAGGATATTTTAAGCGTCTTGTGGGGGTATTTTGGTAGTCTTCTGAGGGTTTTCAAGTGTATTTTGGGGGTTTCATTGGGTGTGATTTTAATTTTAAGTTAACGTAGATTTGGTAACACTATGTGTTGAACTTCTTATCCGAGAACCAGATCGAGACTCTATAAAAACTTTTTTGATTTGGAAGCATAAACGTCAAAAATCGCTAAATTATTGAATTTTTTAAATGCGAATTTGATTTAGTTGCTGATCATTTTACTTTGGTTTGCAAATTATCAATTTTATTGTAACTATGGGAGATTTAATAAATGTAAGAAACATTTGGTAATTTTTTATATTTTAAAAATAAAAACATACTTCTGCAGAAAAACGAAATTTTCAAGAAGCTAGGTGTGGATAGCTCCAATCAGTGGATATTCTACGATCAACGATTCCAAAATTTTTTTTCATTTTTTGCCGAACATATTACTGATGCCAATATTTTAACGGAACATGAAATTTTAGAGTGAGCTTTTGAAATCAATTTATGCATCGCACATATTAAAAAACCTACAATAATCCTATTAATCACAGATGCAATGAATTGAAGAAGCGCAATGAATACCTATCCACTGACGAACGAAAAGCACAACTTCTTCTTCTTGAGCGCGAATATCCAGGTCTGCTCAAGGATACAGATTCCGATATTAAAAATCTAACAAATGAAGTTAAAACTCTGGAAACTGCTAATGAGATGTACACGACATTAGTCGAAGACATGAGGTGAGCTGGATATCACAACTAAAGAGTTACGAGTTTTAATTTAAAATTTAATTGAAATTTTCTTAGAACATTAAAAGCGACAGTCAATTATGAATATATTAATCTCGAAGATGATGTCAGTGAATTAGTTAACTCCGAGAAGATCCTTTACACGGAATGCATTGATAAATCAAAAGAGTTACAGGAACTTCAGAAAGAGAATCGCAAGCTCAGCATTGAGTCCAAAGAGTGTTTTACAAAAATTGTAATCACATTTACTTTTAATTTATCTCAACACACGACTTATTTTTTAGTTCATAATTATGCCAATTTTTAGCAATCGCCCCCGCTTTTTATCCATCAGTTACCACTGGAACAGTACTTGCTAAAGTGTGACTCCTTTATGCAGTACTTAAGTCTCTATGTCACCGAAAACTTTAAGATTCAAGTAATATTCAAGTAATATATAACACGATTTATCGTTTAATGTCAATTTGCAATTCCAGAATTTTTTAGATTTAGATTTAGATGATTTGAATGACAACGTCACTGAAGAGACCGTAGCTGGTTTGGAGAAAATTCGAAAACTGTAAGGTTACTTAATTACTAAAATTCAAATACACCATTGATTATAACCCCGTTTTTGCACAGCCACTTACACTACAGTGAATTATGTATTAAAGAAAAGGCGAAAGCGAAGGCTACCCAAGCTATGATCGACAGCTTGGATGTAAGTCAGATGCACATCATCAGTTTGACTGACATGAAAAAGGAAACGCGTGAACTCGAACAAGTCAATCATCATCATTTTAACATAACCTACGATACACTGCTCGCTGATCTTGTTATGCATATTCAGCAGAGTTCACAGCAACAAATAGAATTAATACTCTACGAGAACACAAAAGAAAAGTTAAATCGTGCCTGTTGCAGACGGGAGAACGTAAAACGTTTGGCACAAATCGTTTCTGATGCTTTGTCTAATGCCGAGTTGGTTTGGATTGCCATTCAGTTGGATTTAGAGAAAATACGAAATCGTTTTGATAACAATGATCATCTGAATGCCGAAACACAGAAATGTATGCGTCGTATTGATGCAATGAAAAGTCTACAAACTCTTCCCTCTAATTCAGCAAGCGAAGTTTTTGTTACGAAAATCTCAGAAATCCTGTCGAATCACTTGACAGTGAAAATTCGAAACGCTCCAAAAACCTGCCTATACGAATACGAGAAGCTCTGTCGAATGTTGAAGTACGCTTTGCATAGTGTAGTCAATAAGAAAGGCTACGTTCCCATTCTCGATATTCTCAAGGAGTTGTGAGTTATAGTTAATTTGATTATCGCTTTTTATTTGATACTTATTTTCCTTCTTTTATTTTCTGAAGAAATCAAATTGAGCAAACTTTGAATCCGCTTGTCTATGATAGTCCCGTACTAGTGCCAATGTTTGAAAATATAAATGTTTTAAAACCAATTTTCAAGGCTAAAATGAACCAAATTCGGAATGTAAATCGACTTCGCAGTCTACGGTTGCAATTTAAGGAGAACATCGACATGAGAATGGTTTGTTTTGAGCTCATGGTCACATAAAAATTTGAAAAACAATACACATTTGTTCTCTGTATCTTACAAAATTTACAGGCAAACGACAAACTTTGGCGTAACAGGCAGTTGTTGTGGATTTGGTTTCTAACCGAACCGAAACGCGTCATTAACGCAATTGAGGAAGTCAAAAAGGTAGCTGCTAAAAATCCACCAATTACTGGTGTCAAGACACTCATTGGAATTAAAAGAAAATAAACGGAAGTGAAAAAGTTAATTTTACAGTCGATAAGTTAATATTATGTGGTATATATATTTTTTTTTGAAATTGAATTTGAAAACTGAAAAGGTGATAGTATGAATTGCAGTTGAAATGCATTTATTATTATTTTTTAATTCTCAATATAAACTTCGCGATAGGATAGCCCCATACGCTAAAGTCATCATTGGTCCATACCAGTGTGGCTTCATCCCAGGCAAATCAACAACTGATCAGATTTACACCCTAAGGCAGGTGATGGAAAAATGTCTAGAGTTTTTAAACTCACTACACCATCTTTTAATAGACTTTACAGCCGCCTATGATAGCATAGCCAGCAGGTCCGGGCTTCGGGGTAGCCACTCCATAACAGGCACCTCTTGAATGGGACGGATGGGACGGGCAGCTGAATAGATGAGCGGTGTTATGTGGTGACGCAACACAGTCCGGGAATTGATCGATGATGCTGTCACGTAAACGGTGTATGTAGCTATTCAGATAAGAGCTATATCATGATCTCAGTTGTGCCAGTGTTGATCTGGTTTGTCTGGGGAAGTTTTCCTCGCTTTGATGTATAGGAGGGGGGCGACCGCCCAGAACGATATTATTTTTGCGACTGAAGTTTGATGAATCGCGTTTAGGACTTTGGATTTAAAGTTTGCTGGCTCTAGAGGTGTATGTGCGATAAATTGGTTTATCTCTTCGCGGAACTTACGAATATCAGATCGGATATGCCTGGGTGGTGTGTTGAGGGTGAGCAGGTCACGGTTCGGGTGATTGGGTTTGTGGCATGCCAGTTGGAATTGTTTGGCGAGAAGTTCGTTGTGCTCTTTCACTTTTAGTATTAGGGTTTCTGGGTGGAGATGGTCCTCATGTGACATGCGGTGGCAACCAGTGATGATGCGTAGAGCAGCAAACTGACAGGTTTGAAGCTTCTGCCATTGTGTGTGGCATGTACTGCCACTTTATTTCTTGGACATGACTCGTTTATTGATGTTTTTTGAATGAGTCGAAAATGTCAATGTCAAGATTGTCGAATGTGATTCCCAAGATCTTTGGATGTTTGATTGTAGGGATTGTCTTGCCGTGTATCAAGATGTCGATCTGTTGGTTGACTTCTTTGGTCCAGGTTGTGAAAAGTGTAGCGGATGATTTTTCTGGTGACAGGATTGGATTTCGAATGGTAAAGAAGCCTTCTAGTACATCGAGGTAGGCGTTGATGCTTCTGCAGAGGCAAGGATAGTGCAGTCGGCGTACTATATCCACTTGATTCCGGGAGGTGGTGCGGGGAGTTTCGTCTTGTAGTGGTTGAAGAGGGTCGGTGAGAGGTCCCGTCCTTGGGGTAGACCATGCTTAACTTTCCTGTATGGCGATTTGTTGTTCCGGAATTCGAGGTAAGATTTCCTGCTATTAAGGTAATTGGCAAGCCATCGTTTCGTGGTGTTGGAGAACTGTGACTCTAGGATGTCTTGTAGTACGATGCCTAGGTCAACGGTGTCCAATGCCTTAGATAGGTCCAGTGAAACAAGGTCAGTGCGGGCACAGGGACGCTGTTGGTTGCCTTGCGAGATGAGTGTTGAGATCTCCGAAAGGGCTGTAGTTGTGCTGGGCTGCTTGCGGAAGCCTTGTTGGTGTTCGGCTAACTGGAGGAATGAAGCTGAGGACGTAGTATAGCTCCGAGTATTTTCGCTGTTGGGGATAGGAGATAAATTGGACGATACGAGGATCCTTGGTCTGTCTGTTTACCAGGCTTGAGTAGGGGAATAATTCTACCCACCTTCCAAGGGTCAGGTATATCAAATGTTTGAAGTGAAAGGTTGAAAATTTGTGTGAGGTAAGTGATACCTGTTGAGCCTAGATGTTTGAACATAATTGTTGCGATTCCATTCGGTCCAATGGCTTTGCAGGGTTTTGCACTACGTATGGCTAATTCGACCTCGGAGGGAAGTAGAATACGTGTGGTGTTGTCGGAATGTAGGTTCTGCTCGGAAGAAGACGAATCATCCGAGCGTATTCTCTGCAAATGCCCAGCATTACATTGGTTAAGGAGGCGTATTTTCTACAAAGAAATATGTTCGGCAGCAAAGTTGAGCTTATCAGCTAAGAACGTACTATCCTTCATTAGGCAGGTGGTACGTCTCTTACATTAATCATACCCTGTTGATACAAATAGTATATTACCGAGCAAGGAAAGTGGAGTTTATCGTGCGATTTCGAAGCTTGAAGCACGAGGCGGTAGCCGAGTTCGGCAATCTAACGAGCACGATGAGCACTTTTCTGCGAGTTATGTACGCTATTTTTCACACGACCAAACCGGTTTTGCTGCTAAACCGATTATGCGTAATGCAAAATTACTCTGAGAATGTGTGTTCGCTGTGACTGCAGTAAATAACAAAAGTATTTTATATGATAAAGTATCTAGAGTGTGTAAAGGCTACTTTCGAACCTAGGTTATAGTGTATGAAACAGTCACTTTCGTCTATGGGCGTGTGGAAAGATCTTATTATATTGCTGTGTCAGCCGTATGGGCAAGGGTCAACACAACCTAAGATATTTCTATAGATTTTACATAAACAGTGATGTCTGCGTTTCTATTCACCACTTTCCCAACCACTCCCAAATAAGGGGGAATAATTTTTTCTTACAAATTTCGTGTCGTACAGCTTCATCTGAACCGAAACATAAATCTCCATATTAACTGGTCTGGTCGACAGATAAAAGAAATCACTTAACATAATAATGAGATTAAATTAAAGCTCGCCTCTAGACATTGGAATTCAAAATCAACACCAAGTAATTAGTGTTATGTCACATGATTAAATCTCTTTTTTTAAGTGGGGTGTCCTTCAGTAAGTCAAATCGCAAACAACCGTCTCATGAACTCTTCGGTTACACATCTCGCTTCTAGTCATAAGTCAAAATGGGGATAAAGTCAAGGATAATTCCACGAAGTCATAGGAAATGTGCAATTTAATGTGGACGACACAACTCACTACAGCAAACATAAGGGTGGGCCAATAAGTCCCTGAAAATTAACACAAATTGTGTCTTCATCTTAAATTTATCAGTTTCAGTTCAGTTTTCAGTCAAGAATCATCTTTCCAAAAAACGCACCCAAATTTTCAGACAGATCTGTCAAATAGTTTTGTTGTGGCAGCCATTTTATATAGACGCCTACGAGAATTTTCGTTAAAATGTAAAAAAGTGAATTTCGAGTTCTCATTAAACCTTATTTTTTGCGAGAAAAAACAATCACGCACACCAAACAAAAGCTTGACAAATATTATGGGGACTATTCACCATCGATTGGAACCATTCACCACTGGTTTGCTCAATTTCGGTGCGGTCGTTCAAGTACAAGTGATGCCGAACGTTCTGGTTGCCCAATTGAGGTCACCACACCAGAAATGGTCGACAAAATCCATGGTTTGATAATGGACGATCGACGAGTGAAAGTGCACAAGCTTGAAGAGGCCACAGGCTTATCACATGGCTCAGTGATTTCGATTTTGCATAAATATTTGGACATGAAAAAGCTTTCTGCGCTTGCTCACAATCGACAACTTCAAAGGTGTGTTTGGCGATGTTCCAGAAAAATTCAAAAAATTGGTAACCGTGGATAAAACCTGGATTCACCACAATACACCAGAAACCAAGGAACAGTCAAAACAATGGGCTTCTCCTGGTGAATCGAAGCCGAAGAAGGCCAATGTGGGTTTGTCAGCAAACAAGGTCATGGCGATAGGTTTTTGGGATGCGCGCGGTGTTATTCACATCGAATATCTTGAAAAGGGTAAAACGATCACCGGCGCATACTACGCAGATCTGCTGGATCGATTCCAAGCCGAATTGAAGCAAAAACGGCCACATTTGGCGAAGAAAAAGTCAATTTTCACCAGGACAACGCACTGGCGCACAAGTCCGCAGTCTAAATGGCAAAATTGCATGAGTTAGACTACGAACACCTCCGTGATCCAGCATATTCCCCAGATTTAGCCCCCTGCGACAATTTCTTGTTTCCAAACATGAAGAAATGTCTTGGAGGTAAGAGATTTGGGTCGAATGAAGAGGTCATCGCTGAAACAAACGCTTAGAGTGTTCCTTATTTCATTGGACTCATTGACCCACCCTCGTGAACGCGTTAATAGGATATGCTACACAACAAAAATATATCGAAGCACCAACGAATCCGTTGTTACGTGTTGTATGTTTGACATACGTTGTTGTGCCGAGAAGAACCTCTTAAATTAAATACAACATCCGCACACGGAACATGACACAGACCAAAGGGCAACAATCACACGCGCACAATGTACGATTAAAAAAGTTTCGCTTTTCAATGCCTGATTGACTGCGTGCAATGATGGGGGGGAATCTTAAGGATGAGTGAGACTGCAACTGGTTGGCGGAGCAGGGTGCCAGAAGAACGGGATCCTTTTTTGCTTATTGTCTAGCGCCGTCGTCATCGCACAATTGCAGTTCAAATTCAAATTCAATCTGACCAACAGCCAAACGACACGCCAAACCACGACACTAACCATGACCATAGAGCATCGAGTCGACCCAACCCCTACTCGATCCGATGTCCCCAGTGATTCGCCAGGATAATAACAATTTTGATTGAGTAAAGTTCTTTACAGTCGTCGTCGGTGTGCTGCTACCGTCTGCTATCAGTGCAGAGGAAACATTATAAAAGGACATCACCGCTCGAAGAAAGCTCATTCGCCACTACGACATCGGTCGAAACGATTCCAACTCGGTCTTGCCGGCAACAACAGCAGCACAACTTAAAGAATATACATTGGATACACTTTGGATACCTTCTCTTTAACATTTGGATATTTCATTTATTTCCCACGAGGCAACAAGTAGTAGTGCTTGGGGGAGATTTTTAACTCGAGGAAGTAAACATTTGAATTTAATTTACTCGATTGCAGTTAAGGTTTTCAGAATCGAATTTCAGAAATTTGTTACATGTGTTGAAGTGACAAAAATTTTATATTTTGTGTAAAATCAATTTGAATTAAACTTTAAGGTACAAACTTAATTTTTGGCAAACTGGCACTTTAAAAACAAATGCCAAAGGAAGTGAAGTGTTGTTAAATGCATATAAAAATTGTTTACATTAAATCAAGTGTTATTTCAGTTATAGTAAATGAGTGTATTTGCGTGTTTGGTATTTAAGTAAATATTTAAACGTCTATTTAGTCGCAGATTTGCGAGATAAACTTGTAAGCGATCTTTAAAGAGGTTTCGTTAAATTAATAAAGTAATAATTTTTTGAATTTTAGCTTTTCTGTGTTTATAAAAATGAAATTAGTTGAATTCATAAAGTCATCTACAATTTAAAATTCTTTCTCATTCGTGTGCGGCATTTTGCCAACGAAAATCTGCTCTTCAGGTGTTAATCAAGTCAGTGTAGGTAAGTAGAATTCCTTTACTGGAAAAAATATTTACTTGCCATAATTTTTGCTAAATAAGATAAACGTTTTCTGATTAAGAAATCATTCATTCGTAATTGTCACGATTTTGCTAAAAAAAAGTTCTGTCCAAAAATAAAAAATAAAATAAAGAAACAGGTTGTAACGTAATTAATACTGGACTATTGGGTGCAGTGGGTGCCGTGGCTCAGTGGATAAGAGCATGGACTTCTGAGCAGGGAGTTCGTGATTTGAATCCCCGTAACACCAAAAGTATTTTTCACGGTGTCCCACCTCTCGCGAAAGTCTGACAAACGTCCGAGAGTAATAACTTGCCACGGAAAGCTTCTCAATTCGCCGTTCGTATCCAGCATTAAATTGTATGTCCCCTCCATTTGTGTGCAAAAATATGCATGCTCAACACAAATGGTTGCGAGAAGCCAGGCCTTGGACCGCAATGGTCTGTCTCGCCGAACATTAATATAATATATTGGGTGCTAAAAATGCAACGGGTCAATAGAACACGTCTTACCTTTCAAGCCAGCAGAAGGCACTAACGACCAAAAATAACAGGTATAACGATTTTTCAACGATCTCAACACTCACAAATTCGCTGGGCCAGATGGTATTTCCCCATTAGTACTTGACTTCTTCTTCCAAGCTGGTATTACAATTGCGTAAGACTTTCCACCTACCCTATTGCTATTGTTCTGGACTCTTCCCGAGAAGTTGGAAAACAGCATTTTTTTGCATTAATACCCTAGCCCATATGACTGGCACTCAGACCTAAAAGATCTATTGCATCATAGGATAAGGTTAATCTAAAAGATGAACTACATGAAGATGAGTTAAGAAACTCTGCCACTGAACATATTGCCTTAAACGCCTCCTTAACCAAATTAATGCTGGGCTTTCAAAGAGAATGTGCTCGGATGATTCGTCATCTTCCGAGCAGAACCTGCATTCCGTTTCTGAGCCTAGATTAATTTTGTTAAGGTGATAACGCAAGCCACCTATGAGAAAATTCACTAGATTTCTAATGCTATCCTTATCGAGATTAAGGATTTCCTTATATGAGTACGTCCTGATTAATTGTTTGGACTGTTCCAGCCCTAAGACATTTTTCCAATGGGCCAGACGATGTTTGTGTTCCCAATTAATAATCAGCAACCCAGTTGACACTACAATAGGGTTCAGGTGTAATGAACGCAAATTCTGAGCTAGCCCTAGCTAGTTCATCCGCAGATTCGTTGCCTGCAATTCCTTGATGACCGACCAGGAACCCAACCCTGTTTGTCTGCCAAGAGATTGCTGTGTACCGTAGTAGCTTTTAACTGATAAAGAATCCATTTAGTTTGACAACACCGCTTAAAGTGCTGCCTGGCTATCTGAAAAGATATATATACTCGCGTCTTTAATGGCTTTATTAAGGTTTATCCTAGTGCTGATCTCGATGGCATAGAGTTCAGCGTGGAAAACCGTCGGACTTATTCCCATTGGTATCGGGACTTTGGGTTGGGTTCAAAGACACCAGCTTCAGATTCCATCTTCCATCAATCTGTGAGAACGACCTGACCTCTAGCATCCAGTGCCGGAACACCATTGGACCAGTTTGCGTGGTCCAATATTTCTACCTCAAATAACCTGCTGACTATATAGTGTCGGGGATAGTGAAAAACATGTCTCTTTCGAGAATTGAGTCAAGAATTTTCAGGTGTTCCACATGGTCACCAGGTTTCTACCAATATTCAAGCTGCAGCTTAATAGAGCTACTAGCGGCCATCTTCCTAATTTGTAAGGGTGAAATCCCTATGAGAGGTTCTAATGCCGCCATATGGAAGGTACGCATGGCACCCGTGATACCGAGACAGGCAATTCTTTGAAGCTTTTGAAGCTTATTTGCCGTTGTCCATTCAATTACTTTTGTTACCAAACGATAATGAGTCTTACCATCCGTGTATCATTTTAGGATTAAGACCCCAAGTTCTGCCGTAAGACGTCTGCTGGCCCACATGGCCCTAGTGGCGCGTTCGATAGCGGACTTGATGTAAGAATAACAGCTAAGCCGTTAGCAAGGATAACTCCAAGATATTCAACCTCACTGGTATAAACTAAAGTGGTACCTTTAATAGTGATAGGTCCTAGATTGACCATTCTGATTTTGTGAAAGGCACTAGAACGGTTTTGCAAGGATTGATTAATAGTCCTTCTCTGATGCACCATTCTAAAATGACTAGTAAAGAACCTTGCATAACATTAGTAATGGTCGTGCTGTATTTATCACTAACAAGAATCGCCAAGTCAACCGCATAACCAATTACCTTATCTGTCGATGACTAGCGACCACAGAAGGAGGGACAAGACTCCTCGTTGGGGACAAACTTTAACTGCGGACACAGACACAGACAGTCCTCCCAATGAGGAAGTAATTTCTCGACTTTCGAGCATGGCCCTTATCCATTGATTGGTCGAAAACAGCATTTGTCCACCCTATACACAAAAAAGGCGAGCATTCGTCTCCTTCTTCGTACTGACCTTTCTTTTGTGCAAATGGTGATCAATTATCAGTTCATGAAATATCTTAAAACTCATAGAATCCGTAATGACCGGCAGTATGGATTTCGTCGGCAACATTCTACTGGTGATTTGATGGCATATCTCACCGAACAGTGGAGCTAGTCAATTCACCAATTGTACTCGATATTTTCAAGACATTCGACAGAGTTTGGCATCAAGCTGATTTGTTCAAAATACATGTTTATGGAGTCGATAAAAAACGGCTTTATTGATTTAGAAGTTATCTTCTGGACCGCTCAATCCATTTTGTTTTGGACGGTTTCAAATCTGAAATTTTTAAATTTTTTGGTTTTTAAGATAGAGAGAGCTCTTTAAAGAAAATGGTTTATTAAAAAAATTTCACAAACAATAAAAATATAAAAAATGTTATCTTATATTTTTCTGAACTATGTGTGTTAATCAGTTAGAACTTTATATGGAGCATACTCGATAGTCTTACACTCTACAAGTTATAGTTATCGAATAAGAAAATTAAAATATCCGCCAGCAAAAATTTGCCGCTCTAATTTGTTAGCCTATTGGGATCCCAGCTATCGTGAACTATCGTTTTATTTTGCGCGCTTGTCCGTAGTCTTAAATTTGTAAAAATACCTAATTTAAATTTAAATTTTGTCATATAAATTTATGTATTCTATTTGCAGTAATCCTAAAATAAGTTATCATCAAAAAAAAAAATGCCTCTCAAATGGAGCGGTCAATTTTTGGGGATTATGGATTAATTACGAGTAGAATGTTTTTATCATTACTTGCTAGTTATCGCTGGTTTTCAACTCTCTTCTTCTTACGGACTTTAATCTGAAAATTAATTTAAAAATAATCAACACAATTGCAACAATCTTCAGTCCGAGGACAGTTAAAAATGCGATTTAATCTCTTTATTACCACCGGATGTTGTCTGCTAGTTGCAATTCGCACTTTTGGCATTGTTTACGAATCGAAAAAAATCTACTTTGATGATGGATTTTGGGAGGATTTACCAAAGGACAATAGTAGCGGCACAGCGGTAAGTGGATTTGGTTCCAGTTTTGGAATAAACAACAATGGCGATGCGAGCAGTGAACGATCATGGCATCCAGTAAAAAGGGAAGCGCTCGAATACGATGACATGGGAATGAGGGTTTTTAATGTAGGTGTACTAATGGCATCACATTTAGGTAAGTTTGTCCAGCTGTCCATTCGTCGCGCCATCTCTTCTTGCTCTTCACTGTAAGTATGCGTGGAATAACAAAGATAAATTCATTTCGCCAACAGATTCACCATTTGATTTGGAACGATGTGGCCCAGCTGTTGATCTGGCTTTAAATGCAATCAACGAAGAGTTTTTGAAGCCTCACAATATAACACTGAGAAAAGTCCAAGGAAGGTATAATTGCGGTTATAAAATTTAAAAAGAATATTTTAGGAAAATAGCAATCTGAATTTTAAACAAAAGTATGAATTTAGTTTTTATTTTTAAAAACGTTGTTTAGTTTCCAACGAATCGAACTTTTGATTTTAATGTTGGTTCATTTTATTCATTGATAAAAAGAACTTATGATATCGTTATGTTTTTGAAACATGCGACCCAGATAATAAAAACCACCAACCTACAAAAGACATTTATATAAAATTTGGTTTTCATGCATAATACAAAAGCTTTTTTACAAACTAATTAATACGAGACCGGATTTATTTTCAGTGTATTCAGAAAGCCGAAAAGCGTGCGTTAGAAATTATACTTATTTGGGGTGATTAAAAGATTAAAGGTTAATATGCAGGCTAAAAATTCATATAAGTATAATGATAAGACGAGTAAAGGGAAATATTAAATCCGATCCATGGAGTGTTATCGCACGACTCAATATATTACATAGCAGATTGGTTGAGTTCACTGAGCAACAAAAAGTTACAACTGGATAATTAAAAATGCTCTGTAATGTAAAAAAAAAATAGAAATAAGCATTAGATTTTTTTTAAAAAATGTGTAAAAAATATCCTTAAAAGATTTCCAAAGATTCCAAAGAGACCCACCAAAAAACCTTTCAAAAGACATTAAAAAACTCCAAAAGGTTCCCAAAAAATCTCGCAGAAGACCACTAAAAAAAACCCAAAAGATCTCCTAAAAGACCACTAAAATATTTCCAAAAGAATCCCAAATACCCTCAAAAGAAAGGGAACCAAGAAAAAAACCAGAAAGACTTCCTAAAAGACTTCAAAAAATACCTCCTAAAACTCCCCAAAAGACCATATAAAGACCCCCAAAAATACTCCCAAAAACCCCCAAAAAATTGGCAATAGACCCTAAAAAGACACCCAAAACATCTCCCAATACTTCCAAAAGATCACCAAAAGACCCCTAAACACCATAAAAAGACCACCAAAAGATTCTCAAAAGACCAGTAGACTATTTTGTTTGATTATAATCTTTGGTTGAATAAAAGAGAACGGATCGAATGTTAATAAATATTTTATCTCAATACTCGTATATAAAAATGAAACTTTGTCTATATGTTCGCGCATAACTCGAAGACCGCTCATCCGATATAGCTTAAACTTTGTGATGTGGTTGGGACGGTTGGACTGGATGTTTGAAGGGGGTTAGTGCGGTAATGGTGCTAAGAGGGTTGACGTGATTGGTGGCCTGACTCGAAGACCGTGCATTTTTTTATAAATAATCTTATTACCAAGACTCACTGAATGACTTGCGCCAAGGCAATATCTTGTTTGAGTTGCTCAGAGGTTTCTGGTTTGTTTGCAAAAACTTTGCTCTTCAGGTATTCCCACAAAAAAAAGGACGGGTCAGTCAAATCCGGCGACCGAGTAGGACAATCAACATCACCATTTCTTGATATAACTTCCTGTGAAAAGAGGTCTCGCAGTAAATCTATTGTAATTCTGGCTGTATGCCATCTGTGGCACCGTATTGTTAGAACGACATGTTTATCAAGCCCAAATTATTCAATTCTGACATCAAAGAGTTTTTAAACATGTCACGGTATCGTTTGCCACCGTTAAGCCGTTTGCATTTTCAAAGAAGTAAGGTCCAATAATTCTTCATGACCAAAGCCGCGTTCGATTGGACTGAATGAATTGAATTAGTAGCTATATCTGAAGTAACAGAAGTGAAGAAACTGTTCGATTGACAACTCTTCACTTTAGTTAAAAATTGGGCGAAATTGGGCAACTGAAGTAAGTGAAGAGGTGTTCTGCTCGTTTAGTTACTTCAGATGAGTAACATTGACATTTATCTGAAGTGAAGAATACCAATCGAACAGTCTCTTCACTTCAGCAGCTCAATTTATTTGAAGAGTCGCTCAATTAACTGAAGTGAAGAGTTGTACTCTTAGTCCAATCGAACGCGGCTCAAATTGCACACCAGACTGTCACTTTTAATGAATTTTAAGGTGACTCATTCATAATTTTTGGTTTTTCCATAGCCCAGAACCGACTATTCTGTTAATTCACATATCCGTTCAAATGAAAATGGGCCTCGTCACGTATTTTCAGTTTTTTTTTTGAGGTTGTCATGGCCGAGTTCGATCTACTACACGATAAACAGTGCGTTTTGTTGGTACGCTATTTCTCCCAAATATTTCACGTAACTTTCTCATCATTAGAGTAATCGATGATTAATTTGCATAAAACGTTTTAACAATTAAAACACGTTGACTAATCGAATATTTTTCCATAACAAATTTGCCACGTATTTACTCCACGACTGCCAAATATGAAATTTCAAAACTAATATTTACCAAAATGGCAGCAAAACAAAGTAGTATATCTTCCCGGCGGACATGCTGTATTAGGGACAAGTCTACTAACATAAAAATAATTTTGAAGATAGAAAAAAAAGAAAGGTCCCGAAAATGTAACCATTCCGCGTATTTGTTGATCAAACCTCGCATAGTTAAAAAAAACAAACGGGTTTAATTTTGTGACGATCAGTGCAATATTTTTGCATCCAGGGTCATTTTTTCTATCAAACAAAAGCCACATAAGCTTAGACGATTAAGGCATGACGGATCCTCCTGGCGGATACATTTTAAAGCTAATATATAAGCAATTTGACGTCTATTTTTTCGTACGATAAGACAAATTATGGTGCTCTCACAATGAAAAACTTAAGACTTACAGGATTGTATGGATTTTGGTTTTGAGAAAAAGAAATGAATGAATGAAGAATGAAGAAATGCTCGTTATGTTGGAAATTCATACAATCCTGTAAGTCTTAAGTTTTTCATTGTGAGAGCACGATTACAAATGTTTATATATTGTTTTTCAATATTTTTCACAAGAGGCGCTGACTCTACTTTTACGATAGTCAATGCTTAAAAAATGGCTTTCTTTTTCTTATGGGGTTTTTTGTTCTTTTTTTTTGTATTTCCGACATTCAATCCCTCACTCACTGATATTACTAAATTACGATTTCATTTGATGGACGGGATGGGGTGCTTAAGTGTTTGGTGTGCATGCCATGGAGCTTACACAATTCTCCTCGCACAATAAGAAAATGTACGATTTGCACACATAATTGTATTCGTACCATAGTAATAATAACTGTAAACTGTTAAAGAATTAATCGTTTGAACTTTATGTTCGAATTATGCGTATCAGGGAGAGAAAGATAGAGTGAGAAAGAAAGAGAGTATCTTCAACTGTCGTTTAAGGATTGTTAAAGTCCTTGCTTCTTCGCGTGGCGGCTTTTCTTGTGCAATTTCGACTTTAATGCCATGATGATGGCATTCCCATCGATACCGACCCCCAAGGCAAAGTTCATATATTGTGTTTGCTCTCTAACCGTGACCCGATTAAACAAAAGGACAAGGACATCAGCACAATTGACGAAATGAACTCTCATCTGCCTTTTACTTGTAGTAGCACCACCCCCAGTATGAAATGTGATATCTATGTACATATTTTTGCGTTTTTTGTTATTGTGTTTGTCCCATCCCATCAGTTATCCTTCATGTTCAGGAGCGAAGGCACCGGGCCTGGCAGCCGATATGCATTTCAAGGATGATGTTATAGCCTTCATTGGACCAGCGTGTGCTTTTGCGCTAGAACCTGTTGCACGTCTGGCGGCATATTGGAATACACCAATCATAACTGGAATGGGTGATCAGGTAAGTGGCGAACAGTGGTGAGTATAAAAGTCATTTGTTTACCTTTGAGAAATGACATTTGTACAAAGCATTTTGGTACAGAAGTTCAGCGTTTTCGTTATATCTTTTTGACGTTTTTTTTTTGTAAACTTGATTTACCAGTTTAATCCAATTAATCAATAGAGTGGAGCAAATTACAGCAATTTCCCATTGAAACATGATCTTAATTTCATTAAAACTTTACGAACTTAGAACGAATGACCAATAATGAGAAACTTATTGCTTATTGCACCTTATCCGGAAAAACACACACTGTTTTCCGGTAATTCATTTCTTGATTGCGTACTTCCCGCAGAGTGCCTCTAATATATTTTCGCAGTGATTTTGCGCGTCCTCAGTGGAAATCCATCTCTCTCTCTCTGGCAATTAAACGTAATTAATTCCACTTCAATTAAACTCATCTCATCGCCGGGTTTTATCCCAGCGGTAACATTGTCATAATATGTTGTTGTGCTCTTAAACAAAACACGCGTATCCATTCACGCACAATTTTAATTAAAATGAAGATCGCACGCATTGTGAGTCGTGACGTAATGTTTTCTTAGTCCTTTTTGGAGATATCATATTCCATGAAATTAAGGGTCGTCTCGCCATGTTTAATTTTATTCAGCCGAACAAATCTAGAGGATATACTTTAACCCCCACGTGGTGCAAATGCAACAATTTGTAATCAAATTGCTCGCGTTCCATGCTGTGCCACCACCGCCGAGATGGTAGCGTCTTCCAGATTGTAGCGAAACAATAACAGAAACATGAGTTTGACACGCGTCAGACACGACATTAAGCTTCTTGGAGCACACACCTCAACCTCAGTGTATACTGTACACATCTTAAGATAACAAAAAAGTAAAAAAGGACATTCTCTTGAAATTTAATACCCATTAGTTTGTTCGAGTTATTCTGTTGTTGTCTTGCTTCAGCACGGCATCGACTTCCAGGATCCACCGTGTCAATTGTTGTTGATATTGATACACTTGCTGCATGACGATTCTCTGATGATTTTTCCGCGGATATCCTTTATTGTGTCTGTAATATATGCATTTGACTAGGTATGCGAGTTCAAGTTGAATTGCTTTGCGGAAGTACCCTTTAAGGCCAAGGAGCCGCAGCGAATTGTTTTTCGCTTCGATGGAAAATTCTCTTTGTTTTGAATTAATTTAAGTTCTCATTAATAGACAAAATTATAGTGTTCGAAATAGGTTGGCTGTTAATTTTATTCGGAAAGTTCAAGTCTTCTTCTAATGTCTTTTTAGCCTCCATCGGAAGGCGAATTGACCGTAACATCTGGAATCCTTGGAAAAATTCACAAGTGGAAAAACGAGAGTACGGTGAGTTCTAAAAATCAGGCGAATAGTTTTATAAACATAAAACTTTTTTAAAAATGTGAAAAAGGGTACTTAGCAAAAAAATACAGCCTAGAACAGTACAGAGATTGAGGACCACACAAAGAGCGGGAGTTATGCTAAATAGTCGGTGGTATCTTGTAATTAACACTGCGGTGTAAAAATATGGCAATCGCTGACTTAAAAGGCAATTAGAAGGTATTAGAATGACAGTTAGTAAATTTTAAATTATTCAGCTAACTGAGAAATTAGCGGCTCCACCAAAGGTGACAAAACTAATCTGGCACTTCTACGAGTAAAAGAATATATCAGAGCTATAAGTGACTATAAGGACTCAAAAGAAGAAGGATGGTATTATGTGAGGTCCACATAGAAGCTGTCTTTTTTTAACTCAAGCGAGTGAAGTTACGCAGAGTACACCGAGCAAATGTTTTACGTTAAAAAAACATCCGGTGTGTCCACTGGATAACTTTACTCGCTCTTACTCTGCCTTACGCTTATATTAATTTAAAAATTTTTCATGTAAATGCTTTAATAGGAGATACATATGTGTGCAAAGTTTGAACCGGGTTAAATTAAAAAAACTTAATATTAGAGCCCCTTCACTTTAATTTTTTTTTTTTCAAAAACTGTTGTCCCCGGAGATACACATGTATAAAAAATTTTGTATCAAAAAAAAAAAATATACAAAAAAATTTAAATTTGAAATTTTTTAAGAAAATCGGGTTAGTTTTTAAAAAATTTATATGGACACACCTCACGATCACTCCAAGAGTGTTAAAAAAAAGTTTTGTCCATCGGAGATACACAAGATTTTAAAATTTGAAGAAAATCGGGTTCGTTTTTAAAAAACTTATATATGCACCCTTCAAACCTTAGGGCCCGATTACTCCAAAAAAATTTACAAAAATTGCCTCAGGCCCGATCACTCCAAAACTGTTAAAAAAAGTTCGGTCTATCGGAGATACACATATGTTTAAAATTTAAAGTAAATCAGGGTAATTTAAAATAAAATAAATGGCCCCGCCCCCGGGCCATCCATCAGAGATAAACATATGTTTAAAATTTGAAGAAAATCGGGCTAATTTTTTAAAAAAACAACCCATAAAAATTAAAATTTTTCTTGTAAATTCTCTAATCGGATATACACACACACACACACACACACACTGCGTGCTCGTCTTGTGGCAAAATCATCCACGAAATGACGCAGCGGCAGCGAACAGCGCTGCTCATAAAGCACAGAGCTCAGACTTTGCCGTGATCTGATGCGATATAGCGATATTTAAAAATTGTATATTGGGGTCCCCAAGGGGCCGATCGCTCCAAATTTTTACAAAAAGTGTTTTCCATCGAAGACACACATGTGCACAAAATTTAAAGAAAATCGGGTAAATTTTGTAAAATATTTGTATAAGAGCCCCCCGAACCCGAGGTCCGCGGGGCCTCAAATTTTAATAGAAAGTATTGTCACCGGAAATATACATGTGTGCAAACTTTCAATAAAATCGGGCCATGGGAAGTGGGCTAAAAATTGATCAGAAAATCTGACCAGCCAGCCAGCCAGCCAGCCACGTGCACGCGAAGTTAATATAGAGAATTTAAAAATGTATACGGGCACCCCTCGGGCCCATTCGCTCAAAAAATGTCCAAAAAGTTTTGTCCATCGGAGATACACATGTGCATAAAATTTTAAGAAAATAGGGTTATATGGAGATACACATGTGTATAAAATTTGAAGAAAATCGGTTTAATTTTTAAAAATTTATATGGGCCCTGAGGCCCATTTTTATAGAAAGTGCTGTCTCAATTGACCTGCGCGGAGCTGCGATTTGACACAGATGGGCTTTTTTCTTAATAATAAATGTTATGCGGATAATCCAGAGACAATTCCAGTTTTAAAACATAACATGCGACTGTTATGCGCGAAATAGGCGCCGAAACGATTGGTTGGGATTGAAAAAGTTCTTGAAAACGGGATCACAGGATAGCTTACTGTAAGGCCAGAAGAGGGAGCCACATGAACGAAATTCATTCTAAAATCGGAGACTCCAACCAACACAATAAAATAAAATTTCAAAAAAATTGTATTTGTAAGTGGTCCACAAAATTACTGTTATACTACAGCTTTCAAAAGAACAATACGTACATTGATATTTAATAAATTGATATGTTAATGTATCATAATGTATTTACTTACTCCGCTTCTGGTCGAAAATTATTCAATGCAAAAAAATGTTAAATTTTGACGTCTTAACTGGCCATAACGTGGTTATCGTTCATGATCTAGGATAATGGTTATGCTAAGCATCACAAGTCTGGGGTCGTAGAGCTATGTAATCGATTCGGGGAGATTAGAATTTAGAACATTTTCACCAGACACAGATTATGTTTAAAAATTTGTTCACCCGTAAATAACTATGATATTAAACTCATCAATAATTAATAAGCATATCAGCATCGTCAATTGCGCTCATGTTTTTTTTGATTGACTCGAAAGAAGATTGATTATCTTGTCTTGATAATGATGATGATGGTGATGTTCTTGTTGACGCGTCGTGCGATGTCGATTAAAAGGCATCGAATTAAGGTTGTCAACCTACATCTGGTTAGGGAGACTATTCATATCGTCGTCCTGTGCCACGAATTTAGCATTTTAGTCACAGTACGAGTATGTACTCACTTTTAATCTGGCACTTAGCAAAATAAATTAATCCTGTTTGCCTTGCATTTGATCATTCATCAGTTGGCCAAGAATTCAAGTTTTAATTATAATGCCAGTGTGCAATGGTGGGAGGAATTAAAACTGATTCAACCGCTCAACCAAAGATTTGTTATGGCTGCTGTAAACCTGTATGTGCGATAGTGGATGTAGTGGAAATGAAAACCATAATAGATGTCCTGTGCATTGCATTCAAATCAACGCCTCTACGATTACTAATGTTTTGTTTGTTGTCAATCGATAGCGGTCATTTTTTTAAAGGTTTCTTTGAAATCATCTATAAGTTAGAACATACGAGTAATGTTTTGTAATTACAATTAAATTGATGTGGGTTTAAAAAGGTGCGAAAGCCCACGGAGTAATGTGTAAGTTGTATTTGGCTGATTATTCCCTTTCAAGTTTGAGTGATTTTATCCTTTGGTTGGCCAACGTTTCAAAGAAATTGAAGCACTGAGGTAATGGCTTATTAATTATTATTATTTCACATTCTTTTCTCGTATCACTGGATGCGAAATTGTCCTTATTATTTGGCCATTGGCTTCTCTATTTTACAGCACTACCCAGTCATAAAAAACCTCGCCATATTGACACGACATTAACGTCAAAGTAAACAAAACCACAACTGACAGCAGACTCACTCAACTGAAGGACAATCTACAAAATCGCCAACGGCTTCATCTGTGGTACACATTCCCTTAGCAAACGAGAAACGTTACTGTAATTTTTAGAAGTTTTTAACTCTGATGGTGAGTTCTAAATAAGGAACATAACAGATTGATCTAGTGCATTCCAGGTTGTTCGAATAGAAAACAGTAGAAAATATTAGAACATTTGATTGAAGCTTATGATTTACTCTAAATAGTACAAAGTTTTGCCGCAGGAATCAGTTACTCGTATTATTTGGAAATCCACCAGTCAAGTTGAAAAGTCCTTGCTTTCAGATAGAGCTACCACCTAAGTGAATCCTTCAATTTTATAATAGGATCAAAAGTAGACCAAACGAACAATATTCCAAGTTGTTACACATGGAAGAATATGTGGCGCCCTCCTTGGATGAATGGCTATAACTATTTTTAATTTCTACTGGTTATCTGTCTCTGTTCAATATTTTTTTCTCATGCGCGCGGTTTTTGCTTAATCTCTTTGCAATTACAGCATTTTCTGCTGAAGTACCTCACAACAGATTGCTCGAATTGGAATGACCAATAAAAGAATTCTTCAAGAAGCATATAAGTTAATAGGCGCGTTCGAGATGCGGAGAGCACCGACTAAATGCGATCCTCTTAAGTTAGGAGAAACAGAAAATCTCTAAGCTCTCTGTCATCTCGAACTTGTCTACAAAAGAACCGAGATCTATGTAATATCAGACAGCCAAGCAGCACTGCTAGCGCTAAATAGTCGAGTCTTTTATTCTAAGACAACGTGAAGCTGCTTCTGCTACTTAAAAGAACTGGCCAAAACCAACAAAATCACTCTAATGTGGTCTCCCGGAAACTCAGACATATCAGGGGGTCTTGAGGGGCTCTTAAAAGGGTTTTAAGGAATTCTTGAGAGGGTCTCGAGAGGGTTTTGAGAGGATCTTTAGTCGGGTCTTGAGGGGGTTTTGAGGGAAGTCTTAAGGGTGGTCTTGAGTGGGTCTTGAGAAGGTTTGAAAGGGTTCTTTAGGTGGGTTTCGGAGGAAGGGGGTCTTGGGAGTTTTGAGTGGATCTTCAGAAGGGTCTTGAGGCAGTCTTAAAGTGGTATTTAGGGAGCCTTGAGGGGGACATTAAGATGGTCTTGAGTGGTTTTCAGAAGGTTCTGATTGGGTATTGAGATATTGGTCTTGAGGGCGGTCTTATGGAATCTTTAGTAATATTTAAGGGGGGTCTTCAGCGGGTTTTGGAAGATTTTTTGTGGGGTTTTGAAGGGGCATTAAGGGACTCTTGAAGGGGGTTTTAAAACGAGATATTAAGGGGTCTCGGAGGGGTTTAGAGAAGATTCATGAAAAAGTTTTGAAAGGGTCGTCTCTAATGGAGTCTTAAGGTGGCATTGAAGGAGTCTTAAGGTCTCGATTATGTCTTGAGTGGGTCTTTTGGGGTCTTTTAGGAGTCTTTTGGTATTTTTAGGGGTTTTGAGGTTTTTACTTTTTTTTAAAAACTTTTTTTAAATTTTCTTTTGAATTTTTTTTACACGCTCCATACGCGCCTCATGCGACACTCGGCAAAATGAAAATCAATATGCACATCAATATGTTATACCCATGCCACTCACTGGCTTACGCATGTTGGGATGCACGCATATACATATGTGATTCTCAAACTTTGAAATATCTGAATGATAGCAATTCTCAAATCTTTTGAATCATACTAACAAAGGCGTAAATCACAATGGCAGCAACACTTTCAGCGATTCTCAAGGATCTCTTTTAGTGGTTTTCAAACTTTTATTTTTAGTAATTTCTATAATTTTGTTTGAAAATTTTTTCGTTGTGACATTCAATGGAAAAATACAAATTAGGGTCCTCGTTATTCGTAAAACGGGTGGCTTCGACTTATGGTAATATAATTGATCATAAAAGAAGCTGCAACAAATGATAACTTTTATATTATTACCTAAAACATTTCGGTTATTATTATTCAGTTTATTGTAAGACATGAAGATGAGCGTAGTGATTATCTTACATCGTGAAGGTCTTGATTGGTTCATGTAATATTATTTAACGCAGTTATACAGATGCAATAAGTGCTGCGAATAAAAAATCAATCTACCCCATCCACTATGATTAAGTTAAAGTTAAATCAAACGTCCTTTGTAATTGTTATTCCAATGTCGAACACTTCAGATTCTGTGATTTCTGTTGTAAGGTGAAGGATTAGCTTCGTGTTACTCGTATTGCGTGTGGGTTTTATAGGAAAATGAATAAACTGCACTAATGATGATAGCAATTCATTCCATCGTAATGAATTTTATTCTATGCAATTAAACGGGTATTATACTTGAAATTAAAGACAATTGAATACGATTCCAAAATAGATGAAAGTAATGTTTTTGCGTAGTAAGTACATCGAGACAATTTTTTTATTTATAAAATATAAGTTTCTTATTTTATGTTCCAAAGTCTTTGTTCAACTTTTGTGAGTCTCTTGATTAAACTCACAGCTACTAATTTAGTAAGATACTTAAGTGTAATGCTCAGAGTATTATGTGCAGGTGCATTTAAATTATGGGGCTCCTTGTGTGCCCTTGTTGTCCTGTTTTTTTTTTTGTTTTTAAATAAATTGCAAATCAACTTTTAAGTTCAATTTATCAAAATTTCCACTTAACTTGTAAAATATTTACAGGGAATGTTCAAGGACAAAACAAAATATCCAACCCTCACCAGAATGTCATACTGTCAGTGTCGGCTAAAATTGGTTTTCGCAAGCGTCTTCCGACAATTCAATTGGAAGCATGTCGCCTTACTTTTGGATAGGTCCGATCTTTTTTCTTTAACTGTGGGTAAGAACAAAAAGGGAGTGCATCTCAGTGCACGTAATAAAAGTTAAACTTTTTGGGCGGCCTTTGCTTTGATAAGATAGAGAGAAGGAATTTTAAAAGGGTTGATGATATAAAAAAAGAAGAGAAAGAGGCATTCTAGAATCATCCTATAATCATTCTTTGATTTACTTTTTACTTATTATTTTCTTAGACACATCCTACAATCATTCTGTAATACTAAAAGTAGTCTATACCCATCCTAAAATTCTATTATCATCCTAAAATCGAAAGTTTACTCTTAACGTGCATGAGCATGGTTCACTTTAAAAATTGCCTGCTCTTTCATCTCTTCAGTCTGATCTCTTTCCTACGACACTCCTAGGTAAGAATCTTGAATACGGACTCCGTCAGGAGGGTTTACTGAGTTTCGTTAGAGAACTAAACGGCAACGAAGAAGAGCCCTATGAGAACTACTTAAGGGACGCCAGTATGTATGCGAGAGGTAGATTTTAAAATCGAGTACGGCATTTTACCAGAAACGTCTTAACTGTATTTTTTCTAACTTCCTTCACCGTAAAACAGTTGTTATCCTTTCTGTCCGTGGAACATTAGTGCGAAAATTTATGCTGGCTGCGCATTCGCTAGATATGACCAATGGCGATTGGGTATTTCTAGATGTGGAAATATTTCAGGTATTTTCGTTGCTTGGTTTGGCTAATTTTAAAGAATTTAATAAACACAATTATGCGTTCAATCATTCATTCATTCATTTCATCTTTCGCTCATTTATTCATTCATTTATTCATTCATTCATTCCATCTTTCATTCATTGATTCATTCCATCCTTCTGCATTCAATTTGCACAGAACTCATATTGGGGCGATCACGATTGGGAAATGGAAGATGCGGACGATAGTAGAGCGCGCAAAGCATACCAAGCGCTTCTGCGGGTTTCTCTGCTACAGCCGACTAGTCCAAAATTTCAAGGATTCGCTGAAAATGTTCGCGAAATGGCAACCAGAAACTATAATTACACCTTTAGCGAAGGGGAAGAGGTTTGGCTGAGTCCGAGTAGGTATACCAATGATCGATTATATTAAATTACAGGTGAATTTCTTTATTGGAGCCTTCTACGATGGCGTTTACCTACTCGGCAAGGCTTTGAATGAGACACTCACCGAAGGGGAGGACATTCGCGATGGAATTGCCATCACCAGGCGAATGTGGAATCGCGATTTCGTTGGTAAGAGTGATGCAATTTTGGGACAAAGGAACATTTTTCATTTGGAATTGTCATTCGATAGGAATTACTGGACACGTTCGCATCGATGATAATGGCGATCGTGATGCAGATTATTCGATCCTGGATTTGGATCCGATTACTGGCCGATTTGAGGTTGTCGCCCATTACTATGGGTTGCATAGGTAGGAAAGTGGTGGATTTGAATTTGTTAACTATGTAAAAATTCACATTCGCCTTAGAAACTATTCATCGGTTCACGGAAAAAAGATACATTGGCCTGGCGGACGTGAGGGCCCACCACCAGATGTACCCCGCTGTGGATTTCTCGGCAACTCACCAGAGTGCCATGGAAATGGTATAACATTGAATAGATTGAGCTGGATTGCATCATTTTAACCCTTATTCTCCAATCTTGTCATCCAGAAATGATCATTATGTATGTGACATTTGCATTTGCAATATTCCTGGCTTTTACCACCCTCGTCGTCTATCTAATGTGCAAGTGAGTCAAAATGATGTGCTATTGGAGGCGTTTTATAAAACTTGAAAACAAATAATGTAATTTTAGGCAAATGAAACTCAACAGTGAACTGAACAATATGTCATGGCGTGTGCGACCGGACGAAGTGCTTCTGGAAGTGGGACGTCTTTTCGGCAGCAAAGTTGGTCTGCAGAAACTCAATGCTGAGGTTTTTTAAGAAGCTTTCTTAGTGATACAGTGGCTGATGTGACATTCATTTTTCCCTATACAGAACTTCTCTCTGCAACAATATGGCATTCATTCAGGGAGGGCGTCCATAGCCAGTTGTACATCGCTTCCACTGACACAAGTCTTCACAACAATTGGCATCTTCAAGGGGGAGCGTGTGGCAATTAAGAAAATAGCCAAGAAAAAGGTTGATATCACCTCTACGCTGTTGTGGGAGATCAAGCAGGCACGCGATGTTAGCCATGAAAATACGGTCCGTTTTGTTGGCGCTTGCATTGATTTGCCGCGGCCAACGGTGCTGATTTTAACCGAATACTGTCCCAAGGGAAGTCTGAAAGATGTCCTAGAAAACGAAGCCATTCAGCTGGATTGGAATTTTCGAATGTCTCTCATTCACGACATCGTCAAGGTTAGTTCTAAGTGTTGGTCTGATTGGTCTGATGGCCTTTTATGGACTATTTATTGTTGTTGCAGGGAATGGCTTACCTACACAACAGTGATGTTCAGGTACACGGAAAGCTTCGGTCGTGCAATTGCCTCATCGATGGACGATTTGTGTTAAAGATTTCCGACTTTGGTTTGAGGACTTTGACGACACCATCTGAGTATGTCAAGGATCAAAATTATTTTAACAGTAAGTGTGGGATGATTGATTCCAGGAAGATACCATGATCACTGTTTCTGCGTAGAGTTTCTATGGATTGCTCCGGAGCTGCTGCCATTGACTGTTCTTCCTGGCAACCCGGCTACTCAAAAAGGCGATGTCTACTCGTTTGCTGTAATCCTGGAGGAAATTGTCGTACGTGGTGGTCCCTATGAAACAGCGAGGCAATTTCTTGACATTCAAACCATTTTGAATCGTGTAGAGGCACACGAGTCGCCTCCGTTTCGACCGTTTGTCGGCCAACGCGACTGTCCACCAGATGTACTAGATTTAATGGAAAAGTGCTGGGATGATAATCCTGATGATCGTCCTGCTTTCGCTACAACTCGCTCTTCTGTACGTCTGATAATGAAGTAAGTATTGCAGATTGTCGACGGTGTCATCATCATCTGCTTCGGTTTTGCTTTTCCCTTTTTCCAGAGGTTTTTGCGAGAACCTGATGGATGATCTTCTGCGGCGAATGGAACAGTATGCCAACAATTTGGAGAGCCTTGTCGAAGAGAAAACCGAACAGTTGAGCATGGAAAAGCGCCGCACAGAAGAGCTACTCTATCAGGTATTACCACGTCCGGTGGCGACTCAACTCTTAGCCGGCGAAATGGTCCAGCCAGAACAGTTCGAATGTGTGACAATATATTTCAGTGATATTGTTGGCTTTACTGCCCTCTGTGCTCAAAGTGGCCCCATGGAAGTTGTCGATTTTCTCAACGATCTCTACAGCACCTTCGATCGCATCATTGGCTTCTATGATGTCTACAAGGTGAGCAGTAGTGTGTAAGGCATGGCAACAATGGCCAACGATATCCCAATTGAAACGTCCCTACAGGTTGAAACAATCGGTGATGCTTACATGGTGGTATCGGGTCTTCCAGAAAGAAATGGCGATGATCATGCTCGTGAAATTGGTCTAATGGCGTTGGCCATTTTAGACGCAGTCACATCGTTTGGCATCAAACACAAACCTGAATATCAGCTCAAGATACGAATAGGCATTCATGCAGGTCCTGTCTGCGCTGGAGTGGTTGGACAAAAGATGCCGCACTATTGCCTCTTTGGTGACACAGTCAATACAGCGTCTCGCATGGAATCGAGTGGAATACGTAGGTTGTCAATGGTCAATGGTCGCACATTCAATTAAGGTCTGTTATTTCTCTTCGCAGCTCTCAAGATTCACGTCTCCTCAGCAGCAAAAATGATCTTTGATAAATTCGGAACATTCGAAATGGAACTGCGCGGTGAGGTGGAACTTAAAGGTAAGGGAGCAGTTACTACTTATTGGTTGCTCGGTTGCACAGAGCCAGATCCGAGACCTCCGACTCCAATGAAAAACCATTATGGCGACAATGAGGCACCATTTCCGATTCTTTTTCCTGCCATTGGGAAATAGTAATTGGATTTTGTTCTCCGTCAAGTGTCAGAATTTGGATTCTTCTGCGTTGTGTTACATTATCAGTGTGTGCGCTTTTGTCAATGTATGAGTACGAGCACTTAATGTAGACGTGGTTTAATGTGTGTACTAGAGATAAGGAAGTACAAGCGCAAACACATGTACCTAAAACACTCAGCTTGGAAGCATTTTTTTGCTGGTAGAAGAAATGGCGGCTAACTAGTCAATCAGTTATACTCTCAAACTATAACACAAATGCATGAAGTTATTGAAAATTAACCATATGATTACATATATGTATGTATGTATATGTGTTTGAATGTATTGATGTTAATGCTATAAATTATATGAGATTCGTTGTGCTTGTAAATACTCAAGTAATAAATGTATATGAGGCTCGTATATATGTAATTATAGATCTTAATTTAAGCCAAAATGGAAAATTGAATAAATTGTACGAGTATGTTATTGATTGGAAAAAGAACATGCAAAAGTTTTGTTTCCTTCTCTTATCTGGATCGTTGAGAGAGAGAGAGTGCAAAATTTCGTTCTGAGGATGGTTATTTTGTGGCCAATCGAACAAGATGACAGCCAATTTCCGCAGTACAGAGTGTTTTTGTGTGAGAACCGAATTTCCCATGTATGCATGCCGTAGTGATCCGTAAGCAATGCGTAAGCATCTAAGATATCGACTATAATAGACTTGGTTACAGGAGCTAGTGTCAAAATTAGACATAATGATGGCTGGCTCCTTGTTGCAAAATTACAACAAATGGTTATAGTAAACTTTGCCCTACGGCTAGCAGTTGGGTTAGGTCGACCCAGTGGTCTGTCCTTACCCGACCTATCCTTTTTCCGATAAGCATGCCCAGTGGCGCTGCCTGGTCGAAGAAGCTAGTCGTTGGACCTGATTATTTCATTTGGTTCCGGAACCGCTATAATAAGTTCGTCAAAGAGACTGTTTTCATGATCTGTTTAGCGGAGATTGTTCCGGAAATGCCAGTACTAGCATACCAAGTGACGTTGCTAGTCGAACTACCGTCTTCCTCTTTATCAGAAGTACCACGGCCAGACGCTGAAACATTGTCGGTGCTTGACGTGGCCAAAGCGGTAGCTTACAATACATTTGCGGGTATTGAGTCTTTTCATGGAGGCGTCATCTTCCTTCTTCTTCACGGACGATGTGTGGTATAGGGAAGGAAACCTCTTCCACCATTATCACGCTCATTCCACTCTTAGTTCTGATCCTCTCAAAGTTCGAGCGCATCCACTCAGCAGTAGCACTGTCTGATGAAGATGAAGATCTGAGATGCGAGCTGGAAAAATGCGGCATCTTAATCGAGATGTCTATAACCGCCATTTGATCAGTTGTTAGAGGTTGAGAGAGAGTGAATGAGAGGCGCTAGCCACTTGGCTAATAGTAGGGACCTTAGGTATAGGTCCTATCCTGGCCTTCTATTCAACCTGATGTTTGTGAACCCAAGACTATAGTGTTACATCAAAAGGAACAATTATTTGCATGTTTACCGACTTAAGGTACGTAAGACGACGTACGTCATATGGAACTGCCGATAACAGCGTAAATACATGTATAGTTCCTTAATTAGAGTAAACAAGGTCCTTACGAAAATATAAGCCGCATTTGAAAAAAAAGTTGTACGAAACTAACTGGGTCCGTATGTGACAATTGTGGTCAGAAAAAAGTAGTTGGGGCGACAAGGTTTTCAAATGGAGACTCCATCGCCATGTCAAAGTCCGTTTTAGATGTTGATTGGAATTCTGATAGTGGTCGATCAAATATTTACTTGGCTTTGTCAGATCTTTATCAATTAAGACGAGAGTGGCAAAAGCATCTCCCCTCACGAAGCAAAAGCTGACGATGGCGACGAAACCCCTCCAAAGATTTCTCAAAGAGCAAAATGAGAGGAGCCTTAGAAAATATCTCGAAGACCTCTCACCAAATGCGACCAACCATCACACACTTTGGAGAGGGGCGAAGAAAACAAAACCTCCAAAACTGCATGAACCACTAAACAGAGTACCAAATTGAAACTGGACAAGCACCGATGATAAAAAAGCAAAACAAAAAAGTTTTTACGCCAAATCTATCGCAGTCCTTCGAATGCTACGAGGCAGAAAATTGAGACTCTCAATGGTATATAATTTTTGAGAAGCAGGGACGTGTCTTATGCTTTAAAAAATAGAATTAATTCCAAGAAGGCACTAGGTTACGACCGAATTACAGAGAAAATACTAATAGAACTCCCAGAAGTAGCAAATAAACACGTAAGTTGCGTTTTCTATCTTGTTTTAAACCTAGGTCGATAACCCCAACCGTCGAAGATAATCATGATCCTGAAGATCAGCAAGGACCATTTCCCTTTTAGCGTCTTATCGACCATTAAGACGATTGCCTTTATTATCCAAAGTATTCGAGAAACTACTACTCGGGAATAGGAGGGAATAATACCTAGAAACCAGTTCGGATTCAGAGTTATGCATGGTACGATAGAACACAATCACAGAGTAGTAACTGAGACTAGGAGAGTCTTCCATAAAACACAGTACTTCACGTCACTGTTTCACGTTGCACAAGTGTTCGACAGTTTGGCAACATATCTAATCTATCTAAATCATAAAACCGTACCTTCTAAACCGCCAATTAAGAATAAATTACAATTCTTCACATCAAACTCTATAATACCGGGTTTTCCCCAAGAAAGTGTCCTTGACCTACCCCTATACATATTATTAACATTAGAACTTCCAACGGACAACAACCTAACCATCTCAATCTTTGCGGACGACACCGCGTTACTAAGCACCCACAGCGATCCCAAATCCGCTTCTCATAACCTGCACCAAGCGGCTCGAGCTCTGGTTAATAACTTGGAGAATTGAAGTGAAAGAAACGAAAAGCAGACACATCACTAGTGCCCTCAAAAGGACTGCTCACCTATCACCTCTGAACAACATAATAATTCCTTAAAGTAAAGGTGGGAAGTATCTTGGTATCGACCTCAACAGATCAGTTACCTGGAGAAAATGCATTGAGTCTAAACGCAGAATTTACAATGGATGCTCAACAAACACTCCACCATCAGCCTAGATAAGAAAGTACTTCTCTATAAAGCAGGATCCAGGCAGTTTTGCCCAAGAAGACCGAAAAGAAAGCTTAAATTTCTGTGCGCAAAAGAGATAAAAACAAAGTACTAAAGAAAAGAAAACTTAGAGAGTAAGTATCCCGACTATCACAGAAGAAATCAACATCCAAAAACTGAAGTATACTACTCCAGCATGAGTCGTGTGTGCTGAAGAGATTTAAAAGTACAACTGTACAACTCTGTCAGCAAGCACAATGCTAACTCCAACTGGATCATTTCGTACCTAATTTAGACTTTAGATTGTATCACGTATTGTGTTAGTTGCTAAATTGGAAGATCTGGAAGATCCGAAGAACGACTACCGAATAAAAAAATAATCTTTTAATTTGTAACCAACGGCGACTGCCAAACGAACTATGGATCCGACGAGCGTAACTCGAGTTGCGAACTAGTCACACTAGCTTCACATACAGTAAAGTTTATAACGGCGAACACATTTTTACAAGGAAAAGCTACAAGCTAAGTGTAGGGAAATGCTTAAAAGCTCTGTAGGAAAACTTTACTTACTGTTAAACTGTAATGCGGCTATGTTGGTATTATTGATTTTTCTGGCATTTTTCTATCTGATTACATTCAGGTGGCTGGATAAAAATCGTAGCAAAGGATAACATAACAAAAAACATCCCTAATTTTATTTTTGAAAGAAAGTCCTTCGACATTGTAATGTCAGAAGTTGTAGTCAAATTTTCCATCCATTTGCAAGTGAAAAATCCTTTCATTAAATTAAATAGATAAATCCATTATTTAGTAAGAGTGAGTGCGGTGCTTTTCATTTGATTATTGTTAATGTAGCATAGCAATACAGAGTTAAGTTGAAGTACACCGCTAGCAGCTAAGAGTGATTTCAAGTACAGAGCGGAAGGAAAAAAACCATCAAACGTGTAATGTAGTGTAGTGTAGTTTGAAAGGAGTTTCCGTCGCTAACAACAATCCTTCTGTAGAACAGCAGAATAGAGAGAAACACTGAACACAAAACAGCAATCACATAAAACCGCTAGAAACACTAGAATCTTCCTGCCTTCCTTCCTGTGGTTCCTTAATCCTGCTTATTGTTTGTTTGTAGTCGGATTGCTTTTGCAATCCTTCAGTCATCATGAAAATAATGCGCTTGCGACACGCAAAACTTGTAATTATTCTAATAGTTCTAGCAAATCTGATTCTGTTTTACTACTCGTGGAAGTCAGTACTGTGGAAGACTCTAATCTCCATTGGCGGAGATCAATTGGCCGGCCAGCAGAATCCACGTCAGCAGCAGCAATCGGTTGAGAAACTCCCAAAATCACCAAAGGATAAAATCAAAACCGCAAACAAACACATCCGCAAGTCGATAACAATTGTGTTTAGGAATTTCTACAACTTCGAGAATGACATTAAATCATCGATTGACAGCATCCTCGAGGTGGTTCCGAATATGCAAATACTGGTGGTGCAGGACACCATACCATATCCGCCGGTCACCTATGAGAATAACGTGACTGATGGTGCGGAAAGTAGTGTGCGCTTTATGGACTTGGCATTCGACATAACCAAATCGGCACGGGATCTGAGTCCCCTGATGGCCATAAAAACAAAATATGTCCTCTTCATGCCGGACAGTGTACGGCTGAGTAATAAAAATTTGCTACAAAAAATTCTCAAGGACATTAATGGCAGTTTTTCGCCGGCGGCTGGAGTATCATCAAAGGTGACCGCAGCAGGAGGAAATGTCCCAAAAATAAAGCCATCAATGGAGGAGGTGGTGCGCCGCATTATTATTGTACCATTTGCTGGAAATATGAAATCGTTCAGCAGTTGTACGCAGATAAACTTGGATCTGGCCAACTGGACGATACAGTATGTCGCCGTTAATACAAGTGACAAGTGCGATTTGGTAGGAATATTTATGTTGTATATACGACGCATTATGTTGGTCAGAAAAAATTGTCTTTTCATTTTTGTTCTTCTTTCGGTTTAGTACTTGCAGAAGCATGCAATCCTAGTGGATACGGCAGTTATGGCGGAAATGCCCGAACCATTTGCAGCACCATTTCCTGAAATGTTCTACATCCAGGCAAAAATGGTAAAGATTACCGTAAGTATTTTGGTAGCATATAATCGTAATACTTCGGGAGTCCAGGGGCAAGTCTCAAGAGGATCTTGTTGTGGTCTTGAGACGATCCTGAGGTGCCATTAAGAGTGTCTTGAGGTGGTTTTAAGTGCAGTCTTGAGAGGATCTTGACAGGGGTCTTGAATAGGATATTAAAGGGGTTTTGACTGGATTTTGGGAGAGTTTTGAAGGGACTTCGAGACAGTCTTGAGTGGCGTCTTGATGTGGTCTTGAGGGGGTTTGGACTAGTCCTTTGAGGGTGTTTTTGAGGTTGGTCTTGAGAAGGTCTTTTATATAAAATGTCGTTATCAAAATTATTTTGTAGGATATCATATAACTTATCTGATATGAACTAGCACATCAATTCTCGTGAGTCCCAGCACTCACGTTTTTTTCAAACTAAACCCGATTTTGTTAAACTTTGCACACATACGAGTATGAATCTTCGATTAGAGAATTTTCATGAAAATTCGGTTTTTAAATTCTTTGTATAAACTTTGCGTTTACATAGTTCTGTCGTTCTTTCGCTCGGTGGTGGAATCTTGCGATAAATTTTTAACCCACTTCCCAGAGCCCGATTTTCTTTCAATGTTCTACACATGTGTATCTCTGGTGACAACATTTTTTGTAAAATGTTGGTAGTGATCGGGCCCCGGGGTCGGGGAGCTCCCATACAATTTTTCTGAAAAATGAATTATCTCCAAAGGACTCCGTCCCCAAAATACTGGATACCGGTGTAAATTCAAATGTGATGAGAATTAACAATTATCAAAGCTTATCTTTATCTTTTCCCCCTCTAGAAGACAATCTTTCAACAATCCTTTCAGGACGGTCGTCGCCTCTTTGCGTCGTATCATACAAAACAACGCCGCATGGAGAATCGTCGCCGGCAGTTCAAGGAAATGTACAAAAAACTCCAAATCAAACGCATTATCAAGCGAGCGCATAAGATCATCTCGAAGACAGATCAAAAGGACTCCAACAATCCACAGCACAACATCGTCCTGGATGCGCAATTCTCTTCGTCCAATTTCTCGCTGCCGCAGACAACCGAAATCGATTTGATCGGCTGTGAGCGAATGAGCAAATCGTGTGTCGGTCCCGTCTATAATATGCGGCCATTCTACATGTATCTGCAAAAGCACACACCCCCCTGTTGCCTGGACAAACTGAAGACAACGTTCAATCATGTCCTCGAAGAGTTCGAGAATGTCGGCATCCGCTATTGGCTGGATAATCATGCGCTTAAAACCGCCATCGAGACAAGCCAATTGTCGCCGAACGCCTACGACATAGACATCAGTTTCAATGTTTTCGATCTGGAGCGATCGAACTCGATGAAGAAGTCACAGAGCAAACCATACATCGACAACGAAGGCTTCTACTGGATCAAGGCCACAGATGGCCATTACTTTCGGGTGCAATTTTCAAAAATGAATCAAATTGGCGTCAATTTGTTGCCATTCGAGATCACTGGCAACGAAGTAAAGCCGAGCGGCTTTTTCGGCTGGAAGGCGAAGGACTTCTCTTCGGATTTTCTTCATCCCATGTCGACGGTGCTGTTCCTTGGTAAAAATATCATGTGCCCGAATAATGTTCGAGAGTTTCTCGATTACAAGAACATCAAGTAGGTTGGCCGGTCGCATTTATTTGAGTGTGATTCAATTAATTATATAACTAAATTTTTTTTCTAATTGTTATTATTTTTAATTATTCTGAGTCTGTAAATTTGACAAATATTTATGTGATATTTATGGCATTATGTTGTCCATTTTTGTTTAAGGTGGGGAAAAAAGACCAATGCATCAATTGTCTAAATGGCGATGTTACGGTCACGGTGGTCAATTTTTGTTGCCGCAAATGACGAATTTTCTATTTTTTTATGACATTTCGTATTAATTTCATCATCATTATGCTATAAACATTATAGAATTACAAATTGAAATCAATGTTTTCTTGTAAATGTACCTATTCAGATATCTACTAACTATACAACAAAAAAACCACAACAACAAAAATTATAATAATAAATCAAGAATTTATCTCAAATGGAGTAATATTTTTATTTTGTTTGTTTTGTTTTGACGTGTGTAACAAAATAGGATCGCCATGGCTCCAATTGTTAGTGCGTTGGACTTTGTGAGCGGGAGGTTCGATGTTCGAATCTCAGAAAAACGCCAACGATTCCACCCCTAGCAAATGTCTGAAAAACGTCCAAGCATTAAATAAATGCCATGATGTATAGCTTCTCAATTCGCTTTTCGGATACGGCATTAAATTGTAGGTCCCTTCCATTTGTGTTCAAAAATATAACTCGCACAACACGAATTGTCGCGAGAAGCTAAGCCGGTCTGTCTCGCCAAATATTAATATTTACAAAATATGGGAACACTTTTTCGTATTTTAACTCAAAAATTATTGGTAATAGCGAAAAATACACCACGTTATAGCTAAAGAACCAGAGATTGTACGCAAAGATTACGCATTTTCTGGAGAAAATTGACCTCAAAATCAAAAATTAGCATGGGCAAGAAAAATGGAGCAGGCATAGAAATTGGATATCAGAAAGCTCGAATAAGATTTCAACTTTATAAAAACGCAGTTACAAAGGCTAGTATTTCTTCTAAAAATGAAGTCCTAAATGAAGTTTCTACCGTTAGTATTAGCAGAGCAATTACCGTTAACATGGGTCAGGGTACTCCAAAGTAAGATTTTTCTTAAATTTCCGATAAATGATGTCAACATTAGAGATACCCCTTACTGTAGAACAATTTTTTTCTTAGAATATACCAAAGAATCATTTCCCAAATTATTGTGCACGAATTAGGGGACACCCTCTATATTTGTGCCGGACTAACTTTGGAACGTCTAGAGTCTAGACAAATTTCCAAAAAACTTGATGTACATATGAGTTACAATCTGGAAATCGGGGTTGGTCGATGGTATTTATTTGAGGTGAAGAAGGGCTTGGGGGCATAACATACGGTTTAAAAACAGCCACTGCCTCGCCCAGGAATTTTTTATTGATTTTCGTTAGGTACTTTGTCTTCGGTGGTTTCAAAGGGGCTTTGGTAAGGGGGTGGGCCTATGGTTTTGATAAGGTTGGTGACGGTTTGTCGGAATAAAATACTATGGGTGGGGAATATGCCTCGCTGGTGGGCTTTGTGGGACCTATCATCAACCCTTGGGTTTGTGGACTTGGTGGTATTTTTGGGTTTGTCGAATTGGGGGCTCCATCGTCTCCCAAAGGAATGAAATACTGTGGATTGGTGGATGAATCGACCTCCTGGCTTTTGGTGGTTTAATGGATTTTGGTAGTTCGGGGCCTTTGTTTTCCTTCAATCGACTCTCACCACATAGTTAAGAAATACCAAACTGTATGACACCGGCTCTAATGCAGGACCGGTGTAGGGTTTTTGCAGAAGGCTGGGACTTGATCCCGGTCGTAAAACTAAATATGGTGATCATCACCGTTGCGGTCTATACAGTCTTGGAGACAAGGGAGAATGAAAAAAGAGAACGAGAAGAAGATGGAGAACAAGAACGAGAACGAGATCAAGACGAGACGTAAGGAATTTTGCAAATAAAAGCACAACACAGGTTCGTTCATTCACAAATTACACCTTTAATTCACAAATAGTAACAGTTTACAAATTCACACTGGTGATTACTTATTATTCGCAAATTTTTTGTAACAGATAATAAAAACACGACAGTTAGGGTTTTCAATATCGCTAACGGTCTGCCACAAGGCGCAGTAACGGCGCCAATTCTGTTAAATATTTTTATTTCCGAAGTACTTAAGGATATGGTGGCATCCCTCGCTTATGCTGACGACATTATGCTATATGTACACGGCTAGAGAGTCGAGGAAATCCAAAGAAATTTTGCAAAGCATGGAAAGTGTGGAAGCTTAAGATAAGCCATTAAAAGTGGGAAGTTACATATACTGATTCGCACCCCTTTAAGACGCGGAAATTACGACCTTCGACGAAATTGGAAAACTTGCAGATAACTGGTGCAAATAGCTTTCAAACTCCAACAAAGGCGGTAGGTGGTATTCAGGTGTTTACTTGGATGCGTTCTTGTATTACAATAAACACATAAATAGCGCTGTAAAAACGGGAAGAACCGCTTTTATTTAATTCACGCCATCTGAGATGGGAGGCGAAGGTTCTTTGTTACCAGGCGTTCGTAAGACCAATTTTAACGTATACGTTTCCAATATGGTGGAACATCAGTCCCTCATGTAGGGAAGAAATCCGCGCCTTTAAGAGGAAAGGCCTAAGAGCGTTAACGAGTTTTATTTTGAGAGCCTTTTACTCAGAACTTCGAGAGAGCACTGGAGAATGGATTGATACCACCAGCGGCATTCTTGTACCTGGATGCACTGGGCTATTTGTCGGACACGTGCAATGTGCCCGTAATCTACCACGTTACTAGAAGGGCAACGGACAAACGCATCCGACATGCTTCAATGACTTTGGGTAATCAGAATGCTAACTGGAGATACTTCAAAAACATACCTGAACGAGACCGTAATAAAAGTAATGCAAATGAATACTGGTGGCTCGACTGAGGTGTGGCTGAAATTCAACCCTAAGGATAAACGGGGGCAGCGTCTCGAGTAGCCGGCACGATGGGTATCATGTTGTCATATTGGCAGCTCTGTGATGCCGGTTGTGCTGGGGGCTTGGAACGCTGCCAGCAAAATATTAGGAAATAGTCGTTTTTATGTTTTTGTTATTCTTTTTTGTTAACTAGTTTTAAGTATTTTAAGTAGATAAAAAAATATATAATGACGAAGGTTTTTTCTATCAATTTTTTATAAAACAAATTATAAAAAAAAATATATAGCGATAAATATAAAACTTAATATAGATATAGAATATAATGAGAACCAATCTGGTCATTTATATAAAAACTAATATAGCTTGTAAGTTTCGTTATTTACTTACTAGCGCTAGTATTAGAATTTTAATGGAATAATAAATAATTGATTTAAAAAAAAATAAAAAAAAAATGTGTTGAGGTGACGTAACCGATACATCGTAGTGAGAACAAAGCTATTAAGGTATAAGTCACCTTTGTTAACAAAAAATTTATTTATTTAATTAAATATACGAGTAGATCAATGCACGAACGGGTTCCTTTATCTATAAAACGATGTTCTAGGTGCTCC
The DNA here is from genome assembly GCA_947095585.1 of Nephrocerus scutellatus. Classification (NCBI taxonomy): domain Eukaryota; kingdom Metazoa; phylum Arthropoda; class Insecta; order Diptera; family Pipunculidae; genus Nephrocerus; species Nephrocerus scutellatus. The sequence goes on along the minus strand of OX352762.1, from coordinate 111,264,456 downwards.
TCTACATTCGGAGATCCGCTCCTCGAAAACAAAGCATCTAAACGCACGTTACGCAAATTTCAAAGGCAATTGAAAAATTAATTTAAATTTTAATTCTAGAGCTATAGCCTATTGAAGGGAGCATTCATAACATAACAGGTGCAAAAGATTTTAGCTTTGTGCCGTTGTCGTTGTGTCCTGAATAATATCACCCTCGGGTAGTTCGCGTACCAACGACAATATCCTGTCCAGCTTTTGCACTTGTAAAGTGTGTTGATCGAGCCACAGTTGTTTCTTTGGTGGTTTGACCATAACTCGCAGATTTGGAGAGAGTTTCAAGGATGTTGTTGTCCCCCTAAGAAGAAGGAGATTAAAAATATTTAAAATTTGGCAAACCTAAATTGTATATTGAGTGTCGCACTCACTTGTCGTCGCCCACAATGATAAAGGGCAACTTATCGTTGAACGCCAGCCGTGTCAGCTTGCTCTTTCGCTTTGGCACCACCTGTTGCGAGCAAATCGCCTTGTACTTGTTGACATTCAAATCGAAGACGAACACTTTTCCCTCTGTGGTAACTGCAGCGAAAACCGTGCTCGAATAGGGCGCCCATTTGACATCACCCACACAAGAACCCAAATCGAAAATGAATAACGGATCGCTGCGCATATCTTCCCAGACTTTCACTCGCCAATCGCCACTGCACGAGATGAAAATATTCGAATTGAATCGATTGAAGTCGATGCGATAGACGGAGAGGTAGTGCGCCTTATAGGTCATCAGGTACTTTGAGCTGTATGCTGTGCTGCATTTATAGATGAGACCCTCCTCTGTGCCGATCAGGAATATCTCCGGTTGTGTCGGATGGAAGAACATGCAAGTGCCACAGTTTCTTAGGCGCATCTCGGTACCATCGGGTCCAGCTATTACGCCGTTTTCGATGAAAAGTGTTATGATGGTGGTTATCGCCAGTTTATTTTGCATCAGGACCCAATTAAAGACCCTACCATCGGCAGAAACTGTATAAAAGTTGATCTCACCGTCTGCCATGTCAGGACCCCATTTGATCTTCAAAGAAGCCGAGAAAATACAAAACAATAAATTCCATGGATCTGCTTACCTCCCAAACACTCTCAGCATGTTTCCCATTGACACCCAGTGAGGCGTACAGTGGTTCCTTGTAATTTTCTTGAAGATTATGAACGGCAACATTCCCATCGTAGAGTCCTAAATTGCGTATGTGTTTCAATTCAAATGCTTATTATAATACGTACGTACCTATCGCAACTAGATACGGATATTTCGGATGAATGTCACAGCACATTACACCACTTTCTGTCATAACTGTAAATTGGAAAGAGTTTTGATTAGAATCCTTTCATCACATGACATACTTATGTAGTCCGGAAATGATGGATTCTTAATGGTAAACAAACAAATAGCTCCTTCCATTGGCTGCTTCATGAAATCATCTAAAAAACAAACACAGAAACTTCCCAACTCTATGCTCAACGGATGCAACGTTAGTACTTACGCGATCCAAAGCACACAGCAAATAAATCGTAGTAATGTGGATTGAAAAAAATATCTGTGACGTTCATTTTCTTTGTCTTTTCGTAGGAAAATTTCCACAAGGGCAACAGAGTGCCTTCGCCTTCGCGAAACTCATCAGAAGGATCCTCCCAGTAGCGATAGTCATTGGCTATGTCATCGTAGATATTCTGATTGATCATGCGCTCCAGTATCTGCCAGCATTTCAGGTATTTCTTATTCAACTCCTTGGCGGCCGCTTGTTTATCTACTTTCTTTTTGGTTTCTTCTTTTTTCCCCACTTGCGTTGCCGGAGGCTGCAAGGTACGCGGATACGAAAAATAAATTGCAATTAGATAGATAAATGTCACTCCATGGCAAGCAATCATGGTAATTACTTTCTTATCCTTTTCTCTTTCTTTTTGAACCTTTATAAAGTCTTCCGCGTACGTATCGTAAATATTCCATTGTAAGACATTGGAACCATAGCCGGATCTGGGCGGTGGGATAGTTTGCGTTTCTACGGACTGCCAATGCAGAGAGAGAGAAAGAGATTTTGTTATTTTAACCGTTCCCACACATTCTGTTCATATACTTAACCCTAGAGAGATTTTTAATTGTCAATGCGGGACGTTCACAGTAATTGAATTGATTGATCAATTTTCGCTTCTTCGAAGAGGCTGTGACTTCTTGAAGGTTAAAGATCTTCGATAAGTTATTTGTGTGTGACCGTGTGTAAGACAAAGAGTTATATTACCAGGCGCGTCACCATCCGCTGCAGCATTATCAGCATCTTCGGCACCTTCCCCAGCTTCATCGGCTTCCTCACCATCGTCGACATCCTCGACATCCCCGGTCTCATCTTCCTCTTCTTCTTTGTCGGTTGCAGCCTCCTTAGTTTCCTCTGTTTGGATACCGACTAACGTGCGTCGTTCTGTTTCTACAACTACGGATAACTTTGGCGGTGCAAGAGTCAATCCTTCGAATAAACGATTATTGCTTAAGTTATTTAAAACTTTCTACTTTGGGTTGCAGAACCCACACACTTTACCTTCATCACCCATTGCTTCGATTTGTCTCCTTGCCTCTTCGGAATCTAGATGCAATGATGTTCCCTCAAAACTAAGTAGTGTCGCCATATCCGCCTCTGGTGGTATCTTTGCGTATTGTAAACTATTAGCTTTATACGATGGACAAGTTAAACTCGGGTTGGGCTCGAAATCCCAAAATACAAAATAAAACATAGTGTATGGGAATTTTGTGATTGTGGATTTTGTGTTTGGGATATTGTAGGTCTGGGGATTTTGTGTTTTTGGATTTTGTGTTTGGGATGTTGTAGGTCTGGGGATTTTGTGCTTTCGGATTTTGTGTTTGTGGATTTTGTGTTTGGGATATTGCTGCTCTGGGGATTTTGTGATTTTAAATATTGTAGCTCTAGGGATTTTGGGTTTGGGATTTATAGCTCTAAGGATTATGTTTTTGGAATATTGTAGCTCCAGAGCGTTTGAACTTCAGGATTTTGTGTTTGTGGATTTTTGGTTTGGGGCTTTAGTGCTTAGGGATTTTTTGTTTGTGGATTTTGTGTTTGGGATGTTTTTGCTCTGGAGATTTTGTGCTTTGGGATATTGTAGCTCTGGGCATTTTGTGTTTAGGATATTGTAGCTCTAGGGATTTTGTGGTTGTGGAATATATGTTTGGGAAATTGAAGCTCTGGTGATTTTGTGCTTGTGGATTATGTGTTTGGAATATTGTAGCTCCGGCACTTTTGTACTTCGGGATTTTGTATTTGTGGATTTTGTGTTTGGGATGTTGTTGCCATGGGGATTTTGTGCTTTCGGATTTTGTGTTTGTGCTCTATGTGTTTGGAATACTGTAGCTCTATGGATTTTTTGTGTGTGTTTGTATAGTTTTGGGGATTTTTTTGGGATATTAAAGCTCTGGAATTTGTGCTTAGAGATTTTGTGTTTTTTGGGATATTGTGTAGTTCTGTGGATTTTTTGCTTAGATATTTTAGTTTTGGGGATTTCGTGTATCTTCCGTTTAGCTACACACATGTGTATACACTTACCGGAACATACTCCCTATCTTTATAACTGTAGACGACTAAATTCTGTGGTACATTCGTGTTGGTAGTCGACAAAACTTTTGTAATTTCCTCGCCCAGCTCAGCTTCAGTTAGATCCAGCTGATCATCAGGTTTCAGCAATTGTGTTGACTTCATCCATGACTCGAAGTCATCTCCACCGGCGCCAGCACCTTCTCCTTCGAAACCACCACTGCCTTTAGACGTTCCTGGTTTTAATGTTACCTATACAATTTTGTTGAAGGAAATAAACGTAAGTCTTTTGTACAAGATTTGATGTAAATATCTAAGGGACTTAAATGTGCATAATATACAAATAAATTCCATGAAAATTGCAGGATTTTTTTGGAATGATTGTGATAAACATATATTAATTTATGTTGTGCGTTAAATTCTGCTCAATGCATCCTACATCTGAATTAAAATCTCTTGCTTATGAAAGATTTTTACGAAGCGATTTTTTACAAGTAGTACAACTAAGAATTTTGAATAAATAAGCGTGCACGGCAAAGAAACTAATAGGTAATATAGATGTATATAGATGGAATATAGAATAATAGATGATGAATAGATGATTTTTACATAAGGTGTAAACCAGCAATAGGCAGCAGATATTTTACGCTACGTACTTATGTGCATAACATACTTACGAAAAATGTGTAATTTTTGCGTCTAAAAATTATTGCATTGCATATACCAAAAAATTCATATTTTACTAAAATTTCTATAATTAATTATCAAATCTTGCCTAATTATTTACAATTACATAAACTCCATATGAACAGAGTTCGCGCATTTATTTGGGTTTGGATCTCTAGACTCTATTATCAAAATGTCTGTTATTCTCTTTTGTTATGAAACGGGAGCTTACAAATATTTCTAATTGAAGAAAATTACTTAACTTACCAGATAGTACATCCATATGAACAGAGTTCGCGCATTTATTTGGGTTTGGATCTCTAGACTCTATTATCAAAATGTCTGTTATTCTCTTTTGTTATGAAACGGGAGCTTACAAATATTTCTAATTGAAGAAAATTACTTAACTTACCAGATAGTAGTAGATATAGTATCATATAAAAGGAGTAAAAAATCATTTTTAAAATTGGGTTCGAAGTCCTAATCTTGGAAAAACACCAAAAATCTTTAACGGTCCCACCTTTCGCAGATGTCTGGCAAACGTCCGAAAGCAATAACTGCCATAAGAAAGCTTCTCAATTCGCTTTTCGATTATGGCTTTTAATTTTAGGACTGGTTCGATGACGAATGTAAGCTAGTGACTGAACGTATGAATGTTGCGTACTGAGCAATGCAACAATCTCATAGAACGCGGGCACGGAAATGAATATAAAGAGCTCAGAAGATATGAAAAAACAGTTCATCGGCGACAAAAAGCAGCCTGGGAGAAGAATCTTGTCCGTGAACTAGAACAGTACAAAGAGCGAGGACTGCACCAGGCGTGGAAGTTCTACCAAATAGTCCGCGGTATGACGCAATATACACCGCGTTGCACATACTGCAAAGACAAAGAGGGTAATCGGATTCCCGATCTCAAAGGTAAAGATGGGAAGAGCACTTTCATGAGGTGCTAAATGGCCAGCTAACTGACGAATTAGAGGCTCCACCAATGACTAAAGACCACACTATGCTGCCGCCACCAAACATAGACGAATTTAGCAGAGCGATAAATCGGCTCAAAAATAATAAGGCCTCGGGACCAGAGCTCAGGATCTCAACGGAGCTGATTAAATCAGGACGCCCTGTACTTCGAGGCAATTCATGAACTAATCGAAATCCCCGATTGGAGAGATTTTTTGTGGGAGACCAGGACCGCGGACACCGGTTGCAGATCCAAATATGATGATGATGATGATGATAGTTTGGGACTTAGACATTCACAAAATTTCAGCTCTATAGGTCGTGTGGAAGGTAGTTAAAAGGCACCTCAAGGTAGGCCAAAATACAGACACAAAGGGGTCAAGTCAAGTTAAATAAAAGTTTTTAAAAATAGAGAAATTATAAAATATTTGTGTTGAATTTAGTGGCAAAAATTTAACTTTTGCGGTATTTTAAGCAAACAGAATATACCTTTAGTTTTCCAAGGCTGTTCTAAGCCCATTTAAAGTTATTAATTTGGCTGTCAAAACCAAATGTCGGCTACATCAATGTCTCGAAGTTTTGGCATCAAAAATTCGTTGATCATTGCTCTATACCGGATGCCATTGACGGTGCCGCACTAGCTGCTTCATTTTTAAAAAAATAAGGACCGATTATGTGTGACTCCAGATGTGACAATTTAGTTTTTGGTTTGTTTACTAAACTTCCAATTGATTAACCAACGCATGACGCCTAAGGGCCATCTATAATGGACTTGAGTTGGATTAATTTAGCTGATGTGAACGACTCATTACATGCAATTCGTATGATGTGATCATCATTTGCTTTTGGTCGGTTTCGTCAAATTTTCGTTAACTTACGTGGGATAACGCAAGCTGTCAGTGAAGTGAGATATTCGGTGTGGAAATTTGACAACTGAGAGAATTTGTGTAAAAAGCAAGTAGTTGCTATAGTTTATTATGGGTTAATTAAAGAATGAGAGAAATTAGCTAAGCTTTTGGTTTGGTTTTGTCGTGAGAATAAGCCCACTGCAGCCCATTATAGTTGGCCCTTAATCGTCGTTAAATACCATTTTCATGGCGTCAACAGCCGCGATTTTTTCTTCTGTACTCCTATGCACTCCTTTCAGTCTGGTCGGTGGCGTTGCCATCAGGTAGCGTGAATGTAGACCGATATTTGCTTGGTGGTTTCAGTAGGAAAATTGTGTGCACCATAAAATTCATGAAGTACTCAGCACTGATCTTGGAAATAAATATTCTCAATTTGTAAAATAGGTTCCTTAATTGAAATTTCACTTTGAAGTGTCAAAGTCAGTTAACCTTATTCACTATTGAAAAAAAGAACTTATAAAAAATTTCATATAAATTCTCCAATGTAAAGTTTGAATAAAATCGGGTTATTTAAAAAAAAATATGGTAGCCCCTCAATCCTGGGTGCCGATCACTTCCAGAAAGAAAGTGTTGTCTTCGGATCTACACATGTGTGCAAAGTTTGAATAAAATCGGACTTTAAGAAGTGGATTAAAAATTGATCATAAGATTTGGCCAGCCAGCAACAAACAAACAACAAAAAGTTCTTAGAAATTGGGCAAAATGTTAATTTCAAAAAAATGTTATAAATTAAAGAACACTTTGTTAAATTTAAAAAAAGTAATGAACTTAGAAATTGTTGTTAAATTTTGAAAAGTTCTTTTTTTCGTTTACCACGTTAGTTTGTTATTTGTTTACTTTGAGATTTGAAAAAACATGCGTAAAAGTTTGTAATAATCAACTAGAAAGTTGTGTTTAAACTTGCATGCGAGAATTACTGAAGTCATGCGATTTTTAACTGAAAAGTACCTCGGCATAATTGTTTTGATTGTCATTGGTACTGCATTTTGGTATCCCTTCAGCACCGTCCGTTGCGGTTTCAAGGCTCATTTTGTCTTAGAACGTAGCCACCAATTACAATAAGAACTTTATATCCCGCTATACGCGAGTATATTCTCGTTCAATTCAATTTATGTTTACCTATTTACACTTTTTTTTAAAATTTTTGTTTTTAATGAAATACACTGCCTGGAACCGTTTGGTTGCCAGTTTATGGCAGTTTATGTCGATAGTTGCTAAATTCTTGGCTTATATTATGCAAAATCAAAAACTACTCACAAACATCATCAAATGATAAAACTATAAGATATTGCAAGAAAACACAACTAAATTTATGTATGTACATCACCAATATAACACAACAATAATAATTTGTACCGTGGCTGCATTCACAAGTTTCCACATCCTTCTAAGGAGTAAGTTACAGAGCGACTAACTCGTCAACATGTACAAGTAGGTAGCAAGTGGTTTTTAATAAACAAACAAACCAACAATTCGGATCAAGCTAGGACGTCCACAAGGAACCCTTGATATTTTCATTCCGTCAACAATATTAGGAACATGAAAACTAATTTTTCCTGTCATGACCTCAATGTAGAGTATCACGAATTTAATTGACTATACCGTTACGATGTCAATAATAGTATAGTAATAATAATAATGATAATGATGATGACGATGATGATAACAACAATTTCTGAGTTTCCTTACTTACCTCCTCAGCTTGTGGTATGTTGTTACAAAGCGCTATAGAGCATGAGGATGTGCAAAGTGCTGTGGCTTATTACCATAGTGCAAAGCGGAAGAGTTACCTTACATGGAGTTGTCATACATACCCCAGCTTTAGCAGCCACGACCGACATTTTTCGAGTCGCTTGCATATTGGCCGTTGAATGTACCTGTCAAGCATATGAACGAACAAATTGTACTCTAATATTGCACTGTAAGTAGTGTGGGTATTAGTAGTAGTAGAAGGAATGAGAAGCCTCATCAAGGTAATTAACAAAGTTTTGCGGTAATTTATGAAATAAATTAATAAAGAACTTTGAGTTATTTGTGACTTTTGACGAAGAGTTGACGATTCCCCATCCGTCCCGCACTATTATATTTACTACATGCTTATGGACTTTTCGATTAAATTCGAATTGTCTTCATTTGATTACATAAATGACTTACGGCACAATACAAACGGAGTTGAATTTACATGTGCACTGATTATCATAATGTATGTATATAAAAAAAATATTTTATATGCTTGTACACTTCTACCTAACTAACTCTGGAACGCCTTGACCAATTTCAACCATTATGATACCATGTACATATTAATTACCACCTGGAATCAAACATAGTAGGTTGGGGGTTGATCGATGGGGTGTTACCGATATTAGTGTCGATTCTTCAGTTTTTGTGGTCGCTGAGATGAATAGTGTTAATAGGACACGCCTAGAGGTGAATGGTATCTTCCAGTGGTGAAGGTGGTCGATATTAGTTTTTTTTATATTTTACGCACGCGTATAGGGGTTGCAGCCTTCTAATGCTCGGATATTTCCTTGGCACAGCGTGGGCGTTTAAGAAAAAGAGGAGGCGTCTATTAGCTTGTGCCTTGAATGCTTGTGTATCATAGTGATGTGGAAAGATAGAGCTCGATAGAGCTTTCCACATACGCGTTGTACGGCTGAAAAACGAGTCTCTGAACTTTGGCCTTAGATGGCCTAAGATGGGCTTAATGGTAAACTGTAAGGTTATTTTTCTTTATTTGTAACAAATTAAAATTAAACGTACTACACGGAACAAAAAAAACGAGTATTATTTGCTTTCTTTTGCTTTAAAGGAAAATTCAGCAACACATATTGAATGCATTCCCACTTGGGTGATTTCGTGACAACAGCCAATGAAACAACATGATGATAAAGGATAAAGTTTACGTTGCATAATTTCCTTCAAGAAAATATTAACGTTTTGCTGAAGGAAATTCTGACCTAGAAATTGTTAAAGTACTTAGACAATAACCGCCAAAATGGATGTTGGTGGGGCGGTGGGGCCAACAAACACATGAACATTATAAATTCTTACAATTTTCTCATGATATTTATGCATCTAGAACTGTACAGTTTAAAGTTCAAAATTCATATTCATGAGACACGAGTATTCCTAGAAGGTTAAATTTTTTTTTAATACGAATTTTGTTTCAGTAAAGGCAAGCAATTCACTACCGCGTTCATTTTGTCGCTTTCCAAACACTTGATTATTTGACGCAGCGAGCTGCGAGCTCTGCAATTTCCCCTCCCGAAAAAAAATCCAAAAAAGAAAAAAACATTCGGAAAAGCTCCTATAAGAAACCAGAAACCGGTGCAATGCCAAATGGAGACCTGTATCGCAACATACATGTACAGGCATCTATGAAACCTCTGCGTGCCGACTCACTGGTGAAATAGGCTAATGCATGAGAACCACGACAATTCAACGGCAGGACACATGAGTGTTCGGTAGACGACGGAAAGGGTATGCAGCAGGTACTATAGCCAAGGATGTCCCGGGATATCCAGCGAGACGTCAATAAATGACAACTCTGAGAACGTTTTGAACCTGATCAACAGCGTCCAGCAGGAAAGATGCTAACGCAAATACCAAAAGAAACTTGTGTGGTGTTATGTTATGCGCAGACTTCATGGGAACCTTTCCTTGCTCAAAACATGGACAGAGATACCTCTAAGCAAAGTTACAGCAGAAGGAGTACAAAAATAGCTTAGCAAACGTATACTGCCAATATTTGGCAAATCTGGCAATGGATCACAATTCATAGCTAGAGGTTCCTCTCTTTAAGAGTTTTGGAGTTGTTGTCAAATTTTTTTCAAAACATTCAAATCAGTACACTCCGCTTGAGTTAAGAAAAATTTGCCGAGTAATTTCATACGGTAGTATTGATAGGACACAACAGCAAGGACGACTAAGACTTTTCTGGAAGGATACCATAGATCAGTGCAATAGAAAAAGAACAAAAATAACTTAGGTATACCAAACTGAAGTTTGGTGTGTAATAAAATAGTTTATGGGGTTGGCCAGATCAGTCGTCGTTTGTATTTCGAGAAAAGAAAAAGAAATAAGATGACATATTTGCACTTGCATCGAGGAACCTGAAAATCTCGCAATTCTCGGTATGTGCGTTAACTACAAGCTTCGTTGGAATGACCACATATTTACCGTCGCTAAAAATTTCTCAGCATTTTTAGGTTTTCTAGACCGTTGCAAGAAATAAAACTTATCGGTGACGAATATATAGCGAAATCAATAGATTCGCTTGAACACCGCAGGAACGTTTCTTGCTTGTTACTGTTTTATCGCTTCTTCTACCAGCGGTGCTCAAGAGAAATAGCCAGCTGCATGCCACCTCTCCTTGAATTCAACCGCAATACTCGTGGCGCTCTAAATGCTCATCAGTTTACCGTCAAGCCCATCTTCGGACGTACAGTTAAATTCAAGGATTTGTTCTTCAGCCGTACAACATGAATGTGGAATGCTCTGCCAAGCTCTGTCTTCCCACATCACTATGATCCACAGGCATTCAAAACACAAGCTCATAGACATCTCCTCTTTTCTCCTCCGGGCGGTACAGAATCTGAGGCTGCACACAGACCACATTTTCTGTTGATGGTTTTGCTGCTGTCATAGAGGGCCACGCACGCTTTCTTAGCTCTGTTCTTTAGCCTTCCAGCTAAGCTTCCTATCAAAGATTACTCCGAGATATTTGGCGGTAAGGCTGTGACTTTTCCCATTGAGTTTTTTAAAGGATTTAGTGGTGAACAATACCAGGGTTGACTCCAAGTCCACAGCTTGTTTCCCAGGAGCTGACTATTCCCAGGACCCTTTCCACAACTCCACTGATCACGGAAAGGTACTGTCCTGATACGAATATCACCACGTCATCTGCGTATGCAACTACCTTTTTCCTATCCTATTCAAGTTTTAGTAGCATTTTGTTAATTACCATCATTCACAGTAATGGAGAGATGACCCCTCCTTGTTGAGTTCCTCTGTCGACTCGTTGGGTAATGTTACAGCTGCCAAGTTGGCATGTATAATCGTGTTGAATGCTTTGCAAATAGAACGCCAAACCAAAACCAAATTTGACAAGAAAAGCACACTGTGATGTGTCTGCTTGCTCTCCCTTCGCCATCTTGCTGAGTAAACGAAACATTACATGTCGATTGCCGACGGAATAGATTTTCATTGTTCAAACTATTTTGAGGTTTATGGTTTTTCACAATCAGATTTCAACAGTCAGCTTTAAAGACAAAACCAATCTGCTTGCTTCATATTTCGCTCAATGCTACCAGATAGCGGGTTGTCGCTGCCTGTATTTTCAAGAGTTAAATCCTCTATGGGAGGAGGTACTCGTCAAGTACCTAGAGTATTAAATTATCTCAACATCAATAGATCTGCTAGTTCTGATGGTATTTCTGCTATAGTTTTGAAGAGGTGTTCTTTAACGTTGGCATTGCCACTGCGCAGGCTTTTCCATTTATCTTATTCTTCTGGAGTCTTCCCAAGGAATTGCAAAACGGCCTTTGTCCAGCCCGTCCCTAAAAAAAGGCGAACCGTCATCTCTTTTCTCGTACTGACTCGTTACGCTAACATCCATACTTCATAAAGTTATGGAAACTCTGATCAACGGTAAGCTTATGCAATACCTTGAATCTTATGAAATCCTTAGCGACCAGAAGAACGGGATTTGTAGGCAACGTTCTACAGCTGATCTGATGGCTTATCTTACTGAAAAGTGGAACCAGTCTATTCACAAATTTTGTGAAAACAAAGTTGTTGTACTCGATATTAACAAGGCATTTGGCAGAGTCTGGCATCAAGCTCTCTTGTCGGAAATGAACGCCCATGGAATTCATAAGCCCTTGCTTGATTTGGACTAGTAACTACCTTCTGACCGTTCAATCCAGGTGGTTTTGGATGGTTTTTAATGCAATGTTCACCACAAAAACGCCGGTGTTCCCCAAGGCTCTGTTTTGTCTCCGACACTCTTTATAATTTTCATTAATGATCTTATATCCGCTACTTCCAATCAAATTCATTCTTTCGCTGAGGACAGCACTCTTAGCTTTTCACATGATTTCACGCTTTCTACACGCCCCGCTTCATCGTAAGTTGAACTCAGATACTCTGCTCTCTAGGTCGTGTGGAAGGTGGTTAAAAAGGACCTTAAATAAGTCGAAAAATAAATTCTACCTATCACACGCGTATTCGGATTTTGGATAAAGACAATCACAAAATTTAAGCTCTTTATGTCGCGTGGAAGGTCGTTAAAAAGGACCTCAAATTAGTCGAAAATATAGACAAAAACGGGTCAAGTTAAATAAAAAAAAATTCAATAAAGTTCAAAACTAAGGTTTGGACTTTATTCCGATGGTCTTTAATATATTCCCTCGCAATTTTCAGTACCGCTTATTAAACCACTTAGTTGGAACTTTAAATAGCCTAAGCATAAGCTGGTTTTATATATTTTGCTCGTACTTACAGTCAATCGTTTCTTTGCTGGCATTCTGAAATTTTTTTATTGATTTCTACGCACTGTTGGTTGGTCCACTTTTCCACTCCGGAATAGACAAAATTGGACACAAACACAAAAGAAATCGAACTCTTTGGAAACCCGGTTATTATTATTTAAATGGGGGAATGGAAAAATGTAATGTAAACGTTTACGAAATGAGAAAATATTTAAAATAGTTGTAATGTAAAAATGATGGAAATATATTTATTATTGAGATTTTATTAATTTTCAGTCAAAATCGGAAGTATTCGTATACAGGGAATTTGTTTGTTTTTTTTCTGTTCTGTTTACGAGTATATGTCAGTGTTTCGAATTAGGAAAGTCACCAGTAACTATAGAAATTTGCCATTTTATTGATATTCTATTGATTTGTTTAGATTATATATGTGCTGGCGATGGAGACTCGCCACAGAGCAAAACTATCTTTTGTCTGTGCTTGCGAAGAATTTTCTGTCTATCGGTTTGAATAGGTTAACGTGGCGCAAGAATCCATTTTCATCGAAATTCGTTGGATCAAAGTTGAAAGTTGGTTCTGTATTCGAAAGAGGCATTGTGAAGGATCTGTCTGATTTTGCTGGTGAAATTGTCGATATCCTGCTATGCGAAGCTGACATAAGAATGGAGTTTTGGTGGAAATGTCGGTCCGGCGTTGGGAGTGATATTTCGTATTTTGACATATTCCTCAGACAGTTTTTCCGCTTTTCAACTTCCTCTAAGGCACGCAATAAAATTGGATTCCTGCCAGAGTTAGAATAGAAATTATTAAGAAAACAAAACGCAAATTTTTTCTTCCGCTCACTTTACTCGATTAATCCAATTGTTAATTTCCTCTGCGGTCTTTGTCTCATCACCTATATAAGGATTTTCCCTGATGTGCTGGTTGCGTTTCAAAAACAATTGAATTTGAAATTCCTGCTCAGCAGTGAGTTTACAGCCGCGGAATTCGATTCGGTGAATTTTCGTATTCTCTTCGATGGCTTTCATTAGGTCATCTGTGGCAGGGGAGTTACCCAATGGGGTGGCAATCATCTCCAACTGCTCAAGTGGCAAATGAGACTTTAATAGTTGCTCGGCAATGCAGGCGATGCCTTTGTCGGTGATTTGCATTCCAGACAGACATAAATGTTTCACATGACGAGAAGTGATCAAGGCAGTTATAAGACTTTGCAAGCCTTTCTCACTGATTTGATTCTCAGCCAGTCCTAAATACTCTAATGACCCTTGGTACACTAGCACGCCTTCGGCGAGCAGCTCCACAGCAGACTCAATTAAAAAATTACCCTTTAGTTGAAGATGTTTAATGGATGTGGATGCTTCCAGCAGGCCATACAGCGAGTCACCACAGTCATCTTTCAATTGACAAAATGCAAATTCCAAATGTTCAACACTGAGATACTTTAACGATTGCACCAGAATTGCTAATTTCATGGCATCCATACGGCTGTGGCGAATTCGGAAAATTTTTAACTTTTGCAGGAGAGTAAGGGCTCTGAAATTAGGAGTCGATTTAGATTTAAAGTGGATCAAGTTAGACGTTTAGCGTGGCTGTCGCGACTCGATGGTGCCTATTTTATTACTTAATACTCACTTTGCCAAATTCTGCACATCAACGTAGGAAAAGTTAAACATTCTGCTCTGAAAAGTAATCCCCAGTTCCGGTGGTAGAAATTCAATTGTCAATGAAGTTAAATTTTCCAGAATTCCCAACACTCTCAAGTCGATGTGATGGCAATGTTCTGCTGGGTAATCGTATCTTTTCTTTTCTTCCTTAACAGGTTTTGCCAACTGTGGTTCTTCCTCACCTCTTTCATCATCGCTATGCTCAGACTCGGATTCGGATTCGGATTCTTGATACCGCTGGAAGGATTTTTCTCGCATCGCTTGTAAATGGTGAATGTGCAGTTCCAATATAAATTGCTTGCAACGTTGTGTCAGATCGCGCATTTCATCTTCTATCCACACTTCGTATGGATGATTTTCGATTACATCAAGGTACTTTATGGCAATCGATAGATTCTTCCAGTTCACTGAGGCATCATGTTGTTTCGCATATGCTAGCATCTTATCCTTGCACTTAGCCAGGAATACTCTCTTCCAATAGACTTCCTTTTCACCGATATCAATGCATTGCAGTAAGTTAAGGTCAACACTAACATATTCATAAAATCTTCGATGAAACACTTCATGATTGTGAATGAATGCTGGAATTGGTCCTCCTTTGTAATGATTGCCAAGCACTATCAGGCTAAGATCTTGAAGTGGAAGTACCTTGAAATTTTCATTGAATTCCTCCGCAAAAACAGTTCTCATGTTTTCGCTTTTCAAGGATATTGTTTCTATTGACGGTTTGTAAACTTCAAGCGATAATTTCACCAGCTCATCATTAGGAATTCCTATTGAGTGGATGTGCAATGGTCGACCTTGTTGTTGATTGGCCGGCAAGTTCATTTCTTATATGTGTCATGTGTGAGAAAAAACTTATAGAGGAAATATTTTTGAATTTCAAAAGTCAAATGATTGCTCTGTTTCCTGTATACTAAAGCTTAAAGTTTAAGAAAATTGTCAATTATTGCCCTTAAAAAATATATCGAATAAGTTTGGGACAAAAAGAACAAAAAGGGCAATTTTAAGAAAAAACAGACTGAATTAGATTTAGGTCCACTAAAGGCAACATACTGAAGACATTGTATATACTTATTAATCCATTCAGATATCATCGGTAGAAATCCAAGAGCTGTACAGGATGCTTTTTTCAGATCAAGCGGGCGGTACAGAATCTGAGGCTGCACACAGACCACATTTTCTGTTGATGGTTTTGCTGCTGTCATAGAGGGCCACGCACGCTTTCTTAGCTCTGTTCTTTAGCCTTCCAGCTAAGCTTCCTATCAAAGATTACTCCGAGATATTTGGCGGTAAGGCTGTGACTTTTCCCATTGAGTTTTTTAAAGGATTTAGTGATGAACAATACCAGGGTTGACTCCAAGTCCACAGCTTGTTTCCCAGGAGCTGACTATTCCCAGGACCCTTTCCACAACTCCACTGATCACGGAAAGGTACTAAAGCTTAAAGTTTAAGAAAATTGTCAATTATTGCCCTTAAAAAATATATCGAATAAGTTTGGGACAAAAAGAACAAAAAGGGCAATTTTAAGAAAAAACAGACTTTTTCTAAATTTTATTTCATTTCTTTTGGGTAGAGAAAGATTTTCCTCGCCCCTCTACATTTTTGGATGGTTCGAGCAACTTGGCTGCCTTTATGCGACTAAAGCTGCACTTTTTCCCTTTTTCTCTCTCAGGCCACAATGAGACCACTTTTCTAAAAACAGAATTTTCTAGATTTGCCCCTTTCAGGCGGTTACATTTCAAATAATCTAAAGTCCTACAGCAACACAAGAGTATTTATTTTTAGTACGCAGTATTTTCTTAGTTCTAATTTAGCACTTATTTTTGGTACATTACGATTTATCTAGGATTGGAATCCTCTGCACTACCGACTACTTTTCGTAGCATTTGCTTATTTTAAGTATGCAGTTTATACATTGCGATTTATCCTAGGATTCTAATTCTATTATATGCGCTACGTCGGGCCAAACGCCTCTATTTATACTCAATAAAAACCTTCCAGAAACTTCCATTCTTATAGACAGAAATATCGAGAAAATACCAGAACATTGTAACAACTTTCCTTATTTACAACTAACAATACTCATATGTAATGAGACTACATTTACAATCATGTTCTTACACAAAAACCGGGAAACCCGACAAACCGGTTTGACTACCTTGGTTTAAACTGGTTTCTGGACTTAAACTTAAAGTCCGTTATATTTCAAATAATCTAATTCAACCCAAAATTATGCAATTTTTAAGACACAATGATATGAAGAGCCTACAGGTGATAATACACTGACGGTGTATTTGTTAGGAAGAGAGCTAAGAAACAAGTCAAGGGTATTAGCGTTATGACTTACAATGTTTGGAATTCTAGTGGGTTCTTTTGACTCTCACATACGACTGTGTTTAAAAGAAAATTAAATATGGACCACTTTCCAGAAACGAATAGAAACGCAGAACATATAACATAACAAGCTGGCTGGCTGGCTGGTCAGACCTTGTGATCAATTTTTCACTCACTTCCTAAACCCCGATTTTATTCAAACTTTGCACACATGTGTATCTCCGATGACTTTCTATACAAATTGGAGAGTGAACCACTGTGAAGTCAAATAGGCTGCCACCACAGCGCTTCTTAACAATTGGAAAACAAACATCGTATGGCCCACTGGAAAACGTCAAATGATAAATGAGGCTATTTTCATTTAATGAAACCCTTCATTTACACAATGATAGCCCAATTTACAAAATTATAGCAAAGCTAGCGAGCTTTCTCACAGGTTACTGTGGCTTGCGGTATCACCTTGTCAAAATTATCCTCAGACCCGGAATGTAGGTTCGAACACATTCTCTGTGAATGTCCAGCATTATTTTGGAGACGTATTTTCCATAGGGAGATATTCATATATTTTGCTACTCAGGACATACTATCCTTGATTAGGAATGTGGTACGTCTCTTAGATTAATTACACCGTATGATACAATAGATGTTATAAGGTCTCAATTTCAGGGTGGTTACAAAAACATAGTTGAGTTAAAGCTGAGAAATCCTATTTGCAAAATGGGGCGTTCAAATGGAAAAACTCTTTACTTTATTTTCGGCATACATGGCGAATACGCAATCTATAAAAAAAAACTAACAAAAACAAAATTTCGTACAAAATTTTTATTGTAATAATCTGTATAAAAATTGGTATATAATGCTAATCGCAATACGAATACAATATTATTTTAAACTTTCTCTGTACTGTCACAGATTCCTAGCGGTGGGCCATCTGTTGATTTCTTTTTTTAACTGTTCCGTACTTTTTCCTTACATCAGGCGCTAAAGGGGTTTTGTTCAGACCTTTCATTAATTAAATTTCGCATATTCTCTGCAACACAGCCCGCACTTCTCGCAATATTTGCCAGAGTATTTCTATATCTTCCTGTGTAGATTTGGCACTGCATACCAATATCAATATTTTATGTGTTAGTGCGTTAGTCTTGCCAGAGT
Source organism: Nephrocerus scutellatus (assembly GCA_947095585.1). Taxonomy (NCBI): domain Eukaryota; kingdom Metazoa; phylum Arthropoda; class Insecta; order Diptera; family Pipunculidae; genus Nephrocerus; species Nephrocerus scutellatus. Next base: position 111,246,712 of record OX352762.1, on the reverse strand, counting down.
CGAAATTACAGACGCATTTAACAAAGAATTCAATAGATAGCCCACACTTTATAACTTATGAACATTTGCTAATGGTTCATCTCAATTGTCGCACAACCTTAACTGGAATCTCTGGTATATAAATGCAAGCGATGCAAATCATCGGTCCGAATATTGCTAAAAACAATAACCAGACAACGATCGTAAGCTCCATTGGTGGTTCCATAAAACTACAAATAGTTTATTCTGGTTCTGTTTTTGGATTTTAATCTGGGATAGTCGAAGTCCCGCTTTAGCAGAAATCGTGACGTTCTTTTGCTGCTTTTTCAATACTTATGCGTTTAAAGAAGTTATTGTTTTGAAAAATGAGAAAAAATTGTAAACATTTAAATCTAGCTACATTCTAGTATCACTTAGTATGAATTGTAATGATAAAAAATATTTATGTATGCATGTGAAGGCGCTTTTATCCATCCGTGTTCCTTCTCCTTCTGACTTCAGTTATCGAAAAGCCTAAGATCGCCACCTAAAAGAAGAATGAGAGAATTTAATTTAATGTAAGTTCTCTAATAGTAGATACATATCGTGTGTTTAAAATTCGAAGAAAATCGGGCTAATTTTTAAAAAAATTACATGGGCACCATTGGGATCTCAGAACCCGATCACTCCAAAAAATTTGCAAAAAGTTTTGTATATCGGAGATACACATGTGTTTAAAATTTGAAGAAAATCGGGCTTATTTTTAAATAAAATTTATGGGCACAGATAAAAGAAAATTGGGTTAATTTTTTTAAAAAAAATTGTATGGTGCCTTACGGCCCTGGGGCCCGGGGTCTCCAAAATTTTTACAAAAAATGTTGTCCATCGGAGATACACATGTATAAAAAATTTGAAGAAAATCGGATAAATTTTGTAAAATTTTGTAAATTCGAGGCTCGACGGGCCTCAAATGAAATCGGACTTTGGAAAGTGGGTTAAAAATTGATCGCAAGACTCCAAGAAACAAACAAACAAACAAACAAACATACAAACATACAAAAATACAAACATACAAACACACGGGCACGCGAGGTTAATATAATACTTAAAAATACCCGCAAAGCGAAAAACAAAGGTTGATCAATGTTTGTGTTAGTTTTATTTAGCACAAAGATACACAGTGCCGTTCAATACCGGGTGACTGACACGAAGTGTTACCAACTTCAGACTGTCATTGCTGTCAAACCAGTAATGACAGAGCGCTCAAATTTACACTACTGACAGTTCATTCCATTGTTTACAAGCGTACAAAAGCATTTTAGTGGGAAATATTCAGAAAAAACGTTATCCGTAATGGAATTCAAGCGTAATAGTGTGATTGCTCTGTATTTGGCTGGAAAACCACTGCTGCAGATTGTTAATCAGTTAAAACATCTGCATGTGAATAAAATGTTTGTGTATCGCATCATAAATCGTTATAACGATACTGGCAGCATTGCAAAACGCCATGGTGGTGGACCGAAACGCACTGCAACATCGCCGGATATCATTAGGAAGGTGAAGGCCAAATTGGCTCGGAATCCGCGCCGTAGCGGCAGAAAAATGGGCTCGTGAGGCGAACATTTCGCTCCAACGGATGCAGCACATATTGAAAGATCATCTTGGACTAAAGGCCTTGAAATTCCCAAAAACGATGGTCTCACCGATGCTCCAAAAAAAGTGGAAAGTGAAAAGAGCAAAGGAGTCGTTACGCTTGCACGAAAGTGGCGATTTGCCGAATTTGGTTTTCTCTGATGAGTCACCGTTCGTTATTGAGCAATATGTGAACAAGCTAAATTACCGGATTTACTTGCCCGGCCGTTCTACTGAAAATTTGGATCAACGGATTGCCACTCGAAACCAAGCGCCGCCGATGGTGATGGTTTGGGCCGCCGTAACGGCTGAAAGCCGTTCACCGCTCGTTTTTTTGGACCGTGGCATCAAATAAATGCTCAAATTTATCGGGATCATGTGTTGGAGGAAGCGTCGAAGCCTTAGACACAAAAACATTTCTGCCGCAGAGCCTGGACATTTCAACAGAACTTGGCGCCGTGTCATAAAGCGCGTGTCAATCAAGATTGGCTGAGAAACAACGTTCCGCGGTTAATTTCCACTGCCCAATGGCCACCAAATTCACCGGATACAAGTTCGCTAGATTTCTCGGTTTGGGATATTTTGAAGAGCAAAGTGTCGATCATCACAAGCAAGCGCTTCGCCGGGAATGGGCCAAAATACCGCAGAGCCACTCTCGTGCTGCATGCAATATCTTTGTCGGCCGTATCGCGACTAAGGGTGGCCAAATCGAAAACTGCTAATGCAATTCGAAAACTTAAATATTTGTGAACATTTTTTACTTTGATTCAATAAAATTCATCAAAAAATAAAAATTCTGTGGCGTGTTGTTTTTTGTAACACTTCGTGTCAGTCACCTTGTATATTAATCTTGAAAATCATAACGTACTATGGCCAAAAACCTTCGACAACCTGCCAATAATTTATAATAATAAAAAAGTTCAACGTCTACAATTAAGCCAATTAAATATTATATTATTAAGAAAATATATTTTTAAATTGAAATTTTTTAGAAAAATTGGTTTGTAAGTGTGCCTAATGTTAAAAATTTACATTTTCCCGCCTCGATATTACAACAGGCTGAATGGGGATGTACTATAGCCTATAACCATTCTCCAACTGCCAATAACATACATTGAAATAATAAATAACAACCGTATAAAATTTCATTTTTATTTATATAGATGTAGATGGATGATATATTATACAGTTGTGTATGTCTTTTAAAATGCTCTTTCTTTATCTCTGTAATGTTTCAAAGATTCAAAAACATTACATTTTCTTTAAAATTCAGATCGACAAATGCTTTCAAAGAACGTTCACTACTGCTGTTCAGGTACTGTACTGTGATGCACACGTTCTCTTTTTTAAGCTTCGTGCTTCTTGTAATACCGAGAGAAAAACAAAAAACAAAAATCAGATGTTTATCATAATATAAATATTAGTTTTGAGATTAAATACGAGTACATTTACCCACCCACTACACTTAAACAATGCATTGCCGACAACAATTATTACAGCCAGTGTACCCGATTCAAAAACAACAAACACTTAACTGAAGTTATTTTAACCATTTTATTGTATTTAATTAACTTGTTTGGATGTTTGTAAACAAGTTTCAGATTGTTGGGCATTTTGCCCGCTATTACAACCTTTTACTTTAGCCGCAATAAATTGTTAAATTCAATTCGAATGATACGAGTATGTATGTGCCCGGCCAGCGCCGATTTACGATTTGTTTGTTAGATACAGAGGGTACTAAAGTCTACGTATGTATATGATTCGTTTTAACAAAAACCCGTCTGACCTAATTTCATACGTCAGCGTTCAACAACTACTATTCAAGGACCCTAAACTGTCGACTTCAAAGCAGTACTTTCTGCTTATTACACACGACTTACAGGTAGCCGCTTCTGAAAGTTGATCACTTTAGCTTAAGAGCTTACTTGATACTAAATAGAAATCATTTTGAAAACATCTAACCAAGTTCTTTGTATTGAAGTCGAGCTGAAGTTAAGCTGTGTAATTTGTTGTTGGTGGTAAACCAGATGGTTGTGAGAGTAGCAGAGCTACAAGTTCCAAGGTAAAAGTTTATTTCAGGTTACATTCACAGAAAGAATATCATTATTACAGGTGAGTTATTTCTTAAATGTTAGTTTTTGAGGAAAACAAATTTTTATAAACAATTTATGAATTGATAATGTAAGCTCACTGGTAGAGAGGAAAAAACTTATAACTTGTATTTTAGGTATAAAAAACAATTGCCAATTAAAATGTCATTTAAATGAACGAACTTGAAGCAATTTCTTATTACAAATTTGGGTCGAATCATTCCGAGGAGTTGTGCACTCAAATGTGATTCATATAGTGATGAAACCACAGTTTCGAAATCATTTTCTATTTTTTAAATTCTCTGTATTAACGTCGCGTGCCCGTGGTTGGCTGGCTGGTAAGATCTTGTGATCAATTTTTAACCCACTTCCTAAGGACCGATTTTCTTCAAATTTTATAGACATGTGTATCTTTGATTGACCACATAAATTTGTAAAAATTTGGAAGTGATCCAGTTCTGTTTGTTTTGCAGGTTTTGTAGGAGAAGGTTCAACGACGAATAATATGAACCGTACAGCGAAATTGACGTACTGGACGTTTGAGGTGGCTTGGATAATATTGAAACCAAAGGAGGATGGATGGTATGACTCGAGCTGTAAAGAGGCTTCTGGGATTAAAAAGGTATGCTTTCCGTTTTACAAAGGTAACCCTACTGAGGAAAACCGAACAAATTTTAAACGAGTCAGAAATGATTGCAATGCTAATCTTCGGCGAGTCAAAATCGCCTACGACCGAAAATTAAGGCAAAAAATACTACAATGTCCCATAGGTAGTAAAAATTTTTGGTCATTCGTGAAAAGAATAAAAAATTGAGCCTCGTCGTCAATTCCAACGTTCATTTATAATGACACTCCAGTTGTCAACTCTAAATACAAAGCCTATATGTTTGCTGCACATTTTGCAGCTAGCTCCACGCTTTCAGATTGTGCATTGTTGAATGAATGTACTCGTGCAGTTGCTAGAGAGCTAGAGTTTTAAATGAACTCAACATTCACAAATCCGCTGGGCCAGATGGTATTTCCCCATTAGTTCTGAAGAGGTGTTCCTCCAAGTTGGCATTACCAATGCGCAAGCTTTTCCATCTTTCCCATTCTTCTGGAATCTTCTTTTGGATCGCTTAATTTAAGGTATTTTGAACGGTTTTAAGTCCAAAATACATCAGATAAATGCTGGCGTTCACCAGGGCTCTGTTCTGTCTCTGACGCTCTTTCTCATTTTTACTAATGATCTCTTGTCTATTACTTCTAATCCAATTCACTCTTTCGCTGATGACAGAACTCTCAGCTTCTCATATAAGTTTGAGGATCTTCCATCCACTTCTAATGTGGAAATCAAACAACTAAATATGTTAAGCACGTTAAATTCTTATCTGGACAGCATAATAAAATGGGGTGAACACAATCAAGAAGAATTTAACGCTTCCAAAACACAATGCTGCCTCCTGTCGTCTAAGCGAATCCTAAATCCCATGCCATTATCCATGAATGGCACTTGCATCGAAGAAACTGAAAAACTCGCAATTCTTGGTATGTGCGTTAACGACAAGCTTCGTTGGAACAACCGTCGCCAAAAATGCTGCGAAATGTTTAGGTTTTCTAGCATGATGCAAGAAATATTTCACTCCCTCTGATCTGGCTTCTATCTACTGTCTTCAGTAAAGTTCCGGGATTCGTTCTTCAGCTGTACACACGTCTGTGGAATGCTTTGCCAAGCTCTGTCTTTCAACATCACTATGATCCCCAGGCATTCAAGACACAAGCTCATAGACATCTCCTCTTTTCTCCTCCTTTTTCTTAACGCCCACGGTGTGCCAAGCATACATCCGAGCATTATAAGGGTGCGACCCCCTTTTCGCGTGCGCAAATTATAAAAAAAAATAGAAGTAGCCAGTTTCGGTGGTGGCTAGCACCAATGGCTCCAACTCGGAAGACACCAGGTTCAAGAATCGAACCCGGCGTCCAAAAGAGACATGAATTGTTTCACCGTGCACTATCGTAGATTCAAAATATACGTGATACTCGTACGATGCTGTACATGTTGTATTAAGATATACGGTTGAGTTTTGATCTATGAAGTAATCAAGAGTGTTAGCTCTAATATGTGGGTTTATGAGCACAATAAGCTAGTTTGTGAGTGTTCGTGGTGGAACTACCTCACCCATCACAGCACTTTCTTTCCTTCTTCTATCCCAATATTTCCAAGATTATGCTGTGTCAAGTATGTATTTTAAGGGTGCAAATTCCTTGAAGCGGATGCTAATTAAAAAAATAAAAAAAGGAAATGTATGTCGAATGGAAATCAATGCTTCGGTCCGCAGAGTCTTTCAAATCAAACCCAGAGGGACAGCGCGTACAATTTGTGGCCAAGCTGCAAAGAATAAGACTAGCCGCATATTCAGTGCAGCGCATATTCAGTGCAGAACAGCACAGCATTGCGTAGGTCATGTATACTTAGTCTAATATTGTGTGTTCTAAAAACCTCTGCTGCGCTATGCTGTTCTAGGCTGTGCTCAAGATGCGACTGGTCTAAGTCTTGCCCAATTGCAGGCAGTTAGTAAAAGAACGTACTAATTGGAGAGACATGTTGGTTGAGACCGAAGTTCACCCCGTACTGCAGCCATAGCCTAATGGTAATAACTTAATGCCTCGACAATTGCTGCATATTGATGAAAACTTTGGATAGGAAAACTTTTTTAATGTTCATCTTCCCTTATTTGAACTTTTGGCATATAGGTACTCGTAATAGAAAAGTTATTCTTACAGACAAAAATCCATACACAGAAACATCAATAAATATAATACAACCTATCGCCGTACAAGCTTATCGCTTACGTAGGCCAAATAAAGATGGCAAGAACCCAAATTTATGATTAAACAGTTAATCATTATATCTGATGTGATAACTCTTTTCAGTTTCTATTCCAAAATGCTGATTGTCATTATCAACAATTAAATAAACAAACAAATCCATAAAAAAATCTCCTTTTCAAGTACATTTGAATTAAATAAAAATATTATTTCGTATAACAAACTCACATGATGTAGAAGTATCTATCGCTGTCTTCACTCTTTGTGTCGCGTTGTCCCACCCTGGTGCCATTTGTACCAACACTGCTGCCTGCATGCTTTGTCTGGTTATTGTCCAATGGCATTGTCCTTTCGTTAGAAATTCCATATCCGGTGGTTTGTTGATTTCCTGGTTTTGTGAAAAACGATGTTTTGTTGTATGACGTGAAGAATGTCTTAACACTGTCCATGATTTTACTGGCAATGGGCAAATGTTTTATTCAAAAATATGATAAAATTGAAAATATCGAAATGGGACGCAATGATGAGCGACAAATTTATCACAGAAATAATCTGAAAAACAAACAAAGAAGAGGATATAATTAGATACTCATATATATGGTTTGTTGATCGCGCAGTAGATGCGGTAGACATCAAAATGAATAACAAAATACGTTCGTCGAGAACGTGGATCACGTTTTTTAGTTTTTTGTTATTGTTTTGATGAACTTTAGAGTGTGTTTTTACTTGTAACGGCTCTTTTTCATAGACCGGTTTTTTTTATCAAAAGTTTATATTTTACGTTAATTGCATTAGACGTTCTCATTGCAGTGCAAGAATATTGAGAACAATTGGAATAAGACATTGAAGATAGACATATGCTTAAAATTAAAAGTAAATCGGGCTAATTTAAAAAAAAAAATTGTATGGCCCCGTCCTCGGGCCACAGGGCCCATTCGCTCAAAAATTTTACAAAACCTTTTGTCCATCGGGATAAGCATATGTTTAAAATATGAAGAAAATCGGGATAATTTAAAAAAAAAATTGTACGGAAACCCCTCGGGCCTCAGGGCCAATTCCCTCAAAAAATGTCCGTCGGAGATACACATGTGTATAAATTTTTACCAAAATTGGGGTTATTTTTATTTTAAATTTTCATGAGCCCAGGGCCCGACGTCTGTAAAATTTTTACAATAAGTGTTGTCCATCGGAGATACACACGCACATTTTATATTTAATCGACTAAACTCATAAAATTTTCGAATAGTTATGCAATGGCGCTCTCACAATGAAAAACTTAAGACTTAAGAGTTACAGAAATGTATGGATTTTAGTTTTGACGAAAAAAAAAAATTTCTGCTCGTTATGTTGGTAGATCTCAGTTCTTAAGTTTATAAACTTTTGAAGAAATACAGAATGAAGTTCGCAACATTTTGAAACGTATGTAAAATATTTTTTGTTGTTGTTGTTATGTCTTCAATATAATAAAAATGAAGATTGTCACAATTTAACACTTTGCTGTCACAACCTAAAACTTTATGTATTCATTGTGCGAATTCTTCTATAGCTTAAGTTTCTTAAGTCTTAAGGCCTAAGTTTTTCATTGTTAGAGCTGCGTAAGAAAAGCTTTTACTTTATTTTACATAGTAAAAGGAACTATAGTAATCCTGAAAATTTTCGAACTCGGGATTTCTGCAGATTTACCCATTACCGTATCTCCTGAGTCAGAAAAGGCGAAAATAAAAAAATGTCTGTTTGTCTGTATGTCTGTTTGTTTGTCCACTCTACAATCCAGACGGCTCAACTTATCGGGGTGAAAATTCATATTTAAGCTTTTTACATAAATTGTGAAGGGCCAGATAATTTTGACGGAAATCTGACAGTTTACTTATACAGTTTTTCAGGAGCAAATAACTCAAAAAAAGTTAAACAGAAAACAAAAAAAAAAAAAATTAATATACATTTACTGCAGATTCCGGTACCGTCCGTAAAAGAAAGTCGTGTTGTGCCCACTCCTCCATTTTTTTATTACTTTCGTTTAAAAGTGTGATCAGTATCGGTTTCAATCGGATCAAAAAAGTTTATAAAATCATAGACCTATTATGATCAATAGAGAAAAGGTTCATATCAATCATTTGACTCATGATATTTTGAGTTCAATACAAAAAAAAACCACTTTAATAAAGGTCACTTACGGTCACTTAGGTTCAAGATTTTCGCGAACTCACTTGACAGCAAGTTTTGCTTGTTTAACAGTTATAGATTGGTAAAAACTCACAATCAAACGTCATTTCGAAGTTGACATTTTTAGCATTAATGAACCTAAATAAATCTATACGGCCGCGATTGGCCAATGTCGCATGAACCGATATTGAACAAAGCTATTACTTAAATCGGAATAAATCGTATTACATCGTTAAATTTCGAACTTGATCCAATTGGTAAGAGACCCAGATTAATAAAAATTGGTATTTTAGAACAAAATATTTTATTATTTCATATACATATATACAATATTATTTGCTAATATACAGCTAATATGATTAATTTTCTGCCGGTCGTACTAAGCGCGCCAAAGCAAGTAGTATATAGCGTGATGTTCATCAACATTAAAATCTAGCTCTGAACTTAAGACTTCATCCGATCTACAGCTGAAAGCTTCTGCTGAGTTTTAAGCCAACGGTTAAATTGTTGCACATCTTGATCTTGATTGTCAACGAGCGGGAGGGAAGCTTTTTATAACTTCAACATACAAGGCTTATGCAGTTTTTGCTAATTAAATCGAAAATTCGGTTTTTTATATTATAAGGTTAACGTATATTTCGGTACAGTGGGGTTATTCAAAGCAATTCATATGTATATACATAGTATATGTTTCGTCTATATTTATATTTTTTCATACATATTCCTACTGGTATGTTTCCGAGTTCTGCTTCTGCAGCATAAGATGCTTTTTAAACAATACCGATTATGATTTAAGATTTAATAGAAATTTCATCATCATAATATATGACGTTTAAATAATCTATACATAAAATATATATAAATAATTTAGTCATTTTAATTTTTCCTTTTTCCAGTTAACTATTATGTAATAATAATAATAATATTTGGCGCGACAGACTGCCTTAAATTTAATGCCGTATCCGAAAGGCGCTTTCCATTACAATTATTACTCTCGGAAGTTTGTCAGATATTTGCGTAAAAATAAGATTTATGGTATTTTTTTTCTTTCTGGGATTCGAACCTTGAACCTCCCGTTTAGAAGTCCAACGGACTAACCACAACCGCCACGGCTCACATGTTTCATATCACATGACCGAGCTCATCTATTATCTAATATTAGGTGAGTACATGATACTTATTTTTGTTCTTACGTCTTAGATATTCATATCTATCATATATATCGTACAATCTGGAATAGAAAAAAGGACAATCTAACTTTCATATATCTATGTAGTCATTTGCTTAGTTACATTTTAAAATGTTCAACTGCACTTTTTTGCTTCATGTTATCAATTTGCCTTTTATTGCTACTGATGAGCATTTTAAACTTTTAATCAAAGTTCAAAGTTTAATTGATTAGTGAGTGGTGCTGCAGAGAGCAGCTATGAATTACATTCAGTTGCGAAAAATTAAGTAACTACTCATGTTAGATGCGCAGTTTTTAAATATTAAAAATATTTAACTAATCTGCTCGGAAACATTCCTACGATGTTCAAGAGATTCGATTGTTTTCGCGATATTAACGTCACTAATAAGTTTTATCGTGCGGTTCTGAATTCTGAATGTGGTCTTTGCCCAGACAACACAGTTGTATTCAAGTTTAGGGCGAATATATGCCTTGTAAATAGTAGCCAGATCTGAAGGAGTGAAGTAAATGTTGCACAATTTTTGGAAACCTAAACATTTCGCAGCATTCTTGGCGATGGCAAATATGTGGTCGTTCCAACGAAGCTTGTTGTTGACGCACATACCGAGTATTGCGAGTTTTTCAGTTTCTTCGATGCAAGATACATTCATGGATAAATTTTGGGGGTTTAAATTACGCTTGGACGACAGAAGACAGCATTGGGTTTTGGAAGCGTTAAATTCATACATAAACATACGTTGTTGTTAAGTTCCACTTGTGACGAAGAGGGGCGTGCAGAAAGCGTGAATTCATATGAAAAGCAAAGAGTGCTGTTGTCAGCGAAAGAATGGATTGGATTAGAAGTGGCGGATAGGAGATCATTATTGAACATTAGAAAGAGTGTCGGAGACAAAACAGAGCCTTGGGGAACACCGGCGTTAATGCGGTGAACATTAGATTTGAAACCGTCCAATACGACCTGGATTGAACGCTCAGAAAGGTAGTTACTAGTCCAATCGAGTAGGGCCTTATCAATTCCATAGGCATTCATATTCGACAAAAGAGCTTGATGCCAGACTTTGTCAAATGCCTTAGAAATAATGAGTGCAACGTCTTTGCTTTCACCAAATTTGTAAATAGACTGGTTCCACTTTTCAGTTAGATTAGCCATCAGGTAACCTGTAGAACTTTGCCTACGAAAACCTTACTGCAGGTCGCTATAGATTTCACGTGATTCAAGGTATTGCATAAGCTTACGATTGATTAACGTTTCCATGACCTTGGAAAGTATGGATGTTCGCGCAATGGGTCGGTACGAGGAAAGAGCTGACTGTTCACCTTGAGTCTAGGCTTATTGTTTTCGCACAATTGTTCCCGCACAATTGTTCTCGAACAATTATTCTCGCACAATTATTTTTTATTATAAATATCGGCCGCCGATATTTTGTGAATAAACGCCATATTTAACAAAAAATTTTGAGAATAATTAGACTTATTCTTTTCGATGCAACTGCCTTATTCACATTAAAATTTTCTAATCATGGCTGCATAGAACTTAATTATTAATTAAATTAATTGAGCGCATTGTATTTTACAGTGTGTCCATAATTTTCAAAAACGCCTTTTAAAAGGAAAACGTCTATCTTAATATAAATTAATTGAGCACACTGTATTTTACAGTGTGTCGATAAACTACCAAAACGCCTTTTAAAAGGAAAAACATCATTTATTAAGTAATTTTATATTTTAGCAAAAGGATTCGACTCTCGCAAGCACAAGCGGCGATAAGACGCTATCAGGTAGCGTATAGCTAGCAGATTGTCCTTGTCTAAAGAGCTGACAGTTTAATTCCAAAATGAAAATTTGTGTCAATTTCGATAAGTCGATAAAACGACGGATCAGTTTCCAACTGCTCTAAAGTCCAATCGGGAAATAACGACGCACTGAAAAATTTTCCGGTTTCGAATTCGAAATGCGCAAATGGAAAGAGCTATAAGTTTCTATATAATATTTCACTTTTTATTCTTCAGTTACGATCAATTCCACACTGACATTATGACCTAAAATACAGCGTCTTATCATAATTTTTGATTTCAGTTAAGTAAATTATAATTTGATTTCTGTTTGCACAGCACCATGAAATCAGTATCTGGTCTGGTTCTGGTTTCATAAATGAGTAAAGAGCGCTCGGAGTAAGCAGACCTTCTGTTTTTTCTATTCTTTCTGTAGAATGATTTAAAGAAAACACTAGTCGATATGTAGAATAAACAGAATATTCCTTTGGCACGTGATTGATATTCTCTTCCTTCTATTCTTTCTGCACAATAAAATAAAGAAAACTTTCAACGATTTTCGATGTTCATGTTCGAAATACAGACCATTCTGTCACAGACCAGTCAAATAGCACAATGATGCATTGTCTCAAACAGACGAGAAAAACGGAAAACCATCAATCAATCACTACACCAGCTTAACATTCTGGTTAAGGTCTAGGGTCTAGGATAGGCCGCGCTCACAGAGAACATTTATGTATGTACATAAAAATAACATGCTCATCTGGTACATACGAAAAAAAATAATAGGTAGGTATGTGCTGAATACTTGTAGGGATGCCTGAAGCTAAGCCTTCTTTACTTTTTCATTGTTTTTCTTATACATACGTATTTATAAAGTGTATAAAGATAACTAAGGGTCTTAGGGACTGGCAATTACATTTAGAGTTCAATGTCGAATTTATTAAAAAAAAAAAATTTAAAGAAAAAGAAAACAAAAATTACTTAAGGCAAATTAAGACTGAAAACCATCAGCACGTTTCCCAGATTGTGCAACAGCACAAGATTGATTGCTGACTCCAACTATGATTTTTAACGTACACAGTGTGTGTTTCTATATAAACATATATATGTTAATGTACCCTTCACAGTTTGATAAACAAATAAACCACTTAGAATTTAATTGAAAACAGTCCTTCAGTTCAATTAAAAAAAACCATATGCAATGGCGTACAAACACGATCGTATCTTCGTATCTTTATACGCGTATATCATAAAACCTAAAATGCACTACACTGCAGTTGCACTAATCTTGTGGCGAACAACATACTCTATATGTTGTTTCTATACAAGTCACAAAACCGGCACCCCTACTGTTCCCAATGGATTTAGGTCAACTTGTACACACATAAAGTATCTCGTTTCTATGCAGAGTTCTACATTTGTTGAACTTAAGTAAGCGCTCAATAGCGTTCATCAGACTATGAACTTGTGTGCCGTAACATTGTGCTCGCGGGTATTTGATCGTGTGAGGGGCTGTTCGCGAGTTTCGCGAGCATGATCGCTGGATTTCAAAATATTTTGTTTTTTTATCGTTGTTCGTTTTTGAAAATTTTTTGTGTATATATATATTGGAAATTTTTTTCATCGGCATCATGGCATCAAGTGTAAATACCGATTTCTGGGTAGAGTTTTTCCAACTTTTGGAAGCTCGACCAGAAATTTGGAAAGTTAAAAGTGAAGAAAATAAGGAAAAATATTAAAAGGCTGAAGTTTTTTGATAAACATAAAACGAGGTTGGGTGAATTCCCAGTAAGGAAAACCATATACCCCAATCGACATTTAGTTATATCCGTCATTATTTTGGGCGATGTTTATCAACCGGCAGAAATATGTTAATACTCTACTGCTGGTTGCCATGGTGTTGTTTACCTACCGACGTTAGCTACGCCAACATGATCGCCATGTAAGGCAAAGCCAGAACAACATGCTCGCGGCAAACAAGTTCATTGTCTGATGGACGCTAATGAAACGGGATTGAGATTCCGCTGAACTCAGTTGGCATTCAACGAAAATACCTAGGTTTTGTGGAATTAAAATTCATAATGGCGATTTTTATTATCTTGTAAGTAGTTATCGGATGACGAAAATAATTTTCAACTCAACCTAACTTAACCCAAGTTCATTGAAATAATCTTCCATGAACGAGTAAACCATGGCTGAGTAAACCCAGGGGTTAACTCGGGTTTATATGCATGGAAACGCAAATTCGAGATAATTTCGTTAAACCCAAATTATTTCCACGAAACTAGAGCGGTTGTTTAGGTTTCGCTGACATTTCCACAAACAACAACGCATCTATCAAATAAACTCTACTCAGTTCATAGAAACGCTACGAATTAGCGGCACCTGTTATTACCTCGACGAATTTCCAACTCAATCTCGGTCCATGGAAGTAATTTAGGTGCATATAAATGATAATTAGAGTTGAACGCATGAACTGAGCGGTTTAGCTAGGGTTGTCTGATAAATCATTTGTAAGAAACTATAGCGCACTTGTCAAATTAACTACTCTGTTCATGGAAACAATACGAGTTCTCAACTAGTTTCTAGCTCTGTCATGGAAATCTCTTTCTCTTTCATAAAGTGTCGATTTTTGTATATTTGGGTCTATTCTTTTATTCAACCGAGCGAGCAGTGTACGTCAAAAATTTACACTGTGTTTTTTTATTCAACCGGAGTAATTTTACTCTGTACTATGTGTTTTTTTGTGAACTTCCTTTTTTTTTACTCTGAAATGAAGTGTAAGGCAGAGTAAGAGCGAGTAAAGTTACCCAGTGTACACACCGAACATTTTTACGCCGTGCAACATTCGCTCGGTGTACTCCGGGTAACTTTACTCGCTCGGGCTGAATAAAGGAATAGATCCTTTATCTTTCTTTACAAAATGCATCCTAATATTAAACTGAATCCCGTAAAGCGGCATTTAACGATTTCGAAGCAATCCTTTAATGCCAATAGTACAATTTTAATTTTTCATTATCCAAACTATTAGCTCTTAATAGTATAAAATTTAATGTATTAAAAAAATAAAAAGTAAAATTCTTCCATAGGAAGAATAATTCACAGAATTCTAAAAAACACCAAAGAAAAAAGTTAATGACTTCTTTTTAATAGCCATCTCCATTATCTGGGTTATTTCTGCATCATACAGAAGCTTGATTGGACAGTAAAGTAGCAGGTTCCATCCGAAGTTTCCCTCAGTATAGCTGGTGCATTTTAATATTAAGTAAAATAATCTTATCTACATATTAATTTTGTTCGTCGAACCACAGATGTTGCCAAACAATAAAAGTTATTAATTAAAACAAAAAATAAACAAATTAATTGATTCTTAGATTGTAATTATAAAACTAATCATACTTAATAACTAAATATCAAATAACTACATCTATTGCAGTTAGCCGTAATTAATGTAAACAACGCAATAATTGTAGCACATTGACCCTTTCATTGCAATCGCTTAATTCTTATCACTGTTTAAATATTCTCGATTATACGCGCGCTCCTAAGCCTTGGATAACGAATAAAACCGTTTTCAGGCGTATTTAACGTCTGCTTAGTCTACTCAATTAGGTGTACAATTATAAAACAAGTTTAACCGATTTATTTTTTAAAGCCAACATAACTCTCGCTCAATATAATTATTATGTATAATAGCTTAAGTGCTGGAACTGGCTTGTTGCAACACCCACGCATTGACAACATACCCAAACATAAAAACAGAGCACTATTTGCTTATCCAAAGTGCGTAAGACGTACGATTTTGAAATCAAAACAAACAATTTACCGACTTTCACTTTTATTTTTTTATTTTGTTTTCAATGCGTCCAGATATCACCTTGAATTTTTATTTATTTTTCTTTTAATCTGTTAGATATAACACTATTTTTATCAACAAAAAAAAATCTAAAAGTAAAAAAACGACGAACAACTTCTTCAAAAACCATACACAAAGCCTGCAAACTCCAACCGCTGATCGAACTGCCTACCAAACGATCGATGTTTTGCTTTTTATACGAACTCGACTTGTTGTTTTTATTCTGGATGGAATTGAATTATTCTGCAGCTGTTCAAACTAATCCACGCAATGTAGTATATCTGTGTCGGTAATACAGGTCTTATTAAACTATTACTACGTTTCCATTAAATACAATGTTGTGTAGAGTTGAAACTCAAAATGGAGATTTTTATTATTTTGTAACTAGACGTCGGATTTTGTATTATGTTGTCAAAATTTCCCTTCAGTTTTATCCGATTACATGGAAACGCGTAACGCCATTTTGCATTGATGTAAATAAATGTTAACCAATTCTAATTTACAGATAATGGAAACGCAGTACTAGTTAACTCAGATTTATATCCAATGAAATTTAGAAAGTTAGAATTGAGTTTCATTAAATCCAAATAAACTCAATGAAACTATAATGTTTGAGTTCGGTTTGTCATCATTTTTTTTGTAAGAAACTAACGCATCTGTCAAATTAACTCTATTCTATACATGCTTACCGTACAAATTAGCGCTGTCATGTTACATACAAAATGAAACCATAACTCAATTCAAAAGCGTTTATGAAAACCATATTTATTTACCTTTCTGAACCACTTATAAAATCATCAATAATCACTAGCCCATTTGTAAGACAAACTTGTTTTCGCGCTATCCTTAAGAATACAAAATCTAATTTTGCCAAGGATAAGCACCATCTAGATTAAAAACTTATTTTTCTGGAGATGTGCTAGACTATGGAACTCAATTCCAACAAATATTAAAATCATCACAAGTTTTGGCAATTTAAATACCGGGTTTGCGCTTATACCTTTATAATCAATAAGTATAGTTTGGGACACTGTATCGTTGTTATTTCATTTTATCATATTTTATCGTTGCTATTAATTAAAAATTTTAATTTTCCTTGTTACTTCAATGTTATTTTATTTTATTGATATTATACTTTTCTTTTATCATTGTTATTTGATTTCATTCTCATTAATTCACAATTAAATCCTAATAGTCACTTTCATATAAATTTTATAAACCTTATTACTATGTATTCACATTGTAATTCTTGTACAAGACACATTATTATCCAGATAGGTTAATGTATAATTAAACTTATTTTGAGAAATTCAAATGATCAAAAAATTGATCAAGGGTCATCTGTCATTGGTCTTTACGTCAAATAATTATATGATTATTACCACTGTGATGACTTTTATGTATGCATCGGCACACACCACACGCGACAATCTAACGAGCACGATGAGCACTTTTCTGCGAGTAATGTACGCTATTTTTCACACGATCAAAACCGGTTTTTTAGCTAAACTGGTTATGCGCAAAGCAAAATTACTATGGGAATGTATGTTCACTGTGACTGCAGTAAATAACAAAAGTCACTTTCGTCACTTTCGTCTATGGGCGTGTGAAAAGATATTTAATGTTTCGCTCATTTGCATACGTGGGCTTAAGAAAATTGTAACTGTCATAAAAAGGTATGATTGCTTGCCAATGCAATCAGAAAATAAACGAATTCCCCTTACATGTTCAGTCTACTCAGGGCATTATGGTTAGAGATTTTAATAGTTACCCTCTGTTGTTGTTTCTGTTTAACAAATTATATCAGAAATTGTTGATTAAATAAATGTTAATGATATGCATTTAGGCCCGATTTTATGAAAGCGAGTAAATGATTAATCCTCGGATTAATCGTCGTTTGCATTTTATGAACGACGATAAATGAGAAAATTAATCCGAGGATTTTTTTCTACTCTCTGTTTTATCTGCTGATTTTTGTGGGTAAATCAGAGGGTAAAAAAAGGTGTTGTTATTATAAATTTTGACGTTTTAAAATTTAAACATTATATTTATTAGTGAGAATTTAGAATTGAGAAGAGATCAATTGATAATAATTTAATAAATTAAATTAATTTAAATTAATTGAAAATGGAATAAAAAAAAAGAAAAATGAGTATTAGTAAGTACAAAATAGTTAAAAAATATAAAAATATAGTGATTTCGAAATCTTTAATCATACACGCAACATAAAATGTTAGTATAAACTATATAAGTGAAAACGTCAAAAAACTGTTACCACTCGTACAAAAAACTGCGGTATAACTGCAATAAAACCTGTAATAATTTACGAATTTTTATAATCTATCGTCGTTCATAGAATCGACGAAAAAAAAATCCGAGAGTAAAGATTAATCTTTAAGGCTCAACTATAATGCAATTTCGCCACCTTACGTTAAAGTCAAAATCCAACGAAATGCTTTCCAAAGTTTCTAAAGTTTCTCATCCGACCATAATGTAATTTTGTCAATGACAATGAAATAACATATAACAACTGTCAAGTTTTCTTAAGAAAATGCGCTCGCCAGCGCACATCTAATCGATTGCCAAAGTAACGAATCTATTGCGAACTCTATTATGGGCGCAGCATACATTTTCTTTGTATTCGCTCAGTTCATCGTCGGGTTTTGACACTAGCGTAAAGAGACGAAATTGCATTATAGTTCCGGCTTTACTTTATCTATCGTCGTTCATAAAATCGGGCCTTAAAGAATTCGTTTTTATGAGGTGGAGCTATATCAGCCGTATTTTATTGCCGAGGAACAACAATTGCACTGTCGAATTTCTTCTTTGGAATTGTGAAAACCTGCTGTTTGGCTGGTTTTTACATTCAAATCCGAACTCGCTCGGCAAATAAAATGCAGCTATCAAAACAAATTATTAACGTATAAAATAATTGCAAGGAACTTCACTTTGCTGGAAGCAAACAATGTTTTGACGTTTTGTAACTACCGGGCAGATGCTAATTGCTAATGCCAGTTGACAGTTGCATTGTGTTTGTGCTTGGGTTTTTCAGTTTTTTTTTTGCTTGCATTCTGCCGGGAAACCTTCGCTACCTTCCATATTCATAATAATAACAGTACGAACAATTTACAATCAATTTTGTTAAAAAGCCGCGAACAGAATGAGCGCAGGCAATATGCTTTATGGAGGCGATGAAATCGGAGCCCTCGTCTTTGATCCTGGTCATCATTCCCTGCGAGTCGGTTATGCCCAGGAAGATACTCCAAAAGCCGAAATACCCTCTGTTGTCGGTGTTGGCCCTGAAGATCCTGAAACATCAACAGACCTTGAAACAAAGAGTGATAATAATATTACACTTAACAGTAAGTAGTGGAGGAACAGTTAAAAATTTAAAAAACTAACCAAGGGCGCGCTTACTTGTATATTTTTAGATTCAGATGCTCGCAAGTATTACGTGGACACAACCTACGTAAATGTGCCACGAGCCAATATGGAAATTCAGACTTACATGAAGGATGGCATGATTGACAACTGGGATCTCTTCGAAAAGGTTATTGATTACACATATGCAAAAGTCATCCAGTCGGAGCCTGAATACCATCCTGTGCTTTTTTCCGAAGCTTCATGGAATGTGCGTAACAACCGCGAGAAACTTACGGAGCTTATGTTTGAGAAATACAATGTTCCAGCATTTTTTCTTGTAAAGAATGCTGTGCTAGCTGCATTTGCTAGTGGGCGAGCCACCGCTCTTGTCGTGGACAGCGGCGCAACACACACGTCAGCAGTTCCAGTTCACGAAGGATACGTTTTGTCGCAGGCGGTCGTAAAATCTCCACTTGGCGGTGACTACCTATCGCTGCAATGTCGGCAACATTTAGAGAAGCTAGGAATCGACCTGACACCTGTCTACAAAATTGCCTCAAAAGATGTTGTAAAGGAGCGAGACACTCCACGGTTTACATTAAGAAAGCTTCCTGATAATTTAACTCAATCGTGGCAGAACTACATGCAAAAGTCTCTATTGCAGGACTTTCAAATGAATATTCTACAAGTTTTGGAAAATCCTTACGATGAACGAGTGGCCGCTCAGATTCCCTCGGTACACTATGAATTTCCGAATGGCTACCATCAAGAGTTCAGCTCGGAGCGCTTTAAATTAGCCGAAAGTCTCTTTGATCATGCTATGTTGGGAGCCGGTCAATTAGCCTCGACAAGTGTTGGGATGTGTGACGCTGATGTCCGCCTGTCGCTATTTGGTTCAGTCGTTGTAACCGGTGAGTACAAGTGGTAATAACAAAAACTAAGGCTTTTACTATTTTGATTACCGCAGGTGGTAACACACTTTTGCAAGGCTTCCCAGAACGATTAAATCGCGATTTACAACACCGGGCACCTTCCAATACTCGATTGAAGATGATTTCCGCTAATGGTAGTGTTGAGCGACGTTTTGGCGCATGGATTGGCGGCTCGATTTTGGCTAGCATTGGTACATTCCAGCAAATGTGGATCTCCTCGCAGGAATATGAAGAATCGGGTAAAAGCCAAGTAGAACGCAAGTGCCCCTAAATATGTAGTCGTAGATATGAAAATATCGGGGGAGAATTAAGAAATATCACTTAAATAAAACAACGTATTGTGCAAATTGGTTCTTTGTGGTTTTTTACAAGTAAATTTGTAAAATGGAATTATGTATAATTTTTAGCTTTCTTCATGGGAACGTTGGTTATACTACCGACATGGTTATGCTCAAGCATTATCTTTACCCATTGTGTTATCGCAAACGCATTTCTAAAATTTGAATTTTTAAAAATATTGAATTAAAAGTAGTTTATAAATCTTTATTCCTTTGTACAGGGGTGTCCAAAAAGATGTTACTATTTCCTTGGTTCTCAATGCAAGTGCGAAGTCTTTTCACAATACTGGCCATAGCTCGTCTACACATTTTCATAGGTATAGGTTCCATATGGGTGGTAACATCTTTTTGGACACCAATGTACAATACTAAGTTGTTCAACTAGTTGATAAAGGCATCTATCTTACCTTCGCCTTTGGTATGTCTTCTGACCAATCGTTTTTTGCGATATATTCGACTGCTAAGGTCAATATCTTTTTGACTTTGGCCACATTATTTCCGAACGTCTTTAAAACATCAGCAACATTTACACTTTCGCAACTTTCACGCCAGCAATCGTAGTCAGTTGCAATTGCCACCGCCGCATACAAAAGTCCTGCTTCTTTAGCCAATGTTACCTCAGGGCATGTGGTCATATTTATAATATGTCCACCCCATTGACGGAACATGCGGCTCTCGGCACGCGAAGAGAAGCGCGGGCCCTCAATTGAAACAACCGTGGCTTTAGTGTGCAGTGATGAGTAACCTAATTCCTTAGCAACCTCTATAAGGATTTGACGTGTCTTTTCGCAAAATGCCGGACACATTGGCAGGTGGCAGACACCAATAGGATTTCCTGGTTCCCCATCGTGGAATGTCTGGGCACGTTTAGTTGTGCGATCAATAAAATCATCTGGAATTACGAGGTCACCCGGCTTTATGTTCTCCTGAAGGGAACCTGTGACGAAAAGTCGTTTGTTGAACTATTCAAATACATTTGTTCCAGAAGACCGACCTGTCGCCGTCGAAACAATCAAATGGGTACACTCAAGCATTTTCATTGCCCAAACGTTTGCTCGGTAGTTGACATTCGTCGGCATTATAGAATGATTACGACCATGGCGGGCAAGTAAAGCACACTTGACGCCTTTGATTTCTCCTTCGATGATAACGTCAGATGGTTTACCATACGGGGTGTCTATTGCACGTTCTCTGCGGTTCTCCAGAATATCAGGATCGTCCAAACCAGAGCCGCCGATAATTCCGATCTAATTTTGTATATTTTATAAAGTTTATTTTTGTCGTACTTTACAACTTACTTTTAATGTGATGGACATATTTTCAGTTCAAAAGAAGAATTATCTTTGCATTAATGAACGACGAACGAGTCAAAAAACAAAAAGATAAAAGACCGGTTCTTCGATGACCGATGAGTGGATGAGTATTTATTACAAGTGCTGCCAGCATTCCATATTATATGTTCTTATTTTGTACTTGCACTCATAAAATTTACTAAAGAAGCTTTTTAAAGTTTTTTATTTAAATAGATGGTCTTATTATTTTGTACACTTCCATTGTATGTGTGAAGTTAGTTTTGTGTTAGTTGTGATTAATTTGTTCCTTCTACAAAGAAGGTATTTTAAGAAAATTAAAAAAAATTCCCACAGAAGCAGTAGTAGTTGGCATCGCTGCTTAAGAATGTGAACCTTTTTGACAGTTCTTCAGTGGGTGGATTCCGATTAAATGGCAATTTTTTGTGGCATTTTGTACAAAATATCGTCACTAAAAATTTCCGATTCTGTTATTTATACAAAAAAAATTTTTTTTAACTTTATTGTTTTTTTTTTAAATTGATGTGTATCTATTTAATAGAAGATTAAGACGTGATCAAAGAAAGTAAGTACCATTGCACAAGTACGTATTTTGTGTGTTCTATTAATAAAATTATATACAAAAAATGTATACTACATTTGTTTATATGTAATTCGATGGTATTCCATAATAACAAAAATAAATAACGTTCTTACGTTCTAATGCCAACTTTTCCCAGTACTTTTTTAATTCATGTTTTTCATTAACGGAACTGAATCTGTGAAATACACAAATAATATAATTGTTTTGTAGCGGTAATATTCTAAAATAATTACTGATTTTTGGCAGTTTTTAGATGTTGCTCGAAATCCACAACAACAACTCCTTTTTGAGCAGTTATTAGTATTTAGAGCCCGATACATACACAATTTCGCTTACACATATAAAAAAAATATTGTTTTATTTAAATTAAAATATAAACAATTTAACACATTTATAACAATAATTATTAAAATTTAACAAAATATGCTCATACATATTTTATGTAAAAATGACACCTACAAAAGTTCGAAAACTCAATGATAATTCTGTTCGATTTGTCATTTTTTTTGTACATTTAGAAGAAGTCACATCGTCAGAATCGCATTTTAGAACTCAAAACATATTGTCATTATATAGAAGTAGAATTTTTAGTAAAAAGTCACGAAAAATTTTCATTTGGCACTTGATCAGAATCTAGGTGCAAAACTCAGATTTTGTCGCAAACCATGGTACCATCATGCAGAACCGCAAGTCTTAGTAGGAGTTGTGTGTGATGTGATGCACATATTATGATTTTTGACACATGCGTGTATTTTGATTTCGCCTAGAGCAATGCTGCTGTTTAATATTTTTTGAACGGAGCATATTGAAGTAAACGATAAAAACACTTATAAAAAAATACTAGTGGTAGGGGGCGGTTTAAATAGAAATATCAAAAGCCTATTGTAGTACATACATATTTTTCAATTGATTTTTAAACTTTTTTGGCAATATTAGTTTTTCTAGACGTCGGTTGATCTGATATAGGTTCTTTAATTTGGTGAGAATATTTGTATGGCATACATAATAATTCTTTTCGAATGAACCTGTTTACTGTGTAATATAAATGTACTAGGCCTTGTGCTAATGTACAAAATATATTTTTACATGTTCCTGTGTTCCATTATATCTAGGGAAGTACGATTATGATTATTTATACTTTTTATTACTTTGTTACATAAATCCTAAAACGATGCTACAAAAATCAACCGAAAAAACCATTGATTCTTGATAATACCACATTTTCCCTTTTACCACATTTTCGAGTACGGGAACGCTTTTGAGTAAAAAGTGGTAAAAAAATTGACAGACTCATTAAAATGTAAATGTAAAAGAAACCATTTTTTCGCAAAGAAATTAAATTAATGTAATATCTTTTCGATTTTGAATTAATTCTTGATTAAAAAGGCCGATTAAAAAGCAATATAATACTGATTGAAGTAATTTCAGCAGCACTGGTCACGAACATGGAATGTAAAGACTTTTCACGTAGTCACGAGTTGTCTGCTTCATGAGACAAGGGCTAACAATTTCGTAAAATTACAAAAAATTACACTAAGAAAGAAAAAAACATCACTAAGCAATAAAATTATATGCCACTAGCTGTTAACCCCGGTGTTACCTGGGACCTCCTCCCCATCAAGCTATCAAGACCTGTAAAAGTTAAAAAAAAATAGGCGTTACTCGGCTGCCCCCACTCTCAACTGACCCAACCAAACTGACCTCCACCCAAATAACCACCCTTCTGACCGACATCAACTTACCCCTTCGCCACACTGACTCCCCCTCCCCCCTTTAACAAAATTAAATACACGTACATGAAAGTTTTTATGTGCCAAAATTGCCAAACCACATAGCATAAATATTGAAAACCACATAAAATTTGGTTAATAATTGATTAATAATATGATCTTTATATCTTTGGCTATATAAATATGTACATATATATACTTCGTGTATATATGCGTAGATGATGCACTTATTTTTAAAAATGTTCATTAAAAATTTTATGGCAAAGATATGTCGTTGGGTCATTATATTTTTTTCAGAAAATATGTTCCTGTTATGTTATGTTATCAAAGCCCCATAAACTAATTATGCTCAGTACTTAAATGTTGAACCTTGCACAGACGCAAAATAAACTTCATTGTCACTTTCGCATATCACTTTTAAAAGCCGATTTTTAAGTGTTCTCTTTTGCAAGCGTAAATACAAGTAATTTTATATTGTTTTTGCAGAAATTCAATTACCAATATAATCTAAGCGAAAAATACGATGGCAGAAACCAAATTTATTGAAATCAATGAGATAACTGGTTATTGGTCTTTCCTGTTAAGTGTAAGCGTTTGCGGCATCTGTGGCGTTCGCAATATGCGTGGCTGGAGTACATTGTTTCTTATCACTTGCAGATAGATTGGAAAGATCCATGGCTTATAGGACTAATTTTGTTACACATACTGACTACAACTACCGCGCTTCTTACCAGAAACAATACAAACTTTCAGATATTTCTATTTTTGATACTTCGTGAGTACCTACATAGAGCACAGTGCACGTTACCGTCATTGTATTACATTTTTATGTTGATTTACTTTCATTTTCATTGAATCGGACGTTTAATATCCAGTATCAATGGTTTACTTTACTGAAAGTATTAATGAATATGCAGCAACGAACTGGCGAACTTTTTCTAAACAGCAGTACTTTGATAGCAATGGCCTTTTTATATCGACAGTTTTTTCGATACCGATTCTGCTGAACTGTATGTTGCTTATTGTGAGTATTCTGTGTGCTATCAAGTTGTTTTATCAAAAACTATATGAAATACATATATACTTTCGATAGGGTGCTTGGATATACAACTCAACAGAGTTAATGGCCAAACTGAAGACTGCTCAGCTTAAAGAAAAAGCTCGTCGAGAACAGATGAAAAAATCTGATGTAAAAGCAGAATAAACAGCGTTTCATAATTTATATTAAATGGCAAAAGTTCATACCGTTTTTATTTTATCTTATGGCGTATAACATTTTTGCCTCTTCACACAAAAATTTACTCTAAACATCATTGTTTTTTATTTTATTTCATTTTTTGAAATAATTTGCCACTAAAAGTTTTAAGCTTTAATTATTTTGTAAACTTTATAAGAATATATTTTAAGCAGTACAAAAATATTGGTATTTTAGTGAATACATTATAAATTTTAAACTAAAGCGAAAGTATAGTATATTTTATTGATAGCATATAAATTATGGATATACCAAGCAGCCGCAATCAGCTAGCTTATATCGGCATATTTGTTTGGGGTGTTTGTACTAGCTGTATTTCGAATTGGTAATTACAAAAATTTAAATGTGCATTTTTTGGAGAATAAACTTATTGCTCTGAGTCATTTTTTATATATCTGTCGTATTTCTACTTGAAAGTCGAAATCCTCAAATGCTATATTGCTTTCAACAAAAAAATAAAAATTACAACAAAAAACACATTGGATAGACCAGAAAATGGTTAGAGTTAACCAAAAAAAATTGTTTGGTTAAGATATATTTAACCAAACTTTTATTTATAATTCTCACCACCAGAGTCGACTTTTAAAAATTATATATGGATAAGTTGGCAAACACATGAAACAAAAAATTTACCAAAATTTGGTTAGTTTTTGCTGTTGCTTTAATCAGCCGTTAACCACAAAAAATACCTAACTCTTTTTGTTGAAAGCAATATAGCAATTATGTAAGCATTTACGACAAAAAAAAATTTCGAACTAAAACTTTTGCCCGATAACGCCATTTCGAAAGTATATTTTGTTGTTGTTTTAGTTGTTTACTTTTTTTGTGTTTTTGAATGTTTAAAAATATTAAAAATATTTGAATAAAATTACATAAATTTGGAGGTCCCAGTTGATTTTGGCGGAAATCGGCCTGTCGGAAGTGGCACTTTACTTGGACAGTTTTTCGAGTTTTTGCAAATATCTCAAAAAGTATAGCACGTATGAAAAATCTGTTAAAAGAAGAAAAATCTGTTGCAAAAGAAATTTAAAAAAAATTGATAAAGAAAAAAAAGAATAAAAAATTTACTGAATATTCCGGCCCCGACCATAAAAGAAAGTCGTATTGTGGCCACATCTCCACTTTTTTCATGTTTTTATGATCCTTTAAATATAGAGTCTAGAACATAAGTCACATCATTGCGTGCAACTGCAAAGATGAGCACGACAGCGCTTGCTGCTGGCTGACTGGCTGTGCTGGTAGCGAAGAAATCAACAATACACTCCAAGAATCCCCTTAAGACCCCAAAACCAACAGTAAGAACCTTTTAAGGCCTCCCTCAAGACCCCCGTAAGACTTTCTCAAGACCAACTCAAAATTCACTCGAGACCCCTCGAGTCCCTGTCAGCACCACTCAACCAAAAACGCGTATACGACTGTCAACTAACAGCGATAGAATTAAACAGCGTGACAGAATAACATATATAAAGAAAGACAGACAGACAGGCACCGGCAAGTTAATAACGGGTGTTTTTTTAAGAGGTTGCCGATTTTTTTTTTTGAATAAAACACATATAAAATTATGAAATGACCAAAATTTTTTTTTATTTGGTAGATAATTTTTTGGCATTTAACATTTAAACACAATTTCTGGCATATGGCTACCACGACTATTTTTCACAAATGTCATTCTGGAGGTCCAATTTTCCAGCACTTTTTCAAGCATTTGAGGGCGTATGTCAGCAATGACACGTTGAATATTGGTTTCCAAAGCGTCAATCGATTGAGGTTTATCCACATAAACCAATGACTTCACGTATCCCCACAAAAAGTAATCGAGTGGCGTCAAATCGCACGAACGCGGAGGCCAATTCACCGGACCATTTCTCGAAATAATGTTGTCGTTGAAAGTTTCTTTCAATAAGTCGATTGTTTCCCGTGCTGTATGGCAAGTGGCACCATCTTGTTGAAACCACATTTCATCCATATCCATATCTTCAAGATTTGACAACAAAAACTCATTTAACATGGTTCTGTATCGATTTCCATTCACGGTAACGCGTCGTCCTTCCTCATTTTTAAAGAAATATGGACCGATGATCCCACCAGCCCATAGACCGCACCAAACAGTACATTTATCAGGATGCATTGGTAATTCTTGAACGGCGTGTGGATTATCTTTGCTCCAAATGCGACAATTTTGTTTGTTGACGTATCCATTTAACAAAAAATGCGCCTCATCACTGAAGAGAATTTTACGGTAAAAAAATGGATCTTCGTTCAATTGATTTAACGACCAATCACTGAATTCACGGCGCAAACGATGGTCGTGTGGCTTTAATTCTTGCACCAATTGAATTTTGTATGGCACCAAACCCAAATCTTTACGTAAAATTTTCCATAAAGTCGATGGACAAAGTCCAATTTGCTGAGCACGACGACGAATCGATAAATTGTCGTTTTCTTCGACACTGGCCTCAACGACAGCAATATTTTCTTCTGTACGAACTCTTCTCATTCTTGTCGGTGGCTTGGCATCCAAAAGAGTGAATGTAGACCGAAATTTGGTAATTACGTTCTTTATGGTGGTCTCTGACGGACGATTATGTGCACCATAAAATTCACGAAGTGCTCTATAAACATTTTTAATTGAACACTGATTTTGAAAATAAATTTCCACGATTTGAAAACGTTGTTCTGGAGTTAACCTATTCATAATGATTTGCCAAACAATACTGAGTAGAAATGCCACTTTGAGCTGTCAAAACAACTGTCATAAAATAAAACGACATCTATCGGAAAAACAAACCTCCTAAAAAAACACCCGTTATATACAATTATTTAAAAACATTTCTCACCATTTACAAAATCACTTTTTTTATCTTTTTGCCAAATTTCGCTCAAAAAGCGCAACTCGCTGTGTGCAGCGTCCCAGACCTGATGCTTTCAATAAACACACCAAAAGGAAAGGAAAAAATACACACCTCAATTTTCTTTTTCGTGTCATAGAGAAATACCAAACAATCTGCCAACGGATAGAAAATAAACCAATCGAAAATACCATAAATGCATAGCAAAGAACTGAACCGTTTTCACTCTCCAAACAACGGGCGTTTTTTATCAGGCTATTCATCTCGCTCATACTCACTGTTTTCCAATTAGGTTGACGTTGAATAACTCGGCACGGCAACCTCAGTTGCACGATTTTCTTCAAAATTCCACGAGTTTTCTGTTCAGTGTTTAATACTGCGAGTACGTTATCGCTTGTTTGCTGTAATATTTAACACAAAAAAAGAAGAGAGGAATTTTTTTAATAAAGTGATTGTGATTTGCTATGTCAAACTATTAACGGAATATAGGGCTGAACATTAATATTTTTTACGCTAGAGCGTACTAACACGAACACTTTTTTTCGCGTTGCAGGAACAGCTTGGGTTCTACCAAAGTTTTGATAAATTATTTCATTTACGTTTGTCGTGTTCGTGCTTCGTGTCTTGAATTTCTTCGTTACGTCAAAGGCGTCGTCGGTGGTGGCGGTCTACGTCAGTTAATCCATATTTCTTGTTTTCCCAAGATCTCATTCATTTGTAGTCTCGTTAACGTTTTTCTATGTGTATTTTGAATTTGGGTATTGTAGTGATTGTGTTAAGTGGTTTTTAGTAGAAACAAATTTTGTCTTAAAAATAGTCGCGATATTTTTTTATTAGCATTACCATCGCCGACCATCAAACCGTTCTCTTGTTAATACATTACGTGGTTAGTTTTTGTTTTCCTCTACTCAAGGAAACAAAAATAAATGCATCGACAGGAAAATGTCAACAACAGAAATAACGCTGAAAGATTTGCACGATTTGTTAGATATTTTCGAAAAAAAATCGTTCGAGGCCGGATTATGTGAGGATGGCTCAGTGGTAAGTTGAAGAAAATTTTTCGCAGCAGTAGACAGCAATATTTTAATATTGAATGCAAAAATACACCATACGGAATTATTAATCTATGTAATCGCCTTTTAAGGCGCCATGAGGCAAAAAAATTCTGACATGAGAAATCAAAGTTCCATCCCACACAAATTACTAATATCGTTTTTTTTTCGGAAAACTGCCCCATAGTTGTTTTTTGGCTGTCAACTTGTTCGTTTCACCTTCAAAACGACTCGACAGTAGAGCGAAAACAGATCTGTATATTTTGGGAGATTACCCCTCTTTATACTAACACATCAACAACACATGCAACAAAAATATGTAAACAAAAGATATTCGCCTTTCGTGTTCGATTTCCCTTTTGAAAAAAATCTACGCTCGAGCGCGCTCTAGGGCAGAGTTTTTAGGGAATAAAAATTAACATAACATTTCAGAGCGCTATGAAAGTTAGACAATTCTCTTTGATCAAATTGGTACTATTGCCGAATTTTTTGATCTGTTGCCATCTAGGCATCTACATATTTGGAGTAAATCTCTAACGAAATTGTTAAAGTATGGTGACTTCTCTTGACTTTGGAATTTTGAAAATTCCTATCCACAAGGCCAAGGTGTAAACTTACATTTCTGCTGAACATTTTAATGGAAGCCTAAAATAGATTTGAAAATACACCCTGACTGAGCTGTGGACGTCAGCTCGTTCATTTCATCCGAAAAGAATTAATATCAATAGACAATATGACTGTTATATAATTGTTGATTATTTACTTTATTGTTATTAGATTAACTGCATTATGTTGTCAACAATGTTTTAAAGAAATATTTGTAAATGGTTTAATGCTATACACAACGTGGTTAAAAGTACTCGTATCAATATCTGTTTACGTGGTGTGTAGTAAGGTCTCATTTGTCGAGAACCGGTTGTTTAACGATCAATTTGCTTAACGCTGAACCAGGGAAATGTAAACAGAAGGAAATACCTACGTAGAAAAAATTGAATTATAGGTAACTAGGCAACGGTGCTATATTGTTTGTATATATGTTATATTTTATTGTTGATTTTATCACTAAATATAATTAATAAATTCAGAACGAATTGAGAGATAAATTAAACGTTGCATATTCTGGATACCTATATTCCTTAAAATATATCCTATCGTCTCTCAGATTCATTTTCGTTTCGTTGCGTGTCGCTTGAGTAGCTGTTGCTGTTTATAGCGTCAATTAAATCCAATTCTGTTGTTTTGGATATATTCTCTTTAAAATTCATTAAGGTAGTATTCCCTCTCATTTCTCATTGTCATTGTCAACTTAGTGTTAAGTACCTCAATTGTTACTAGCTGGAAGATTGCTCGTGTGATTCCCATCCCCAAAAAAGGTAATGCTATTGAGTTTAATAATCTTACGCCAATTAGTATTCTTCCTGTGCTCTCTTAGGTCTGGCAACGGCTGGTTAAAGACCAACTAATGGCCCACTTGGGGGCCGGCTCATTCCTCAACCCTTTTCAGAATGGAATTAGAAAGCTACATAACACCACTGCCACAATCCTTTTGGAAAGCCTTCGACAGCATGGATCACAACTTGCTCTTAGGCAAACTTTCCTCTTGCTTCAGTTCTCATTCTGCTACGTCCTGATAAATACTCCTTCAATGTATTATCGCCTCTAGGCTCGTCAGACCATTGTGTAGTATCAGTTCGTTTCTCGATAATAAACCACGTAGTTAGAAAAAAAACTTCCAAAAAACAGTATGGCAATACGAGAAAGCCAGTTGAGACGGCCTTAACAACTTCTTTGGGAGAATTAACTGGTCGCTATTGTTTCGCGATAACAACGTATATGCCGCCGCTGAAGCAATCACAAACATCATCCTTATTGGTATGAGAGAATTTATCCCCTCCAGGAATAAGCTATGCTATGACTGGAGCTGTAAAGAGGCTTCTAGGATTAGAGAGGTATGCTTTCGGTTTTACAAGGCAAACCCTTTTGAGGAAAACCGAACAAATTAAATATTAAATGAGTTAGAAATGATTGCAATGTCCATATTCGGCGAGTCAAATTCGCCTACGACCAAAAATTAAGGCAAAAAATACTACAATCTCCCAAAGGTAGTAAAAATGTTTGGTCATTCGCGAAAAGAATAAAAAATACAGCCTCATCGTCTATTCCAACGCTCATTTATAATTACACTCTAGTTGTCAACTCTAAGGACAAAGCCAATCTGTTTGCTGCATATTTTGCAGCTAGCTCAACGCTTCCAGATTGTGAATTGCTGCCTCCTGCACCTCAGAGTATTGAACACTCTATTGGACAGATATTCATTTGTACTCGTGCAGTTGCTAGAGTTTTAAACGATCTCAACACTCACAAATCCGCTCCAGTTGGTATTTCCCCAATAGTTCTGAAGAGGGGTTTTTAAACCGGCATTACCATTGCGTAAGCATTTCCATCTATCCTATTCTTCTGGACTCTACCCCAGAAGTTGGAAAACAGCCTTTGTCCAGCCCATACCCAAAAAAGGCGAGCCATCGTCTCCTTCTTCGTACCGACCCATAGCACTTACATCCATTCTTTCCAAGGTCATGGAAACGCTGATCAATTTTCAGCTTAAGAATTTTCTTGAAAGCAAAGAAATCACTGGATTACAAGCTATATTTTGAACCGCTCAAGGTTGGACGGTTTCAAGTCAAAAGTGCATTACTTCAATGCTTGCGTTCCCAAGGGCTCTGTTTTGTCCCCGACACTCTTTCTCAATTTTATTAATGATCTTTTATCTCTGACTTCTAATCCAATTCACTGTTTCGCTGACGACAGCACTCTCAGCTTCTCATATGAGTTTGAGGTACGTCCCTTCACTTCCCATGTGGAACTCAAACAACTAAGTATGTTAAGCACGTTAAATTCTGACCTAGACAGCATAATAAAATTGGGAGAAAGAAATCGAGTTTAATTCTATTAACGCTCCCAAAACCCAATGCTGTCTCCTGTCGTCTAAGCGAATTCTAAATCCGATGTCATTATCCATGAATGGCACTTGCATCGAGAAAACTGAAAATCTCGCAATTCTCGGTATGTAGGTCCCCAACAAGCTTCTTCGGAACGACCACATATTTTCCATCGCTAAGAATGCTGTGAAATATTTAGGTTTCCTTATACGGGGCAAGAAGTACTTCACTCACTTCACATTCAGATATGCCTACTATTTACAACGTATATATTCGCCCTAAACTTGAATACAACTGTGTTGTCTGGGCATGTGCCCCCAAGACCACATTGCATCTACTAGACAGAATTCGGAACCGCGCGATAAAACTTACACACTAGTAAGTTAACATATAAAATACTTTTGTTATTTATTGCAGTCACAGCGAGCACACATTCCCAGAGTAATTTTGCATTGCGCATAGCCGGTTTTGGTCGTGTGAAAAATAGCGTACATTACTCGCAGATCGTGCTCGTTACATTCGGCTACCGCCTCGTGCTTCAAGCTTCTAACTCGCACGATAATCTCGACTTTCCTTGCTCGTTGTGTAATATACTATAACATCAGCAAATAAAAGATTTTTTGATTACCTTAGATTTCTATTTATCTCATTCATGAATCAAAAAAACAAAAGAAGACCGAGATGACTGCATTCTGGTCATTTGCTATGAATTTTTGGTTCTATATCTGGCAAATTTAGATTCCTTTCTCTATAGCGACCATAATCTACGAGCGCTACCTTAATACTGGCATTGTGGAAAAAATTAACCTAGCAGGAGAGGGCGAAACACGGAGCTCGGACTTGTACTTTTGTAATTTTAATCTGGTATTTTTCAAGGGTAACGTTTGAAAAACAAGAAAAAAGGCAAACGAGTATAAAAAAGATAACGTTTTGGATTTTTTTTTTAGCAAAAGTCATAAAAAGGAAGAATTGTGGTTGTGTTAATTTTGTTATGGACAACAAAAAATCAGTCACTTGATAAGGCAGACCCCATAACCGCATTGTATTTAGCATAACAAAAAAATTTAATACCTTTAATAAAAAAAACCAAAGCAGATAGTCGTCACTTGTAATTCGAAATATTTTATCTTTTAAATTTTCCCATAGCAATAGCAGTTGGTCTGTTGGTAAATCCAATCAACAAAAGGCACAGTAATTCTCGTTTCAATTGCCAAAAATCAAATTAAAGTTAAAATAAAATGAATAAATAAATGTTCAATTGATTTTCATATTCTTGAGGGAGGAGAATCGATTGGTGAAACGTAGCCCCCCCGAAGGTGGTGTTGTTACAGCAAAGTCCCTGAGCTCACTAGACATTGTCGGGAAATAAGTTTTTTTTATGTAAATTCTGGTTATCGCTGATCGTTATGAACACTACACAGCATGGCAATAAAAGCATATCGCATAGGTTTCAAGTGATTTAAATGCAAGGAGAAACACACTTAACGGCAAAAGATTTACAAATATGGTTGAGCTAACGACAAAAAAAACGAACCAGAACCCCTAACGCAGTCAGTCATTGCTTTTGCATGATATGATGTCTGGTGCTTACGTATATGTGGCGCCAGAGTCGCAATCCACAAATATCAGCAATTATGGATTCTCGCGCGAACCGCATTATACAATTTATGTCAAGCGACAAGGATAGGTACTTGGCGGATTTACTTATTTACGAGTACCGAGAGAAATAGTTTGAATTGTTAGCTTTTGGAAAGGATGACTATTTTACTTCGGTTCAAAAAACCCATTGAAGTTCCTCATAAAAATATATTGGAGAAGGAGCAGAGAGCGGTCTGCATGCTTATAAGTGGGGTGCTGAGATTAACACCAATTCGTGACCTTTAGGTTATGATCCAACTCCTTCCAATAGATATATTTGGCAAAAAGAAAGCGGCAAGCAGCTAGCTCCACATTTTCAGATTGTGAAGTTGTGAACAGCCTTGGTCCAGTCTATATACCCATAAAAGGCGAGTCGTCGTCTTCTTCTTCGTACTCAATCAATTTACATCCATTTTTTTCAAGTTCAAGAAATTGCTGGTCAATTACCAGCTCACGTAACTTCTTGAAACTAACAAAGTGTTTAGTGACCGGCAGTACGGATTTCGTGGGCAATGTTCTACTGGTGATTTGATTGCATATCTTACCGAACAGTGGAACAGGTATTTTCAATTTGGTAGAGCAAAGTCGTTGCACTTGATATTTCGAAAGCACTTAACAGAGTTTCCAACTGATCCATATGAAATGTAATTAAAAATGTTTTAACGCTTTATTTGTCGCCAGCTATTTAGCTTGTCAGTGCATTATGCTGAGTGTTGCGCCTGAAAAGTCAATTAATGTTATCTCGCCTATTAGCGCCGCTTTTGTCGTTATTATAATAAAAATAAACAATAACATAAAAGTGCAACAATGTTACAGTGTGCTTAATTCAGGCGTCCCCTCTGTTACAGCAAATGCCGCTCTCGCTCAGTCCTATCCAAACTTCCAACTTTTTTTGGCATTGTATGTTTACTTTACTTATTTATTGTTAAACGTCATTACTATGTTTGTATATGAGTGTATTTTTATTTTTTGTGCTAATTAGCAGATCTGTTGCACGAATAGATAAAAATTATACTAACAACTGGTTTCCCTCTGAAACTAAAAATAATTGTCGCAAGCTATCTTAATTAACTACGCAAACATTGTACGGTTAAGTGTCTGAGGAATAAGTTGAAATGCATATTGTATTACAAAATGTCTTTTTTGACTTTAGTCTGTCATTGATTGGTTGGTTTTGTGTGTTCAAAAGTATGGAATAGTATATTACATAACGAGCTAGGAAAGGGGATAGCACTTTTCAGCGAGTAATGTACGCTATTTTTCACACGACTAAAACATTTTCTTTACTAAACTGCTCATTCGCAATACAAAACTACTGTGGGAATGTGTGTTCGCTGAGACTGCAAACAAAATTATTTTCTATGTTAACACACTAATGTGGATGTTCGAGAGTAAGTTATATAGTAGGAAACAGTCACTTTCGTCTATGGTCGTGTAAAAAAATAGTTTTCAATGGGCATGTTTTTTGTTGATGTAGGAAAAATCGGAGAGAACGGAAAAATTAATTATTCTATAAATCAGACAATTTTTTACCTGATCAGATCTGTCAGATCAAAAAAATTATCTGCTATGTTTTTTAGTATATAATAATAATAATATTTGGCGCGACAGACCATTGCGGTCCAAGGCCTAACTTCTCGCGACCATTTGTGCTGCACATGATAATTTTTTGGACACAAATGGAAGGGACCTACAATTTAAGGCCGGATCCGAACGGCGAATTGAGAAGCTTTCCGTGACAAGGTATTAATTACTCTCGGAACGTTTGTCACCCATTCGCGAGAGGTGGGACACCGTGAAAAATACTTTTGGTGTTGCTGGGATTCGAAGTTGAACCTCCTGCGCAGCAGCCATGTTCATTACCACTGAGCCACGGCGACTTTTTTAGTATAAGAGAGTTTTATTTCTTACCTGAATGCTCCACAGTAGTTCTCATTTTTAAAGAAACAAACAAGTACAGCTGTCAAAAAACAATCTGTATATTTTTTCAGATTAAAAATATTATATCCGACAATTATCGGAGTTTAAAAAAACCAAGAGAAATACATTCTCATGGGAGAATGAAAAAAAAAACGCATACCTGAATTTTGACAGTTAGTCTACGATTACTTCGACATAAGAAAAAAGAGCAAAGAGTAGGCTGTGTCGGAGAACCGGCCGTGGGTTTTGGGCGTGACAACGTCTGCCCAGGACGAAAGAAAAGAAAACAAAGACATCTCAAAACTGTATAGTTCCCAAAGTTTCAGATCCTAATGATCATATTCCAGAATTTCCATAGAAATAAGTCTTATAGTCGCATCTTAGTCCTACATACCTTATTTTATGCGAATCGCTTGAGAAATTGCTTTGTTTCCAAAATATTTTCAACATGGTTTCACTTAACAGTGGGACATTTAACATGGGATATAACAGTGTGTCAATATTTTACTTTTTGAACGTGAACGCCCTTAAACTATGTATTGAGACGTTGTCACGTCAAAACACGATTACATTGTCAGTTATGACACCTACGGTGACATACTCCTAAGTAGTTAATGCTGACAAATTTGTCAGATGTCAAACAGGTCGAGAGAGAGCTTCATTTTGTAAAAGACACATCTAGCTCTTTCGATTTGCGCGGTATAGTTAAGATTTCTCCATCCTGCTTTCGGTTTGGCGTTCTACTTGCAGAATGTACCCGTGGTATGGTTTCATTTTGCGTTTTATTTGCAAAGTTGTCAAATTTGGTTTCGGTTTGGCGTTCTATTTGCAAAGCATTCACCACGAAAACCACAAAAACCCCGTTACTTTGACAGCTTACCCGTGGGTATGGTTTCGGGTATGGTTTGATATAATCGAAAGAGGCGATTGTCTCCACCAGACAAATGCGAGTGGGAGAAACAGTGGATTTTGTTTATGTTTTTCTATATAACCTATACTAACTTCCGTTTGGTTGTGCCTGTCTAGCTAGCCAAATCTTTTGATCAATTTTTAACCAACTTCATAAATCCCGATTTGGTATCCTATTATAAAAGCGACTTTAAAATGTCGACCACCAAATATCGCGTTTAAAAAGACGAAAATTAAAAAGGCACGCTATAAAAAAGTCGACCATCAAAATCCGACCTTCTAAAAGGCGACCTTTGGGGTCTTTTTGTTGGTCGACTTTTTAATCACGAACTTTTTTGATCGTGTGCCTTTTTAAACGCGAAAATTTGATGGTCGACATTTTAAAGTCGCTTTTTTAAAAGTAAATCCCCGATTTTATTCAAACTTTGTACCGATGACAACACTTTCTATTAAAATTTGGGCCCACCGGGCCTCGGGTCGAAAACTGTGATGAAATATCATCAGCATACCAATTTAGTGGTTCACAAGGGACATAGTGGGAGCATAATGAAAACAGTTTTAAATATAATTGGGATATATTTTCGTTGCAAAAAAAATTACATTAAATTAAACCAGTAAGTGAAAAAAAAACGTTGTTTTTTGGGCACAAACTTTTATCGACACACAGTCCTTTTATTAAAAACTTGTATCTATTTAACTTGTATAGTCCACTGTTTGTCTGTATTTTAGACTACTTTGAGGTCCTTTTTAATCATCTTTCATACGACCTAGAGAGCTGAAATTTTGTGAGTGTCTAAGTCCCAAATAACAATTTTATATTCCGCGTGTCGCGCTTCGCATGTGGCGCGTTTGATCGGTGGATGTTTTCGTTTTTTGAGGTCCTTTTTAACCACCTTTCGCACGAACTAGAGTGCTAAAGTTTTGAGAGCAGCTTAGTCCTTGACACTGAGGTGCTCAAAAAAATTTCAGCTCTGTAGGTCGTATAAAAGGTGGTTAGAAAGGACTTTAAAGAAATCAATGCGGAGGTGCCTATTTCAAAGTTAAACCCACTTTCAACGAATCACAGGCGTTACATACAATACGGTATGAATTTGCTGGCTCGTTATCGTGGTGATTTCTTAGCGCAATATGGTCGTGTCTCCTTCAATTCTCATCGAATCGGTTCAATAATTCACTGTAGTACAGCCCCGTAATCGTTCTTCCTTTCTGCAAAAACATTCATGAGAATTATTCCTTTCGAATCCCAAAAATTGTGGCCACGACCTTTCCGACTGATGGGACCGTCTTTGCTTTCTTCGGAGCGTATTCACACGACAAAATCAATTGTTTTGACTGAATCTTGGTCTCTGCCGTATAATAATATATCCTGGTTTCATCAATGGTGACGACTTTACGCAAAAACTCCTGCGAAGGACACACGTCCTCTACGCACTTTCGTTCGGCGATCAGCTAGAATCATGTCGTGGACCTTTTCAACGATTTCCTCGGTAATAACGTTTTCCGGGCGTCCTGGCCGCTTCTCATCAAAAACAGATGTACGACCACGTTTAAATTCGTCGAACCAATACCTCACGGTTGTCATATATGTTGAAGGGTCTCCATAGATTGCATCCAACTTCACTTTTATTCCTTCGCAAGTTTTCCCATCCAAAAATAAAAAGCAAATTACGAATCGACATTGCTCTTTTTCATTTTATTAGGAAACACGAAACACGAGCGATACAACTGGCTGGCTAATAAAAATTGACCTATGAACTAGTCTGGAATTTACTATGGTGTCGTTTGACAGATAACAACAATACACGACGTTAATGTCAACTTTCCCCAACAACGCCATCTGTTTTCAAACTTATTATTCGCCCCACGTACAATCAAAAGTTGTTTCATATATTTTTTTATTTAAATTCTCAACCCTTAAGGCATACCATAAAATTACTGATTGTTTCATGTAATTATTTATTTAAAGATTCAACCCTAAAAGCAGTTATAATGGAATTATTTTTAAATTACGATCAGTTAACACAAGTAAACAATTTAGATTAAAACCAATAATGTTTTCAATATCATAAGAACTTATTTTTTATTACATAAGCTAACAAAATCTCGTCATTTTAAATTCACAAGGTAATTATTTATACATTTAAAATGTATGTACATTCAAAATTGAGAAAATGGAAAAATAGGCCTACAGAACTTCATATCGTGTCAAAAAATCTATTTGTATTTTTTGTAACACATCAGACCCATTTTTACCACAGTATTCGACTTTTTGGAACTTTTATTTGAAAAGTAAAACAATGTTGAAAAATGATAACAACATTTTCTTATTGAAAGTACGCGTATGCTACAAGATACGAGTATTTATTCAAATCTTGCTGTATTTGAAACGATTTTTTCGCACAGCTGTTGTTTTGTTTCAATTTTGCAAATTTGTTTAATTTATATCCGAAGTTTCGTAGAAAAACATTCTACCGAAGCAATAAAAGTTTTAGTTTGCCTAGAAATATTGTTCTATAAATAATAATACTCTGTTAGCTGTAAGTTATGCAAAAGCACATGATGCCCGATGGCCTTGTAAGCTTGTAAGAGTTTTAAAAAATAATTTGGCAGTTTTTCAGCGACCATTCCCTGTCGCTTTTACACGGCTTGTCAAATCCACATAAAGAGAATTCAAACTTTTGGCTTATTGATTGCACTTACACTTTACGGCGGCTAGTTAGGTGTATTTTTTTTGTCAAACGATCTACATCTGTGTATTAAATTTAAACTTTAATTTAAGATGAATAACTTACAGCTGTGCTAATAAATTTACACTTCATACTCTTTGTTTGTTTATTTGTTAAGATGCGGTAAAAAGTCGATAAGTTGCTGTGGAAGTGGGCGTTAGGTTATAGACAAACAAAATTTAGAATTGTTGGCAAAAACGATATTGGTTTTGCTAAGAAAATCAACTCTGTCGTGCAAGCTCCCCCCTTCTCCTTATTCACTTACATCCATCCTATTGAAAAGTATCAAAGTGCAAACTTTCGTTGATCTTCTTCGATGCCAATTAACATGCAGATAATTATTCCATTCATTTCATCGCATTCAATCGTAAGAACATTTTTTATTACATTCTACACTTCTCTTGGAATATGCGTGTGCTTATCTAGGTAAGCGTACGTCTGTTCTACTAGTACACTCTGCGACAGATGCGACAGACTCTCAGAATTTCTTTGGTAATTATCTCGGTTTTTTTAATTCTCTACATTAATTTCGTGTGCCCGTGGGTTTGTCTGTCTGTTTGTCGTGAAATCTTGCGATACATTTTTAACCCACATCCCAAAACGCGATTTCATTTAAACTTTACACACATGTGTATTTCCGGTAACAACACGTTCTATTAAAATTTGGCATTGATAGGACCGGAGGGCTCTCATACAATTTTTTGTTTTTAATAATCATGCCATATAGCGGCATCAGATCACGCCATGCTATAATGACAGTGTTCTGTGTTCGATGGTGCGCTGCTTTACAATTGTGGTTGCGTTGTAGTGCTTCGCATGTTTTTTTTCAGCATTTATAGTGGAATTCAGTATTTTAGTTATTAGACAATTTCCCTGAAAATTATTTTTTTTATGAGTTGTTTTTTTTTTTTTTTGTATACTCGTAATATAAAAACAAGTAATGGCACAACACTATATTTTTTAACGGACGGGGCCGGAATCTTCAGTAAATGTATATTAAATTTTTTTATTTTATTTTTTTATAATTTTTTTTTTGTTTTTTTTTTTAGTTTTTGTTTTGTTTTTTTTTAATTTTTTTTTTTTTTTTTAATTTTTTTGCACTTGACAGTTTTCTCCCAAGTGCTATACCTTTTAAGTTATTTGCAAAAACTCGAAAAACTGTCCAAGTAAACTATCACTTCCGGTTGTCAGGTAAGTTCAGCCGTTTGGGCTGTAGTCAGGACACAGACAGACCGACAAACAGACAGAGATTTTTTCGCTTGCTTTTTCTGACTCAGTAGATACGGTAATGAGTAAAACTGCAAAAATCCCATGTTTGAAAATTTTCATGATTACTATACTTCCTTTAACTATGTAAAGGAAAGTAAGAAAGTCAAGTTAAATAAAATAAAAACTTTTATTTAACTTGACTTTTCCTGTTTGTCGGGTTTTTCGACTTTTTTGAAGTTCTATTTAACCACCTTCCGTTTGTGAGCAGCTCAGTGTCATGTTCCATTTCTAAGATCTTTATTTGAAGTCCTTTCTAACCACCTTTCACATGACGTAGAGAGCTGAAATTTTGTGAGTACCTCAGAGTCTATGGCCATACTTGAGATCCCGTATTTGACGCGTGTCGAGAGTCGCGTGTGATGCATGTGATGAGTGAAAAATTGGTTAACTATAAAATAGGCCCTACCTTCTTTCAACTGCCTGGGAAGTTTAAATTTTGTGAATACTCGTAGCTTAGTCTAGAAGAATAACATTAAATTATTTAAAATATTAGTACGATCTGTGCCCAGCAGAATATTCCATGTAATTTCAAATAACCAAGGATCTGCTTACCGATTTTATCACTTTTCAATTTTATTTAAGAATTTTTCCCGATGCCCATATTCTATTGTCACAATTCATCATGTTACTTTTCCCAATGAATGGAAACAAAGGGTAATAAAATTACGCTCGATTAGTCAGTCTAATTTATTATTATTTAATTTATCCTGTAATCTAATCATATCATCCCTTCTTCATAATAAAAAGAGGGATTCCATTATCTGCCAATAATCAAAGATAATTAGCGAAGAAATTCTTAGAATGATGTTCCTATTCATCTGTCGCAGAGTGTATGTGCAATATTTATATGTATTTGCTTATCTCAAAAACATTCAGATTCTTGCTCTATTGTTGTTCAATGATTTGACTATCTTTTTCTTTTGTTATACATATAGCGGATTCGTCAGTTAATTAATCACAGAAATATGATTTCTTTTGACTTTCCTTCTGGAGACTCAGATGGGATACAACGTCTGATTATCAGTCCATGATCATTAGAGGGATAATTTGAGTGCCAGTGCACAGACAGCAATTGAGTTCATCCACCGTTTAACTATGAGCGACCACTTAGTAAGCAGCTGCTAATTACCTACAGAAGGAGGAGTTTTGCTCTGATTGCTGTTTTGTTTTGTTTTTATCCAAAAAACCTCCCAATTACTGCACGCTCGTTCTTCCTTGAGCCTAGCATTTTTTTTTATCCAATTTAAATTAGAATTGGCATGGAAACTGTGCTGTGCAATTGGATAAAAGAACAATGAACTTGTCTGGACCGTAATTGCCCATGAATGCGGTCGTTAGACTGCACAAGCATAATATTACAATCCTTTCCATCTCCAGAGCATTTTTTCAACCGTTAACTTGTACATTTTAAGCAGTTTTTATACATAGATACTTGAATAAAGTCTAGAATAAATACTTCGCTGATTTCGTTAGAGGATTTCAAAATTGTCATCATTCACAATAAGAATTATAACTTAAATGCTTGTTATTATCACAAAATCGGCTGACATCGGCTCAAAATCGGGACCGGTGGAGTGATTTTTGGCGGGAGGCCAGGATTGGATCATGGTTGTAGAGTCAAATATGATTTTGAGTCGAGATGAAAGAATGTTGTAACATTTCCTGATGTAGAAGTTTATTAGACAAACTTACCCATAAAAATTTAAATTTTCAATCTAAACTCTCTAATCGGACTGCATAGTTTGAATAAAATCGTGTTAATTAAAAACAAATATATATGAGATCCCATCAGCCTTCGGGCCAGATCACTTCCAAATTTTTTAAAAAGTGTTGTCACCGGGGATACACATGTGTGCAAGGTTTGAATAAAATTGGGCTTTAGGAAGAATAGAATAGAATAGAACAGGCAAGAATGCGCTTCATCAAGATCTGCCAAGGTGGTCATGAACCAAAACAATTTTCAACCATTATTGGCATGTGTTATTTTTGCAAAAGAAATGTTCTATCTGACACAATAAGTAGGTTGTTGTTGGACTTAAATATTCTTAAATTCAAAAACTTGTTTGCATTGACTGACTGCACTAAGATAAAGGGGATCCAACAACAATCAATCAAGTGGACTAAGAAATATATAATCTTTATTATACCGGAAACGTCTGCTCTTAGGTCTAACAAAAGAAAGAAATGTGAACAAACGTTGATGAAACAACTGAAGTGATTTGAGGAAAAGCTTACATTCTTCTCATTGAGGGAAATCTGCATTTTTCCGCGTCACGTTGTGAACGTTAGATATTTTCAATTTCCTGTGCCAGTTTTGCGTCTAACGACTAAATACTCATACACAATGTTGAGTATTATTTTTCATGGGCTGTCTGTACACGTGTTGGGTGGTGGAATGCAATGTATTTTCTCTCTCTTGACTGGTCGGAATCCAGTCGTAATTCAAATGTTCTCGCTAGTGGGTGTTCTCGCAAGTTTCTTGATTTTGCTGTGTGTGTTGGTGGAAGGTGTTGCTGTCGCATAATTGTGTCATGTTTCTATACATAGACGTGGTTTCTGTTGGTTGTGCGCGTTCCATGTTCCGGGAGGTTTGAAGCTGAATAGGAGTATACGAGGGTGGTATGAAAAGTTTCCTACCCAATTAAAAAAAAAAAACAATGCCTTTTTTCTTCAAATGTATTTTAATTTTTCCACATAATCTCTTTGTAAGTCTACTCGGTGTCTTTCTCTGCAAAATAATTGTTTATGAAGGTGGTGGCCTCCTCATTTGACGAAAATCTTTATCCAAGTCTTGATTGGTGATAATGTCCGGCCATCTTATTCTCAGTATCCTCCTTAATCACTTGTTGACGAAGACTTGGAGGCGCGTCGCATTTGACTTTCTGACTTTCCACGTTTCGCAGCCATACAAGAGTACTGAGAGAACGTTAGATCTGAAGATCGTTAGCTTCAAATTCCGGGAGATTTGCGAGGAGTTCCAGATATTATTTAGCATTCTATAGTAGTGTCGCGCCTTGTTTACACGAGAGCACACATCCGAGTCAGCACAACCACAGCTACCCAAATAACAAAACTTATCGACTTCCTCTATCTGGTGTCTGTCAATCGAGAGATTAGATGTTCCACTAGCGTGAACGCGAAGTAGTTTTGTTTTTGAGACGTTAATTTGTAAACCCACTTTGTTAGCGTAGAATTCTAGTGAGTTTAATTTTTGCTCCATGTCACCTAGCGATTGTAATAGGATAGGACAGATATCATCGGCATAGTCCTGGTCTTCTAGGCAGTGAAAAACATTCCATGGCAAACCCGATGGAGTACTTGTTACTATTTTCATCACCCAGTCGATGACAATTGTGAAAAGCTATGGTGAGAGGGTGCCACCTTGCTTGACTCCCGAGTAGATGTTGATAGGTGAGCCAAGATGACTGTTATGAATGACGCGCCATGTTGAGTCGCGGTACAGCTCCTTGATGATGTTGATGAGTTTTTCCGGAACACCATAGCTAGACATAATCTGCCACATCATGTTTCGGCTCACTCTATCAAAAGCGCGTTTAAAATCTACAAAAAAAAAACCAGAGCGAGACTCAACTGACTGTTCAATGATTATACGCAGGGTGTATATTTAATTAGTACAAGAACGGTTTCGGCGAAATCCAGCTTGTTCATTTCTCAAAATTGGCTCTAACGCATTCCGTAAGCGCCTAGCTATTATAGAGGAGATCACTTTGTTTATGGTGTTTAGCAGGGTAATTCCTCTCCAGTTTTGTCCTTTTTTGGGGGGTTTGACTGTTAAGCTTTTTTTTGACGACGATGGAATGGATTCAGATTCCCAGATATCTTGATATATCGCATGCAATGTTCGCGTAGTTAACTCGACGTCGCCTTGAAGGAGTTCTGCGTAGATGTTGTCATTGCCTGCTGCTTTACCTGATTGCAGTGAACGAATTGTTGTCCTTATCTCATCCAACGAAGGAGTAGCGGCGCTGATGTTATGTAGCCTATTAGGGTGCATATGTGTTTCAAGATAATGTACTCTATATATAAAAAAAATAGAAAATACATATCTATTTTTAATTATTGTTGTATTATCAGTATTATTTTGAATTTTTTTGTATTGCTTTTTTAATGAATCAGAGAGAATTCTTAGAAAATAAATTGACACCGGCTACAACCTTGAGGAATGTGACATATTGTAAATCACATTCCTTCGATTATTATTTTATTTTTAATAATGGGCATAGCAAGTCATTAAGAGAGTCGTCCCTTGGCAAAAAAATTTTTTTCTACAAATTTCTGCAATTTCTGCCTTCAGCTTGTCAAGTAATGATGCGCAATATGCTCCTGTAATGGCTTTTTCTTTTTGAATATAATCATTATGATAACTCCATGACTATCCTAAAAAACAGTCACCATCCAATGTTGCCGATTCGCCTTGGCACACTGCTTTGACTGTATTTTTGTTTCTGGGCGGTGTATATAATGGTGTATCCAAGTTTCGTCAACAGCAATTGATCGGCGCTAAAACTTTGATTTACTGCGCACAACTGAG
This sequence comes from Nephrocerus scutellatus, assembly GCA_947095585.1. Lineage (NCBI taxonomy): Eukaryota > Metazoa > Arthropoda > Insecta > Diptera > Pipunculidae > Nephrocerus > Nephrocerus scutellatus. Next base: position 111,201,876 of record OX352762.1, on the reverse strand, counting down.
ACAACAGAGCGTTGATGGAAATGTTCATTCGTACATGTTTTGGTATAACGTAAGAAAACTTCGCACCTAACGCGCGGACAGCTTTCTTATGCCTAATTCTTCATGCAATATAAGACAAACACGTTCCTTGGACATATTCATAGCCTCTGGTATCTCTCTCCCTTTAATTTGATGGTCGTCTAGCACCATTTGCTGAACTTGAGCGTTGTTACCCTCAGTGGTGGCAGTTTTTGATCGTCCCGAATGTTCATCGTCTTCCAAGTTAGTACGGCCACGTTTAAGTTAAGTTAAGCTTCCCAAAATTTCGAGTTGAGTCCCCGTACACAGTTTCTAACTCGTCTTTGATTTTCGTAGGCATATTGCCTTCCAAAAACAAATATTTAAAGACAGCTCGATACTAGATTTTTTTTCCATTTTCACAAAAACACTCACATCGACTCACTCAAACGATTGTCAAACAACAACTGTACTGCGTGTCTAAAATGGCTGCAATTTTGGTGAGTCCCTTTCAAAAGATGCGCAAACACATTCTCCAGAAAAATTTTCAGACTACCCTCGTATATGCTAATAGACGTCACCTTTCATCTTATTTGTTTTTTTTTTTCAACAAAAAAACAAGGCATAGATCAACCAACAAGTTTGTAACATTTATGCATTTGCATATGGAGTACATGCGCAAGTATGCAGAGTGGGCAGCAAAAATCATACCAACACGCCTCGAGTAAAGTCTGTGCCTTGCCTGCCGACTGCCATCGCACAAAATGAGGTTAACCGATGCTTGCGACAACCAGGCACCAGACAGGTATTGAATGCACTTTGTATATCGATTAAAATAATGCAGCAGATTTAATTTTATAAAAAGAAAATGCGTTTCAATGTTTTGTAGTTTGTTCGTATAGCTTCCGGGTTCGGTTCATAGTTGTTGACCCAAAACACTAACGAGTTCATGTGGGGCGCTCGCTAATAAAACATTAACAAAAAACTACTCACTCACTTAAGTCTGATTATTCGTTGACTATTATGCCGCTAAGTTACTAGGCGAACATAAAGTCGACAATGACAACTTATAAAGTGCATTCGCGCCGCTGATTGCAGTTCTCCCCTTCTACTACTCCTGCTTCCATCGAACCTCGCGCTTTTTTCGTGACGTTTAGGACGTTTAGCGCTTTTCGGTTCTTTCATGCATACATACACTGCGGTTCACTAGATTATGAGCACATCATTTTAGGAGATGAAATTTATATTTCTCCAATTATATGTCAGGAAAGAAAAAAAACAAATGATGGTGAAAGTTAGAGTAGCGGTTAATACAAAATTAACTTTTTAGAAATATTCAGAACAAGAACAAGGCATGCATTTAAATCGGTTCGCAAGATTAGAAGCAGCTTACAAATGAATTTTTTGGTTCTTTTTTTAAAAATAGATTTTTTATTTTAAATTCATACTCCAGATATAATTTTTATAATGAGTAGAACCACCTTTCTTTAAAATAAACTTAAAAAATTGATTTTTAATGCAGTTGTACAATAAGGTAAATTAATCGAGTGAAATTTCATCCTAGGCAAGTTTAACGGCACCGATCAACGCTTGTCATCGTATTTTTTCCACCTTCGTACACTTTTCCTGTGCCAGCCAGCCCCAGAAGTTTTCTATAATTTTAAGGTCTGGCGAATATGGTCGCCATGGTAAAATTTCAACATTTTCGCTGGCAAAAAACGAATTAGCCATGCGAGCGGTGACGTTTGGAAATATCCATGAAAGTAATCCAAAAAGATTGTGGTTTTTCGGAATCTTTCGCTAAGAATTAAGTGGTGGGTTTTCTTCAGCTTCTTTATCCGCTGAATAATTTTATGGAATGAAGTGCCCGACTCAGTATTTTCGCATTTGTATGATCTTCAGTCATTTAAGACACATATGCATAGACACCTCATCTTTCCTTCTCCTTAATTTCCTAACGCCCTCGCTGTGCTAATCACTATAAGGGTGCAAAACCCTTGAGCGTGTGTACATCATAAAAAAAGCTATAGTCGCTAGATGAGTTTGGCACTTCTAATCATACGACAAACCGTAGATTTACTTGCAGTAACACCAGCTGCTTCTCTGATTTTGGCTGTCGAAACAGCTGAATTAAAGGCTAGTCTGACAATTTTTCGTTTTTTCGTTGTGTAAGGGCCCTTTGTAATTTTTCCCGTACATTTTCGGACCCTTTAATTGCCAACAGCATGACTACTCCGATAGATCTTGCAAGCGATAGCACGCGTAGGCATGCATTCCGAATGCTAAACATCTAATTTTGCCTTCTCTGACAATGTCAAGCAATTTTTTAACCCTTTGTAAATAAATAATAAATAAATAAATTATTCTTTATTACAAAATTAACTATTTAAGCAAAAAAAAAATGAGCCAATGCACAGACAACGATTGTACTGATTGACTGCTTCTAACCTAATGCATTTTTTTTTTTTTTTTTTTTTTTTTTTATATAGAGACTTATTGCCAAGGGATGACTCCCTGAATGACTTACGTCACGGCAATAAGTTGGGCTAAGCCCTTTAATTTTACTCATTATGACTCATTCAGTTAAAGTTTCATAATAAAACTATGGTTAGCTTGTTCTCTTAAATTTTTGGCATTCACCATTGCATTCAACATGAACCACTGTTTCTTTCACAATTTTGTTTTTTTCTCTCACGGCCATACAATGGGAGAAAGATAATTTTTACTTCTCAAAATTGCCTGCTTCTAATCTAGTGAACCGTAGTGTATTTTGTTTCCCCTTCATTTTTTCTTTCTTTTTGCATTGCTGTTTGTTTACCACTAATAATGCCACGGTTTGGTGGGGAGTGTGGTGGCGGTGGGTGGATGTGCCATTGTCACTGGACCAGATGAGGTTATTTCTAGAATTGCAGCCTGGTGGAAAGCTTTGAGACTGCATTATGACGAATTGAGTGTGCGCTGTGCTGATGCTGACGTCGATTTATATTGCACTCGTTGCATACACAGGACACATATGCACACACTTTACGTTAAAAACGCCGCCAATACCGGTTGTGAATCGACTCCGCCGCACACATAGCATAGTGCTGTCTCCCTTTAGACCGGGCTCCCAGCTCTTTAGGTTGGTTGTGATTAAAACAACAAACTACCTTGCGTGTTGGATTTCAGCATTTCAGCTGCAGTTCAAAGTCAACATTATTTCATTGACCTCAATGGCGGCGGGACGCAGGAGCTGTTTCTTGTTGTTTCTCATTGATGATGCTTTGTCCGTTGAGCTCGCAGTGGAATTGTGGGGAATGTGACGCGACGAGTTCCTGAGTTGTTGCTTTTTTTCCGTATTTTATTGAGTACACAATTTGCCGGTTAGCCGGTGAACGATCCGGTAATGAACAGTGTTACCAGTCGCATATAAACATATTTTTATAAATACACATACTACTATCTAGAATTTAGATATTAGTGTGACAGGTAGCTAGCTATGAAAATAGGGACTCTTTTTGAATTGAACGTTTTTTTTAGTTTTCGGCGTCGCTGAGATTAATAGTGACAATAAAACATTCTTAGCACCCTTCCGGGTAGGGTTGGTGACTGGGTCTTTTATATAAAATATAAATATATTTATCGCTAAAAATCAAAATAAATGGCCGGCGAAGGTCAGGGTAGTTGCAGATGTAGCAGTCTAGATCAACAGTGTGTCAAGCGCGATAAGCACATCTATTTGCTTAAAGCAAGGCAGACACACAAAATCGTGAATCGTGACACGCGATCCACATTGAACACACAATGTGACTACCTCCAGATGAGTACCTCGTCCCAATTTACCCAATCATCACAGATGAACGCCTTATCTCTTCGCTTGACTAATCTATCCGAAATCATAAATGAAATAGTCCTTAAATCTAATGACACCAACGCCGAACTCTCCGAAAGCCACTCCAGCCTTGGGGACATTGCAGAAGAAATTAAAATACTATCTAGTAAGGTCGACGTCGTTCCTAACATAAGTCTGCGTAACTCTATAAATAGCTTGTTTATTCACGACCCAGCCGTGACTAATACTATCCAATCTCTGAATCAAACTTCTCCTACTCCCTCTCCTGTCCGACCACAAACCATTCCGTACCCTACTCTCAAAAAATTAGGTGAACGTTGGACTCATGTGGATTAGGCCAACCGTACAAAGAGTCTAGAAGACCTAAATAATTTATCTAAAAAAGAACCCATAAAAACTTTTTCATGTAAATTCTCTAATAACAAAAAGAAGCACTGCAACCCAACAACAACAAAATTTGCTTTGTTCTTCGCTAGAAATAATATAATTTCCAGATGGTTAAAACAAATAAAAGACGATTTTGGACGGAAAAATCCAAGTGAGTCAGCGGAGAACTCAGCTTTATAAAGGAAAGTCTTCCGGTAGGTTCCGGTAATCCACGGTTCATTACGAACAAAATTTTGTAATGTGTATATTACTTAGTACCAGCATTCTGACTACGAGGTGTTAAGTGAAACTACACCTCACCGTCTCCCGGTCCACCAGCTTATACACCGTGCACTAAAACAAATAAAAGACGATTTTCGACGGAAAAATCCAAGTGAATCAGAAGATAATTCAGCTTTATGTAGGAAAGTCTTCTGATAGGCTCCGGCTTTTATTTATACGGTTTATGACTAACAACATTTCTTGTGTAGATTACTAAGTACCAACGTTCTGCTAAGTAAAACTACACCGCACCGTCTCCCGCTCCACCTGCTTATACACCGAGCTCCTTCTCTCTTTGAGTTTATTTCGAACAAATCCTTAATATTTTATGCAGTCTAACAAATATAAATGTACGTGGTGCCTTGCTGCTCGTGTTCCATTGGAACATCTAAAGCGCTCCGTTATTGGTAGTCGAAGAAGTTCAACCGTTTTTACTACATTGCGACTATTCACTATACGGCAGCAATCTTTTTAACTGTAGCCTAACAAGTATTGCCGTTTTGACTACGCTACGTGTTACGTGTTAGCTACCCCAGCTGGTCTATTCGAACCATCCAGCTGCTCCGTCACGATATGCCACCGTTTTGAATACGTGGTACCTCCTGTCTATAACAAACTTTCCGTCGAACCGAGACTCCCCCTAATTATTGGCACCTAGATTTCCTTTTAATTAGAATGGTAATTCTAAGCCTCTAATTTAGACGCCTTAGATGTAAATAGGTTTGAAAATTGTCTTTTAAAGAAGTAACCTATTTTCTAGACTGATTGTCGGGAGTTTTTACTTAGCATCGAGTAATTGTTTGGTTTGATTTTTGAAAAGCAACTTCTTTAAGCGCGCTGAGAGTAAACATTGGTATATACATAACTAGCTTTTCCCGGGAGCTCTGCCACCCGCACACAGGAAAGCACGCCTTGCCATCACTACCACATGAGGGGTGTTCTATTAGCTAAACCTAAACAAAGCGCCACCTTGATCGTATTCGCACTATGTGGTTTACCGAACATCACATTAGAAACCTCAAAAATAACAGTATTTCTCCACTATTTAATGGATGTTATTATACATTTAAACCTTCCTCTTCAATCACTCTATCTATTAAAAAAACCGCATCAAAATCCGTTGCGTAGTTTTAAGGATCTAAGCATACATAGGGATATAGGCACAGAGAAAGCGACTTGTTTTATACTATTTTTGTTTTATACCGTGTAGTGATATTATATTAAAAGTGTAGAAGGGATGTCCCACCCAACCCAAGATCTACAGAGTACAGACCAATTAGCCTAACTTCGCTTGCCTTGAAGACAACCTCAACAAATATAAAAGTGCAGGTGCATTGGGAAGATATCCCCTAAAATGCAGTCAGGATGTATACAGACCGGGAAAATCAGACACGGAGACCGCACTGTGAGAGCTAACTATGTTGGGATCTATCGCCTACTAGGAAACCGCGCTTTGCGTCTTCATGGACATCTAAGAAGTAACGTATCTCATTATACGATATATGAGATAAAGAAAAGTAGGTAGCACAACCATTAGCGTTGAAGTTCTTACCACGATCAAGATCCACCTCATGCGAATTTCTGTCAATTATTTGCAAAAAATAATACAGTCGTGATATTATTTCCTTTTTAAAAATATTTCTCCATCCCTTCTTATCACCACAGGAGCACACAATCACGACAAAATGCGAAAACTTATTCAAATTGGACTACAGCCTGATCGAACTGGATAACGTAAACGGCAACTTATGCCCCCGATATCCCGGCCGTATATTCATTCCAGAGTACGAACGTGGACACAACAAAACCTCCAAAACTGCGACTTCGGCGGCGACCACAAGCGCTTCTAACAGCTGCTGCAACAACTCGCACTCATCGACCAGCACCACAAATGGCATCCACACGTATGTCACATTTGCGAATGTCCTCGACAATAATCAGATTAATCAACAACAACAACAGCAGCAACATCAAATTCAACAACAAAGCACAATCTATGAGGACCTCTACGATGCTGGTAGGATTCGGGAACTCATCACATCGGCGAAATATGCCCGTTGCCGGCAGCGTTTCGTAGTGCCTGTTATCATGTACAAAGGGAAATACATTTGTCGATCAGCAACCCTATCACTGATGTCCGAAACGTACGGCCGCAAAATGGTCGATTATGCGTACGACTGCCTGAACGGAACGAACAACGTCGCCTCCAATATAGACGAGGAGAACAACGACCCCACAGATGATTCGCTGATGAACGGTGTGAATTCCACATCGGGTTTCTCGTACGATGAGGCAATCAAAAACGACATCCAGCTACTGAAAGCGTTAAATGTCACCACAATTACCGACCTCATGGTGGAGAATCGCAAAATTAAGTATTTTATGGCGTGAGTGGAATATTAATTTCATATTTCAGTGCAATGTATTATTAATTTATGTTTTTTTTGTTTTGTTTTTAGAGTCTCGTCGTCAGAAAAAGCTGATCCTGATAATCATTATAAAGATTTCAACATTCTATCGCTGCCATACCCAGGCTGTGAATTTTTCAAAGACTTTCGCGACAATAATTACATGGCGAGTAATCTCTACTACAATTGGAACCAGAGTTTTATCGATGCCACCATCAGTGTGCCGAAATTGGGTAACATATTTGACTTGAATATACCTTGGCGGGAGTACAAAAAATGGGATTTGGTGCTAATCACCCAGAACTACTTGAAGGCTAATTTGAAATATATGCAAAATGGTAGTGCTGGTTTGCTCATGCACTGTATAAGTGGATGGGATCGTACGCCGCTGTTTATATCACTGGTCAGGCTGTCACTATGGGCTGACGGCCTGATACATCAATCATTGAATGCGATACAGATGGCCTTTTTCACAGTAGCCTACGATTGGTATTTATTTGGCCATCAGCTGCCCGATCGGCTAAATCGTGGCGAAGACATTATGTTCTTTTGCTTTCATGTTCTCAAGTACATCACCGATGATGAGTTCAGCATTACGGAACTAAGGTAAGTTGTGGTGGGGTGGTTGTTGTTGTGTTTTAAATTACAATGTTTGCTTCTTCCAGGAAACGTACAAAGACATCTAGTAATAGTAGCGTCAGTAGTAGTAGTGTTGCTACAAAGTCAGATAGCTGTGATGACGAGCACATAAAAGAGTAAGTGTCACTTTTACACTTTTATGTAGGTAAAACTTCTTTTTGAAGAAAAATCCTTAAATTGAACACTAACTGCCTGCCCTAGGTTTAATGTAAAAATGTTCTCGATTATATTGAGCTCAAAAATAGGTCGAAAGTCAATATTTAGGACCAAGGAAGTACCCAGAGCTTGCATTAGATCATGGATAACGACTCATAGAAATTGAAATGAAATGGTAATGCTTAACAGATAGCTAACTAAGCAGTTAGGTTAGTTTTCTCTCCTAAATGTCTTAACCATCGAATTGTACCTAGCAATTAAAGGGTGTAAATCAGTTTCGTATGTGCTAGTTTACAATAAAATGTATATGTCAACGCCACCAAGCTCAGTAAACGTTACATATACCTTTGTATCTGCCAACTACATTTCTGTAAGCTAATCTGATTAACTGTTGGAACAGTTGGCTTCCACTCGGATGACCATAGTTCAATTACCTTCGTGTTCAAAAAAACAGACATAATGATGAATTTTCTCACCGTACTGATCATATAGATTACGAATACTCTTGATTCGATGATGAACATTTGGCATATAGATGCCCTAATGATTGTATACATCTATACAGTTGAGTTGATAAAGTTACTTAGATGTAGAGTCAGCAAACTAGAGCACAATATTTTTTCCTCTCCACGACGATTGGTTCTACGCCCCGAAAGGACTCCACTGTTAATGCAAATACTGGACCAAGGGTCGTCAACCCAGTAACAGGTTTCAGATTAGATTTTTCTGATGCTTATTTTTTCTGCTTTTAGAGTGGACCTACTATGCTTACTACTAATTATAGCCGGGATCGAGTTAAACCAAGGTCCCAGAACCTAGCACTGCTCGGTCTGTAACCATCCGATTCGCAAAAGTCTAGCCTCTATGCGTTGTAACAGTTGAACAAACTGATGCCACCTGCGACAATGCTCGGGACTACAAAGTACCAATCAATTTCACTGGCCCCTCTTGATCCAAAGGAGCCTCACAACCCCCTATCATTCCATTTTCACACTTGTGCATTAATAATACACCAACCTTCCACACCAATACGACCAGTACATAAGCCATTCAGTTTATTCTTTCAAGATTCTTCAGTGGAAATGCATTGGCCTACGAAACAAATAAAGAGAAATCACCAATTTTGCAATAGTAATTTTATTGCTGTCGTGCAGGATACCAAAACCGCCAACTCATTGGTTCTCCAATCTCTCGGAGTACAACCGTGAAAATAGCATTGTGGATCTATTAGAAAAAAAAGACTTTTCACATTAAATCTAGATTTTCCCACCAGCATCTCTGCTACATGCTCTAGCTTGCCTGATATTACAATAGCAAGCACCTTGCTATTGAGCTCCCTATCATGGCAATTAGCACCAGCGGTTATCTCGGATTACCACGCAATTGTAATAACAATGAATAAATCAGGCAACTTTGTGATAGCCGAACAACAAAGCTAATCGGAAAAGTTCCGCGGACTTCGTCGATATCAATATACATCGCCTGATCCATTGAACGCTATAGGTCAAAGGTCTTTCTGCGAAAAGCCAATCTGAGGACCTAACGGTAATCACATTCAATGACCATCAATACGACAACAGTAAGAAATGCGCATCCTATTTCTCTAGATAATTTGTCAAAAATCCGCCACCTCACGAAAATCCCGTTTTACGCAAACTAAAAGCGTTAAATCGTGACACAAATTATCCAACCATCACCACCCTAGTGGTGCAAGACGCCATAAAGAAAGCTTAATGGCGTAAATTGCGGATTATAACTGAGAACTGAACTGATTGTCCAAATGGCCGCTTATTTAACGGTAAAGAAACCCTTAGAGCGTAAAACTGAATAAAGTCTTGAGTGTTTTGAGTTCAAACTAACAAACAATCCATTTAAAAACTTCTGTAATTTGATTTTTGCAGGGAATATGTACTAAACATCGAAGAAGACAGCAATGATAACGATAGTTGTTCAAATTTATCTAACTGTGATATGTCAATAACTGATAATTCTAATGCAACAACAAATAATATAACTAGTCGCTCACCGAATCCGAAACGGTAATTGCCACAACAAAAACCAATACATTAATTGCCAATCATTAATCTCTGTTTTATTTTTAGTTCAAAAACTAGTCCAATATCTGTTCCTGGAGCTAATGGCTCACGCCAGAGGCACGAATCAACTTCATCGACTGGCAGCTGGCAAGTTGTTAACGAAATGGGGAGCCTCGATTCAGTAGCGAATGGTGTTGGTGTTAATGCCAAAGAAGTGCCTGGCGCAAAATCGCCGTCAACGCTGTTAGTTGGCTGATATTCTTTAAAGTATCATTTTACATAAAATTGTTGTCTTTTTACAGTCGAAAACAACGTCTAAATTCAGTACGAGCCATATTCATCCAGACATATGGAAAAACCATTGGTCTAAGATTTCAAGAGGGCTCCTCCATGAATCTGGTGACATTCATTGGAACGCTAACGGATCAATTATTTTAATGAGGGCAGCAGTTATACCAGCGACTTGATCAGCTAATTTCATGCAATAATACACAACACTCCATCTAGTTAAATAAAAGTCACGCGACTATCTTGTCAATTATGTCATTCGTTTATTATAATATATTTGTTAAAATGCAGCTTGACTTGCATTTTTTTATTTATAATAATTTCAATGTTTTATACACATTTTAGTGGTTGTTGAAAAGCATAAGGTATTAGAATAACTCTTGTATACTATTAATTGGAGAGATTCGCTTTATTTTTTCTCCCCATTTTTGCATCTCTTTATTTTCCTGCCAATCTTTTTACGTAAGTTCCATTTGATCATAAAAACTGTGCATGTTCTTATTTAAAAGCTGAATATTATAATCACGAAAATTCATCAAATTATTGCAACAAAATGGTAACAAAATGTATAAATCCCATTTTTGTTAAAGACATCCCAAATGCCCTGCCCACTTATATTGTAGTTTTTCAGCCGACAAAGAATGCAATGCAAAACTAATGTCATTATTGTATACATTTACTATCTTTCTACATTATTTACTAACTAAATAATCACTAAACTAACTAAATCAAAGCTGCATCTCCAACTAAACAAAAACTACAACTAAATAATGTAACCTTCATAAAATAAGAACAAATCAATATTAAGATATAAATAATAGCTAATAGTTATTATTATTATTATTGTATATTATTGTATTGCGTAGGTAAATACATTTATATACAAATACGTTTACTACGATGCGATTGCTAGATATTGAAATGATTATTGTGATTATTACAAGCAAACAGAAAAACATTTTATATTGTATACTGTTGTTTTTGTAACTGCAAAATAAAACGAATCAAGTTTATTTTTTTGTAACTACACGATGCAAAAATATATATGGTTTTTATTTTTACCTTTTTTTTTATATTGTACACACGCTAAAGGGGTTTGCAACCTTTATAATGCTTAGCACAGCGTGGGCGTTAGGCAATTAGGGAGAGGAAAGGATGAGATGTCTATGCACGCGTGTCTAAACGACTGCAGATCATATAAAAGCGGAAACACAAAATCAGGCAATTCATTCCACATAACCTTTGCGGTGCTCAACGAATTGCTAAGAAACCACCACTCCAAGAGAACTCGTCCCGAAAAGATGTAATTCTTTAATTTAAAGCCATCTTGGCCAACTATGTGAAAAACTTTAGTAAATACGAATACATCCCATGTTTTTGGTTAATTATTTTTTTTAAATTGTGCATTAGCCTTGTAATGCTAATGCACAGCGTGGGCGTGGCATTGGACAAACAAGAAACTTATGGCCTGTGAACCATATTGCCACATAAGGTATCAATAGCGCCTGCGCGCCATTGCGTTTTAACTCTTGCCGACTTTAGATGCCACGAGAAGGACAGAAGGAAAATTCACTATCAGTTACCGCACTCTGTTATGTTTTCCATTTTAAGGGATTTTGACTATAATTCCTCTTCACTACTCTGGGAAACTTTCTCTTTCCACTCTGTTAGGGAGAGTTGACTGATGTGGCTAGTTTAAGCATTTCAAATATCGGCATGCTGTACCGCACAAATGGAAATATCAGAGTCAGTCGAGCGTACCGGATAATATACTATTAAAATCAAGCCGCAACAAAAGAAGCGAACCGGGACACTAAGCCACAAGTCGAGAAAACAATCATAAATAAATTTGAAATTTTGAAAGTATGTCAATTCATTTTTTTTAGGATGCTTAATTGATGCGTGGGAGGAACCGTATATGCTTACGGTTTTCACTACTCTGGGAAACAGCAACACCGATTCCACACAACAACAAATCTAACGCAACGGACAACGCACGCACATGCTGATCTCGTACGACTTGTGGGCTTGACTTGAAACAACAACAAATAACGTGAATAATGACAAACTGACCGAAAATCACGCCGCATAGCAACAACGGACAGGTTATAAAAGCAGCACGACAAAATGTCTATTCTACTGAGTTCCTTCCCAAATCCACAACTAATATCTCAAGAGTACCTACCTTGCTATTACTTCTAGAGCTAAACGCTGCAAGATTCTCTCAAGTTCCGATCAATAGTTTAAGAGTACCTACCTTGCTATTAGTTCTAAAGCTAAACGCTGAAAGATTTCCTAAGTCTCGATCATTAGTTCAAGAGTACCTACCTTGCTATTAGTTCTTAAGCTAAACGCTAAAAGATTTCCTAAGTCTCGATCATTAGTTCAAGAGTACCTACCTTGCTATTACTTCTAGAGCTAAACGCTGCAAGATTTCCTAAGCCTCGATCATTAGTTCAAGAGTATCTACCTTGCTATTACTTCTAGAGCTAAACGCTGCAAGATTTCCTAAGCCTCGATCATTAGTTCAAGAGTACCTACCTTGCTATTACTTCTAGAGTTAAACGCTGCAAGATTTCCTAAGCCTTGATCATTAGTTCAAGAGTATCTACCTTGCTATTACTTCTAGAGCTAAACGCTGCAAGATTTCCTAAGTCTCGATCATTAGTTCAAGAGTACCTACCTTGCTATTACTTCTAGAGCTAAGCGCTGCAAGATTTCCTAAGCCTCGATCATTAGTTCAAGAGTATCTACCTTGCTATTACTTCTAGAGCTAAACGCTGCAAGATTTCCTAAGCCTCGATCATTAGTTCAAGAGTACCTACCTTGCTATTACTTCTAGAGCTAAACGCTGCAAGATTTCCTAAGCCTCGATCATTAATTCAAGGGTACCTACCTTGAGCTATCTAGAGCTAAACGCTGCAAGATTTCCTAAGTCTCGATCATTAGTTCAAGAGTACCTACCTTGCTACTACTTATAGAGCTAAACGCTGCAAGATTTCCTAAGCCTCGATCAATAATTCAAGAGTACCTACCTTGAGCTATCTAGAGCTAAACGCTGCAAGATTTCCTAAGTCTCGATCATTAGTTCAAGAGTACCTACCTTGCTATTCTTCTAGAGCTAAACGCTGCAAGATTTCCTAAGCCTCGATCATTAATTCAAGAGTACCTACCTTGCTATTACTTCTAGAGCTAAACGCTGCAAGATTTCCTAAGTCTCGATCATTAGTTCAAGAGTACCTACCTTGCTACTACTTATAGAGCTAAACGCTGCAAGATTTCCTAAGTCTCGATCATTAGTTCAAGAGTACCTACCTTGCTACTACTTATAGAGCTAAACGCTGCAAGATTTCCTAAGCCTCGATCATTAATTCAAGGGTACCTACCTTGAGCTATCTAGAGCTAAACGCTGCAAGATTTCCTAAGTCTCGATCATTAGTTCAAGAGTACCTACCTTGCTACTACTTATAGAGCTAAACGCTGCAAGATTTCCTAAGTCTCGATCATTAGTTCAAGAGTACCTACCTTGCTACTACTTATAGAGCTAAACGCTGCAAGATTTCCTCAATCATTAGTTAAAGAGTACCTACCTTGCTACTACTTATAGAGCTAAACGCTGCAAGATTTCCTAAGCCTCGATCATTAATTCAAGGGTACCTACCTTGAGCTATCTAGAGCTAAACGCTGCAAGATTTCCTAAGTCTCGATCATTAGTTCAAGAGTACCTACCTTGCTATTACTTCTAGAGCTAAACGCTGCAAGATTTCCTAAGTCTCGATCATTAGTTCAAGAGTACCTACCTTGCTACTACTTATAGAGCTAAACGCTGCAAGATTTCCTCAATCATTAGTTAAAGAGTACCTACCTTGCTATTACTTCTAGAGCTAAACGCTGCAAGATTTCCTAAGTCTCGATCATTAGTTCAAGAGTACCTACCTTGCTACTACTTATAGAGCTAAACGCTGCAAGATTTCCTAAGTCTCGATCATTAGTTCAAGAGTACCTACCTTGCTACTACTTATAGAGCTAACCGCTGCAAGATTTCCTAAGCCTCGATCATTAATTCAAGGGTACCTACCTTGAGCTATCTAGAGCTAAACGCTGCAAGATTTCCTAAGTCTCGATCATTAGTTCAAGAGTACCTACCTTGCTATTACTTCTAGAGCTAAACGCTGCAAGATTTCCTAAGTCTCGATCATTAGTTCAAGAGTACCTACCTTGCTACTACTTATAGAGCTAAACGCTGCAAGATTTCCTCAATCATTAGTTAAAGAGTACCTACCTTGCTATTCTTCTAGAGCTAAACGCTGCAAGATTTCCTAAGCCTCGATCATTAATTCAAGGGTACCTACCTTGAGCTATCTAGAGCTAAACGCTGCAAGATTTCCTAAGTCTCGATCATTAGTTCAAGAGTACCTACCTTGCTATTACTTCTAGAGCTAAACGCTGCAAGATTTCCTAAGCCTCGATCATTAATTCAAGGGTACCTACCTTGAGCTATCTAGAGCTAAACGCTGCAAGATTTCCTAAGTCTCGATCATTAGTTCAAGAGTACCTACCTTGCTACTACTTATAGAGCTAAACGCTGCAAGATTTCCTAAGTCTCGATCATTAGTTCAAGAGTACCTACCTTGCTACTACTTATAGAGCTAAACGCTGCAAGATTTCCTAAGCCTCGATCATTAATTCAAGGGTACCTACCTTGAGCTATCTAGAGCTAAACGCTGCAAGATTTCCTAAGTCTCGATCATTAGTTCAAGAGTACCTACCTTGCTATTACTTCTAGAGCTAAACGCTGCAAGATTTCCTAAGTCTCGATCATTAGTTCAAGAGTACCTACCTTGCTACTACTTATAGAGCTAAACGCTGCAAGATTTCCTAAGCCTCGATCATTAATTCAAGGGTACCTACCTTGAGCTATCTAGAGCTAAACGCTGCAAGATTTCCTAAGTCTCGATCATTAGTTCAAGAGTACCTACCTTGCTACTACTTATAGAGCTAAACGCTGCAAGATTTCCTAAGCCTCGATCAATAATTCAAGAGTACCTACCTTGAGCTATCTAGAGCTAAACGCTGCAAGATTTCCTAAGTCTCGATCATTAGTTCAAGAGTACCTACCTTGCTATTCTTCTAGAGCTAAACGCTGCAAGATTTCCTAAGTCTTGATCATTAGTTCAAGAGTACCTACCTTGCTACTACTTATAGAGCTAAACGCTGCAAGATTTCCTCAATCATTAGTTAAAGAGTACCTACCTTGCTATTCTTCTAGAGCTAAACGCTGCAAGATTTCCTAAGTCTCGATCATTAGTTCAAGAGTACCTACCTTGCTACTACTTATAGAGCTAAACGCTGCAAGATTTCCTCAATCATTAGTTAAAGAGTACCTACCTTGCTATTCTTCTAGAGCTAAACGCTGCAAGATTTCCTAAGTCTCGATCATTAGTTCAAGAGTACCTACCTTGCTATTATTCTAGAGCTAAACGCTGCAAGATTTCCTAAGCCTCGATCATTAATTCAAGAGTACCTACCTTGCTATTACTTCTAGAGCTAAACGCTTCAAGATTTCCTAAGTCTCGATCATTAGTTCAAGAGTACCTACCTTGCTACTACTTATAGAGCTAAACGCTGCAAGATTTCCTAAGTCTCGATCATTAGTTCAAGAGTACCTACCTTGATATTACTTCTAGAGCTAAACGCTGCAAGATTTCCTAAGCCTCGATCATTAATTCAAGAGTACCTACCTTGCTATTACTTCTAGAGCTAAACGCTGCAAGATTTCCTAAGTCTCGATCATTAGTTCAAGAGTACCTACCTTGCTACTACTTATAGAGCTAAACGCTGCAAGATTTCCTAAGTCTCGATCATTAGTTAAAGAGTACCTACCTTGCTATTACTTCTAGAGCTAAACGCTGCAAGATTTCCTAAGTCTCGATCATTAGTTCAAGAGTACCTACCTTGCTACTACTTATAGAGCTAAACGCTGCAAGATTTCCTAAGTCTCGATCATTAGTTCAAGAGTACCTACCTTGCTACTACTTATAGAGCTAAACGCTGCAAGATTTCCTAAGTCTCGATCATTAGTTAAAGAGTACCTACCTTGCTATTCTTCTAGAGCTAAACGCTGCAAGATTTCCTAAGTCTCGATCATTAGTTCAAGAGTACCTACCTTGCTACTACTTATAGAGCTAAACGCTGCAAGATTTCCTAAGTCTCGATCATTAGTTCAAGAGTACCTACCTTGCTATTACTTCTAGTCTAGTGCATTGTCTTGATAGAACAGCGCTTTATTCTTCGCCAAATGCGGTAGTTTTTGCTTTAAATCAATATCGAATCTGTCTTCGCTGGTGATCGTTTTACCCTTTTCATAGTAATCGAAACTTTGACCATGACGTTTTTGGCCGACAAACCCACATTGGCGTTGCCGTTGCGAGATATCCGATAAATCCGATATTGTATAGTATCAGAAAAAAGTTTTATTTTTCTCCTGAATGCTCCATGGTAGTCGACATTTTTAAAGAAATAAACAACTACAGCTGTCAAGAAATGTTCTGTATATATATGTATATTTGCAGAGTAAAAAGATCATATCCGAGAATTATCGGAGTGTAAAAAAAAACGCTTCAGAGTAAAAAGATTTTTCGGAGAATGAAAAAGAAAACCTAGATCTGAATTCTGATAGTTAAATTATATCTCCGATTACTCTTACGTTAAATAAAAACACAGCCATTGAGTCGGGACAACCACTAAAAGTCCTAGATTAACCTTTCAAAAATATAAAACAGAGATTTGGTATCACTCTGGTTATTGTTGCTGTCATCTCTACTTCTTCTTTTTTTGACAAACTTCAAAATTTCATTGTTTTCCTTTCGTATGTTTTTTTTAAGCATTTTTCATAAAGTCCAAGAGCCAAGAGGTGATTAATACATTTTAATTCAGAAAAAAGGAAACTAACTTTTTATTTAGAAAACGGAAAAAGTTTCAGGCGAGTTTTAACTAAAATGGCCACACTTAAAGGTAAATATAAATATTTTTACTAATTTGTATGCGAATATATTTTAAATTTTAATTCTCTTTTCCGCCTGCATTCACACACCCATGGTTGAAATGAATGGCATTTTCGAAATGCACCATATCAATATTTAAAGTGTAAGTTTGTGTCATATTTGTTTTTAAATATACGGTTATCACATAAAACTAATACATTTCTGCTGTCTAATAATTTCAGTTTAATTATTTTGGCATTGCTAACATGCCTGGGAATGACATTTATCATCTTGGCCTGCGCCGTGCCACAGCCACAAATCTTTTACCCCTTCTTTGTGCTGCTTTTCTATGTGCTGTCGGTTATTCCAGTTTACATTGCGAATCGTGCAAATCCAGGAAATGAGACAAATCCAAAAACCGAATTTGCGCTCTTCCTGACAGCCGGTCTGGTTTTAAGTGCTTTCGCTTTACCAATTGTATTGGCACGGAGTGGTGTGGTAAGTCATCCGACTATTTCATTATAATTAGAAACCTCAATTTTGTTATTTTTATTTACTCCATAGATCGGATGGTTGGCTTGCAGTTTCACATTGATTGGAAACGTAATAAACTATGTGACAATATTGGGCTATGCTATGAAGAACGGAGATATGAATGCTTCATATGGTGGAATGTTTTAGTACTTGAAGAATACGATCGGAATTAGCTTAAAACAATGAAATGAATTCTAACCGAAACGTTTTTTCTATTGCAATGTCAATCTATTGCAATGAGATGCGAATCTCATTTTGAACTCGCATGTCTTTATTTTGCGTCACAGTTTTGATAATATTTTTCACTTTATATCAATTAATTCCAAGCCTTAATTTAAAAATTTGTGTTATTGTAGAACATTTTTACAAACAAAGAAAGATTTAAGTATATTAACAATTTATTGTACCCGTAAATTAAATATACCTGTAAGTATATATATGACAGTGTTTTCAATGTTCAAGCAATGGGGTTACATACTTACGCTCTATATAAGTTTCGGATCAATATGTGAGTACTGGTATAACCATTGTCGTATATACCAGCAGCTTAGATGTTACGGTTAAATTTCTGGATTTGAAGAGTCTTGACAGACTGTAGTAGGCTTTGTCGGCTTTAAGCAACCGTGCGCGTATTTCTGGTTCTATACTGTTATCGGCTGCTACAGTTGACACAAGATAGTTAAAGGATATTGCACTACTTCAAATTCGTGCTCCACTTTTTTAATTGCGGGGCCGCCAATCTTGGATCTTCTACTCGCAGACGGCCACCAGGTACTTTTTTTGCTCTCATTTATGTGCTGCCCTAGATTTCGTGCCGCCTGTCGATCTGAATGAAAGCTTCCTGTACAGCTCTTGGGTTTCTACCAACGATGTCAATATCGTTTGCGTAAGCCAGTATCTAAATGGACTTGTAGAGGATTGTTCCTCATGCCGTTATTTTAGAGTCTCAGATCACTTTCTCCAACGCTAGGCTGAAGAGGACGCAGGCTAGTCCATCCCCTTGTCGGAGCCCGTTGTAGATGTTGAATGGGCTAGAGTGATACGGATATTTTTACTTGGCTTATAACATTGATCACGGTCAACCTATACAGTCGTGTCACTTTATTTGGGATGCTTTAAAAAGTTCTACTCTGGCTATGCTATCATAGGCGGTTTTAAAGTCTATAAAACTTTGGTGTAGTGAGTTTTGAAACTAGACATTTTTCCATTACGTGCCTAAGGCTTTAAATCTGATCAGTTGTTGATTTGTCTGGGATGAAGACACACTGGTATGGACCAATGATGACTTTAGCCTCTTTAAGGGTAGAGGAGAAAATCTTATACGCCTCTTCGCCAGTCCTCTGGCATCGCTTCATCCTCCCATACTTGCACTATTAGTTCATGGATTGTTTGGTATATTGCAGGACCCTCTGTTTTAATCAGCTCTGCTGAGATACCATCTGATCCCGGGATCTTTTTATTTTTGAGCCGATTTACCGCTCTGCTAACTTCGGCTATGCTTGGTGGCGGCAGCATGTCTTTGTCTTTGTCTTTTCAGTATGTGCAACGCGGCGTATATTGCGTCATACCGCGGACTCTTTAGTAGAACTTCCACGCCTGGTTCGGCCCTCGCTTTCTGTACTGTTCTAGTTCACGGACGAGGTTCTTCTCCCAGGCTCCTTTCTTTCGCCGGTGAACAGTTTTTTCATATCTTCTGAGCTATTTATATTCATCTTCGCGTGCCCGCGTTCTATGAGATTGTTGCATTGCTGGGTACCCAACATTCTTACGTTCAGTCGCTACTCGCTAGCTTACATTCGTCATCGAACCAATCGGTCCGATCTCTACGACTACTGCCTAAGATGGAGTCTTTTGAGCTTTAATCATTCCTGTATGCAAACTGACTTGAGTGCAGAGGGGTATACAGATTTAGCTAGCCTCTAATGTGCACATCAATGAGTCTCTTTATAATTTTGAAAACCATTCGATTTTATTGCAAGACAGAGTTTATAGCTCTCTCGCGAAGAGACTTAAGGCTCAACTATAATGCAATTTCACCACCTTAAGTTAAAGTCAAAATCCAACGAAATGCTTTCCAAAGTTTCTAAAGTTTCTCATCCGACCATAATCTAATTTTGTCAATGACAATGAAATAACATATGACAACTGTCAAGTTTTCTTAAGAAAATGCGCTCGCCAGCGCACATCTGATCGATTGCCAAAGTAACGAATCTATTGCGAACTCTATTATGGGCGCAGCATACATTTTCTTTGTATTCGCTCATTTCATCGTCGGGTTTTGACACTAGCGTAAAGATACGAAATTGCATTATAGTTCCGGCTTTACGCTTGATTTACATTTGTGGCGTGCGAGGAAAAATGAGCAGGACGGCTGTTAAATAGCAATTGTGTTTAGCCGGACGAGAGAAGTAGCATATTTTTCAATGTTACCATAATGCTATAGATAACATTTCCCATGTTACTAAAAAAACTATAACATTCGTGTACTGTCAATCTCTTCTGGCCAACCATATCATCAATTTAACTATAGTCGGCCAGCTCACTTTGTCTCGCACGCCTCAAATCTCAAATGTAAATTTTGCATTATACGAAAGTGAATAATAATAACAATAATATTCGGTCAAGGCCAGCTATTCGCAACCATTTGTGTTTTGCATGTATATTTTTGCACACAAATGGAAGGGACCTACAATTCAGGGCCGCGAATTGAGAAGTTTGCCGTCACAAGTTATTACTCTCAGAAGTTTGTCAGACATTCGCGAGAGGTGGGACAGTGAAAAAAACTTTTGGTGATTCTTGAGATTCGAACTACGAACCCCCTGCTCAGAAATCCTTAACTGCGGATCCACGGGGCCCAGATTCGAATAAATTATGTGCCAGAAATAACCACTCTTGTTTGATATGACTGCTTCAATCCGCCTGGGCATTGAGGCTATTAATTTCTGGCAATTTCTGGAATAGCCTTCCAGTGCCTTTTGATCGATCGCCGCCCATAGGTTTGCTTTGTTATGGAAAGTTTCCGTTGCCAAGAACTTCTTTAGTTCCGCCCACAAATTATCAATAGGATTGAGATCGGGGGACTGCGAAGGGCATGGCAACACAGAAACTTGGTGCTCCCTAAACCAACCACTTACCAGTTTTGATGCTTGGGTTCATTGTCCTGTTGGAAGCGCCATCTTAACGACGTATTGTTCTCCGCATATGGCAGCATATAATTTTCAAGAATATCACATTAACCTTTTTTTTTGGCATTATGAATCAAAACAATTGGTCTAACCCCAATTGTTTTGAAAAACTGTCCCACAAAAAATTAGTAAGAAATCAGTGTTGCCAGTTCATTGCAGCCCTGTTACATATTATTTTGATCACCAGTGTAAGTCTTCATTTCGGAAACAGCCTGAGACCAATATTCCACCAAGACAACAATTTTTTGCTTTTCCGTCATTATTTTAGCTTTGCCTGGCCTGTGTAGTAATATGCCTTACATTTTTGGTACTTCAAATATGTGTATACGCTACATTGGCAACTGTCATTTATATATCTTACTATAACTATCAAACAAAAGATGGCAGCATGAGCGGTTAGTAGATAACCGTATGTTGACATCTGCTGCTCGTCCAAATATTTCATTACAGTTTTCAAAAGTTTGTTTACTGACTTCTGAATGTTTGAACGTTTGATGGGAAAGGTCACCATAGCAATGGTATGGTGGTTAAAACTCCATTTAGAAACTAAAATTTAAAATAAAAAAGTTTAATGGAAAACCCAGAAAAATCAGAACAACAGCCAACAGACGAAGATATCGGCAGTATACCAGATTCTGAAGTCATACGACAAAAGTCCGCAAACATCACCAAAAATGCATTTAAATTGAAAAAGGACGACAATGGGTATTAAAATTTTTGATCTCAATCTTCTTTTCTATAAGTAATCCAAGTTTTACCAAATTCTAAACAGCCTAATACTTACTGTTCATCATACAATTCAGGAAAATGGGAAACTGCTAAGGATCCGCTTAGTCGTCGCATGCTTTAATGAGAGGTGTACCGAACTCCTTGCGATTGATAATAGGTTTAAAAGCTATCATTTTTTCGGATAATGAATGTATTTTAACAGCCACTCATTACAGAGGCAACATATTTATTTTTGACTTCTCAACAAATAAATACTGGAAACTCTTGGAGAAAATAGCAAAAGCATGTGTAGCACGAAATATTCCACAACGCCCGAATGAGTACATTATTGGAACAAAAAATGGAGGAATCGTTTGTTTAGATATTGGTATGAGGTGCATGCAATCCAATTAATTTTTTAGTTAATATTTAATTTTTATAGAAAAATCCCACATCGTCAACTCAATCCAGCACTCCAGCGAGCGTATATCAAATATAACAATCCCTGGAATACCACTTACACCTGTTCTCGCATTAATACATTGTGGCGATGAAGCGGTCCTTGTAAATCTTGACACCTTTACAGCTTCACATCGGCTGGACTTTAATAAGACGAAAATTTCGCTAAAATTCGTTTCATATTTGCCACATTCTGATTCAATCTTTACGTGTTTCACGAATGATTCGGTTCACATTTGGTCTGGCATAACACTGAATACGGTTCGTGTCCTAAATCCCATTAGAATGCGTGATCGTCACTTGAAATTCAAGGAGAACCTAGATGTTTTGACTAAAATTAAAATCAACTTAAATGACGATCAAACCAGTGATAGCGACGAGTTTAACTTAAATTGTCAAATTAAAGACTTCTCTAGTGGGCTGATTAACTCATTCGCATTCTCAGCGGATGGCACACTTATCTGCCTGACGACATTAGATAATTTTATTGTGTTTATGAGTACAGCGAATTTTGAAATTCATCGCTTAGTAAAATTAGAAGATGCCACACTGCGCGCATGTGTTTTTTTGTCAAAACAGAACTACCTTCTGATATTTGGACTCACTACCCATGGACAGTTGATTTTGCTCGATTGCCAAAGTAATGATTTGAAAATGATTATCCAAACAGAAGGAGCTGTGCGTTTAAATATTTCTGCTGATGGAAAATTACTTTCCGTCATCTCAGCGACTGGTGAAGCCAATATCTGGAAAACATGCAAATTATTCAACGTCCTCAAATCAACAAAAAACTGCGTAGACGTATTGAAGGATGCTTTCAAACAAAAGAAGCGTGTCGGAATTGGAAGCAATCTCTGTATTAACGAAGATGTCAAAAAGATGCTCGACAGACAGCGACTGATTCCAATTTTGCGAGAGTTTGGCTGCTATCCGGAAAAGTATCGTGGCTTGATTTGGTGTTCACTACTTGATTTACCCTGTAACCGGAATCAGTTTCATGAACTGATCAAAATGGGCATTCATCCAACTGCAGCCGATTATGGAAATAAAATCAACCTGAAAAGTTCAAGTGCGAAGCGAAATCTCGTAAAGATTCTCTCATGCTTGGCGCACTGGACAAAAGTATTTGCGTATTCTGATTTTTTGCCGCATTTTATTTTTCCATTCGTAAAAATCTATCCAAAGAATTTGCTCATTGCTTTTGAAATTATTGCAACAATATTGACAAACCATTGTCAACTGTGGTTCGAGTTTCATCCCATGCCACCAGTCAACTATTTAGGAATTTGCGAAAATGTTCTCAACTATTTTGATTCGGATTTGGGAAAGTTCTATGTTTTAAAAAATGTAACACCCAAGCAATATGCTTGGTCGTTGCTGGTAAATGGATTCTCCGAGGTTCTCGACGAACAGCAGTGGTTGTGCTTGTGGGATAACATTCTCTCAAGTCCATCGTACTTTTTATTATTCTGTGTCATTGCGTACAATATTGTTCAGAGGCAAGTAATCGTTCGGTTGCCTGACGATGTGGCAATTGCCCAATTCTTCCACGAACAAAATTCCATTGATGTGCCAAAATTTATTGCAAAAGCATATTCTCTGATGGAAAAATGTCCCGAGGCAATGCACCCACGGCGATATATGAAGGATTTTGTTAAAATACCACACAACGTTTATCCGAAATTCACAAACTATCCACAGAAATGCCTTCAACATCAGGAAAAAGAAATGGATGCAATTGGACGGGAACGTCGATTAATTGATGAACGTATTCGCCAACTTGAGAGAGAGGAGATGAAAATGACAGAGCGTCTGGAGCGTGGTCTCCAGCAAGAGGAGCATACGAAACGAATGAAAGGTTAGTTGAATTTTATGTACGCATTTCTAGATATACGATCTCCGCTCATTATAGAAATGCAAAAGCTCTACCACGACGCGTTAAAGCGCGAGGAAGAACGTGTCGCTTATCAGAGGAAAATGTTGCTGCTCTATCAAAAAGAGATTCGCAATAAAAAGGGAAAAGTGTTAGAATTGGTGCAAGAATCAGTACGGCGACGCAACACAAACTTACAAGAGAATGAACTTGACGGGCTGATGCAGGACATGGAAAGGGAGGTGGGTAAAATGTGATGGGTGGGTCATTGTAGACTAAAAGGGCACCTAAAGAAACTAAGAATAAGAATAGAAGCGAACAGCATCTGGAGGCTTTGTGAAGAAGCGGGGGAGACCCCGTGGCATCTTCTCAACGAATCCTACAGAGAAGAGACCATATGGGAACCCACGAAATCTCGGACTTTTTGAGACATTCACTGAACCCACTAAATATCATTGTCATTGGTGTGGAGGTGATGTTGTAGGGACGGGCCTGAAAGCACAGTCACAGTGGGAGACAACTCTAAAAAACTCTCTTGATCTGGTCCACATTCCAGATCTATGGAGAGAAATGAAAGTGGTTTTCATACTAAAAGCCTGGAAATGATCCCTCGTTAGTCCGAAGGATCTCAGACATATCAATATTTTATCGTTCCTTTTAAAGATACTAGTAAGGAGAACTGGCATGAACTGTCCCTAAAGCATATTTACGGGGACAATTCTAAAAAACCGTCTTGATCTGGTCCACATTCCAGATCTATGGAAAGAAGTGAAAGTGGTTTCAAAGCAAACAAACGCTCCCCCGTTAGTCCGAAGAATCTCAGACCTATCAGTTTTTCATAGTTCCTCTTAAAAACACTAGAAAGACTGATTGATGTCCACGTACGCAAGAGCATTGACAAGACTTCTTTCTACTGATCAACATGTGTAATGTACGGGTAAATCTGTAAAAACTGCTCTGCATACGCTAGTACGTTCTATCGAATATTTCATTGGTATTATTATCCTGCTCACAATCCGGGATGTCAGCAGAGGAACCCCACTAGTTGAGTCCTGTAGAACTTAGTGGTGAATGAGCTGCTGATACGCCTGAAAAGGGAGTACCACGAAGTGATGGCCTATGCGGATGACGTTGATATTGCTCTCTCCTACAAAATGCTTTAATAACAACCAAACAAGATGGGTAGATCGTTTAGTGTTAGGGGTAAACCCCCATATAACTGAACTTGTCCCCTTCACAAGGAATTACAAAATCCCGCATGTAGACCCTCACTCTAATAACAGCATTATCTTAACTTTTTCTATAGAAACCAAATATCTGGGTCTAATTCTGGATAGAAAACTAAGCTGAAAGCCAAAAATACACGAAAAAGTTCATAAAGCCATAAGAACACTCTTCTTATGCCAAAAGCCATTGGAAACAAGTGGAGTTGAAGACCCTACCATTTTTAACTGTGTGGCTGTATGGTGGTCTGCCTAAAATCGTAACAAACTAAGCAAAGTCCAAAGATCAGTTTGTTTATGTACGAGCGGAGCACTTCGCACAACTCCCACGGCCGCACTAGACATTCTGTTCAACCTTACATCGCTCGACATCTTCAGTTGGCAAGTAGCTGCTTCGTTCAGGGGAAACACAGACTACACCATTCCACAACTCCAATTCAACAAGAAATTCAATATCATTCTGGAAAGAATGCGCTCACTTGGAAAATGAATACATACATTTTTACACAGACGGGTCAAAAACTGATGATGGGGTTAGCAGAGTTGTTATCTCATAAAGGCTAAATTTTGGCATCTCTTTCCGTCTTCCTAATCAGTGTTTTCCTAGTGTCTTTCAGAGCTTATGGCGATTAAAGAAGCCTTATCTTGGATGAAGAGGAATGTCATACCCGCATCTTTTCGAATAGCCAAGTTGCGTTGAAATCCCTGGAAGACTAGAGACTGCTCTACGAACTATATTGTTGTAATGTAGAAAATTGTAAGGCTGATGAGCTCGCCAAACATGTAACTAAACTGCCCCTTTTATCTGAAAATGGTTCCTTAGGCATACCTATCGCTACATGAAAACTCATGTTAAAGCAGGATGCTACCGAGAAAACTAACCATAGGTGGTCAAATTGAACAACATGTCTAACGACTAAGCAGATTTGCCCCAAGTTGGATTCAAAACGCTCCAAGTTTACACATTACACATTGGTGCTATAATAGGTGGACACCAGGTGACTTTCTCATAGGCAAGCATGCAGCAAGGTTTGGCGTTTTCTAGAACGACTTTTGCAGAAGCTGCATGGACGTGGAGGAGACCATTCTCCACCCTCCCTGTACGTGCCCAGCCCTCTCTCATCAACGTCATATTTTACAATGACCTTAACAGTGACATTGCGCTTCATACGAGGCTCCAAATGGTGCGACAAGGCGGGCTCTCGATCCATGTGGTCTACTCGATCCACTGGTCTAAGTGTATCAGCTTTTTTACCGTCAGCCACCTTAACTTTACCTACACTATAGTCAGGGGAAGACGCAACAGATCAACATGAGTCGTACTACTACTAGTATACACCCCTTTTTTATTATCTAAGTGTATCAGCTTTTTCACCGACAGCCACCTTAACTTTACCTAAACTATAGTCAGGGGAAGGCGCAATAGATCAACACGAGTCGCACTACTTCTAGTATACACCCCTTTTTTATTATCATCATCATCATCACCAAAAAGAAAACTGAATTCTTAAAAGAATTCCAAAACTGCAGTTGAAATAAATAAATCGTTAATCTATTATTGCAGCGAATTCGAAATGAATCGGATATGACACTCGCCGAGGATCACATCCGCGAACTTGAACATCAACTGTTGGCCGAGCAGTACAATGAAGATGCTGCTGGAAGTGTGGCTGACTATCAACCGCTAGCCGATAAATACAGAGATGAGATCACAAAGTTGTGCAATGAGAAATCCAAGCTGCGCAATGACTTAAAAAAGGTAGAAACAAATAATACGAGTATCAGTAATATCAATATCAATGTTTACCAATTATTTCTCCCCACTAACAGATTTCAACAGAGTTAACTAGAACTACTTCCTCAGCAAATAACCTGGATGAGATTGAAAATCTTCTCGATACCATGCAAAGGGAATTTACATGTCTTAGCAGTCGAGAGTAGCAAGTTGTTTAAGAAAATGGAAATTTATATAAAAACGTACTTTTATTATTATTAATTTATACATGCACAGATGGCCAAAAAAAAAACACAAAATTAGAATTTAACTTTTCTCCAATGCAAACATAACAGGGTTCTTCATTATCGGCTGTCCGGACGGTTGAATAACTAGCTTTGGGATATTCATTACCAACCGAATTGTCGACGGTGGAATTTCAATTTGAGCATTTTCTGTCATCGATATTGCATTAGTTATTTGAGTACGATGCGCTAAAAGAGCTCTTGCTGTAGTAGTGTAAATATTTTATACTCTTATGAGGAAACTTACCACCCTCCTGCTTTTGGTCTAATGCTCCACGCAATTCCCTTACAAGATCTTTGAGTTTTCTGTTTTCTTCTTGCAGTTCTTTGTTCATGCGTCGCAAATCTTTATGTTCTGTCTTCATTTTGTTACGATAGCGAGAAGCGGCAGCACGTCGCCGTTCCATGCAATCCTCATCGTATTTTCCTGTATGTTGGAGTGGTTGGAGTGCAGATAGCGTTCTTCGCGTAGGCTTCTGTGAATTCTGAACGATTTTCGATTTGCTGTTGCAACTAAGAATAGCTTTAAGACGCTCCTTAATAGGCAACTGTGATGTTGGTGTTAGGCTGGCACTGCTCGGTTCTAGTTGAGTGCAAGTCGCCTCAGCAGCTGAAGGTGTTATGAGAGTTGTGAGGTTTGTGTTTGACAGAGACGTCGTAGATGATGACGATCTCGTGCTATTGGGTTTAGACAACCTGAAAGGTTTAACTGTTTGCACTGGGATTTCATTGGGCACTGGAACAGCACAAGTTGTTGATGTCGTCCGAAAACTTAATGTGACCACTTGTGGCCGTATGAGTTGCATTGCTGTGGGCAACTGTACAATTGTTGATGAAGACATACTCGAATTATTGACAATGATTTGAGGCTTTTCAGCAATAGCTCGATATTTGGTAAATTTTCCGTGTGAAGTAATCTGCTTGGGTTTTTTGTCGTTTTGCTTCGGAACAAGATCAGTAGGGGCAGGGGGACTTTCGGGACTAGATACTATCATATTGGGCGATGATAACGCCGTTTCTATTGGTTGAGATATCTTAAAGTTCTCTTCAGTGTTTTCCAACAAAGCAAAGACCTGTGGCGTATGCAAAGAATCTTGCATCGCTTCAGTTGGTTCCAGGCACGACGCCATTGTAGTCACTACATTATGACTTTTCTGCTCAACTGCTCGTCTAAAGGTCTCATCGAAGGGATTCACATTGGGAAGCTCATCAAAAAGTCCAACTTCTTCACAGTTTTTAATCAGACGTGTGGGAGTTGGTGTCTGATCGGCTACGTTCGTTCGGGAAAAATTCAATTAATGTCTCGATGTATGCGATTAAAAAACGCACTCGCACTCACTACTCACCCACAAAAATGTTATTCAATTTTTGTTCCAATCCTAGATTTAAGGCCATTTCGTGTTTTTTCTCATGAACGGTCAGATGGTCTTGATTGGTGAAGCTCATGCCACAGCTAGTTGTATTGCAGGCAAATGGCTTTTGTGCTGTCATGTCCATATTTTGATTTTGTTCACATCCTTTGTAGGGTAAGATAATAATTTTTCTCTACCTTATACACTTAATAAACCAAAAATAAATAAAAATTCTTGTGTTTAAAATGCATAAAAATGTCCCCTTCGTTACGGTGAAAACAAACAAATTCCAGAGTATGATGATGATAAAATATGTCAAATGTCAAAAAATTACATTTATTTGTTTTGAGAGATAAGCACTGTATTACCTACCTTACCGCTTTCATTTTTCGCTCAGTTTCATTAATTGGGCGTGTTTTTTTCTGTTGGAGAAATTGGATAGAACAGAGAAAAAGAGTTTTGTTCGATTATAATGTAGAGTAAAACAACAATTATTTGTGCGATTCTTCGCATAATTGAGCTATTGTAGTGAAGAAACTATTCGATTGGTATTCTTCAATCCAGATACATGTCAATGTTGAATTGAATAGGACAAGGCAGCCGGGTATTTTCGCTAGTAATTGAGCGAAACCAATGTAAAATTGTGTTTTGTTCTTATTTTTAGTAGTCGACCAGAATTGATCGACCACCAAAATTCAAATCTTATGCAGGTTTAAGTATACGACCACTTGTTTTTTGTTTAAATATAAAAAACATATCGGTTAAAACTATTGAAAACTATTAGCATTCCAAGTTATTTTCAAGCTAATTATATTCAACGGAACAGAACAAAACGGAACTTGTCCCCTTCACTAGAAAATATAATATTCCACATGTTGACCCACCCACTAATTGTGTGGAAGGGCACAAGCTTTTCCTTCTCTGATAAAGCTACATATCTGGATCTCATTCTGGACAAAAAGCTAAGCTGGAAACCTGATATAGAAGAAAGAGTTCGTAAGGCCACAGTGGCACTCTTTTCCTGTAAAAAAAGCCGGTAACAAATCTCCTCATCTCATTGGCTTTATATTTCGGTTATAAGACCTACACTTCTGTACGGTGTGGTGGCCTTAGACAAAGTAATAAATCGCGACAAACTAAGCAAAGTCGAACGATCGGCTTGTCTATCATTGAGCGGATCTTTTCGCACCACCCCATCTGCTGCACTAGATATACCGTTAACGTAGCACCACTCGACATCTTCAGCAGACAAGTTGCTACTAGCGCGGCTATTCGTCTCAACGCCACCTCCCAGTGGATAAGAAATGAATTCGGACAGTCCTCTATTCTGAATTCATGTAGGGCTCCACCAAGAGGTATAGACTATACCATTCCGCAACTGCATTTTAACAACAACTTCTTGGTGACCATCTCATCCAGGAAGAAGGTGCTATCTCGGAAGATTAGTCAATCAGTTGTTATACTGACGGGTCAAAAACTGGTGATGGGGTTGGCGGAGGTGTTTTCTCAAAAGGGCTAAATATAAGTCTCTTTTTCCTAATCACTGCAGGGTTTTTCAAGCAGAAATCATGGCGATTAAATAAGTCCTGTCTTGGCTGAAGAGAAACGTCAAATCAACTAAGGATATTCGCATTTCTCGGATAGTCAAGCAGATTTGAGATCCATAGAATCAGTCTCTACCAACTCTATTGCAGCCCTAGACTGCCAAACCTATCTCAGGGAAATGGCGGAACAATTCAAAAGTCACCTGTATTGGGTGACGGGGTCATAGGGACATGCTGGGAAACTGCAGGGCTGATTAACTCGCCAAAAATGGTACTACGCTGCCCCTTCTAAAGGAAAATAGTTCCCTAGGCATACCAATTACTACATGCAAACTTATGTTAAAGCACGATGCTACTGTCAAAACCAACTTTAGATGTACAAATGGTATACATTTTGTAGCGACAAAACAAAACAACAAAAGCGCCAAAGCAGGATCTCAAACGCTTCATGTGTTTGATCTCTCTAAGCATAAGCGCTATGATCGGTGTAAATACTGGGCACTGTCTTATAGGCAACCATGCAGCAAGGCATGGACGAGGAAGAGACATTCTTCACCTTCTCTGCACATGCACAGCTCTTTCTCTAAAGCGTAAGCTCCATCTGGGAGCCTTCTTTTACAACGACCTTAACGATTTGTCAAGCAGTGACATCAAAAGTCTTCTACCCTTCATTTGAAGCTCCAACTGATTCAATGAGTAGGGCAAGAAATCCTCTCGATCCATGTGGCGTCACAATGGACCATCTATTGGTCCATTCATACAACATAACATACAACAAAACAATGAAATTTTTTAAATACTACTTTTTTAACATATCAGGCAGATATCTTAATATTTGGCAACAGAAGCAAAGTTGCCGAATAGTAGGGACTGGTCGCCCTCTAGGGCCTTTACACTTCGATTAAAGGTTATAGAGCCAACGTTATTTATTAATCATAGACGGAGGGGACAACTTGTCCGCTCTCTATTAAATGCTTTGTCTTTTGCACTGCTGATTGAGTTGTCATTACTAATAAAAGGAGTAATGATAACTCAATCTGTTTTTGTGCTAACGGTGAATTAATTTTTCTTTCAAATTAAACAGTTTGAGAATGACTGTGGTTGTACTGATTTCAGATATTGTATTAATTCATGTAATTGACAGTGTACGGTGAAAATTAATGCACTGTGTATTAACTGATTTTTATTTGAGTTGAAATTTAAAGCACGTAGGTGTAGCTGTAGTTGTTTATATTAAAGTACAATCAACTGTTAACAGGTACTCAAAACATAAAACACATATATACTACGAGTATATGTATCCAATACATAACTAGCTAACGTGTTAACCCACAAGCCACAACAAGTGCGCTCAGTTAAATATAACTCTCCAAAAATCAACGAGCAAAGGACATGCGCTTTTATAAATTATAACGATAACGAGGCGACCACTGACAACTTCAACACAACACAAACTGTTCTCAGTAAAGTTTATTATGGGATAGGAAAATGTCAAAATTTTTACTCAAAATTAAGAAAAATCACAAAAATATCCAAATGACAAGCTGTGTATGAAAAGCTTTCAAACACTGTTCTATATTCAAATCAATCTAATTCCATGAACTCTCAACAACCACCTAACGCACAAATGGAAATTTCGCCAATTTTCAGTCAGTCGTCGAAATTCGTCAAGCTCGGAAAGCTAAACTTCGTTTAACGGCAATGTCAGTGGTGGTCTGGTTTTTCTTTTGATAAAATAATTTGCCTAGAAAAGAAAGAAAAAATTAACAAATTTGTGACCAGTTGTTCCTCTAGTAAATTATTCTTTTTTTGTTATACTTAATTGTTAAGTGAAAATAATTTGTTAATTGGTAGAGAAAAAATGCAAAGTTTTACTGGGGTGGAAAAGGAATAATTTTTTTTTGTTTTATTGAGAGTGGAATAACAACAAAAAGTCAATGTGATATTAGAAATTTTCATGGACATTGTGTAAGGTGACGCAAAATCAAAGTGATGACGTGAAAAAAATTAATTCGATTAAAAGATTGAAATGTGTTACCAAATCATATAATATGTTGTGTTTCAGCCAAGAAATTAGAACAAAAGGAGGAGTCCGCTGACCGTCTCTCACATACCTGCATAGTCAACTCTCGTCGGTTCAACAGCGCGTTAACTGCCAGACAAACTGGCTGCTGCATTGCAGATAGGAAAACCCAATTTCGTCTCTTATTATATAAGATAAATATGAGTATAATTTATGTATAGGTAAAAAAACATAGAGACATAGAACAGTAGGATATATATGCACACACGCACAAACAAGCTGTCAATTAAACCATCTTTCAACTTGCAACACCAATAATTTAAAGTGATAAAAACGACGATATGTCAAAAACTATACGAGTTTGCCGACATTTTTTTATTTTCAAATTGATTAATTTTAAATATGCAGGTCAGGGACTTGAACACCTATGCGCACGAATGCGCTTGCATATTCTAACAATGGGAAGTTTCAATTTTTAGTTTAGCTTTTATGTACTTCTCTGTTTCACTATTAAAATTATTGTATTTAAGTATAAAGAAGCAAGAATTAGGATTCTTATATTGTGAATAAAAACTTACATAAAAAATCTTTGTTCATTATAAGCTGTGTAATAGGCTATCACAACGGGTAATCTTAAGACGTAAGACTTACGACCGAAAAAAAGTTAAACGTTTATTAACTTTGTCCTAAGATTTCTACCAACATAGCGAACAATTTTTTACGTCAAAACTAAAATCGATAGGGTTGAGTACGTAATAGCGTGTCCCAAAATCCCGTATAGGAAAATCCCGTATCCGGCATTAATGTTTTTCGAGCAACTCTTTTTAAAGGAAAAGGAAAAATATCACATTCTTTTGGTTTTACGGGATTTTGTATTTGCGGAATTTAGTACTAACAGGATGATATACATTTACGTGGTATTAAGCCATTCCCAATCCATACATTCTTGTTTTCTTTCTTTTTTAAAAACTTTTATTTAACTTGACCCCTTTTTGTCTACATTTTTGACCACTTTGAGGTCCTTTTAAAACACCTTCGACACGACCTAGAAACCTAATATTTCGTGAGTGTCTAAGGGCCAATTTTGACGCGGTTCGCGAGTCACGTACGGCGACGTATGTGTTAAGCGTGGAAAAAGAAAATACTTTGACCCGACCTCAAAGTATTTCAAATAATACCAAATAATTATCAAATAATAATTTTGTTCAATGAGAAAAAAGGCAGAACAGAACAGCACAAATTTGTGAATAATGTCAGATCAAGTTAGAACAGAAAATTACAGCCATATGTCAAGCGATATAATGTTAAGTGATACAAGTTCCAGCAACGCCAAGTAGAAAGCATGCAATTTGCAATATCAGCTGATTTTGACATTTCTCACAAATCTGTTCTACCTCAAGAGTAGGTGCAGAAAAGCTGTCCAGAGCAGAGTCATTGAACACAAAGTAGAACAGTCTCAGACAGAAATTTTTCTCATTGAACACGAAAACCTGATATTTTTCTGTTCTGAACTGTTCGGAACAGCCTCATTGAACAAAATTAATATAAAGTATGTATACATAAAAGTTCGTACCCGAAAAACGATTTTTTTACAAATACTTGTTTCTTTTGAAATAGGTGGGTATACTATAGCCTTCCCTATAACTGCCAATAATTTAGCTTGAAAATTTTATAAAAATTGGGTTCTAATGTTAATAACATTTTAAATTTCCCCCTCCATCTTACCACAGGGTGAGTGTCGGTGTACTCTAGCCTAGAACTTTTCCTTACCCACCAATAATATACATTGATAAGTTCATATAAATTGGTTTGTAAATGTGTTATTAACATTTTATATTCCCTCAGTGACTGTTAAGGGGGGGAGGGGTGTTACTATATCCTAATACCTTCCCTTACCTGTCAATAAAACTCATTGAAAATAGGTTTGTAAATGTGGCTGATAATGGCATTTTATATTTCCCACGCCCAGGGAATGGGTTATTATAGCCTATAACCATCCCCTACCTGCCAAAAATATGCATTGAAAATTTCACAAAAATCAGTTGGTAAATGTGTGTTTTCATAACTAACAAGCGCACAAAGTTTCATTCTAGTTTATACAGTTTACGGCAGTCGAAGTATTACTAAATCAGAAGGCTGTATTTTCGTCATTTATGAATATTTTTATTAAATTTTTAGAGAATGTTAAAAACAATTCAAATTTAAGCAAAAACACGCTACTACTCGATATAGCCACCTTAAGCGCGGATGATACCGTCGAGTGTCTTAACGAAGGCATTGCATGCTGCACGATCGTTAAGATCTGGGTGTTCTCTGATGAATAGTACGTTAACACACAAAATGATGTGTGTGGTTAGAGGGCAAGTCCAACGACAATTTGGACAAGCGAGTTGCTCTTCGCAAGCAATCGCCATCAGAGAAGGTTTGGGCAGCTGTAACTGCAAATGGTCTTTCTCCGCCAGACTTTATCGATCAGCGTGTCAAAATGAATTAAGAAGTGAACTGGAGAAAAGGTATTAAATGATGGTTGCTACCTTGGGCCTACAAAACATACGGTTAAAACCGCTTAACATTCACACAGGACTTACCATCACATGAAGCTCGTTGGACACAACAATTTTTACAAAATTACGTTCCAAATTTAATTTCTTCGCAACAATGGCAAACAGACTTGAATCCAATTTACTTCTGCATATCATTCATTTTTAAGGCCAACGTTTCGATAAAAAGATATGAAAGTGTGGGTGCATTGCTGATAGCTGTGGATGTGGATGATAACTCTTCGTTGAGAATGGACCAAAATACCAACAGGTCACGTTAGTGCAGCGCATGCAATGCCTTCGTTAAGAGACTCTACGCTATTATCCGCGCCAAAGGTAGTATCGAGCACTAGCGTATTTTTTATTTAATTTTGAAATGTTTTAAACAATCCTTAAAAAAATTTAATAATAATATTTATAAATTACGATATTACCGCCTTTTGATTTAGTAACACTTCGATTACCGCACCTTCTATAGATTATTTTGGTAATAATCACCAAATTATCTGTTTTTAAAGTTTGTAAGTTTTTCCATTGTGAGAGCTCTGTAACTGATTTGAAATTCGAAAATTCGAACGAAAATGCAGCATTTTAATTTATTTCCTTGCCTTTAAACCTTTCAACGCTTTTCCAATAATCATTATCATTTCTGGTAGCCTGGTCAGTCCCAGTCCCAAGCTCAATTACAATTGGGGTGTTTTAAAGAATGGCTTTTGACTAATATTATACATCTTTAAAATCAAACTAACATGGTCTTACTGCATTGCGGAACTGTCGATTGGTTTCGAGTAAGCCACCTATTACCACATTGCTTTCTTGAATTAAAGAGAGTTTAATTTTTCCTTCATTAGAAAAGAACCTTCATAATACAACAAGTCAATTAGTAAAGCGCTCGCAGGATAATAGCTTGCACAAGCTTTATTTAAAAGAGTTTGTAAGTAGGTCAATTTGGCGAGTAAAATCATGCTGCGGCGGATATAAGTTTGTTTACGTTGCCTTAACGATATGTTCCATTAAGAACGAACAATGTTGAATTTGGGTAGTTTTTTAGTAGGTCGATTGAATTTTCAAAGCTTTCTTCCAAACTATCCAATTTTTCACGAAGAAAGAAAGTAAAGTCAATGAAACGATTGAAAAAGCTTTTTTAAAGGTAACCTTTTTAGGGTTGACCCTCTTACTATACAAACAAACAACAGCTGCTGTCAAATTAGGGGTTTGAGCCAGAAAATTATTAAATGATCATGAAACAGCTAATTGGAACGTCAGAAATTGAGGTTAAGCTAAACTAACAGCACTCTAATAGATACTTTTGTTACGTTCACATTTTTATCTCTTGATCGAAGGAACAAAGTGCTCTTAACAATATTTAAATAAAGTGTATATCCACGCAATATAAAAATCGATTTGAATACCGAAAAATATTGCTTAGAATTTTACGTGCATCTTAGATATAAGTCAGGGAAGGACGCGCATAATTGGCAACCATACTCGCAGTTATAATACAAAACTAAACTTCGTTTTTTGTTATTCATCATTTGGGTCAACTGCAACACGAGATACCTTCTTTGTGTTGTTGTTTTCGCGCTCTTTGTTTTTACTTTTGGTAAACAAAAAGTGTTCTCGTAATTTCGTTTTTGCAGCACTATCAATTAACGTTACGTCTGTTAAATGATCAACCCTTAAGGGCCCAGCCCATAGAATCCGTTGCGTCCGTTGTGGCGAAGTAAGCAACTGACAGATCGATGAAATACACGCGTTCTTATGGGAACGACGCAAAAAGTTGACCAACTTTCAACTTCTCTCTTCGGCAAATGTTCTGGCAGTTCTCTCGCACACCAGTTTGAAGTTTATTTTGGCATTTGTTGTTGTTTGCCTGTACGACGATAATGTGTTCATTGAGTCACCTCTTTGCTTCAAATACGGCAACGTCACCGCAACGATCGAAACGGATTCTAAAGGGCCCAGCGCCCAGCACATAGAATCCGTTGCGTCAGTTGCGGCGACGTATTCGTTTGTGTGTGTGTATGTGTGATAATGGGAAAATTATATTTATGCAAAATTTGCGTACTTTTAATTTCAACTATTTATTCTTCCTGTTACTGTTGCCATGATATGTATATATATACTTATGTTTAAATAAACAAAGTTATTTAGCTTCTTGGATACACATACTCGTATAGTTAAATGCTTAACAATAATCAATATTTGTCAAGTTGGAGCTATACTCCAACTCTTTCATTTGCCTCGAAGGACCATGGATTATTTTAAAGAAAAGAAAATATTTTGTTTATATATATACATAGTACATAAATATCTTATATATTTCTTTAAGAATTTGTAGTTTTTCTAGGTTACATTATAAATATGTTCTACTTTTCACACAGCTTCCAATAGCGAACTAAATTGGTAAGTGGACCCGGTTCTGGTAGACTGTTTATGACTTGTTTGTTTTAAGGAATTTAAGGTTTAAACAAATCCAGTAGAAGTTTATTGTTTCTTCTTCTTTAGAACCAGTCCTAGAATCGATTTATTAGAAAATCCCTTATTTTTTCTTCTGCATGGTGAATTTTGGTTTTCCAAAACAAAACGAAAATCAATTATATATACCTTCGTTCGTTTGAAACTTTTCTGCATTTTTCTTAAATGACAATAATCTGACACAAAAAAAAATTAATATTTTAATGAATTTTTTTTGCAATTTCCTTGTGTATATTGATTGCATTCCAAACATCCAGAGATCCGTTTTGCGTTTTTTAATAATAAAGTAAAATATGTAACCCATAAGTGAAGTGCTTAAGTTATGCTTTGATAAATATTTGTGAAGGGGAAACTCGAGTACATACATATCAAGTGGTCGGTGATACTTTGTGTTGTACTGTGTTTGTTTGGATTTAAAGAGGATATTCACATTGAACTATTGATAAACTAAAATACCAGGACAAGTCTTTACCCATAATAAGTATGCTCAGCGCAAATCATTCAATGCCACGATAGTCGAATGTGTATGCAGCATCATCTATGCGGTTAAGATGGTGCGATAGCTCAAGAAATTAAACAAACGGTAGAAACGACCGAGAGAGAGATCGAGACTACAAGCTTGTTTTGCTACTGCCCCAAAACGCATTAGATTCACTTGTGTGAAAATTTCCAATCGTTGTATTTACTAACAGGCTGGATTGTCGTCGCCAGGCAATAAAGAAAGGTGTGCAATTTAATTTACTTTCTTCAAATGTGCATCCGCACTTGATAACCGTCACATCATTCTTCCAATCGTCGTATAGTTGGGTACCATCGTATACCGACGATAATTGCCACGGCGGCAATAACAACAAAAACAACACCAGCCCATCACCATGAGCCTATCTATGTGGAGAGTAGGTGATTATTTTACCACTAAATGGATTATAACACTCACAGGTTGGTTTCTTAAGATTAATCGATTTATTTCCACTATTCTTTCTTAGTTATAAAAAAAATCAAATCAAATATTTCTAAGTTTTCATTTTTATTTAACGTAATAATTGCCCGATAATTATTTAATTGGGTTATACAAAACTTATAATAATAAAATTGTACTAAAAAGCATTTTACAGGATTCCGAAACACGTGCAGCAGTGCTGTGCAGAAGTTTTCTATACAGTAACTTTTTTTTAATATTTTTCCTCTCTTTGTTTATAGTTTATATTTCTTACTAGCTGTACCATCCCACTGACCCCTCTGCACCCATTGACCACCTTAGCCACCCTAAAAACTTTAGAATCGACACTTATATCGGCAAAATATATATACCTGTTCGAATCGTTAGTTATGGTCGCGAGTTCAAACAAAAACCCACTTTCAGTTTTTCCCAAATTTTCCAATTTCCGGGCAACTTTTCTTATTTTTCTTTCCGTATAATCCTTATTCAGACTATCATGAACATTTTAAAATAAAAATAAGCCATATACTCCTTTATAAGCTATTTAAATTTAATTTCATAAAATAATACAAAAATTCATAAAATAAAAGGTAATAAATTATTTATTTTTTCGGTCAAGCCGTTCTCAAGTAATGCGCTTACCAACGAACAGCATTTCATTTTTATTTATATGTATACATGTGTTCTTAATGCGAAAGATTTTGCCGAACTAATTTTTAAAACTTTTTTTTTTTTTTTATTATTAAGTTTTCACAAGTTTTCAAAAATAAGGTCCTGCTATTGATATACCATAAATACATGATGTCCCCTAATTCGTCCACAATAGTTTGGGAAATGATTCTATCTCCAATGTTGACATCATTTATCGGGGATTTAAGAAAAAGCTTACTTTGGTGTACCCTGGCCGATGTTAACGGAAATGGCCCTATTAATACTAACGGGTTTTTTTTATATTTAAACTGATTTACAATATATCACATTCCTCGCGTTTGTAGCCGGTTTCAAAATATTTTCTCGGAATTCTCCCTGATTCATTGAAAAAAGCAATACGGAAAAACGATCACGAAACTAAAACGATGCGAGTCCAAATGCTTAATGAATGGATTATGGTCAGGTAAAACTACAAAAAACCTTGACCAAGAAAATATAACAAAAAATAACATACGTGCTCCTTCAATATTCTTGGACCATCCATTGAAAAATTCGGTCTTTTAGGAACTAACTGACTTCTTTCTTGAAGGCCAACAACTCGACAGTGAATTGTACCGGATTCGTTTGTAGTACCAGGCCTAACAAATGAAAAAGGCACGCACAACTATCGAGCCGATAAGCTCCAACGCCAAATATTGCACCAAGGATGAGCGAAAAAGCTGGACTCAAATGAAGCTCTTGAAGATTCTCTGCGGTTCCTCGTAGCTTGGCCAATTTCACCGGAGAAACTTCCAATCCAATTCAGGCCTTTGATGATTTTTTTTTAAATCTGGTTCTTTTGTTTTTTGGTTAGGACTTTAGAAGAAATACTAGCCTTTATAACTGCGTTTAAATAAAGTTGATATCTTTTTTGAGTCTTCAGATATCCAACTTCAATGCCTGTTCCAGTTTTCTTGCCAATGCTAATTATTGACTTTGAGGTCAATTTACTCCAGAAAATGTGTAATGAAATAATGTTTTATTACTTTTTTCTTATGAACGTAACAATAATAAAAATAAAAATCACTAACAAGTTTGCTGAAAATCCCATAGATTCTATGATACTTGGGAAAGCCCTTAGTCGGCAAAATTAAAAAAAAAGGGATTTTTTGTTTTAAGCTCCAAAGGCTATGAATAAAAAATGATTTTGTGCGGTTTTAAATAATTTTTATTTTATGTGTGTACAACAAGAGTTATAACAGGTGCTCAAAGTGTCCTCCTTGATTTTGTATACATGCTATAGTCCGTTTTTGGGTGGTAGTTTGAAGGGGCCGATTATTTTTGTTGTTGAATTTGTGTTGTTGAATTTGTGTTGAAATGATGAATGATTCTTTCTGTGTGGATTCTCCGCAGTCCATATTGAAATTTGTCCGTCCAAAGAATTCTGCTAATAAACTCGTTGTCATCAAATCTTCCCTCCAGTAACCAGTTAGAAAACTCAAGTCTCTTTTTCAAATCATCGGGAAGCAGTTATTGCACACACAGTTTTGTGTTGTGGTATGGATAAAGATTTTCTCCATGCATTACATTAAAAATGTTATGCCTGGTAACATTGAATTGCAAAGCTAAGTGTCTGATGCAGTGAAATCTAAAAACGGGCTCTAGCATGCATACAAAACCAAGAAGGACACTTTGAGCACCTGGTATAACTGTTGTTGTATTTTTTTTAATTTTAGTTTTTATTTAAAAGTTTGGGAATCACTGAGAGTGTTGCTGTGTTTTTTTTAGGGCAAGAGTTTTTGCATAGACCCCTGCTGTAGCAATACAGTGAAAAGGCACACGTTTTCAATTTCAAT
Source organism: Nephrocerus scutellatus (assembly GCA_947095585.1). Classification (NCBI taxonomy): domain Eukaryota; kingdom Metazoa; phylum Arthropoda; class Insecta; order Diptera; family Pipunculidae; genus Nephrocerus; species Nephrocerus scutellatus. Next base: position 111,161,525 of record OX352762.1, on the reverse strand, counting down.
TTTCCAAACAGTTTATTATTGAGAAATAAGACAAAATGCCGGCCCATGGGATTATACATCGAGAAATATTAAGACGAATAATTTATATTCACTTTAAAGTTGTAAAAAACGATAAGCAAAGAGGAGTATTTGAAAAGGTCTAACATTTACTAATAATAATAGTTCAATGTAACAATTTTATGGTGACCTCTTGAACCAAGTGTGTTACCGATTCCAAAATATGATCAAAACCCAATTGACGCTAATTATAGTATAAACCCCCTAACCGAAGTTTTAGCTCTATCAGGTGAATGGTCTTCGAGTAAATCGCAAACGCACATACACACAAAAATTTGTTTTTATTTAAATAGATAGATAGATAGGTAAAAATACGGTAAAAGCGGTAAAAAAGAATACTACGAGTATTTCTTTGGAAATTGGTGGCAGTTTGTGTGGGACGTACGCACATTTACGCCGCCTTTCTATTTTCAGCATTTCTATTTTGGAGCAAATTGTTAATCTAATAATAGATAAGTCGACGCGATTGGTATGACGTGTTCCAGACTGGGATTTAATTTAAAAATCAAAATATTCTATAGACAGAATATTAGCATCATTTAAACGGTAACCTTGTCCGATTAGCTCATATATGTGTAAGAGAATAGGATTTCCGTGCGGAGAGAAAAGCCGCCTTCTGATGGAATGCACTTAAAAAGTAAATTTACATGTTGACGACGATCACATTCATCAGATACTCTTGAACCTCCACTAATCCGTATAAAGGAAAGCGATGAATTGAGGAAGGATTACGTGAAAGAGTATGTAGAAGTGTCATATTGGATTGGATTTAATAAATAGACGCCCATATATATGTACATATACTGAAATATGCTGAAACTGATTAGGTGGATACATATGTAGTTAACATTTCAATGGCTAAGGAGTATTTTTTGTTTTCCTTCCGGGTGTTTTTATGATATTTCTCAAAGATTGATGGAGTTTTATACGAAACGTTGCGCAGTGCATTCGGGGCGTATGCGTAATTTTTTTTTGTCTTTTAGTAATATAAAGGAGAAATCACTGTAATTATCATCATGCTTAGCTCTACAACCTGTTGATGTTTGAGTCAATGTCATCAACATGTGACACTACTTAATTCATATTAGAGCTGCCGGCTGGTATCGATGCGTTCGATTTTTACTCCCAGCAATGACAGCAAGCGGCGCTAGGCCAATAACCTCGCTCCTAAAAAACTTTATTACAGAACCCCAAATCAGCCTCGCATACACTGATAAACGACGACGACCACGGCAACGAAAACGGCTAAAAGATTTAAGAATTTTCTCATGAAACGTTCTCTCATTGTATACAGCTCGAGCTGCACAGCAGCTAGCCCATATCCTGTGCAAATATAATGCTGACATAACAGCAATCCAGGAGATGCGGTGTCTTACAAAAATCAGAATATGACATATCTTACAGCAAGACATCATGTGCTCGAATGGGAAGAGTACTTTCATGAGTTGCTAAATGGCCAGCTAACTGAAGAATTGGTGGCACCACCAATGACCGAAGACCACACTATATTGCCGCCACCAAGCGTAGACTGAGTTAGTAGAGCGATAAATCCGCTCAAAAATAATAAGGCCCTGGAATCAGATGGTATCCTAGCGGAGCTGATTAAAACAGGATGTCCCGCCATACACTAAGCAACTCATGAAGAAATAGTGAAAGTATGGGAGGAAGAAGCGATGCCAGAAGACTGGCGAAGAGGTAACCTGTGTTCCATACATAAGAAAGAAGATATCACAACATGCAGCAATTATCGTGGTATATCGTTGTTGAGTATAAGATTTTCTCCTCTATCCTTCAAGTAAAAATATCTGGATCACTATCAAGCCAATTCAACATTTTAAACGGGCTCCTACAAGAGGATGGACTGGCCTCCGTCCTCTTCAACCTGGAACAATCCTCTATAAGTTCATTCAGATACTGGCTGATGCAGTCGACATTGACATTGATGGTAGAAACCAAAGAGCTGTACAGGAAGCTTTCATCCAGATCGAGCACGAGGCACCAAATCTGGGGCTGCACATAAATGAAAGCAGAACAAAGTAGATGGTGGCCACGTATGCGAGTAGAAGATCCCACATTGGTCCCACAATTTGAAGAAGTGCAATCCTTTTACTATCGCAGGTCAAATGTAGCAGCCGATAACGGCATAGAACCAAAAGTAAGCGCACAGTTTCTTGAAGCCAACAAAACCTACTTTAGTCTGTCAAGACTCTTTAAATCGAGGAATTTTACCATAACATCCGAGCTGTTGGTGCATAAGACAATGGTCGTACCAGTACTTACATATGGATCCGACACTTAGGTGCTTAGCAAAAAGCATTCAGAGCTCTTAGCCGCGTTCAAGAGAAAAGTCTTACAGAGAATTGGTGGCCCGTATGTGAGGAAGGACGATTACGGAGACTCTATAATGATGAGATCTACGAGCAACACCGTGAAGAGAACATGCTCGGTAGGCTCCGGTGGGCAGGACACCTAGCTCGGATCCTGACGATCCTGCTCAGAAAGTCCTTTGCGGTAGGATTTATGGGACACGACAGCGAGACCGGCCAAGCCTACGCTATATCATATATCATAAGCCAAGTAAATATATTCCGATTACTATCAAGACCACTCAACATCTATATTATGACCCACTTAAATGGGACATAAGTCTCAAATCGAATTAAGGACTTATGTCCCAACCGAAAAAATTTTGTCGAATATGGGACATAAGTCCAAAATAGAGATAATAATTAAAAAAATATGTGGACTTTCATTACATTACATAAAATGGCTCTTTATAAAAAAATATGCTAGGTGGGACATAAGATCCAATATATTTTTTTGGGGTGGGACATAAGTCTCTTATTCGATTTGACTTATTTTGTGGGACATAAGTACCAATTTTTTCGTTGGGACTAATGCCCTTAAATTGGTTTGGGACTTATGTCCCATTTAAGTGGGTCATAAGTCCCAAAAGTAAATATTGGGACTTATGTCCCTGCGCTATTTTTTCTCCATGTCAGCTACCCGTTCTTAAGGACTTAAAGCACGCAACACTTCGCCAAATTGTACAAAAATTCTAGTCATAAATCTATCATATTCTATCATCTGACATCGGCTTATTATTGTTGTTAAATTTTAATATTTAAACCGATTTTTTTGAGGACATTTTGGGTCTAGCTAGTTACAATGCACAGCTTAATTAATATGGATTTCCCTAGCAGACAGCTTTCAATTTTGACAACGAACTCCACTGGAAATGTATGTTAAAAAGTAATTCGCTCTTATACGCCAAACTTGGTGAGTTAAGTTATCCGCTCGTTGTCATATGTCAAATGTACTTCACTCCCTCAGATCTGGCTACTATAAACTTGAATACAACAGTATTGTCTGCGCAGGTTCCTCCAAGACCACATTACATTCACTAGACAGAATTCAGAACCCCGCGATAAAACTTGTTGGTGACGTAAATATCGCGAAAACAATCGAATCGCTTGAACATCGTAGGAATGTTCCCTGCTTGTCACTGTTTTATCGCTTTTTCGACAAACGGTATTCAAAAGAAATCCAGATGTATCCCGCCCATTCTTAAACCCATCCGTAATACCCGAGCCCACGGGTCTACCATTAGGCCTATCTTCGGACTTACTAACATCTTCAGCCGCACTATAATTATGTGGAATGAATTGCCCGACTCTGTTCCTCTGCATTTGTCTAATCTGCGGCAATTTGAGACACACGTGCATAGAGATCTCATATTTTCGTCTCCCTAATTTGCTAACGACCACGCTGTGCTGAGCATTATAAGGGTGCAAATCCCTTGAGCGTGTGTACATACTGTACATTATAAAAATAATTAAAAAAGTAAAACTAACACACACTTATTAATAAGAATTGCAAGTTAACAGATGTGTTAATGCTAACTCGCTGCAGCTCGGTGTTTATTAATACGGGGATTATCTGTAAGCCCATCCATATATACTAGCTTACGCAGACGATATTAACATCATTAGTAGATACTCAAGAACTGAAGAGAAATCCAGATGGCGGCTCGAATTCGGGCCGCAAATAAAAGAGAGCAAGACACATTGCAGTGGCCACGTCTGAGAGTAAGGAAGACCGGAGGAAGACCAGAGTTTAGGAATGCCAAAAATGTTTGCTTATATAATGATGATGATACGTCCGTTTAGTAGCTGTCATGACCCCAAATGCATAGAAATGAAATATCTCTAAATATATTAATTTTTTTGTTTTGGTGAAAGAAACTCCCATTAGTCGGACAGTATATGTATTAATCAACCTACCTTAATTATATTAACTAAATTTTAACAGAATCAGAATAATTATTGATATTTTCGATTTATAACAAAAAAAATTTCTGTTTTTCCTTCATTTTTATGTTAACCCAATTTATTGTTTACAATAAAAGGTGTTTTGCTGTTAGCAAAAAATGCACTGGCAGACAATTGTTTTCCATGTAAGTTCAAGTCGAAGGTAATTGTCATTGTTACCTCTTACAAAAATAGCATCATAAAATAACTAATTTGTGTCTCTTTTTTTTTGTATTTCATTAAAAAAAAACCTGCTAAGTAATTTAATGGGCTTAACGAAGTTAAGCTATTTGTAAAAACATTAGCTTTACTGATATAGCTTCTCTGCTCTTTTGTAAAACCAACTACTACCTGTCATTTAAAAGCTTTAATCAACAAACTGAATTGTTATGAGTAGAATTGTACTAACAATGAATCAAATAATGCAAACTTATAACTAATGTCGAGTTTTTTTTTTTAAAAATCTGCCCTAGATTGATTTTTTGGCTGTCAAGTTGTTCGTTTATTCCAAAAAACCAATCTACGGTATATTGGATTTCCCCTCAAACAGATATTGATATTTTGAGATATTTACCCCTCTTTTCACTAACTGCAACAACAACACATGCAACAAAACAATGTAAACAAAAGATTCTCGGCTTTCGTGTTCGTTTTTTCGAGAAAAAATCTACGATCGATGGCAGATTTCAAAAACAAAAAAAAAACTCGACATAACTGTGCTCCTTAATATTGATACAAAACACTCTCTACGCTACCTTCTTCAGCTACAATTTTCCATGCTGTACTTCCCTAATATATGTAAGATTTGTTGTTTACGTACTAATGCTTTTTTTTTTCAATTTTTATTTATGGTGACTTAAAGATTTAGAAAGAATTAAATTTGATTGATTTGTAGCATGACATAAAAATCGTTCATTCCTTCATTTTATCTTAGGTTATTATTTTGTACGGAAATTGACAGACACATTAGAAAAATATGTCAAGAAATCTTATTTCTGTAAAACTTACTGGTCGATTCTTAAGTAAGACTATCTTAGCTAAGATCTTTTGGTTAAGACTTTTATTTTTAAAACTAAAACCTTAATTGGTATTCTAATTTTGTAGTCTTAAATTTTTCCCTAGAAACTCTCCAAATTCTTTTTTAGAGAGAGTTTAATCAGTTGTATAAATTTATGTGTAATTCGATTGGTTTTTTTCCATCCGTTTACTGAAATCTTAAATTGTGGTTTCTCCTATAAATCCCCATGCCATTTCCACTTACAAATTCTCTACCCTACTTAAGAAATACTATTCTTGAAATTACCGAAATTTAAATCTACCACTTTTAAATTGTATTCAACTTCAAAGTGTAGTGAATATATATACATGACATAAATTTGACAAATTAAATTAAAAACAACGATGTCTTATGTGTGACATTAATCTTCAATCAACATTTTATTTTGAAATACAAGGTAATTTTAAAATCAAAAGCAAAATTCGTTAAGCTGTTCCGCCTTAAAAAATCGTTGGTGGGTAAGCCCTTTTATGGCTGCTCTCCTCAGTAACTCGAATATGTTTGCTTGTCGAGGTATCGTAGAATTATCTCCAATTTTCTGAAACAAAATTATTTTGGATTCGCTCTCTCACTTTACATTGTCAGTTGACTTTTAAAAGTTTTTTTACTGAGATGACAGATAGCGGAGAATGTTCTTCGACTGAATGGCATCCTCTTCACTGAGGAGAAAGATAAAATCTCTGAGCCCTCAGCTATCTCGAACGCGCCTAATGCCTTAATTGAATCGAATCGATTCATCATTCTTTTAAATCAAGTTACTCATGACTTACACACTGCTATTGCTGACCAATCGAGATGAAGAAGAAAAAGATCATTGTAGTATTAATTAAATATAACTTTACCTTTAGCCATGTTTTGTTAGAACCGGGGATATTGGTTAATTGTTGGCTGGCTTGATTGCAAGATTTAGCCGCATCTTTTTCCGATATATAGGTTGATATTATAATTTTATATTGACAACGTCTAGGTTTTCTTCAACAAACACAATTAGTGATTATTTTTGACATTACAATATTTCAATTTTTTTTTCACCCCAAAAGAAATTTTCTTTTAAAAAAAAGTCTTGAACGCGGTGGGGATTAAACCTGCCATCGCTTGACTGATTTTTCTATTTTGTTGGTAAACTTTTTAATCGCGCGTCTTTTTAATGGTCGCTTTTTAAATTCGCCAAGTGAGTCGTCTACCCTCAAAATCGACAGTGCATCCACGATCGCAGATGTGATGACGTTTTGAAAGCGCCTTCAATACCTAAGAATGTCACCATTGGGGTGAAGTGAATATTCAATACAACGTACTTGCGTATGAAGAGCTGTTTCTAAAGATTTGCCATTGCAGTACGCGTATTGATCAGTAGACAGAACACAGAAGTCTCTTGTCAATGCTAGTGCGTACGTGGATATCAATCAGTGTTTCTAGTGTCTTAAAGAGGAACGGTGATAGACTGATGGGTTTGAAATCTTTCGGGATGACGTGCGAGCTTTGCTTATGAAAATCACTTTCACTTCTGGAATGTGGATGAGATCAAGACAGCTAATAACCGAAATCCTTTGTAGTTTGGCTGGAATTATGTCATCTACTCCTGCAGATTTGTATGGTTTGGAAGCTATCTAGTGTCCTTACTTATAAAATCTTTGGAGATAATTGGGTTAACGTTACTGATAACACGGCAGCTACCCGAAATGGGTATCCATAAGCATATTAAGCGAATCTTCGCTACAGCCACCTGCTTTTTTCAAACAGCTAGGCATCAAGGGATTGGTTGAGAGGATTTTTTTTAACCTAGATGCCTCGGAAGTTCTTCTATTTTACTACATAAGAGTGACCTTGTGGCTTTGGCTAAGTTAAAAAGCTTCCTACAGCTGTTTCTAAATGGTCCCAACTCTTAAATCCATCAATATGTGGCCTCTTATTGCCTCTTGGACAAATAAGAGGGCAGAAGTGCTTTATTAAAGGCAAAGGTGAGTTCTTTGACCTTGTTGTCAAGCTCAACTAAAGGATTTATAAGTTCAGAGTTTAAACGCCAGTTGGTTTTCCGACGATTATAAAAGCTGATTGGCAAGGGGATTCATCATCTAAACTAAATTGAGTATAACGGTTATCTGAGAAAGAGTGTTCAGCCGAAACCTATTCGTTTAGAATTCTTTGATTGATTGAGTCGGTGAAAAGAGTAATATCTAAGACTTCTTGTCAGCTCTTGGTTATGCAGATTGGTCCATTACCAATATTGGATACAATAAGGAATGCGGTAGGTACCAGGAATACTTCCAGGGCCGTTTGTGGCACGTAAAAAGCGCGAAAATTGATTGATAATATTATCCCAGACGAAAAGTTGGTTTGAAGACGTTTCCCAATGCACTCAATATTAAATGATATTTGCTTAATTATGATGTCTTCATCTAAAGATATATAAATATCAATTCGAAAAAATTTGTCTTTCATTCTTGTTGTCCAAAAATGTAATTCCAATTAGTACTCCAATTGCTCGCAAAAAAAATTTAAATAGGGATTTGTTCAAAACGAGGAATACTATGAACCTTAAAGTATTGCCACATTCTTCCAAGTTAAATAATTTTGTAAAAATACTGGTTTATTAAAAAATCTTTAAATGCCTATTGAATGTTTTTTAGTTTCAGGTTATATAAAAACATGATTAACATTTTTTCAGTCAAAAATTAAAATAAAAAAACATATTTCTAATAAACGAAAGGAGAAATTAGATCTTAAAAAAATATAATTAAAATTAGCTTCTCCACATTTCTTGTTTTTTATTTTATTTCTTCCAGCAACATTTGGAGTGATTTTTTTGGTGTGGATTCCACAAGTATCAGCCGAATGTCAAAGTATGAGTCCATGCTTAACTTGAAAATAAAAATCAGTTAAACAATTCCTTTCTTTATAATTTTATACAGCATATACTTAATGTTTTTTTAATAAATGTTTCATATTTTCAAAGAAATATATTATTATTATATTTCGTAATATTTATTCAATAAAATTTTGCGCTTAATAAAATACTTTGAAATGCATTGAAAAATGAAACCACACACACACATTCATGGATAAAAATTATTCGTAGATCAAAGAAAACAGCGTTATTGGTTGAAAAAACGAATATAATATTCCATAATTCCATAAAATTCCATAAAACTGCTAGTTGGTTGACAAGTTTTTATCCACATCACTTAGAATGATTTTTTCAAAATGCAAAGCAAATATTTGAACAGGGGAGAGTATGAAGCGGTACAATTGGCATATTAAAGTAAACAAATGATATTAATCATCCCTTTACCCCTCTTCTATTTGTCAATGAACAATTACAAATAACTTCAAACTTTAACTTGACACGCTTTCTTGCTTTCATGTGATAAATTTATTTTAATGCATAATTACGTAACATAAATGACGTAAGTTAAATAAAAGTTTTTTATCTACAGCAATTGATGGGGGTATTTCGCAAACTCTTAAGTTAAACCAATAATTTATTTTTTCATCCAATCAAATCAATTATAAATACTAACAACGATAATTATACTTTTTAACAACTTACGTGTGCACCTATCGGATATTGGTTTGATAAAAAGCAAAACCGACTACTTTTAACAATCCACAGTGGATGGTGAATCGTTAAAAGAACAACGTTAAATATAATGTATACTTATGTACAATATGTAATAATAAAGTACATATATAATATTTTTTAATAAAGCACATTTTTCTTAGAGCGTTGCATACATATTTTAAATTTCATTGAATGATATTTGTATTCAGTTTAAAAATTTTTAATTATATAAATATTAGTAAAGTCAGCAGAAGCATTTGCCTTGTTTGCATGATATTTAAAAGCTTATATATAGTAAAAATAAATTGTCACACAAAACGTAAGTACGTAAGTCTTGATATATAAAGTTATAACATATGTTTGGCAAATTAAATATATTTTTTTATTACAGATGAGTAAAAGCCGCTTCACACTATCTGAGAACTCATATGACTTCTCTAAAAGTTTCTATCTGAGCTGTCATAATTATGACTTGTCAGCGTTCTTAATTTTTTTTTGTTCACACTGTTCTGATTTCCTATTAGAGAAACCTCTCGTGAATTGTCAATTTGACAAAAGTAAAATTTTAAAATAAATAAATAAAATATCATGAACAATCAAGAAGCAATTTAGTTTTAAGTGTGGCATTGCTTTAGTAATTGAAAGGAAAAAAAAGAAAAAAAATAAAACGATTGAATTGACTCCTACAAATTCTTTATTACTTTTTTATAATTTTTTTAAACAATATTAACCAACCTTAAATTGTATATTTCTATTTGACATCCTCCTGGCTTGCAAGGTTAAATGTAATTTTTGCCATCATTTTTATTCTATGATACATTTAGCCATCACTCAGTGTCTCTAGTGTTTCGGTTTCTCAAATACACAAGAGAACTTTAAAATATCGTTGAAAAGAGAAAATGTAAAAATCGTAATTCAAATGATGATTTGGACATCCAAAAATGAATATAAAAATCATCTAAACTATACTGTGGAATTAAAACCTCAAATATTTTTTTTTATTTTCGAAGGAATATCTCCTGACCTAATTTTATTGTATTTAACGCCTTTTCAATTACTTCGATCACTGAATTAATATTTTTATTGTCCGTTTCACTATATTTTATCAGTGTTAATAACAAATCGCGATTTGAACCACTGAAAATAATTTTGACGTTTGAAATATGTCATATCTTCTATTTGACATTAATTATAATTTTGACAAGTGTCTGATCAGTTGCATTGAAGTCGCCATCATGATGGTAGCATGTATCACAAAATATGATACCGATTAATAGACAAAACTTTAAATTACATTTTACCAGGAATTTTCCATTAGAATAAATATTTATATTTATATTACATTATAGAATTTTGAATTCACCGGGATATGTCATACAAGTTCTCAGATAGCTTGGAGAGGACTTAAATTGTAAATGCAAAGCTTTTCATTAGGAAAATTGTAATAAATTTTTTACCCACTTGGCAACTGCAATTATTATAACCAGTTAACTAAACTTTTGAAAGTCCAATCGTACCCTAATGATAACATTCAAGTACAATAATTCAGAACTATTGAACTCCATTTCGTTCAAATATCGATTATTTTGACATTTCTGATATCAATTTCGAATTGCTTTTTGCTTATTTGTGAAAGAGCAATCTGTATTTCTCAGCGAATAGGACAGAAAATTTGAATTGCCATCATTTTATATGTTAAATTGGTATAACCTACAACAAAAAAATGTTTACGATGGTATTTCTATTTATTTCATATAAATTAATATTTTGATTCAAACATTAAATTTAAACACAAAAAATAGAAGTCATTCAATAAAAAGAAATTAAAAGGCAACCTGTGTTCGAATAGACAATACTAGTTGTTGGTATCAGTGAAAGAGCGGTTTATATGCCAGAGTATCCAGATCTATAAAAAATTAATTCCGTTCAAAAAATGGAGGTCTGGCCACAATACGACTTTTTTTTACGGACGGGGCCCGGAATCTTCTGTAAATTTATATTAATTTTTTTCAGTTTTTTATTTTTTTTTTATTTTTGAATTTCTTTTGCACTTATCAAATATCTCATAAGTACTACAATTCTTGAAATATTTGAAAAAACTGGAAAAACATATTTCCGCCAAAATCAACTCAACTGGGATCTCCCAATTTATGTAAAAAGCTTAAATGTGAATTTTAATCCCCATCAATTCAGCCGTCTGTGCTTTAGAGTGGGCACAGACATATTTACAGACAGATCTGTTTTTTTTTTCGCTTTTTCTGTCTCAGGATATAAGGAAATTGGTAAACCTGTAAAAAGCTTAGTCAAATTCATAGTCGTAACTTTAGCTATGCGCAAAAGCGAAATACTTTTAGGCCGGGAATTTGTAGTCTATACTAGAACCAAAGATAATATAAAATAGTAATAAAATGGAGTGGAATGGAACATTGAACATCGAACATAAAATTCACTAAAGCATTGGCTGTGTTTTTTTTATGAAGTATTAGGAGAGATGAAATTCAGAATTCAGATATGTGTTTTTTTTCATTCTCCGAGGAATTTTTTTTCTCTGAAATGTTTTTACTTTCTTTTACATAGTAAAAAGCCTGCGTCGTCTTCAACCTGGCGTTAGAGAAAGTGATCCGAGACTCTGACGTAATGGCGAGAGGAACAATCCTCTGTAAGTCCATTCAGATAGTGGCTTACGCAGACGATATTGACATCGTTGGTAGAAACCCAAGAACTGTACAGGAAGCTTTCATCTAGACCGAGCAGGCGGCCAGAATTCTGGGGCTGGACATAAATGAGAGCAAAACAAAGTACTTGGTGGCCACGTCTGCGAATAGAAGATCCAACATTGGTCCCGCAATTAAAATAGTGTATCGCAAATTTGAAGTAGTAAACTATATCCGGTCAACTGTAGCAGCCAATAACAGTCGATATTCTGAAGAGAATTAAGCTCGGTAGGCTTCGGTGGACAGGACACATGAGATAAGAGGATCCTGCTCGGAAAGTCGTTTGTGGTAGGATTTATGAAACACGACATCGAGGCCGGCCAAGCCTACGGTGGAAGAATGGCGTAGACCAGGACGCCCAGATGTTAGGGATGCAAAACTGGATGACATCGGTTTAAAATCGGGACTGGTGGAGAGACTTTTTGCGGGAGGTCAGGACCGCCCCCGGGCTATAGAGCCAAATTTGATGATGATGGGGCTACGATAAATTATTTTACACTTTTTAGTTCGTTTTAAAAAGGTTTAAATTAAAAATATATTTTTATTAAAATAATTGTTTGGATATAAAAAACTTTTTTTTATAACTATTTATTATTATTTTTTCTATTAATTTTCCATTTTTTATATTTTCTGTACGTATTTTTGGAAATAAATTGACGAAAAAGTGAAAAGAGCAACAAAAATTACGATTTAAGGAAAAAAGAAACATCGAATAATATCATGTTCGCCCGCGACGGTTCTTATAGAATAATCAGTTTTATGGTCGCCGGTTTCATCGTGATATTTTGACCCTTTTTTTTAATGTCACAGAACATTGAGAAATCCGACTTCCGACGACGAGATATCCGATAAATCCGATAATTTTTTTTCTCTGATTAGGTCTGTCAGATCAAAAAAATTATCTGCTGTGTTTTCACCTGAATGTTCCGTAGTAGTCGACATGTCTGATGTTTAAGAAACAAACAACTACAGCTGTCCATAATAAATTGTTCGGTTTATTTTTTCAGAGTTAATAAAATCACATCCGAAAATTATCGGAGCGTAAAAAATGCCTCAGAGAAAAAAGATTTCTAGGAGAATGAAAAAAAAACACAGATAAGAATTCTGACAGTTAAATTATCTCTCCGATTACTCCGACATAAAAAAACACATCATTTATATCACAAATCGTGTGTATTTCATTTTCATTCTACCTTGAGGTTTAGCGAAAGGAATAGTTCCAGGATCGTTTCAGAGATAAAAAAAAAGGAATAGATAGAAAAGAATATAAGAAGAACGACTATAATACTTTTTTTTAAATAAAAATCAACAATTCGTATTGCTCACTTCGTTTTATTTTGTTGATTCCGAAAGAACGTGAGTGGTTGCATTCGGCAATACCTTTTCCGAACCCTATTGGATTCTGTCATAAATTTTTTTCGTATTCGTAGCTTAACTTAATTTTTGTAGTTTTGTTGCTATGATAGGGGTGAATATGTTTTAAAATTTTACTTTTTTAAATAAATCAAACTAATTAGACATATCCAGCGACAACAAACTTAGTTTTTGTAGTATATAAATAATAATAATAATTTGCATTTTTTAGGTTAAAAAGAAATAAATAAATTCTGTGTAGCTTTTGTTTGCTTTTTTTAGTTCTCTCATTTAATTTTAAGCGCTTTTTACCTACTTGTATTAATAATGAATTTTTCTATCCGTTGCACAAACATATTGTTGTTCAAATACAATTATTCACAATTTTGATATATATTGCTTATATTTATTTTATGTATATGTATATATTTTATATATATATATCTACCTATATATGAATATATCTCTGGCGAAGGGGCATGAAGCTAAAACAATTTTTAACAATTCAATCGCAATGTTATAGATTAAACATTAGCTTTATACTCGTAGTTGTGACAGAAAGATTGCTTTTTTATCCAATAAGATTATGTTCACTACCAAAAATGAAAACATTTTGTTTCGTAATATGTCAAACTCAAAACACCAGTTATTGACTCTTACGCCCGCTTCAATTTGCCAGAGATATTTTCGTATGAGTTTTAGTTTTCTTTTTTAATTTAAGATAAAAGATTGTTGGGAACATTTCGTAATATTCTCCTCTATTTCTTGATGTAGCTAGATCAATTTACTGCTATGAATGTGATTCTTGGACGGATGCACGATGCAAAGATCCCTTCAACTACACAGCGTTGCCGAGAGATCAACCTCCTTTGATGACCTGCAATGGATGTTGCGTTAAGATGGTGCGACATTCAAAATCACGTAAGTTAAATTTGAATGGCAGAATCATGGCTAGGAAAATATAAAGTAAGGAAAATCTTAAGCTTCAGTAGTCTGTGCATTTCACAAATATTTAAAAATGCATTTTTGTAAGGTATTTGACGACAACGCTTGAAAGTCATTATTACTTGTTAATTATCTGACATGCTGCGTGCTGATAACAATTACTGAGTTGAAATTTGTAAAGGTGAATTGTATTTTTGTCTGGTAACATTGACTATGCTGATTTTTCGTTTAAAGCGAAACCAACAATTTCTTTTAATTTTCTGCCGCCGTTGTTTAATAAGTCAGTTAAATCACCTTGACTTTGTTTGAATAAGTTTGGTTACACAAAAAAGACTGTTTCGAAAAAGGGCCTATATTTTCAATAATTTTAAAAGCGATGTCAAAGAGAAGAGAATGTCAAAATCAAAATAATACGGTTTTCAAAAACAAAATAACATGGCCAACCCTTATAATATTTCCAATTACTTATTAAAAGATATTAAACCGGAGATTCTCAGCTCGCCATATGGATAGATGTAATTCAGTCTAAAGGCTTAAGAGTTGTTCCGGAAAACCCCCGTTTTTTAATATTTTTCCACCAAAAATGACCCCTACTAATATAAAATCTTTGACTATTTTTCGAGTACGAGACCGCTTTTGAGTAAAAAATCCTAAAAATTGGCAATAATTATTACTATTTTTGAGTACGGGAACAGACCTAATATCTAATGACAAAGAACGATACAATCAGTATAAATAAAACAAACAAAAAAATAAGCTGCTGCAAAAAGTCGATTATTTCGAGTTTACGTGCTTACCCCCTGTTCATCGTTTTGCTAATAAGCTGGCGAAATTTAGTATTTTTGTCAGTTATTGGAAGAGAACTCAATTTCTCAGTTTCTTTTTACATAATCAAACATTTTTATTAGCCGTGTCCAATGTAAGGATCCCACAGTCCACAGTATCCTCACAGAGGACTCGGAGAATTTCTGAGATTATCATTTTTTGATTCTATAACTCTCCTCGCGTTGTCGTTGGATTTTGAAAGTTTTCATTGCTTAGCTGACAGTAAACTGAAAATGTTTTCACACTGAATGTCAGATCCCCGATTTTTTTAAATTCCCTATATTAAATTCGCGTCCGGATGTGTTCTTTTGTTTGTCGCCAAACTTGTGATAAATTTTTAACCCACTTCCTACAGCTGGAATCCGGTTTGGTTTTTTATGTCGTGATTACTCACATAAAAACTTAATTGATTCTATGTAGATTATTATTATTCCGTAGAACCTGCACTTTTTCTACAAACGCACAAGTTATATTCACAATGAAGTAAGTAATAAGCCATTCACAATGCAGGTACTCGTACAACCCTGCAAAAACGCAAACACACCTTTCGCACTGTTTCCAATTATTACACATTTACTTAAAATAAATTGTAGTAAAATACTTTTTAGCCATCAATATAAATGTTATTAATTGCTTTTGTCTTTTGTGTCATTTGAAATATTTTATTCCTACTTCGCTTGATTTCACTTAATCACTTTTTTTCGACTCAATTCAATTCTATTCCCTTTATTCTTCTTTATATATGCAAATCGAATTCTAATCTGATCCACAATACAAATAGCTTTTTATAGTTCTATATATTTATATTTAAGTAATAACCGCTTTGTCATTATATTGTAAAAAACATAAGTACGTATATAAAAGGATTTAGCTGATCATATGCCATATTGTGTACAATGTAGGAAATAAATATGATTTGTTGGTTATTTGTGACCACTTGGTGGATTTTATGTATTTTTTTGGTGTGGTCAATACGCCCACAGCAAAGCAATACACATCAGCGTTAGCGTGCAGACGTATATGCTATTTTATTGTGTGGTTTTTTGATTATGTTTTTGTTTTGTTGAACCTTTTATCACCCAATTTGACTTTAAATGATTATACTAAATAAATACTGTTATATGAAATTATATTTTTCCAGCCTACGAAGTTGTACGCCGAATGTGTACGTCACAATTACAAATAAATTTATTTATGGTCGATCATGTGTGCATGATGGAAAGTTCAGGCAATGGACATATGTGCTTTTGTGAGGAAGATATGTGCAATTCTAGTAAAAATTTATTATCGAATGGTTACGCAAACAATCTCATTTTCATCCTTTCATTGACATTCATCAGTCTTGCGTTTAATCGATTACAATTACACCACATACTCGTACATATCCAACAATTCACAATGAACAGATAGAAAGACAACACAACATGAAAAACAAACAAAAAAAATAATTTCGTTTTCATTATAATAAACTTATTTGTTAAAAATAATTATACAATTAATTTGCAGAACCCTCCTTTGTTAAATTTATCGTTCATATTTTTGTTAATGCGTTAATTGTTCAAATGTAAATGTTTGTTATTTCTATTTCGGTTTTTTTTTATTTAGTTTTGTCTGTTTGTTTATTTATAAAAATTGTTTAAAAAATAATAACTTACACACTCACACATATTACACGCAACCTTCTATGAAAAGAAGAAGTTGAATTGTAAAACCATCGATCACAATTCTAGAAACATTCACAATAGCAACCAACCACAATAGGCCAAACTAGAGCGGGCTCTGTGTTGTCAGTTTTGCAAATTTATGTAATACGAGTATGTTAATTAATTACAAAAACAAAATCTTGCCACCAATTCGTTAAACAATAAAAATTAGTTAACAATGATATATAAAATATTTGCATGTTGTTTTATAGCATGTGGTACATTATAACTTATATTATTCTTATTAAAGCGTAGATTATAAAATTATTTCCTTTTGTACATTGTTAAAGTTTGAAAGTTATAGTAGATAATTTTCTGAAACTATCCACAACTATCTACTCCTCTATTATTTGTTATTTAGTATTTAACTCACTTAACTCTGTGAATGTGACACTTAGTTTCAATTATAACAACAGCAAAAACATTTCGAAAAAAGTTATCAAATTTATAAATTGACAAAAACGAAAGGCTCATTCTTTAATTATTATTAAAACATTTGTAAATATTTATTAATTTGATTATTGTTACTCTATATGATTAAATAATTTTAATAATTCTGAACTAAATAGCATACACATATTTTAAGCAATCAATTAGACATTTTTTTTTTTTTGGTTTAACAAATTTAAAATTAAAATACGAAAAAAAAAACAAAAAAAAATATTCAACCATATCATTCTATGATGATGATGATGTTAATGAAGACGCACGCATTGATGCTTAAAAGTGATATAAGGTAAACATTTATAAACTTAATTATTAATATTAATTGGTAAGAAATAAACAAAACATTAAAACTAAAATAGAAAAATGAAATCAATTTAGTCGTATTTTTTTACTTATTTGATTTACTTTCACGATAAAATAATCCATCAATCAGATAATTTTAAAATTTTACATTCACTTAATGAGATTAGTCATATATTTTGTTTTTGTTTTTAATTGCTATTATTTATGTGTACTTGTACCTGATTTATCTTCTTTTTTTGAGAAAAAAAAATAAAAATCATTGAAAATCTGTTCCGTCCAGTACATTCAGATTCACTTTTATTTTATGAATTTTCTGTTAATACTGGCAACTCTTCAGTAGGTCTTCTCTTCTTCTTTGGAGTAAAAATTTCTATTTTTTTTTGTTTACAAATCCAAACCCCCGGAGTCTAGTGTGAAATGACAGATAACTAAAACTATTACCACGTTTCTAAGACAGAGTATCAGTCTAGTAAAAGTTTCGTCCAGTTAGGAACACGCGGCGATAACTAGAAGTGTTTCCCTGAACAGAGTGGTGTTGACAGATGCGCTGTAGTTTCTTACAAATGATATGTCAGACAAACTTAATTGGCGAAGTTTGTCTGAAATATTATACCGCTCTAGTTTGGTGAAGTTTATTTGGGCTTATCCAGATTTAACTCAGGTTTATATCCATGAAAAACAGGAATGCGGCTACTCAGGTTTATTATGGGTAACTTAACAAAGATAACTTAACGCTAATTAGAGTTGAGTTTCGTTAAACCCAAATAAACTCAACAAAACTAGAGCGGTTGAGTTAGATTTGTCAAACATTTCATTTGTAAAAAACTGCAACGCAGCTGTCAATATAACTACTCTAACTACTCTGTTCATTGAAACGCTACGAGTTTTTATTTGGACGGAATCAAAACTCGACTTAAACTCTGTCATGTAAACTTAGTATAACATCATTTAGTGCTGTTACATGTGATGACCGACTGAAACTTATCGAAAAGTCTGAAATTCATTGCTGTCAAAACCTGTCCATACATGTAACAGCAAAAAATGAAGTTAGAAATTCGATACAGCATTTGACAGCTGCTGCAATTTGTTTTTTTTTTTAATTTAGTAAATTAAGTGCAAGGTGTAAAAACTGCTTTACTTTTTAATGCTTCTTATTTTTGTTCACATCTCCATTGGGCCGATTATTTAAGCAAACTGCTAATATAATGAAAAAAACAGGAATGCGGTTACTCAGGTTTATTATAGGTAACTTAACGAAGATAACTTGAGCATGAATAAATATAATGGATACCTGAATGCAAAAATACTAAAAATGTATTTGTGTAGTTATATATCATTCAACTTAACACTATTTAACAATGCGGGGTTAAATTTTTGTCTTTATCACGCATGCTTATTCCCAATGGAAAACTTACAAGATTTTTTACATCTCCAACATAACGAGCGTAAAAGGTTTGCTTAAGTTTTTTCCATTTTGAGAGCTGTGTAAAAAACTACAACGCAGCTCTTTTTTTTTTTTGTCAAAACCGAAATCTTTAATTAAATCTTGTAAGTCTTAAGTTTTTTCATTGGGAGAGCGCCCTTGTTGTATTCGTTCAATTTTGACACCAACTTAAACAAGCGCAAATCATCTATATTCGGCCATTTAGCCAAGCTTTTCGTTCATTTATTTCAACCCAAATCTCAAACAAAAAAGCAATTATAATAGACTTTCGCATGCATGGACTATTGTCAAATGTCAAGAAAATGCTTGCCGAATTACAACAATTTATTATAATGAATGCCTGTGTTAGCATTTATCTTTGTTTTTCGTATACAAAAGACAAATGTCATATTTAAACATCTAAGGTGCGACCTGAATCGCTCGCGTATACGCGCGCGAAAGTGAACGAAAACTTAACGAATCGGAGCTGAACTGTATTATAACCACACAATCCGTTTTCTTTGTATTCGCTGGCGAATGTCTATTATAATTCATGCTTAAATTAACCCTCACCAAGTTCTTCTTCTTAGCAGGGGCAAATCTGCTAGGCCGCACATGCACATTTTTTTTCATCATCAACTTTAACTACTCAAGGTTTTATAAATCTTTGGTGGGAGAAAAGTATCCTCTCACGCTAAGCCCTATTCCAACATTTTGGCTATTTTACAACACTTCATTAAATTTTTACCGCAAAATATTGGAAATTATTTGTCTATCATTTTTCTTTTCATAATGAGCGCCGTAGCGTTTCATTTTCAGGTGTTGTTTTTTTTTTGCAAAAACGAAACTAAAATCTATGTTATTATATAAATATTAACTTGTCGATTTTTGTTTTGTTTTATTTGATCAGCAATCCATATATGCACATTACACGGTCATTAATAATGTCATTAGAGCGTGGCTACACAGGCGTGGGAATAAAAGCCATCCAATGAACGTTGTGGCTACACATAACGAAGTATTTGTGTGTGTTTGTGAGTATGTTTGTCAATTTGTTGTTGTTTTGCCGTATACATAGAACGTCATCTTTTGTAGTTGACTTTCGGTGGATTCTCGGTGGAATCAAGCTGTTTCGCTGGACATTTTCATTCCCATGATCGTGTAGCCACGCTCTTACTTGTCATAATGACATTGACGATAATTGTGTAAGACGGAGTACAGTATGAATTTTAAGACAGAGTAAAGCTGTTTTTATTATGTCGGAGTAATCGGAAACATAATTTAATTGTCAGAATTCAGATGTGTTTTCTTTTTTTTTTTCATTCTCCGAGAAATCTTTTTCTCTGAGGTTTTTTTTTACGCTCCGATAATTCTCGGCTATGATTTTTTACTCTAAAAAAATTGACAGCTGTAGTTGTTTGTTTCTTAAAACATTGGATATATCGACTACTTTGGAGCATTCAGGTGAGAAATAAAACTTTTCTCTGATACTAAAAAATACACAGCAAATAATTTTTTGATTTGACATATTTGATAAGAGAAAAAATTATCGGATATCTCGGAACTCGGATTTCTCCGACATAAAAAAAACACGGCCATAATGGAAAAGGGCCAGCACGACCACGCATGGGCGATACATAGAAAGTGTATTGTGCGATTATTATAGAGTTCAGTTCCGATTCGTTAAGTTTTCGTACCACTTTCGTGCGCATGGGCCCGAGCGATTAAGGTCGCCCTTTATGTGTGTAAATTTCACATTTGTCTTTTGAATACGAAAAACAGAGACAAATGTTATAATTTCATTATAACCATTTGTTGTAATTTGGTAAATATGAACAAGCATTGCGTTGATATTTGACACTAGTCCGTAGACGCAAAGTCTATTACAATCGACCCATAATAAATAATGATGCTTGAGAACACTGATTCCGTTCATCATTATTAATAATGACATTATTAATGACCATGTAATGTTCCTAATAAAGAGAGAGAGGGTCGTTCAGAAAATGTTTTCTGACAACCTAACGTCAATTAATTTGTTTTCTTTAAATTGAATTTTTATTTATTCTTGAGTTCCCAAACTACTGAAAAGCAGGGAACATCTTTGTCATCAGTGGTCTAAAAAAACGGTAAGTTATTTGTTACACATTTTAAATAGAGATGGCAATGCACCTTGCACATTTTACCAACAGCAACTCAATTGCAATTTTTGATGATTCACATTTTTATTATTGATTTTCATATAAGTTTGATAATAATTATTTTATAGAATGTAGTTACATATTCAGCAGAGCTATGCACGGTAGCAGCACACACGCTGGACTGCACGGAACGTTGGGAATAAGTAATTGGCAACTGGCCCTCAAAATTCATTTAAAACTAACATTGTAAAATAATCGCATTATTTTTATAATTATCTATTTTTTATTGTTTTTTTTCCTCAAATTATATTACTACCGGCAGATGGCTGCCTGCATGGCTGTGTGGCTGGCTAACGGACACGGATAAAATTAAATTATGCACATTTATACCTGTCATATTAAAAAAGTACTCACTATATTTTAGGATATATGTTAGCTATGTTAATTGGTAGTTCAGACGATATGCATTGACAGCGCTTTATATAAAATAATCGGATTTTCTAGTTACATGCTAAAAGTAAATGAACCGTTCACAGAGGGAAGTAATGCGCTTGCAACAGCAAAAAACACGGCGAACTCTTGCACTATCACGGCAACCAAACAAATGCACTTATGTTAAGCTGTGCCCTGTTGCTCACAGCAGTTTTTCACAGCAAACAAACAACTAACTGACCAACGGAAAAAAATCAAGTTGTCTTTTTTTTTGGTGGTGGTGCACATATAAGTGCCAGAAAACGTTAACCTAAGCAATAGGTAGTACGTAATGAGTTTTGGGCCAATGTGGTGATTTATACGAGCTACAAGCTTATGTAATTATAGTTTTGAATGATTCTGATTCCTCTTAAAGGATTTCTTGACAACCAAAGCTGTCAAAGTTTTTACCACACGTTAACAAGGTAGCGTTAAATTTGACAGCCAGGAAAAAAAAATGAAGACTGCGAGTGCATTTGGAAACGTTTTTCAAACGTTCGGAATATTTCAAAATGCCGAAAAGCATTTAGTTTTTTTGCTGGACAGGAGCAAGGAAGATGTTCTATTGTCTTCTGTAAAAGTCATTGTATTCGACCTCCATTCATCTCGCGTGTTTTCCGAGAAAGCAGTGTCCTGTCAGTATCCCCTCAACCGTTTTTACGTCACATCTTTATAGAGAGACTGGCGTTGTTAAGCGCTTACGTCCAGGTTTGGACGTTATCTTGAAATGTTACAAGTGTGTTTTATCACCTTACATTGGATATAGATGCTCCCTCTTTTCTTTCCTTTAGACTCTTTCCCACCTTTGCCCTTCCAGGTCTTGCTAATTCATCCACTTTGCAGTTCCCTTCCACATCCGAATGGCCTGGGACTCAAATGAACCTTATGTCGAATTGCTCAACCATCTCGTTAATAGAGAAGTTACAGTTCAACGCCACCTTTGATGTCAGTTAGACCTCTTCCAACGATTTTATGGCCGCCTGACTGTCCACATGAATGATAATCTTCTTAAAAGATATTACATTATATTTTCAACCAGTTCATAACCTTCTCAATCGCTATCACCTCAGCCTGGTATGCGCTGCAGTGATCAGGTAGTCAGACGGAGATGATGTCTTTAAGCCTGTCACATAAGACTCTTACTCCTGCTATCCCGTCTAGCTTAGAGCCATTCGTGAAAAACTGTGCCGTTTTCATATTAGATCCGGATGTCTTCTCTGGAGGAGTCCAGATATCCTTATCGAAGCATAACACTGGTGTCATGTAGTCGAGATACGTCCGTTCTTGCTTTAGTGATTTAATTATAGTGGAGTGTCCCTTTTGGAGACTTTTCCACTGTTTTCCAAATATATCTATCTCTGGAATGAGGTTAAACATAACTTCTAGGGCGCGAGTTGGTGTCTCAGCGCCCCGCTTATAAGTATGCAGGCCGCTCTTATTCTCCATTGTGTTTTTATATTAAACTTTTTCCAGAGCTGGCCACCATACGCTTACTTATTACAGTAGTATTAATTATTGGTCTCACTACCGCTGTGTAAAGCCAGTGTACCAGCTCTGGTTTCAAACCCCATTTTTTAACGATGGAGTTCTCACATGAGTACAAAATTCCCACGCCATAGTTATTGGTACTATTCTAAAAGCATTTGGCGTGTTCCAACTAAATGAGGGCGCAGAATATACGACGAGTTTTTAGTGCAACTATATTCTCAGCTAGCTGTCAGACCATCAATAAAAACTGTAAAAAACAACTTAAAAGTCCACGCCTTTTAATGACGAATCCAAAAAAAATTTAGTCTTAGAAAATCGGAGAATTATAAGAGTATGGTATACTTTGTTGTTTAATTTGCAAAGTTTTATAACTGACCCTTTAACTGTGCCAGCCTACGCGAACGATAAGTAAAGTTTCGCTTACTCAACAAAATGGCGGAGAGAGAAAGCAAAACAAATTTCTGAAATAATATCTTTCGATTTTGATCACTCTGCGTTAGTTGGAGTGAAAACACATTCTATAATTGCGTTCTTCGGAATTTCTGGTTTATGTGGATATTGGTTCCATTTGCAAATCATGCACTACGAAATCCATGAAAACTCTGGCACTTTGACACCTAAACCGATTATCGGTTCTGATAGAGTTTGTGCAATTAAAAAGAGACACAAGTTTTCTGACAGTTATTCCATTTTTTCTATGTTTGAAAGGGAAAAGCGTTTACAAGTGCACTCAAGAAGTATTCCAAAAGTATTTATTTTATAAATTCTGTTTAAAAGGTCCTGAAAGGTATTCCATTCTTTCTATTCTAAAATAGGAAAACGTGCAATGTGCAATAAACTTTATTTTACCAAACTAACCGAAGAATATCGTGTAATGGAGAATTTACACTATAGCCGTGCGAGAAAAAATGAGCGGGCCGACTATAGTTAAATTGAATTTGTGGTTAATCAGAAGAGATTGACACTACGCGAATGTTATAGTTATTTTATATTAACATGGGAAATGTTATCTATAGCATTATGGTAACATTGAAAAATATACTACTTCTCTCGTTTGGCTAACTACAATTTCAATTTAACAGCCGTCCTGCTCATTTTTTCTCGCACACCACAAATGTAAAACAAGCGTTAGTCCTATTATGAACACGAACAAATCGTTTTCGAACCTAACAGAGGTGGTTGTGATCTTGGAATTTTTGTTTCGAAATTATATTGGTTAAGAGCTTGCGGTAAACATAAGACTGACGCACAGCGTTGAGAGAGCAGTCATCGTTTCTGTACTGAACCGTCTTAACGACTTATCCAAACACTACCACAATGGGTGGTATTAGTAAAAACTAACAATAGCTCGAAGCAAAGTATCGCAGCACAGTAAGTTCATAAAGTAATGCTAGAATCCGTATGAATAAGACTTTCCTTTTTTTATCAAGCTCGAATATTTGAACATAGCAATTGCTTGACACTTGACAGCAAAACGGTTGTCAAAAAAACTTTTTTATTTTAAAGCGTGTTACTCGTATTTTTGTATAAATCGTAAAACATGCCTGCAGTCGATAACACCAATTGCACATAGAAATGTGAAGTTTTTTTGCCAATTTTTTTTGGCAAACTCAATTTTTTCAGCATCGCACGGAAACTCAATCCATTCCGACGCTTTCTCAATTTTTTTTGGCAGACATACCAATTAGTTATGCTGACGGTAGTTTGGTACAACTATACATACCTGGAAGCGCGGATCTCCAATGCAACGTAAAAAAGATTTAATTTTTGCACATTTGAGGAAGCGCCACCGCGGGTTTCTGAATTTTCAGGTAGAAATTTCTCTGCCAAATAATCCACATTTCGACGTTTGAAACGATAAAACTGCTTAAATTTTTATCGTCTCCAAATGATCTTGGCTTATACTGATTTTGTTTCCGAGCGTTGTTTGCATTTGCAACCACAAATGGCAAAAGCGGTATGATGTGCAAATTCATTTTAAATTAATTTATTTGCTTCTTTTTTTTAAGAAAACTCGCGGAAACCGAAATCGCACAACAACTCAATCCTGCATATCATTTATGTATCAAAAGTTCGTAACAAGTGCTTCTAGTCAGCTCAATATCAGACTTGACATTTTCCTAGCAAATGCTTAGTTTTATTCATTTTATTCATACCAATTTGAGCAAATGCTTTTGCGAACGTAGCAATTGCTCAAATTAGTTTTTTATAATACGAAACTAAAATGATACAAATTATCACTTTTTCGAAAAATTGCTTTAAATTATACTGTTATTAGGCGCGTTTGAAATAGCTAAGGGCTCAGAGATTTTCTCTTTTTTCTCAGTGAAGAAGATTGCATTCAGTCGTAAAACATTCTCCGCTACCTGTCAACTCATCAACAAAAAATTTCAAAAGTCAACTGACAATGTAAGGTGAGAGAGCGAATCCAAAATAATTTTGTCTCAAAAATTGGACAAAATT
The DNA here is from genome assembly GCA_947095585.1 of Nephrocerus scutellatus. Classification (NCBI taxonomy): domain Eukaryota; kingdom Metazoa; phylum Arthropoda; class Insecta; order Diptera; family Pipunculidae; genus Nephrocerus; species Nephrocerus scutellatus. The sequence continues at coordinate 111,136,266 of OX352762.1, read as the reverse complement.
CTTCGATTCATCAGCAAGCAATCATGTTTCAGTTACTGAGGATACGGAGTATACGGAACCCTCCGCATCTGAAACGTGCCTATAGAGCTCTGGTTGCAAATACAAACAACGCTCGTGAACAGAAGCAAAATCAATATAAGCCAAGATAAGTATAAGAAATATAAGGTGATGATAAAAAGAACAGATCAACTTTTACCAGAATGGCTGGCGCTTGAAATTTATCTAGTGAGACATTGACAGCCGCTTTGCTGTCAAATGTCAAGCAATTACTAAATTTGAATATTTCAGCTTGCTAAGGTAAAGTCAAGTCTTATTCATACGAATTCGAACAATTGCTTTTTGAACTTACTTTGCTACCAGACTTTATTTCGAGCAATTCCTAGTTTTTATTAATACCACCCAATATGTATGTTAGCGTAGGGTATAACAATCGATTTTATTAATTTTTATTAAGATTAAATCTTTATTTATTTAATTATTAATTAGATTTGGTTTGTTTTATTAAAAAAATTTAAACCTTTTCCCTGAATATTGTTAATAAACTAATAGATTTTCATCTTTAATTCGAATTTGTTAGTCTCTCTAGCTTGTAGTTGATTTAAATAACTTTACTACTTTGTTATTCATTAGAAGTTCAATGAAATGAATTGCATTTTAACATTTATACAGGTTCCTCCCATAAATGTATGTATAGTCCAATTATGTATGTAGGTATATCTATTTATTTTATTTGTTTTTTATATATATATTTTTTTTGATTTTATTCATAATCCTTACATAAACCTGTATCATTACTTCTAATTAACAAACTTTCAAAGTAATTTCATTTCGAGATAAGGTAAATTTTTACTGTGGTTAGGAAAACGCGCTATTAATTAAATAATTTGGATTCAAGTTTATTTCATTACAAATTGTTAATGTTGTTTAAATTTAAAACCATCAACAACCACACGTTAAAAGACAACAAAAAAGACAAATGGTATAATAATGACAACAAAGTATCCATAGATTCCTCACAATATAAAAAGCACTAAATATTTCATAAATCAATTAACTGATGTGTTGATGCAGATGAAAATTTTATTCAAATTTTTTTCGTTAAAATTTTTTGGTTTTTTATTTTTCGATTGACTTTGATTTTGATTTAATCTCTGGCCACCCTCCCTCCTATAGAGTCTTTCTCTCTTCAACGTATTCTCTCTCACTTTCACTATTACCAATTACATTTTCCTTGTAGAAGTTGTTCGAACTTAGTGTCATTAAACATACCTACCTAAAAAACCGCACACTTTTTTCACTTTCACATATTTAAATATTTATAATCCCTTAGTACACTGAGAAAAGATTTTCTCTACATAAAATCAACGCTTTTTCTGCATTTAACTACGAAAAAAATTTTAAAATAAAATATTTCACCACAACCCGATGAAAATATTTAACCAAAAAGACTTAAAAATAATAATTAAACACAAAATGGAAATATTTTATTAAAAAAAATTTAAAATATTTCCGCAGAAATGATTTTGAAAGCAAAATTATTTCACAATAAAAAGAAAAAAACGAAAAGTGCTTTTTCACATACGATACCACTGGTCTGATTCAAATTTTTTCATCATGTACCACCATCGCTCCATGTAAGCCGCGCCGCTACTACTTAACCGGCTAATCGGATTGAGGATTTTTTACTTGAAAACTTGCTGAATAAAATAAAAGTAAAATTTCGAATTTCGAAAAAGAAAAGTAGTAAAAACCTAGAAAAATCCGATATATGTTCTTTATGAAAAAGCGTTTCTTAAAACGAAACGATGTTTGCATAAACAACATAAGCATTCGCAATATTTGTTAATTGTTGTGCCGTATGTAGCTGTGAGGGATGTATACAGCCACCCAATTCAGCAGACGAAGAACCACTCCCAATGTACCAAGAAATGTCATCAACAAAGTATCACCGCCTATACATGAGATATTCAGCAAAATAATAATACACGATTGACTACTTACAAAAAGTCGATTTGGAGCCGACAAGCTTTTTCTATGGTTATTTGGGAGAAAAACAAAACTTTTATTATTACATATTTTTATTTATATAGTATATAATATTTAATAAAATGACATTCGAACTAAATTAGCACTTTAGCCACTGTTTCGTATTTTTTGTTGCTGCGCTTTGAAGTGTTACATAAGAAAGATGTAACTTTAAGTTTGCTTTTAGATTTAAGTTTTAAATATTGGTATCAATGCACTCTGATAAATTTTATAAAACAATATAACATCGACTTAATAAAAATAAAAAATCGCTTACAAATTGCAACTTAAATAGTAACTAAATAATTTAAAAGATATACTCAAAATCAAATGTTCTTGAAATCAATAAAATCACGTAAACTATTTCTAACAATTTATTAATTGGAAATTATTGGTATTTGATTAATTTTTTTACTTAACTCATCTAGATGCAAAAATTATTTTTAAAAAGAAATACAATTAATTTTTTTAAACATAAAAATATAAAGCAAAAAAATGTCTATTTAATGCTGAATGTAACATATTTAAAAAAAAAACAAATCTAGATGCCTAATATAATACATTTTTTTTGGTAAAATCTTATTGAAAAACTATTGTATAAAAATATAGTCTTATTAAATTTTAAATTTTAAATATATATTATTAAAACCCATACACATCACATAATTTAACCAATACTTACAACTCGTTATACTTCAATTACAATCTGCGTATAAGTATTTTTTTTAAGTAAATAAAACAAAAAATACAATAAAAACAACCGAACCAATACAACAACAATACAAAATTAAAAATAAATACTTAGTTAAACAGCCCTGGGCAAACTTAGTATAACATTTTAATATCTCCATTTAGATGGAGGTTTGCTTACACAGAATTGTTATATGTATAAATAAAGAAAACAGCAAATAGTAACAGAAAACTAAAGGATTATTAAAAGATTAAAGATATAAATAAATTGATTATAACGATAATCGAAAAAAGAATGTAGTTTGATTTCAATTGGAGAGTCAGACGTCTTGACGTTACTTAGTGGCTTTCGATTGATAGAAAAAATTTCCCTGAGTGCAAAAATTTGTACTGAACGTTACAAAATTACGCTCGTTTGGTTATGCAATAACTGTAGTTCCGGGGTAAAATTTTCTACTCGGGGTTTTTTGATCGAGTATACCCCTTCTTACTCATACCAACAAAAACTGTCATTGTGCTGCCATTTGACTTAGGATTTGGGATTAATTTTTAGTTTGTTCAATTCGCTTCACACAATAAATAATGCTGTTATTAAAAATGTTCGAGTAGTGCGGTAAAACCATAAATACAAACGTTTGTTATCATCGTCATCGTTGGATTTGTGTACCCATTTCGACACAAATAAATACAAAACCTGCGAGTGCAAATTTTTTGTTCGTTTGATGCCTAAAAACGAGTGCACTCGGTCAGCACAGAGGCAAAATCAAACGAAAACCACATAAGAATATGACTTATCACAATGTTGACAGTGGTTGACAAACTGTAGGTGGAATAATTAATATTTTCGTATACGAATGAAATGACACCCATAAAAACAACAAACGGTGAGTTTTTTTTATTTATTCCACCAAAGGAATAGAATATTATATAATATTGATCACGAAATATTCAGAACGACAAATATTAAAGAGGGATATGGAATACATACTGAAGTTTAATTACAAAATATTAATAGAGTATAAAAAGAAAGAATTCCGAATATGTTAGAAATGAAAAATAAAAGGAATAACTATAACACCCGGTTTTTTGATGTTTTTTTTGTTTCAGTGATGCCAAATTCGGGATAAGTTTTACTTGTTATTCGTTTTAGAGAATCGTTTAGAGAATCGTTTAGAGAATCGTTTGTTCAGATTGCTTTGTTGCATGGGTGTGTAATATCATATCATAATATGTATTCCTGAAGAAAAGTCACAGTGCTTTCAGTGAACAGAAATCGAATTATAAATTGCGGCACGTTCCAAGAAAATGGCATCAGTGGTTTGTGTTAGTAAAACGAGGGGTAAATCTACCGAAATATACAGATCTGTTAGAGGAGATTTCCGATCGTCCGTCGATTTGTTTTTTAGGGAAAACGAACAACTTGACAGCAAAAAAAAAAACAATTTATGTCGCATTTTTTCACAATTCCAATTCAACATTAAAAATTAGGTTGCAGGGTATAATTCTAGACGATAAATTAAAATACAATTTAGACTATGTACCTGGTCGAACAACTGGATATATAGACACGAAAGAATCTGTCAAAAGCCTTTGTTTTAACATAAGGTCTGTTAGCTCTGATATAGTCGATTCTGCAAAAAAAATTTCTTTCACGTCACGTTACGTCAGCTGTAAAATTATGCATTCACTGCATTTTTGTGTCAACTGATGTGAAATTGACATTTATGTAAATGGTGAATAAAATTGTACAACCCCTTAGATGTCAAAAGTGAACGAAAGTAAATCACGAGTTATGTTATGTTTGTTGGTGGGCTGAAAAGCCTTCACGAGTTAACGTAAGTGAGTAGGTCTGTTTCCGTACTCAAAAATGCGTAACAATTGTTATGAATTTCCCCAATTTTACTCAAAAGCGTACGCATACACGAAAAACTGGTAACGTTCATTTTCACTCCATACGAATTTTGACAACTTACTACAAATATTTCTGTGAGAAAATGTCAACAAACTGTCAAGCGAAAAACATTGGCACTCGCACAAATCTTACGTTGACGATAAGAATGAGCAACTACAAATGCAAAAAGAGACAGAGCACTTGTTTTGTTCCTTTGAAGCCTAAAAACGAGTGCAATCGGTCAAAAAAGGGGAAAATTAAACGAAAGCTACATACGAATCTTAAGAATTGCACATAACCGTAACTATCTCCGACTGCTGGAAGTTCTATCAAACTTCCACGTGGTTGCCGCTGGTAATTGAATGATCGGGAAAATCCCTTCCAAGTAAGGTTGGCACGAGACCTTTATTACGAAACTCCAAATTAGACTCAGAAACACTTGGTGCGTTCGAGATGCGGAGGGCTCCGTGTCCTCTGTAACTCGAACTCGATCGGTGAGGAATCGGAGAATAATCTCCAATTTTCTGAGACAAAATTATTTTAGATTCGCTCTCTCACTTCACATTGTCAAATGTCAATTGGCTTATAAAAGCTTTTGTTGTTGAGCTGACAGATAGCGGAGAATGTTGTTCGACTGAGCCCTCAGCTATCTCGAACGCGCCTACTGATCTGCGACGACGACCACGGCAACGAAAACGGCTAAACGATTTATGAATGTTCTAATGGAACGTACATCTTATAAAGCTCGAGGTGCACATCAGCTAGCCGATACCCTATCCAAATGTAATGCTGACATAACAGCAATCATGATGATGCGGTGGACGGGGGATGGTGTCTTACAAAAATCAGAATATGACATATATCACAGCTGTCATGCAAGACATCGGGTTGGGTATCTAGTCAGCAAAAGAATCAAACCCACCGTTATCAGCTTTAAAGCCATAAATGAACGGCTATGCACCCTTCGCGTGCGGGATAGTTTTAAAAACAAGCGTCATAAACATTCACGCACCTACAGAGGATTCCTCAAATGATGAAAAAGAAGAATATTTTTGAATCAGTCGAACGGGAACTCCATGCCTACCCTCAGTATGATATAAAAATCAATCGGGGGGATATGAACGTAAAAATAGGTAGGAAGCCTGTATTCAGGCAGTATATTGGAACCCGTAGTTTACATAAGAACACTATCGAAGAGACCAGAAGCAAATACGGTCAAGCGATATGATTCGTCCTAAATACAGGAAGATTAAGTCCTGGGGCTGAGAAACCACATGGACACACATTAAGAATACTGTCATTAGTACGGCTGAATCCATCTTAGAGATCGGAACGACTGGTTCGATGAATAATGTGAGCTAGCGACTGAACGTAAGAACGATGCATACCGAGCAATGGAACAATTCCATATAACGCTTGTATGCGAAGAATATTAAGAGCTCAGAAGTTATAAAAAAAAAACAGTTCACCGGCGAAAGAAAGTAGTCTGAGATAAAGAGTCTCGTCTTTGAATTAGAACAGAGAGCGAGGACCGCACCAGGCTCGGATGTTCTACCATAGAGTTTGCGGTATGATGCAATATACCCCGCGTTGCACATATTGCAAAGACAAAGAGGGTAATCTGATCGTCGATCTCATAGGCATAGCTAAACAGCTAGCTAACTGAGGAAGTTGAGGCTCCACCAGACCTACGAGCGTTACGGCGATGGCGACAGAGAATAAGGCTCGGTAGGCTCTGGTAAGCAGGACACCTAGCTGCTCGCATGAGCGAAGAAGATCCTGCTCGGAAAGTCCTTTGCGGTAGGATTTATGGGACACGACAGCGAGGCCGCTACCGGACTTTGGTTTTAGTGCCAAATACGTTGATATAGAATTATAATAGAAGCTTAGCAAACTCAGTTATTTATTTTCCATTATGTATCAATTATTTATCTTAAACAAATTTTCTGTGCGTTAGCATTTAATATATATAAAAAATTCTGTATAGTGCCTATGATTGACTGATGTTCAACATAGAAGCATCAGCACTTGAATCAGCAACGTTGTAGGATGAGTCCAGGACTTCAAGATCATCATCGCATAGCATCTTTTTCATTCGCTGTTTATAGCTGGGGTTTAATGTTAGGTAATGAGTTTAATAGTTAATGAGAGTTACATAAAATCATTTCTAAAAAACAACTATAAAAACATTTACATTTGGCTATCCGGGTTGTTTTCTTGATTTCGGCATTTCTCCAATTTCTTTTCAATCAATTTAACGCGATCTTTTGGTGGAACTTCGATAGTTTTAACCATAAAGCGAATTTCTAATACAATGCAAAAATAAAATGGATTAAGTTGAATCTGTAAACAGATCTTAAAGCTTACTTCGAACAGCTTCAATAAGAACTGGCAATTTATCTCGCGCTGAGTGGAAAAGGTTTTCAGTGACATAGCTGTCGAGATTTTCCTGTTCTTTGCTCGCAGCATGAAGAACAGCTGCTAGCGCAATCTGCAAGTGAATTAGTCAAAATAGAGTCAAAGTGTCGGTTTTCTTTTGTACTTGTGATGGAGCGTATAATAGACAGGCATCTGTCAGGAAGGTCTTCTCAATGAAATCATCGATTCCTGGTCGCAGTCTTTCTGGATTTTTCATTGAAAAGCGTGTCTGTGGCATATAAAGAACAGGTTTTTATGTAGATACAAGGTAGAAATGTGTTATACCACCTTGATGTCTATTAAAAATCCCTCGACTGGTCTATAAGGATTGTGAATAGTAAGATAGTAGTTTAGCTGCTGCATCAATAGCAACTCGTTTGACAAAATTATATCAGTCGCCTTAAGACGATCACCTTTAATATTGCTAACGAATTGCCCAATGGAAACGTTGAACTCCTCGACTTTACACGAGAGATAAACGCATGTAGCTCTGCAGATAGATAGCATTTGATTACAACATACGACTAACTAGAAACAGGACTTACAGCACTTACAAAACTTCCTTGGGATGATAGTCCATCGGTGAATTGTTTAAATAGAATCGCTTAAAGTAATGGAATGCTGTCCCCACAATACATTTTGGCATGGGGGGCTCGAATCGCCGACAGAAATCTTTCAAATGCAGTTCATATTGTTTAAGTAGTAGTCGCTCCTCCACAGGAGAGAGATAAAACGCTTCCCTTTCCTCGTGCTGATTCAAAACCAGAATATTAGGAAGTAACAAGTTATTAGCTATTTAATGCAAGTGCATTAACATTACTTACGCTCATTTCTTTGCCATGTGTTTCAATAAAATTTTTATTTTGCTTCAAGCGAAGTTCGTTCAATTCCTGTTCGTTGGAAAATGTCCAGAACTTCTTTTGCGAACTAAAAGGAAACATCGCTGCAAGAAAGACGATTTTTTCGCTTAATAATTATATTTGGCTTAAATTTAATTAATTGCCCGTAATTATTTATATCAATTTATCGTCCTCGGAATTGTCATGAAGTTAATACATTGACTAGGAAAATATTTGTTTATGCCGAAACAAATGCCGATACTGAGTAGTGCAGTGAGCAGAAAAGAAATATAAACTCACCACTAAGCACTAACGTTACGTTATGGTAATGAACTGATTTGTTGTGAGGGTGTAATATCTGAACTATTAGAAACAGCTGTTGGCTTTCGCGTTGCCAAATAAAAATTTTACACTAATTTCGAATGTTTAGTTTTCGAATTTCGTCGTAAAAAAATGTATTTTCGGATATTCGATTATAAAATAAAGGAAATGAATGAAATGCTTTTAAACCTTTTGAATTTATCGTAGACAATTAAAAAAACAAAGGACGATTTCTAAATATCTATGTTTCCAAAAACATACTCGATTCATGCGCTGTTATGAACCATTCTTTAAACAATTATTTAATATATGTTTGAACCATTATAAAGAAAAAAAAAACAACCCATAAAAATTAAAAATTTTCTTGTAAATCCTCTAATCGGGGTTACACACACATACACACACACACTGCGTGCTCGTTTTGTGGCAAAATCATCCACCAAATGACGCAGCGGCAGCGATCAGCGCTGCTCACGAACCACAGAGCTTAGACTTTGCCGTGATCTGATGCGATATAGCGATATTTAAAAATTGTATATTGGGGTCCCCAAGGGGCCGATCGCTCCAAATACAAAAAGTGTTTTCCATCGAAGACACATATGTGTACAAAATTTAAAGAAAATCGGGTAAATTTTGTAAAATATTTGTATGGGAGCCCCCCGACCCCGCAGCCCGAGGGACCTCAAATTTTAATAGAAAGTGTTGTGTTGTTGATGGGAGATATACATGTGTGCAAAATTTCAATAAAATTGGGCTATAGGAAATGGGTTAAAAATTGATCACAAGATTTGGTGTGCCAGCCAGCCAGCCAGCCAGCCACGGGCAAGTGAAGTTAATATAGAGAATTTAAAAAATTCAGACATTTGAAAAAATTAAACATCATGTAAAATATTATATTATTTTTGAATAGATTCTTAAGTCTGCAATCAAAGCATTAGGTCAATAAAAATAAGGCAATTATATAAAAACTAGTTGTTATCCACGGTGTTACCCGGGACCTGCCGACCCTCGCCCTCAAGACACCGTTTAGACCCACAAAAAGCTAAAATAACAGGCGTTGTCTGGCTGCCCCTTACATACTACTGACCCAACCAAACCTAGCGCCACCGTATACCATTTTTTTATTTTTTTTTTATTTTATTTTATTTACCATGCCCAGCTAACAGCCACTAACACAAATTTGTAGCCTATAACAAATTTGTAGCCTATAACGTGTTCGAATCGTGAGTTATTGTCGTTAATTCATACATTAATCCAATGGAAAACGGCATTTTTTAAGTTTTTCCCGAATTTTCCAAGTTTTTCCTTCCTGAATTTTCAAAGTTTCCAGGTTCCTATAATCATCCCCGGACTATTACGAACATTATTTAAAAAACTGAGCCAAATCGGTCCAGCTGTTTAGCCGTGAAATGGTAACAGACAGACAGAGTAACATTCACATTTATAATAATGGTATGGAATAGTATGGATATGGATAGTATGGATACATCCGATTATTATTGCAAACGAAAATCGAAAGCTACGAAATTTACCATAACTTGATAAAAACTATGCGATGAGGTATTTTAAATAATAACAATAATTGTTTATTTTAAAATGTACGTTGTAATTTCGGGGACTTATTCAATCTTTTGAAATGTTTCGTTAAAAGGCATTAAAATGTAAAACGAACTAACGAAATTTTAGAATATTTAAGTAGTGAACCGTAATAATTTATTCAACAACTTTTTAGTAATCCGATTTTAAAAATGACAGAGAGTACCGAAACTCGAAACATTTCAGCTTACACATTAACAACACTCATGTTCTTTTTTCCGGTAATGGACGGTAAATAATTGAATTTGCTATGGTTTTGAGAATTTTTTTTAAATGGAGACACTTAATACAAAATTTTAGAAACTTAAATTAGTGAACTATAATAATTAAATTAATATTGATTATTATTAAAATTAGTAATTTTTAATTTAGTTTTATAGCTTGATTATAGAATTATTTAATCGTATTTAAAAATTATAATACTAATTTTTGTCAATATTTCGGTCTTGCTGACCATTATCAAGGCAAAAAAGATTAGTTTTAAATGACTTTTCTGACTATTTAGAAAAAAATTATTTAATTTATTTGTTTCAATTCATTTATAATTTTTATAATATTATAAATTTATATACGATTTATTAAGTCTATAATTAAGCAATAAAATTAAATAAAAAATAATATTTAAAAAACAAAAATTAGTAATCAGATTATAAAAATGACAGAGTACCGAAATTGGAAACATTCTAGTTTACACATTAATGTCGAGTTCTATTTACTTTTTGAAAACTCTAGATTTTCTAAATCTTAAAAAGAAATGGAAATGCGATCAGAAATTTGATCTAGATCAACCATCTCTTAATTTTTTTGACTAAATAGAACACAAAACCTTGTTCTGTCGGTATTTTTTTGATTATGATCAAGCTATTTTGGTGAATAGAACATCACATAACATACTGCATGTCCTTTTTTCCGATAATGGACGTTATATAATTGAATTTACTTTTGTTTTGAGAATTTTTTCTTAAGTGATTTTAAATCAGCATGTAATTATTCTATTTTACATTAATTACATATTTTCATATATATTTTTCATAAATATATTATTTGTTTTATTATTTTTACTTAAGCAACAATTAACAACTTAGAGAATTAATTTTGATTAAAGTCACTTGATACATATTTATAAATAGACTCCGAAATTCAAATAACCCATTATAAGTTGAGTTTAAAAACCAGAAAATTTATTTTTAAAGCACTTTATTTCAAACTTAATAACTTTGTAAATAACACGAATATTCTTGAATTGTTTTTATATTCATAATAACAAGAATTTATTTTGTTTTTATAATTTGCAATTAAACGCCGATATAAAAATGAGCAAAACACAAATACTTGACAGTGAGTTCTAAACTTACATAGTTAATTGTATTGTTGTAATAACTTTAAAATAATAGCCACAACAATGACAAAGTTTTTGGTTATAATTTCTACCAGAACCAAATTAAATTTTTTTTAAGCAAAATTTAATTATTATATATTTTTTTTTATTTGTCTGCTTCAATCGTAGACTGACCGACCGCCTGCTAGAAAACCAATGAATCGATGCAGATAGAAAAAAAAAATAATTACTTAAAACTAAATTTTGGCAAGATGAATCAAAGTATGTGTAATAACTTTAAATTTATAATCATACATGAAAAAATGTATTTGGCTTTGATAGAAATTACCGCCAAAACTTTGTCGTGATCGCGGACAATTATCAGAGAAAAACGAACCTAGTATAATATTATTTATAGTATTAAAATAGTTATTGATTTGAATTTACATATTTAATTGCAATATCTAATTGTTTTCAGTTCGCGAACGCATCCCTCCAACCATTTCCTTTGAACACCACTACACATGTACATACTTCGAAAATTCCAAACGAAAACATTTAATTTTAAAATATTTTCAGAAATTAAACATTTTCTTGTGAATGAATAGCTGAAATACAAAGATTTCAATTTAAATGGCAAAAATAAAAAATCTACGAATTTTTGATGTCATCCGATGTTAAATCAACACCAAAATAATTAATGTATAACCCATGTAGCGGAATATTTCAGCCACACATCGAACGCAAGTAGCGAAATTGAAAACTCATTTCGACGAGTGCGCCCTGGCCGCCATTACGACGAACGATTAGTAAAGAACGTGTCCCTGTGAAAAACTCGTGTCGTTGCACAATTTCCATAGATTTTAAAGCAAAAAAGTGCTGAAAATTTGTCAAAATAATTGCGAACAGCTAATTTACAATTGGAATTTAGTGTTTTTATGAGAAAAATGTTGAATTTTAGTAAATTTAGTGCAAAAAATGTGTTGTGAAAAAAGTATGAAATAATCAAAATTAATCGATTTTTCCAATTTTTTCTCGTTTTTCTTTAATTTTATTCGTTTTCTCGTCATCTCGCTCATTCGCGCGAACAATGAATCGAGTAACGAGTTTATTTTCGATCCACTCTCACATAATAAAAACAGTGATGTAGATGCGCGTTAGAAAGAGAAAAGTCTTTAGTTTTTAATTTAACATGGCGTCGGCCGCCCTACGACTGGTGTGTAGGCGATGTATCGTTCGTTTTAGTTAAGACCGCTGGATGGCGCGCCATCGTATGATATTGGACGCAATAGTTTTCGAACAATAGTTTCGAAGTTGTGCGGGTGTGTTTGTGCGCGCATTGTCGAAAGTGCTAAAACAAGCGGTAGCTGGCAAACGCCATTCTTGCTTTTAGGCATTTCGAGTGTAAATTTCGTACGATCTGTGAGAGTGAAAGAGAGAAAACCATATCGTTTTCTTAATTCGCCGTTGGATAATTTCTAGTTGTCTCATTCGTCGCCGCCGCTATCCGCCATTACGGCTTTTGGCTGTTCAGAAACCACGCTACTCAACGCAGAGGATTTCTAAAAATTATTTTTTCTATTTTATTATTTAACAAGACGTGTGTAAGACGCCTCAAAGAAAAATGAAGTTAAAATAGTGTGAATTAAATAATAACGCGGTTAAAGCCGGCACTGCATTACGCCGAAAACGCGCTAATAGTTTTTTCAATAATTTTTTTTAATAAAAAGAATAGCTTCTCGACCATCATCATATTTATTTTATTTCGCCGCACGGGATTCCCGAATGAGAGGGCGAATTCATTATACTGTCGCCTTCGCGAATTATCGTTGCCGTTGGGTAAAAGGCGTGTATTTGTTTTTTTCTTTCTTGATTACACATATTTTGGTTACAATTTCGCAGCTTTATATTCGCCGCAACATAATAAACAAAACAGGACGCTCATATGTTGATAGCATGATAGCATTTTGACAGATCTCTGCTGCTGCAATGACGTGATTCACTCGCTGATAAATATACAAAAGAAAAGTGAAACAAAAAAAATTGAATGCATCATCTGCCGCGTGCGTTTTCCCTTCTTTTTTTTTTTTTGAAAACATTCTTTTAACAGAGCAGAGTAAAAAAATACAAAAGCCCTACAAGTGCATATTAAAGAGTTAATTTATTTGTTGCGATTATTTTAGAGATGCGCGCGTGTAACTCGATGCTTATGAAATTTTAGTTTTGTTCAAAAATGTTTTCTTCTTCGTTTAAAAATTGTAGTTGCAATAAAGAGAATATTTTTTCATTAGGAACCACCTTGGATTTACTTAATTGGCTTTTAGTAACAACAACAATAATTTGTTGCCATCTTTGTTGTGGTGGTCGTCGCCGCCGTCTTCTGCACGCCAGAGCCGGAGGTGCTGGTGGTGGTTGCGGTGGTTGTCATCTGCTGAGGAAGAAGCTACAGTTAAATATTCCGCAGCAGCAGCAACAACAACAACAGACCACACTGCATTTAGTTGCAGCGGTAGCAACACCAACAACAACGGCAGCCACGACACAGGAGCAAGGGTCTCTGCGATATCGTTGCCAAAGTCCTGGTACTTTTCCTTGTCAACATCATCTCATTTGAATTTGCTGAGCAACCACTAGTTGCTCCTACAGAGCAGCAATTATAGCCGCCAAACTGCATCGACAACAGCATCAGCACCACCACCAAACAGCTGCCAAAATGTCAAAGTTATCATTTCGGGCGAGAGCCCTCGATCCATCCAAGCCAATGCCAATTCATTTGGCTGAGGAACTGCCCGATTTACCGGAATATTCAGCTATCAATCGGGCAGTTCCACAAATGCCTAGCGGAATGGAAAAGGAAGAAGAATCTGTAAGTAAAAATTTGTTTAATTATTGTTTACTTTTGTATTGCTCTTGATATACTGTAGAATAGTCGTCTGTTCGATAAAAATTTACAAGATTTTATGTTTAAAATAAAAACTCCCTTTTATAAGATATCATTGGCAACGTGTTGGGAAGGATAAGGAGTATAAAGTACTATTATATAAAGATGTAAAGGACATTTTCAATTGACTACGCTTATCTTGGAAACTACTGAACCAGATATTATAGGCTACAGTTTTTGGGTCAGTGGTGGGTAGGTGCGTGTACTCTTTGGTCTGCATCAGTATGAGTTGGGCGTCAGTGGGTGTGCGGTCAGTGTAGGGATCACTGGATGGACGCAGCCGAGCGTATTTCATATATATTTCAATTCGATAGCAGCATTCGAAATGTATTCTAGCACTCTACATAGTAAACACTCACATAGGACCAGTATGTTTTGAAATGCACATACATATATGTTTTATAATTATATGTAATATCTAAAGGATTTTTCAATAAGGACAAAACAATTTTGTATTTAAATACAACACAGAATAATTGAGATATCGGAATTTGAAATTTATTCCAGGTGTAGTACACATGTTAATTTTAAGTATGGAATTCGATATCGTTCATATGACCAACGCGATCACGTTTGCAGCGATCGTTCTTTGGAACCAATTTTCCACCAGTCTCACACATATCGACCGGAACGTTGGCAATTTCGCGTTCGATATTGTTACTGAGCTCCTGGTAGCTGTGTGGCATGTGATACCATCTTGTTGAAACCACATATCAATGATGTCACGTCCATACAATTCTGGCGAAAAATAGTCTTTCAACATGACAAGATAGCAAACTCCATTGACCCTAACATGGCGATAATTTTCATGGACGGCCCAATCACACTTCCGACAAGAAATTCACACGGTAACTTTTTGTGGATGCAATGGAAGGAAGCTCTTGAAGCCCATTGGGTTTGTTGCTGTCCAATAATGCATATTATGCTTATTGACAAAGCCATTAACCCAAAAATGAACATCATCGCTGAAGATGATTTTTCGATGAAATTTAGGATTTTCTTTAAACTTTTGCAGAGCCTAACCAGATAAGTTTAGCTTCGCGCTTCAAATGATCTAGAGGCTTCAGTTCTTGGGTTGATTTGATCTTGTTAGGCTGTAGGACAAGAACTTTATACACAATTCGCCACAATGTGGACTGAGAGATTCCCAATTCCTGTGAACGGCATGGAATTGATTGATTTGGCTCATTTTGAACTGCAGCACTTAAGGCTGCGATATTTGCGGTAATTCGACCGGTGCGTTGCCTAACTGGTATAGGAACATTCAATAGTGAATATGTTGACTCGAATTTATCCACTATAGCACGATCAGCCATTACGGCCGAAAATTGGACTAAGTGCTCTTAAAGTTGCGACCACCGAGTCAGAATTCCGTGAGTAATGCACGAGGGCAGTTTGATAAGTCGGTGACTTTTTGAATAAAAGATATTTTTCTCAACAAAAAAGCGTTTTATTTTTCAACATAGTCTTCTTTAAGCTCAATACATTTAGTCCAGCGCTTTTCCAATTTTTTTTGATTCCTTCCAAATAATAAATTTTCTCAAGGCACATTTCAGTGTTGACCTCTTCGTTAGACCCAAATCACTTAAAGCCCAGCCATTTCTTCAGGTTTGGAAACAGGAAATAGTCGCATGGGGAATGTGCTAGATAGGCTAGCAGTTTGTAGCCTAATTTATGGATTTTGCCATGGTGACTACACAAAACCCACAGACTTGATTGTTCCTTAGTCGCTGGTGTGTTGTGTTGGATCCATGTTTCTTCTTCTACGGTTACAAGACATGGTTTCGGTGATGGTTTTTTACGCAAAAAATAGTGCTTAGTCAGCACACGAAATTCACTTTATTCCATTTTCGTTAAAATTTATGAAACGTAAATCATTGAAAGCAGACAACTTTCAATGGCTGTCTAACAAAAAATTTGACAGTGGTCTAATAATAGATGGTAGTTTACTGGAGCGCAGTGTTGCATTTAAAGTTACTGTGCGGGAAATTCAAAAAGCCATTGAATTATCAAACTGCCCTTGTATATAAATAAAAATTTAATTTTGTGCCGTTGTTATTTATGAAAACTCAAATTTACCAACTAATTTTACTTTCTTTTACATATTACAAGGAAGTACATATCGTAATCATGAAAATTTTCGAACTCGGGATTTTTGCAGATTTACCGATTACCGTATCTCCTGAGTCAGAAAAATCGAAAATAAAAAAAAACAACCCATAAAAATTAAAATTTTTCTTGTAAATTCTCTAATCGGAGATACACACACACTGTGTGCTCGTCTTGTGGCAAAATCATCCACCAAATTACGCAGCGGCAGCGAACAGCGCTGCTCACAAAGCACAGAGCTCAGACATTGCCATGATCTGATGCGATATAGCGATATTTAAAAATTGTATATTGATCGCTCCAAATTTTTACAAAAAGTGTTTTCCATCGAAGACACACATGTGTACAAAATTTAAAGAAAATCGGGTAAATTTTGTAAAATATTTGTATGGGAGCCCCCGAACCCGAGGTCCGATGGGCATACATGTGTGCAAAATTTCAATAAAATCGGGCCATTAGCCAAAAATTGATCAGAAAATCTGACCAGCCAGCCAGCCAGCCACGTGCACGCGAAGTTAATATAGAGAATTTAAAAATTTAGGTCTGTCTGTGTCCACTATACAGCCCCGACGGCTGAACTTATTGGGATGAAAATTTATATTGAAGCTTTTTACATAAATTCTGAAGGGCCAGATGATTTTGACGGAAATCTGAAAACCGGAAGTGACAGTTTACTTAGACAGTTTTACGAGACAGTCTGCTAAGTGCGAAAGAAATTTAAACAAAAAACAAAACAAAAAATGTTGAAAAAACAGTGTTTCATTGTTTTCCGGGTGAAGGCTTCACATATGAAAAATATATGCTCCTTTGTCACATTACAAAATCGGCAGCGATCTGATGGGGATTTTTCCATTTTCAAGAGATTGCCATGGAATGAGCCATGTCCCGTCAAGTACCAGACTAGTGCTCTTAGTGTATGACGGTCCAGTTTGAGGCCCCTGTCCATTTTTTGTCTGTCTCACCCCAGTTGATGATACCCATTCCGCTTCGATAAAAGTGTTTTCCACTCTTTAATGTGTTTTTGATATGGCTTTTGGAATAGGCAATCCTTGGCACGGGGCTCTCGCACAGAGGTCTGCTGATCCAGCCTCGCTTATGATGTGCATTGTATGTACGGGGGTAGAAGCCCCAGAAGTTTTTCCAGAGCTGCCGTTGGGCTGGTCTTTACTGTACATGTTGCTCTTAGACAAATTTGTCTTTGGTTTTTGTTTAGTTTTTAACCTGTCGTTGATTGATCTGGTTGTGGCCACCAAATCAGGGCCGCATCTGTGTTCCTGTTCCTGTTTTTGTCAAATACGACCCCTAGATATTGGGCTTCCGGCGTTTATTCAATGAAATGTAGTACTGGAAGCGTTTTTTCCTTTTCATGAATAGTGTGCAAACTATCTTGTCGGGTTTGACGCTTTGCACCAGTCTTTTACCAGTTTAAGAGCAAATTGCATTCGTTATGTTATCGTGCTCTGGGACCATTAGGACTAGGTAGGTCATCTGCATAATGTTGTCCCTATATAAAAAGCCTTTATTTGGTTTTACACTTTTTTAAATGCTTCTTCAAACAGACCAAGGGCCAGTGGCGCGGGCGAACGATTCTGCCCGTACTGCCTTGCGCCGCACGCCTGCGTTTTGTTTGACAGAGCCTGAAAGAGAAAAATAATTAATAGTAGATTTTTAATTTGAACATTAAAGGCAAGTCGCTTTTCCTACATTAATTTGGGAGTCTAAATCTTTGACAAATCTTACCCTAATAACACTAGGGGTTGTCTTCGCAACTCTTCAATAGAATGAATTTATTGTCGTTATCGTGTTTATGTTGATGCTTCTTTTTATTTTGCAAATTTCATTAGTCATATCAACATCGTGGCGGCTGTAGCCGTCACTTAAAAAAATATAATTTAAACAAGTCATCAACTTTTTGCGCGGTTCGCCTGTGGTAGGGCATTCTTTTTTTGTATGCCGTTCAGTCAACAAACTGACAAACAAACGAAAATAACGAAAGCAACAATAAGAAGCCTCTTTATTTCCGTTGCTGGAGTTTGTCACTCACTCAGCCAACAAGCAGCGGCAGCCCACTTCAACAGCCAAGTCACGCCATTCGATTTTCTCTGTTTACTCATCAATTTTGATGTTTTGTTATTTCCTTTCTCACAAATGATTATTGAATGTCGTAGCGTAGCGGCTGAGCTCCCTCCGTCCGCTTGTTTGTTTTACGTCTTAAGAAAACATAGATTGTTGAGAAAATAGCTGGTGGTGGTGGTAGAGAAGGGATATAATTGAGTTTTCTGGTGGGAAACTTAACGCTGCGAAGGAAATTATCCCCCATCGCTATTTGGGGTGGCTTCTCAGAACTTGACGATTATTTCTTTTTTTAAATTTGCTAGTCTTCGATAATAATTCATATTCGATGGAAACTAATTGTGATTTCTTCGCCTCATTCTTTAAAAAGAACTTCAATGGAATCGTTTATGATGGTGATGTGAGATATACACCAGCAAACCGGTTATTTGTGTCAGATAAAGGATATTCCTTCGGTGCAATGCTATTCAGTAAATTTGAAAGCTCGTCCGAATCATTCTGTGAGCGTTCTTTAACAGCGCTTTCAATTTGCTCGACAAAAACCAGAGAACGCTCTAGAAATGGGACACCAAACCTTCACTGTATCCAGCAAATCGAAAGCGCTGTAAGAGTAGAAATTTGTAAGTCATCTTTAGAGTCCCATTCATCTCCGCATTCTGACGTCATAAGACGCTGCAAAATTGAAAGTGTACTCCCATTGCGCGTAAAGAAGTTTCACTTCACGGGTGTGCGGGTCTTTAAATGGTTTTCCAACTTCTGGAGCATTCAAAAATCAGCTTGTTCCAACACTTATTTAAGATTAAAACTCTTAATACACTTCTTCATCAAGTCATCTTGCAGGGTTTCCAAAATTTGGCAGTAATTGAGCTTTAAGAAACGGATTGCATTCTGATCCATTAGCTGTAAAATAAATGCACAATTTGATGGAAATACATGCACAGATACTCCCGTCATTCTCAAACAGCAATAAAGTCGTGGCATGCACTCCTTTCTCAAGTGACAGTCTCACCCGGTTAACAAATGAATTGTGAAACCAATTTTTGAATAGAACTTCCGTCATCCATGCATTTTTACTGTACACTCAACAGGTAAATTTTTCAATTTTACCTTTCTTTTTTCTTTTTCTTTTTTCAATGGTCTGGGCTTTTTGGCTTTTCCGATTTTAAGTAGGGCGGTCCGTCATTACCAGAATATGGGAAATTACACAGAATGCATCATTATTGTAGGTGGCCGTAACTATCTCTGACTAGCGGAAGTGCCACCAACCTCCACGAGGTGATCGGGATAATTCCTTCAAAGTAATGTTGGCGCGAGGCCAATAACCTCGCCCGTAAAAAAACTTTATTACGGAATCCCAAATCAGCCTCGAATACACTGATGAAAGACGACGACCACTGAAACGAAAACGGGTAAACGATTTAAGAATTTTTTCATATAGAGCTCGAGCTGCACAGCAGCTAGCCGATACCCTGTCCAAATATAATGCTGATATAACAGCAATCAAGGAGATACGGTGGACGGGTAATGGTGTCTTACAAAAATCAGAATATGACATATATTACAGCTGTGATGCAAGACATCATGTGCTCGGGAGGGGGTTTCTAGTAAGCAAAAGAATGAAATCACCGTTATCGGCTTTAAAGCAATAAATGGACGGCTATAACCCTTCGGGTGTGGGACAGATTTAAAAACATAAGCCTCATAAATGTTCACGCGCCTACAAAGGATTCCCCAGTTAAACGTGAACTCCATGCCTGCCATCATTATGATGTTAAAGTCATTCTGGGCGATATGAATGCAAAAATAGGTAGGAAGCCAGTATTCAGGCAGTATAAATTGGCACCCATAGCTTACACGAGAACAGTAATGACAATGGACAACGAGTCAGGCAGCAAGGAAAATTTTGGTCGTTGCAAGTACAAGGTTTGCGCGTAAAAAATCTTAGGCAGTAGGCGTAGAGATCGTAACGACTGGTTCGATGGCTAATGTAAGCTAGCGACTGAACGTAAGAATGTTGCGTACCGAGCAATGCAACAATGAATATAAAAAGCTCAGAAGATGTGAAAAAACAGTTCACCGGCGAAAAAAAGCAGCCTGGGAGAAGAATCTCGTCTGTGAACTAGAACAGTACAGAAGCAACGATCGCACCAGACCCGGAAGTTGTACAAAAGAGTCCACAATAAAACGTAATATATACCGCGTTGCACATACTGCAAAGACAAAGAGGGTAATCTGATAGCCGATCTCAAAGGCGTCTTAAAGCATTGGGAAGCTAACTGAGCTCCAACAGATCTACGAGCATTACCGCGATAGCGATATCGTAAAGAGAATTGAGCTCGGTAGGCTCTGGTAAGCGTGACACCAAGCGCGCATGAGCGAAGAAGATCCTGCTCGAAAAGACCTTTGCAGTAGGTTTTATCGGAGATATATGCCGGCCAAGCCGCCTACGCTCGAAGGATGGCGTAGACCAGGACGCCCAGAGTTTAGGCTCAAAACCGGGACCGGTGGACGGATTTTTTACGAGAGGTCAGGACTGGACCCCGGTTGTAGGTACAAATATGATGATGATGAAGTAGTTTAAATTCATGCTTTCCTTTTGCATTAAAACAAACTTTCTTTACCGATTTTTCGAACTGGCGCAGATTTGTCAGTACGCAATGCCAGAGTCTTTTCTCCAAATTAGAGCTGTTACATCAGCGTTATATACTTCTGCAAGCTGCAAATTTTCAAACATTTTCAGGTAAAAGGGCTGGTGAAGTTCTAATTTTGGCGAGTTCATCAGCCTCATTGTTCCCTAGAATGTCTCTATGCCCCGGCACCCAATACAGGTCAATGTTGACCTGCTCCGCCAACTGCTTGAGAGATGATCGGCAATCTAGGGCTACAGTAGAGTTCGTAGAGACATATTCTAGGGATGTGAGCGCAGCTTGACTTGGCTTGTGGATATCCTTAACGGATATAACATTTCTGTTCAGCCAAGATTTCTGCTTGGAAAACGCAGCCTTGATTGGGAATACGGAAAGATAGACTTTTTTGAAAAGACACATCCGCCTACCCCAACATTAGTTTTTTAAACCTCACTGTAGAAGTGGATCGATTCATCTTCCAAGAGAAAAGCATCATCCCAAAAACAATCTGGAGGGCGTAGTGTTTTGAAAGTTATTGCTGAACTGTGGTTGCGGAATGATGTAGTCTATGTTTCCTGATGGTGCCCTAAATAAACCCAAAATAGAGGGGTTTCCAATTTCATATAGCCGCGTTTGTAGCCACTTATCAGCTGAAGATGTCGAGTGGTGGTGTTAGGATGAACAGAATATCCAGTGCAGCGAAGGTGGTAGGGCGAAGTGCTCTGCTTATACATAGACATGGCAATCGTTGGAGTTTTCTTAGCTTATCGCGATTTAATGCTTTGTCTTAGGCAGTCCACCATACGATATAGCCATATATAGCCAGTGAGGGATATGGATTTCAAGGCCCCATTTGTTACCAATGGCTTTTTTCGAGAGAAGAGAGCAACTATACCCTTCCGCACTCTTTCTTGTATATTTGGTTCCAGCTTAGCTTTTTGTCCAGAATAACCCGGATATTTGGCTTCATTAGAGAAGTATAAGCTTATGCCCTTTGTAGAGGGTGGATCAACATTTGCACAACGATCTGCCAATCGAGTTAGATTGTTAAGAGCATTCTGTAAGAAGTATAAAAGTGCTTTTTTTGAGACGGCAATAGCAACGTAATCCGCATAGGCAACCACTCTGCAGCCCTCGCTTTTTAGGCATATCAGCAGCTCTTTCATCACTTACTTCCATAAAAGGAGGGATAGAACTACACCTTGCGGCCTTCCTCTGCTGACAGATTTTTTGGCAGACAACACACCCAGTTTTGAGTCGTCGTCTGCCTTCACAGTCGACAGTGTAGCTGCGATCGCAGATGTCTTGACGTTGTTAAAAGCTCCTTCAATGTCCAGGAATGCTACTATTGTGTATTCCTTGCGGTGAAGTGAATATTTAATACAACTCACTAACGTATGCAAGGCTGTTTCTTCAGCTTTGCATTTGCAATATACATGCAGACAGAAGTTTCTTATTAATGCTGTTGCGAAAGTGGATATCGATCAGTATTTTTAAAGTTTTTTAAAAGGAATGATGAAAGAATGATATGTCTGAGATCTTTTGGACTAACGTGGGAACATTTACCCGCTTTGGGTATAAAAACCACTTTAACATCTCTCCATTAATCTAGAATGCAGACCAGACAGATCTTGAGAATTACCTTTAGCACAGGAAGGATAATATTTTAGGTCTTTTGCACTTGTTCGGCTGGTATTAAGCCATCTGGTCCTGCAGATTTGTATGTTTTAAAGGTATGCAGCGCCAAAAGCAACTTGTCCCAATTAATCAAATCTTGAGATATGCTTGTTTGAGAGTTGGACCTATTTAGGTCAACGTTTCTAATGACATGGAAGCTACCTGTGTAGAGTTTAAAGATCCTTACACTTTATAAAGTATTTATGTTGCAACTGTGCGCTTCATTTTGTAATATGGTTGCTTTATTTGGAACTCTTATATTAATTTATATGGAGAGAATCCAGAAGTCTTTTAAAAGATTTGCGTTTAGGCATGCGAACTGGGGTTATTGCTATCCTTCATATAAAGCTAGATGTCTGTTGATCCACCTCCCGATACTCGCAGCTCAAATTCTTTCGTGATAAAACATATTTTTTGGGTTTAATTCATTCACAAAAAATAGTAGCTTGGTTGATTAGGAAGAGAATGTTATAAACATCTGATTTATCTTCATATTCCTCAGAAAGATGCATATTTCTCTTCTTATGGATTTGGTAAATTTAAATCTCAATCCCTAATTTCACTTACACACATACATACATAGTTGTAATTGCAGAAATACCCATCATTGCTTTAAGCCTAGCTTAAGTTATCAGTATTGATTTTATATTCTTACCTGAAAATGTCTTCAGTTTCCAGTTAATTGCTGACAAAATTCTGATACCTTGTATAGTTAGGTACGTGTATTTATTATTATTACCTGATGCCGCAGTGACCTACGTGAGTTAAGTTAAACTTTTATGGCTTTTTGGTAATTTTAATTGTGTACGTTACCCTCTGCCGAATACGTCTAACCAAAAGCAAAACAAAAATCCAAAACACTTAATTGCTACCTACCCGCCCGCCTTCCTAACATTTCTCTGTAATAAAAAAATTCGAAGAATTTTACACTCAGATGTGAAATATGAGTTCAGGTCGATCGACAGCAGTCGTTGTGTGAATCATTGTTTCCTAATCCCCTGCCCGTCTGGCTGCCTGCTTTAGAACATTGATTCTAGGTAGTACTAATAGCATTCTGTACGTTTTGTTGGCTGTTGACACCCGAAAGTGTCAAATTCAATTCACTATCCAAATTCGGTCAAATTCCCTAAAAAAATGTAGTTACACAAATTTTGAAACAAAAACTTTTTCAATTAAAAAAGGTCTGAAACGAAAAACTGACGTTAATTATTTTGCGGAAAATTTCATTTCAATTAAATTAAATAAAAATCTATATCTATACTTTTATATAAAGAGGTAAGTTGGCTCTTTTAATTATCTACGCTAGTCTTAAAAACTACAGCACCGATTTTGATCAGTTTTTCACCATTGTGCAGGTTTTTTGCCCCCCGAAGTTTTGTGGTCAGCGTGTGGTGGTGGCTGGTCAGAGGATGTGTGGGATCACTGGGGGTGGTTATACATTTGGGTGGTCAGTTGAGTTATGGTGAGTGGGGTGGTGGCAGGGAGAGTCTTCATAGTTACTGGTAGAGCACTCTTGTGCATGTGCGGTTTGTAAACCTCAGTGATCGATGTAAGCAATACGTGTATGTTCTAACTACACCTTTCAAACTATAACCATTCTCCCCGTGGCACTGCCGTTAGGTGTTACATTGAGGGTCTGGTTAGTAGATTACTCTTAAGCCTTAAGTATTTTCTGCAGCAGCTGTTGATTGCCTTTTTTTCGATTCTTCGCAGCTCATTTTGAATGTTTGTTATTAACTCTCAGATTTCCCTCCACTTGATCATTGATCTCATTATTTCTTCTAGAAGGAACAGTGGATTTGGCTTGCTTTTCTCAGAACCGCATGCATTGGGAAAACTGCACACTCCGTATATTCTTTCTTGTGTGGACAATCTATGCAAAAGCGTGAGCTTTTGTGTCCAAATGGGTAGCCTGACCTGCTTCAATGTTCGAGATCAGATTTTAGTTCTCCATCTGCCTTTCAAACTTAAATCCCAACTAGATTGCCATACAGCTATTGGAGTGGCCTTTATTTCTTTCATGATCGTTTAGATTGGTCCTGTTGGATTGAGGCTCTTCTAAACATTTCGTCTGCTAGTATTACAACTGCGATAATTCCTCCTATAAAAAAAGCTGTTTCATTCGAGATCGTGTTCCCATCGTCGCTGAGTCTATTATCGACCAGTCAGTCAGAAAAGCGAGGGATTCCTGAATGATCATAACCATCACGGATCTGTAGGAACTCCTTTGCTCCTCCAAGTTGGAGACTTTCCACTCGTGAGTTGGAAGTGAAGATTTTAGGACCTAGGACCTATTTCATCCGCAGAGGAGGGTTTAGTAAGGATCCTGGTGCGAGTTCTCGGTTGGCTTGGGATATCCTCCATTTGCAACGACCACGAGAACCTCTCAGATGTAACGGTGGAGTGATTGAGTGTGCTGGTCTTATGCACTTGGGCCCAGCCCATTTCAGCTTAGCGACCTGCTTCGGTGTACTATTGGTCTCTGGAATTGCTCCGAGGGCCTTCAGTGTCCGAACCACAATTCGCCGATCTTTGTACAACGATCTAGATGAAGTGCCTTGTCGAGAATATCCACCAGATGCGCCTACAAGGTTACTAGCAGCGGAAGGGCCTTGAGGCACCACAATCCTACCGCTGCTAGTTGAAGGCCTAGTGCTAATTTTCTCAAAACTGCCTAGTCTGGATTCCCACGAGTGGCTAAGAAAGGGTGGTCCATCTGTACAGAGATCCGCAATACACAGATAAGGCTACAGTAATCCGGAGGGCGCTAGGTATCCAGATAATCCGTGAATGGATGGGCTATTTTTAAACTGGGCTCCCAGCCAGGCTGATTCTCCGCGAGGAACGTATGACACCTTAATCCAGCCCAGGGGATGAGGATGGGGATTGGGATGTAGAGTGAGTAGGATTTGGAAGGTTGAAGGGGTGGAGAGGGTGATGAGCGACCATTGGTATAATAAATGCTATATGGGACTTGACACTCACAACATTTCTGCTCTCTGGGTCGTGTGAAAGCTGGTTTAAAGGACCTCAAAGTAGTTGAAAATACAGACAAACAGGAGTCAAGTCAAGTTAAATAAAAGTTTTTAATTAAGAAACTGTAAGAAAATTGGCATTAAATTGAATAATACAATAATACAATACACTCGTGGCTCTATATTTAGCTACGTTAAAGTCCGTAAACAGATGTGAAACTCAAAACATATCTCCATCTCCTGTCGACCTATTTATTTAGATCTAATTGAAATATGTTTATGTCATACCTGCCAAGTATCGAACTTGAGGGGAAAACATTGAACTACGTCAAAACAGTAAAAAACTTAGGGGTTATTTTTAACCAAACACTATCGTGGGACAATCATCTGGCTAACTCAGTTGGTCGAATCTATGCTGCTCTGCGGGTTTTATGCATTGCTGGAAGTTGCCTTCCAGTCTCAACAAAAATGATAATAGCCAAAACACTTGTTCTGCCAACCCTTTTCTACGGAAGTCCTATTTTTTGCTGTTTGGATAGTGCAAACAAGCGCAAGTTCCAAGTAGTGTTCAATAACATTGTTCGTTTTATTTATGGATTACGTCGCTTCGATCATGTTTCGGTACAAGCAGGTATTTTTAATATGCCTCTAAACAGGTATATAGATTTTCTAAGTTTAACGTTTCTTTTTAAACTCATACAAACTAGATCTCCTAATTATCTTTTCGAGAAACTAATTTTCCCAGTATCACAAAGAAGTAATATTCTAATTGTCCCAACCTTTAGATATAGAAACTCTAAGAATCAGTTTTTTGTACATGCTGTTGGCCTCTGGAACTCCCTGCCGGCGAACTTGAGGGGTCTGAACAGCTATATTTCCTTTGAAAACTCTTTAAAAAACCTATATAAATGCTGAAAATATTTCTAAATCATTGATTATCATTGAAAAATTCAATATTTTTACATAATGTATAATAACTTCAATAACTTCTATAAAATAATATTTCAGTTAATATATTTTTTATTTTTTTTTACTCTCTTTGAAATTTCAATTAAATTTTAATTTAAATCCATACATTATAAGTATTATAAATAAGACACTTTGTTTTAAAATGCTTATAAATTCAATAAATAAATACAAATAAATAAATACTTTACAGATTCATAATAAAAACTTGCTATAAATAGTTTAAGCATTTAGTGTAGAATATTTTAAGTTGTAATTCCTGTGAATGTTTTAAAAAATTAAAAAATCTTTGATGTGGGTATTATCGTTTTCAGTTTTATATGAACTTTTTCATTGAAACAAATTTTTTTTTACTAAACCCGTTGGGGAGGGCGAAAGAAAATAAGTTTTTCTTATCTTATTATGGTATGTAATTTGTATAAAACAATTTGTTTCACTTTAAACATTCACATTAAAATATATAGGACCCTGAATAGTAATTATAATTAATTGCCTTTAAGTAAGAATTCCTTTCCTTTATTATAATTTTCCTTCAATATTAAGAGCACTGTTGGCAATTCAAGAACAAAACAGCTGTAGTATGAGGAGGGTTAATTTAATTATTGCTTGTTCTTTGATCCTACCTACGTACCAACTACCTATAAGATTCAACTGTCAGCTTGTCTTGTCTTTCGAGTACCTACTTACTCTGAGACTTTTTAATTATTATTCTGTCAGCATTTTTGGGGATCCACTTTAGAAGTCAAGTGGGTAGAGCCAGAGAATGTGATTCCTTTCACCCATGAAATGAATAGAGTTTCTTTCCATTCCAAATCAAACGAAATATGTATTAGCGAGTTTTCTCTACAATTACATTGAATTGCAATTAATAGAAAGAGTGAGTGGTAGAAAGAGAGTTAATTTATCGCGTTCCGATTGACGTACTTATGATTAACACAGCATTAGAACTGGCACGACACGCTTGTCCAAACTATGTACACACAACTTTTGACCTGAAGCGTTCAATCAGGTTCAAGCTGCTACACAGTCATACAATGGTCTTGTCCGGCAGTGGTGGTTGGGGTGTGGGGTTTGGTTGGGATAAAAACAAGATGTGTACGTTTTCCTTTTTAAAGGAGTGGGATGAACTCTGTTCGTAATTGTCACTTTTTCACAAGAGCATCAAGGATTTTTGCGTTATACTGATTCTAAGTTGGGATATTGGGGTTTTATTTCTGTGGCAATTTTGTGTTGGGGTTTTCGATCTCAAGTGAAGCATTCAGTTAAATTAGCGAAATTTTCCGAATATGGGAGTAGGAGTTAGGAGTAGAAGAGTGTACGAGTGTATGGTGGAATGCAGCGCTAATCTGTGGAGTTGTGTTTAACTTGAATGTCACTTGTCGATTGGTAATATCTGGCTGAATGGTTCCGGAGAGGGGTTTGCTGCGAGGTCCTGAATTAGCGCTAGTGTGCGCCATTTTGAAGCCACAAATCTCAAGGGCCCTTACATGAATATTTCAGTTGTTTATATCGAGCCTGTAGCGTTCAGATACGAGATCAGCTCGATAATCCTGTACTCTGAGAGCTCTTTCAGGCCGTAAAAAAATGGTTTACTTAAAATCTTGATATGGCGCAGTTCGACAGACTGTTCCACCTGAGTTGTGTCTTAGTATTAAAAAAGATGAGAATTTGTTCGTCGACTGATCCGATTAAACAGCTAACCCTCTCCATAAAGCCGGTGACGACCATCTTTGCTAATTTGACCGCCCTCTCATTACCCTCTATATTACTATGACCCGGCACCCATACTATGGTGGTTTCTAGGAATTGACTGATCGGGACCAATTCTTCTTGTGGTCGCATAAATCTCCCTTATGGCATATTGGCAATCAACGCAGATGTTAACCTTTCCGATTTGTTGTGTGTTACTGTGCCTTAGTGTCCTGCAGGTCTCCCTAATTGCTAGGATCTCTGCCTGAAAGATGCTAGCTGAATCGGGTAGCTTGTATGACCTTGACAGATTTAGATCATCCGGGAAGATGTCTTCACCGACTCCATCCTTCATCTTGGATCCGTCAGTGAATATTGTTGCGTAAAATTGCCTCGTTACTGCCTCATTCTTCCTGTTTCCCCTGGTAGGAAACTCGACGCTAAACGAGAAGTTGAAGCTAAATTTAGGGATGCAGTAGTTAGTAGATAATGGTATCATGCCTTCAGGTACTGTCTGCAGTATACTGCAGTGCCCGTATGGTCTAGTAACAAACCACCTAGTATTGGATAAGATTATGGTTGATCAGCGTTTCCATGACTTTAGAAAGCATGGATTTTAGTTTAATAGGTCGGTACGAGATAGGTCCAATTCCTTGGGAGGACTCCAGAAGAATAAGACAAATGGAAAAGCCTGCGCGCAGTGGCAATGCCTCGGAATGACTCGTCTAAATTTGGTTTGCCGTTTTCTTAATAGAACCGAAAGCATACCTCCCGTTTCCTAATAAACTCTTTTCAGCTTAAATCATACCAAGTATTTTACTTCGGTGTGATACACTTTATAATGGAAGGGATAAACTGTCTCGTTCCCTCGTGGAATATATAAGTAATCGTAGCAGAAATGGCATCCACATTACTATTGGCCTTAAGTGGCCAGTTAATATTGTGACGAAAACGCACAATCCAGCCGTCATAGCTGTGTATGCGTGTAAACACCACCTTGTGTTTGTTCTGTCATCGTCAGAACTCCCCGTTAAATTTACAACATTATTACTAAAGAAATTGTTGAGAGTCCATCCCAGTCGGCTTTCTCGTGTAGCCATACTTTTCTTTTAGGAGTTTTTTCTTTAACTGTGTGGTTTGACAACGAAAAATTAGCTGATACTACACAATGGTCTCTGGAGGTAATAATACATTAAAGGTATATTTGTTAGGATTAGAGGTAAAAAATAAGTCAAGGGTATTAGCGTTATTACTTACAATGTCTGCAATTCGAGTGTGCTCAATTACGAAACAATTACATAGGGCCACAGTGTTATTATAATAGCAGATTAGCTATTCCGAGAATCATCAATATCATTATTTGGCTCTGCAACCGTGTTGTTCAGTCCTGGCCTTCTGGCCTGTCAAAAAATGTCTCCACCAGATCCGATTTCGAGCCAATGTCATCCGTTTTGACATTCCTAAACTCTATGCGTACTGGTCTACGCCATATTTGCAGGCTTTTGACCGGCCTTGCTTTCGTGTCCCATAAATTCTACCGCAGAGACTTTCCAAACCGTATCATCTTCCCCTATGCGAGCTAGGTGCTGCCTACCCACGACTTCTTTGCGCACTATTTCGAGATTGCTGAAAACGCTCGTAGATCTTATCAACATAGAGTCTTCGGAATCGTCCCTTCTACCATTCGGGGCAACAATTCTCTATGGATTGAGCAAAGAGCTTTTTGTCAAGCACGCAAGTCTCTGACCTACATGTAAGTACTGGTATGAACATTGTCTTATACACCAGCAGATTGGATGTCGAGGTTTAATTCATGGATTTGAATTCTTGACAGACCGCATTGGCTTTAAGCAACCTTGCGCTTATTTTTGGTTTAATGTTTTTACCAGCTGCTACAATTGACCCCTGAGATTAAGGCTAGCCGCGTATTGAGCATAGCAAACCCGAGATTTTTGAGCACACAATGTTAGACTAATAGCTCTTTCGATTTGCAGTGTAGAGTTAAAATTTCTCTCTCGTGGTTTTGGTTTGGCGTTCTATTTGCAAACTGTAACCGGGGTACAATTTGATTTTGCGTTCTTTATTTGCAAGGTTTTGTAACCAACACTGTAACATTCGGCAATATACGGGCAAGGTTTCGTTTACTCAGCAAGATGGCGAAGAGAGAGCATGCTGACTTTTTTTCAGTTCTTGTCAAAAATTTGGTTTTGGTTTGGCGTTCTATTTGCAAAGCAATCACGACGAAAACCACAAAAACCCTGTCATTTTGGTAGCTTACCCGTGGGTATGGTTTCGGGTATAGTTTTAGCTATGGTGCACCATTTATTTAGTATAATACTGTATGCCCCGGCTAAACTATGCTGTGTTGTGCTGCGCTCAGTACGTGGCTCTAGCCTTATTGTGTTTTTTAATTAAAATGTAATTCTAAATCCTTAAACTCATCCAACTCAACTAAACCTACTAACCAGTCAACCCAATGAATACCACCAACCAACTCCCGACATTGCTGCCTAACGATAAGAAATGCATTGCACTCTCATTATTTTTTTTTTTATTGATTGTCGGCTTAAAGCGATTAGCCAGCTGATGAGTAATAACAAAACGGGTTTTTTCAGAGAGGAAGAGAAGATAGAACATACAGTGCCCAATGATTCCATTTTGATGCAATTTTTCGATAACATTCATCGTCTGTCTGTCTGTCCGTTCATTCATTCATTCATTTGTTTTTTGGTTCATTGATGCATTCATTCATATTAATGGATTGCGTCGGCTGTGAGCGCCTCTGTGCTGTGGCTGGTGGCCGTGTGCTTGTGCGTCGCTGTACAGTGCTGCAGTCGTGCGGGGCACAAGTGGATGTCGATTATTCTCGAATATTGGGTCATGGTGCGTTCGATCGTTACAATTTTTAAATTTGAAATTCTAAATAAAATGTTCACCTCTGTCAAGTGAGTGTGCATAATGCCTCTTTAGCACCTGCCACTGG
Source organism: Nephrocerus scutellatus (assembly GCA_947095585.1). Classification (NCBI taxonomy): domain Eukaryota; kingdom Metazoa; phylum Arthropoda; class Insecta; order Diptera; family Pipunculidae; genus Nephrocerus; species Nephrocerus scutellatus. Next base: position 111,105,128 of record OX352762.1, on the reverse strand, counting down.
GCACTGGACTGGTCGTTCGTTATTCATTCACTTTAATTGGAATGTTCTTTCTTATGCATTTTTTTATTTATGAATCTATATATCTAGTCAGTTAACTTCTTTTTTAACTAACTTATTAACTTTGGTTTTACTTTCTCCCAGTTTTACAAAAAAGTGTTTCTCAAACTTTGCACTTGTTCTTTTATTACACTCCAATATCGAATTTGTTTGCCATTTACGATGTTAAATCTTTCACTGTCAAATTTCAAATGAATTTAAAAATTGTTTGACAAGTAAACAAAAAAAAAGTTGCGTACAGCGTGTCAGAATTCAGAAGTAAAACTTCTTTGGCAATATAAACTTTAAATCTTAACCATTTGTAGGTATGTAGGAGGGGTACGATCACTAGATGCAAAATTAACATTAAAATCACCACCCAAAATAAGTGGTATTTTATGATATTCTGTAGCTGCAAGTGGCTGGTGATGTAAAAACAGAATAATGCCGCCAAGCTTTTGATTAACAGATTTATAATATAAATGGTTTTATAAATAGTTACGAAAATATTTTTTTTCCTTTTTATATTAGAAATCAGAAATACCATCAAAAGGCCTTCAAAAGACCATAAGAGACCCGCAAAAGATACTCTAAAAGACCTCCAAGCAACCCTCAAAAGACCTCCAAAAGATCATCAAAAGACCCCCAAAAGACCCTAAAAACACCTCCAAAACGTCCTCAAGAGATCCCCAAAAGACCCCAAAAAGATCTCCCAAAAGACCCTCAAAGGACCATCAAAAGATCCCCTAAAAGACCTCCAATAGACCCTTAAAAACACCAAAAGACCTCCAAAAAACCCTTAAAAGACCGTCAAAAGGCCCCCAAAAGACCTCAAAAGACGAAGTTGTTGAAATATATATTTTTCAAACGCCCCTAGACGAAAGTGACTCGCAAAAAAGTGCTCATCTCTCTCCACTTTCATCGCTCGTTATGTAATAGTATATTACAGAACGAGCAAGGAAAGTGGAGTTTATCGTGCGAGGTCGAAGCTCGGCAATCTTACGAGCACGATGAGCACTTTTCTGCAAGTCGTGTACGCTATTTTTCACGCGTCCAAACCGGTTTTTTTGCTAAATTGAGAGAGAAGCAGAAATGTGAGAATGTGTGCTCGCTGTGACTGCAGTAAATAACAAAGAAATGAATTTTTCACGCTTCCAAACCGGTTTTTCTGCCAAATCGAGAGAGAAGCAAAACAAAACAAAAGAGAATTCTTGCTCATGCGCAATGTGTTCGCTGAGATTGTAGTAAATAACAAAAGACGTTTATATCATAACATAACTACTGTTGTTATGGGCTACTTTCGAGGCTAGTTTATAGCGTACGAAACAGTCACTTTCGTCCATGGGCGTGTGAAAAATACTATTCCTGGCAAAAACTATCGTAATTCCTAAGAGAATTCTAGCTGATGAAACAAAGAATATCAATTTGAAAATAACATACAAATTACAAACTACTGTGTGAATGGCTGTTCGCTGAGACTGCAGTAAATCACTTGGTAAATCATAACATAGCATGGCTGATCTATGAGTGCGGTAATAGCCCAACAACGAGTATAGCATAGTTCTCTCTCTGGCCGAGTACCTTTTTGCGTTCTTCATATTCAAAATCGTTTCGCAATATGACGTCATAAAACGCTGCAACCTTGAAATTTTTCTCCCGTCGCGCGTAAAGAAGTTTTACTTTAAAAAAACGGCAATCGTTTCAGAAATGTATTTGATTACACTATTTATTAAACTGGAAATTTTTTGACAAACTTTTTGCCGCAAATGTTTTCCAAACGACCCTGCGCAAATGTTTGTTGCAAAAAATTTGTCGGTTACGTTGTGACTTTATTTGCAAACGGAAAATGGCAAATGTTTGAAATTTTGTCATAAACTTGTAATGTAATCTTAGCTTAACTGATAGTTTTTAAACTCATTAAGGCGGTTCAATGGCCTTTTGCGCTTTGTGCTTTTATATATTTCGTTTGCGTTCCCTCAATTGCTTATGTACCCATGTGTGGGACTGATGTGTGTGTGTAGTTTCGTCAGCCCCAAAAACGATGCGGTATCGACGCAATTTATGCAAATTTAATTATCGTTTGTTTTCTTCTTTTATTTTGCATTCGCATAAAACTCTTTTCTTGTTCGGCCGATTCATCATCACTGTGCGAAAATTGTATGCATCATCAGTAGCTGTAGCAGTAGCAGTAGAGTAAAAAAACTCTTCTTATATCTCATTTCAAGTTTCAAACTTTTTTTCTCTTCTTGGATTAGGATATACGTTTTTCATATACAGGGTGATTGACACTAAGTGTTACCAAAACAAAAGGCCATAGAATTTTTATTTTTTGATGAATTTTATTGAATCAAAGTATAAAATGTTCACAAATATTTAAGTTTTCGATTTCGCCACCCTTAGCCGCGGTTATGGCTTTCAAACGGCCTACAAAGCAATTGCATGCAGCACGAAAGTGGCCTTGCGGTATTTTGGCCCATTTCCGGCGAAGCGCTTGCTTGAGATGATCGACACTTTGGTATTTTTTTGTCTAAACCATGCTCTTCAAAATACCCCAAACGGAGAAATCTAGCGGATTTGCATCCGGTGAATTTGATGGCCATTGGGCAGTGGAAAAGAACCACGGAACGTTGTTTCTCAGCCAATCTTGATTGACGCGGGCTTTATGACTCAGCGCCGAGTCCTGTTGAAATTTCCAAGCTCTGCGGCCCAAGGCTTCAACGCTCCCTCCAACACATGATCCCGATAAATTTGAGCATTTATTTGATGCTACGGTCCAAAAAGCGGCTTTCGGCCGTTACGGCGGCCCAAACCATCACCATCGGCGGCGCTTGGTTTCGAGTGGCAATCCGTTGGTCCAAATTTTTACTAGAACGGCCGGGCAAGTAAATCCGTATCTCCTAAGTCAGAAAAAGCGAAAATAAAATTTTTTTTAACCATGGCACGGTATTCCCGGTTCTATATTCACCGAACGGATTTCCAGTTAAATCTGGTAAATATGGAACCGAAAAATTACTGACTGCGTTGCGAAAGGAACAAACGAATTTTCGTTAAGTTTTAGTCGGTCACAATTTCAGTTCAACATGAGACTTGTTCAGTCCAGTTGGATATCACTAAACTTTCAACGTCTACGTTTGTAGCAGAGGTTTTCAAACAATTTTCGATTGGAACCCACCGTTTCAAATAGTAATTCAAATGTTCAAATCTTGCCCCGTGTAAAAGCAAAGACAATTTTTAATGCTCCCACGTTAGTCCGAAAGATCTCAGACCCATCAGTCTTCCATCGTTCCTCTTTAAGATACTAGAAAGACTGAATGATATCAACATACGGAATAGCATTGACAAGAGACTTCTGTCTACTCATCAAGATGCGTACTGTAAGGGTAAATCTGTAGAAATTGCTCTGCCTACGCTAGTACGTTCTATCGAATATTCCCTTCACTATAAGGAGTACACAATTGGTAGCAATCCTAGACATTGAAGGCGCTTTTAACAACGCCAACACATCTGCGATCGTGGAGGCAATGCCGGTTAGACGACTCACTTGGCGAATTGATTATTATCCTGCTTACAAGCTGGATTATCAAAACTATGTGACGTCTGCCAGTACATTTGTCTGCAGAGGAACCCCGCAAGGTAGAGTCCTATCCCCTCTTCTATGGATCTTGTGGCGAATGAGAAAAGGCATAAGCTTAACTTTCTCTGACGAAGCCAAATATCTGGTTCTTATTCTGGTTATAAAGCTAAGCTGGAAGCCAAACTTGAAGACTTTATAAAGCCACAGTCGCACTCTTCTCATGCAAAAAAGCAACTGAAAAAATGGGGTATTCAACCCCATATCACTCATTGGCTATATACAGCGGTAGCAGGACCTACACTTCTATACCGTGTTGTTGTATTGTAGACTGCTTAGACAAATCAGTAAATCGCGATAAGCTACGAAAATTCCAAAGACTAGCTTTTTTTTTTATACAACTAACTCCCTATGCTGCAGTAGAAATTCTGTTCAACCTTACACCACTCGATATTTTTAGAAGACAAGTAGCTGCTAGCGCGGCTATTTACCTGAATGCAATAGCCCAGTAGACCAGGAATGAAATCGAGCACACCTCTGTTCTGAATTCATTCAGGATTCCATCGGGCAAGACACTACCCCATTCCGCAACTCCAATTAAAAAAAAACCTTCAAGTCACCATCCCCTCCAGATCATGCTGAGAAAAAGGCGCTGCCTTGGAATATGTATTTTTACACAGTCGGGTCAAAAACTGATGATGGTTTGGCGGAGCTCTCAAAAAGGCTAAATGTTAGTCTTTCTTTCCGTTTTCCGAATCACTGTATTGTTTTTCAGGCATAGCTTATGTCGATTAAAGAAGCTTTATTTGGACTGAAGATGAATGTCATATCCGCTAAGGATTGCCAAGCTGCATTGAAATCCTCAAATCCCTTGAATCAGTCTCCACGAAATCTCTTGTAGCCCTAAAATGCTGATCAACTCTCAAAGATATGGTTCAACATTTACTTGGTTGGCTGCTGGGGCATAGAGACATTCTGGGGAACTGTAGGGGTGATAAACTCGCCAAAAATTGGAACTAAACTGCCCCTTTTAGCTGAAAATGGTTCCTTAGGCATGTCTATCGCTAAATTTAAACTCATATTAAAGCTACCGAGGAAACTAACCGTAGGTGATCGAAAGAAAAAAATCAGATCTAGCCTAAGCTGGATCCAAAACACTCCAAGTGTTTGATTCTTCAAAACAGATTGCAGCATATCGGTGCAATTCATGCAAGCAGCAAGGCTCGGCGTTTTCTGAAACGACTTCTGCAGAAGGAGACCTCTCTCCACCTTCTCTGTACATGCCCAGCCATCCTTCAAAAACGTAAGCTCCATCTAGGAGCATTCTTTTATAATAATTTTAATGATCTGACAAATAGTGGCATTAGTATAGTTAGTCTCTTGCGCTTCATACGAAGCTCTGATGTGGCTGACGACAATCGAACCTGACTGTAAAACATAACTGATGTCAGTTTTGACTGATGCGCCTTGCGGTCAGATTAGTAGGATGGTTTGACAGTCAAACTAACAGTCAAGCTCTAATTTTCGAATAGGAAAGATGAACAAGCAACAAAAAGCTTTCTTCCATTCATGTCCCTAACGTCATTTTACGTTAAAAATTACAGCTGACTGATGAATTTGTGTACACATTATCGATCAAAACAAACATGGCCGCTGACTGACAGTCAACCGCGAACATTTTGATAGCAATCTGTTTCGAGTTTCAGTCAGTTAGTAAGTCAGTTTTGACTTTTGAGTTATGTCGATCAAAACTTACAGTCAAGTTCGATAGTCTGTCAGCCCCTTAAGGTTCAACGACTAGTGGGAAATAATTTTCTCGTTATTATTTCGGTTTTTTCAACGACTACCACTTTAACCTAACCTAACCTAACCTAACCATGTATTAATGGATGTTCTCGGCTTAATTTAAAAAAAAAACGTCCTAGCTGGAATTTTATTTCGCTAAAATAATTTTTAGAAGAATTTAAAGAACTGATAAGATTTTGGGATATGTACGTCAATGGGTTGAGGTACCTTCCATACAACCGACCTTTTTTACTCTCAATTCTCACAGGAACTTCTAACGTATTTTTTTATTGGTTGTGTAGTCGGAGGTCTGCACTCTGCACGTCAATGATCTCTGGTACCTCCCATTCAAATTTTACCAATTTAATTTTCTTTGATTTATTGAACGAATGTTTTTAAATTCTTTAGGATCATGCAATCAGATTTCTATATCTGCCTTTGCAATGCGGTGCGGACATCTGCTTGTTAGTTGCTACAATAATTATTAAGATAGAGATAAATTTTAAACTGGAAATTGTTCCCCCTACCGTCACACCTCACACAACAGCTCCTACAGCTTGATTGACTGATTAAATGAATCAACTTGAGATGGCTATACATTTAAATTAGCAGTCGTTACAATGCTATTTGTCATACTTACTAACATTACCACCGCAACGTTCTCTTACGGCCGTAATATTCGTAGCAGATTCTTTATGTAGAACATGACGTACAAGAAGGCAAAGAAAACTGATTAAAAGAATGCGTTTCTTGATGGTATTGATTACTTCTACTAACGAAAACAACAACAACAAAAAGACGCTTGCGTTCCCGTTGGCGCCAGAACATTGGTACATACCTTGGACATCTTGTTCGCTTAACACCTTGTGGTGCAAAAGTGGAAGGAAACGCGCCACACAACAATTCATCACAATTTTCTAATTTTCTTCTGTGTGCAAATGACAATATGTACTTCCAGTTGAATAGTTGGACCATAGAGAAATAAACCGATACAGATAGTGTTTTTTTTCTTCTTTAACAAAATATTTTCCTGTGGGCAGCCAAAAGACGACTTTTTGTTTTTTGTTTTGTTATTAACTTTGCCTTTTGTGTCCCCTGACCCCAGAGCCCGATTACTTCCAAATTTGAATAGAAAGGAAATAAACATTTGTGCAAAGTTTCAATAAAATCGAGCTTTGGAAAGTGGGTTTAAAATTGATCGCAAGATTCCACCACCTAGCTACAGAACGAACGACAGTAAGACAGAACCATGCCGACGCAAAGTTAATTTAGAAAATTTAAAAATACGACAAAACTTGCTTCACAAAACTGCTTGTGTAAACTATAATAACTAATAACCAAACTAATGACATTTCCGTGAATATCTCGACTCAAGCGCCATCTACCGGGTTAGAAAGAATTAACTTAATGAAGCACCAAACGAACATATGGTGTAAATATGGCTTCGATACGACACGTCCAGTGGTTTAGGCGTGTTGAGGTTGGATATTTATGCAGAATGGCATTTTCAAAAATATATCGACTACAGCGCCACCTATCGGGGTCAAAAAAAGATAAACCTTTAGGAACGCACATCAATCGAACATACGATGTACATATGGCTTTGATTTGTCTAGTGGTTTAGGCGTGATGCTATAACAACCATGTGCAACAACAGACCAAACCACCTTTCCACGACGATTGGTTCTACACACCGAAACGGGCTCCAGCGTTTATCCAAACACGTAGCGTTTAAATGCGAAGAGACGTACTTTTGACCTTACATCACTTTACACCCTGTAACTTTTGAACGCTTCTAGCTACAAGGTCACTGTACACTGGACATTTTTGAAAGAAACTTAAATTTTCAAGATCAAATAATTAGCCTTTTTTTTAAATTCTTGAAACCGTTACAGATATAAACGTCGTCAAAATCCTAAAATGTTTTTTCTTTTTTTAAATTCTCTATATTAACTTCACTTGCCCGTGGGTCGTCGGTCGTCTGTCGTGGATTCATGCGATCAATTTTTAACCCACTTCCCATGTGTATTTCCGGAGACAACACTTTCTATTAAATTTTGTGGCCCCTCGGGCTGCGGGGTCGGGGGGCTCCCATACAAAAAATTTAAAAAATTTACCCGATTTTCTTCAAATTTTACACACATGTGTATACCCAATAAACAATACTTTTTCAAAAATTTGGTAGTGATCGAGTACCGGGTTCGGCCGCAAGGCCCTTATACATTTTTTAAATATCTATACTGGCATCAGATATTCGTCGCCCTTTATAGACTGTGTGCGGTGTGTGCTGCGCAGTCGGCTGCGCTGCATGGTTTTGGTGGTAGAGAGAGAGAGAGAGAAATCTTAGCTCACGCACAAATGAACCCAGCAAATGAAACGAGACATAAATGTTTTATGCTTAATTCAACTTACATTTTTATTTACTGAATTTTATTTTTATTGATGTCGTTTTTTGTTGTCGATATCAACTTACAGATAGAACAACAAGTTTTCGCAATATTCTGTCATTTCGCGTTTTCATAAATTAGTTCAGAGCAGTCAAAGAGTTCTCAAGATAAATGTTCGTGTTTCTTATTTGCTCAGAGTATGAGCGTGCTCTAAGTGCTCAGAATAAAATAATCTGAGCATTTCCAATTTTAACATCTGATGTCAAATGTCTGTTTCTATGATTTTCTCCTACAATAAAAAAAAAATGGCCCAGGATCGAGGGGCTCCCATATCAATTTCTGCGATTAGAGAATTTAGATGAAAAATTTTAATTTTTATGGGTTGTTTTTTTCAATTTTATTTTCAAACGCGAATATTTCGAAAATCGCTCTCGGATAATTTTTTTTGACAAATGCAATATTAAAGCCTTTTGAATTTTCTACCAATCCACCTCATAATATTTATGCATTCGGTCAACAGGAGCAGGGTAAAAAATGAAAGTTTGTAAAATAAGCGAAAACGTTCTTTTGACCTTACATGACTTCACATCCTATAACTCTTGAACGCTTCCAGATACAAGGTTACTATTAATCTTTTTTGAAAGAATGTAATGTCTCGTCGGGACAGGCATATAGTCGCGAAATAGCGGGCTTGAGCCATGTCAATCCTGGAATGGGTTTTTGGAATTTCTATTTCACCTCCTCCTACTTACCTTACCTATCTACCTATGCAACAATAAGGTTGTGTCACTTTATTAATATTAGTAGGTGTCGACATTTGTATCAAAGTCCGTCAGTTTTGTCCAAAAGGTGGGCATGGTTTCGATTTTGAAGCAAAGCTCCGCACCGTCTGGGAATATAATTTCGGTTAGCAAAAATATCTTATCAAACGTTAACAACAACAACATTGAGCAACCGTAACATGCAAAACTCTGATACTTTTTGAACTTTGTAATTACATACTTGCATAATTACAAAAGAAATAACTGCCATCGGGGGCCACTTGGTGAACTAAGAAGCTAATTATAATTTAAATTTGGGCAACAAAGTAACTGAGTGAATTTGTTTGTTTGTTTTGTGTGCGTATGTATGCTGCTTGGCTGCTATTTCTCGTTATTCTTTCGATGAAATTTGCATTTATAAAAATGCAACACAACAGCGACGAGAAACACCACCACCCTATTATTAGAATGTGCTTCTTTGGTGAAATGTATGCTTTTTGTATTTTTATTTACCGCCAGTGACGAAGGTCGAATACATGCACACACTCAGCTCAAACACTCAAACAGGGATACGTACACCGCAGCAAAGCGGCATTCCGTTTCGGTAGAGAAGCGTTCACTGTCTTGCTGTCTGTTTGTCTGTTCTGTCTGTCATTCCGTCTCCCATTGTGTATTCGCGCGAACCAGTTTGTTTGTTGTCATTGTTTTTGTTGCTGTATCGTCTCTGTTAGGCAGTTTCATCATTATTATGAGTGCCTTCTGCTTATGACCGCCGTTCGATGTTCTATCGACTCGACAGTCAACGTTCCCATGGGCGCAGCTATAAGAACAGCGAACAGCTATAGGAGCAACAAAAGTGGCCAGAAACTACTCAGTTCTCTCCAATCTTGTCATGCATATCGTCTAGACGTCATCGCATCAAATATCTATAGTCTGTCGGTCTATCTATCTATCTATCTATCTAACTAATTCTTGTTATTGTTAGTGGTAAATGTAGGCTCGTTGTGCTTTAATATTCATGTTCTGTCATTCTGGGGGATGGTATTGGTTGCTATCCTAACCTGACTGACTGAACGTTCTTAATCGCAAAAATGTTTCACATTAAGAGCGCCTGAATTCTTCTGCTTTCATTTTCCTTCATTTTCAAGGCAAAGATGCTTTTGGATGGGCGTATGTAAAATATATGTTGAGGTTTTAGAAAGGTTCCCGTGATGAATGATAAATTTCTGGGTTCCCATTCCCGAACACACAACTTGCTAATGGCAGAGTCAGAAATCACCCAATTTCAAAGGGACACAGTCTCAGAATGCACAAAGACATTGTAAAGACTTAAGCTAAAAAATAAGAAGTCCTTGCAAGACCATGTTAAAAAACCTCTCACAATCTATGGGTTCTGACTGCTCGCTGTGGAAGGCGGTTTGACTCTTAAAACAACCTACTGACGAAGGGTATAAAACCGATAGAAATTACTTGGTATGATTTAAGCTGAAAGGAGTACTAGGAACCGGGAAGTATGCTTTTGTTTATATAAAAAGAATCACACTGTGGAAAAGCGAACCAAATTTAGCCGAGTCAGAAATGATTGCAATGCCTACCCTAGATGAGTCAAAGTCGACTTTGACCAGAAAATTAGACAAAAAATGCTTCAGTGTATAAATTAAACTATTTTAAATTATTAATACTTTTTAAAAAATATTCATCAGAGCAGAGCTCTGATGTTCTTTATTAAATGAGTACAAGATTAGAACTGAACTTAAAACTAGATACATTGGTTCTTTTATAATAGTAAATGGCATTGGCATCCCAAGTAAGTCATCATGGTCATCCTGACGAATTATTGATGATGTCAGCAGAAGTGAAGGCTAGCGTATCAGACAACTCGTAATGTAGATGAATTTATGATGTTTATGTTGTGTGTGGTCGTCGTCCGATGAATTGAAACATTGTACGTGATTTATGCGTTTATACTTTGTAAGTTCCGTTATTAGTGTCAGCACTCAGACGGAATACTTTTATGGAGCTGCGACCAGCGGATGTTTACAGAGCGTTCTTGCGAATGTGCGGCTTCAACTTATTCGTCGTTAACTCCTCCGCCCTTAAAATCGAACGTCCTCGTGAGTTTATGTTGATGTTATTAGATGCGGAATGTCTTCAATGCCAACAGTTGTTAATGCTGGGTTGTTGATAGTTAAAACTGTGTCTCCCCGTGTATGACTTCTGCCATCCGGTCTTCTGCATACAAATGTAATAGCTGCCAATAGGATAATTATTAAGATGATGTTTATGGATAGGTTGATTTTATGTTTGGTTTGGAGTGAGTCGATTTCTTCTGTGCGGTTGACATATAGCTCTTTAATCATCTCCAGGGATAGTACTTCTTCTATTTTACTTTGTTTGTGGGATGGTTGTAGTATTGCCGGTAATGGTTGATATTGAGTTACTTCTTTAGCCAGGATTGTTTTTCCGTTGACCTCAATGGGGGTGTTGAAGTGTTTGATGATGAAAGTACCTCTAAGCATCACGGTTTCATTGTTGATCAGCACTGGTCCATCGAATTGGTTTAACAGCAAGATTCCTGGTGCGACTTCTTCTACTTCTGGGACATGTTCGTTGTTGACGATAGTACAATTAGCTTTCTGACTCTTTATTAGCTTTGGGATGCAGGATGCATTTCTTAAGTTTTGAATATTATTGTTATTACAAATTGATAAGTTGTTATATGTTTTACATTTTTTTGAGATGCCATAAATTTCTTCATTACATTCTATAATTGATTCAAAATTAATTTTATTTATTACTTTCTTAATTTTTACTGGTTTTAAAATTGACAAGTTACATGTTTCTACCTTGGTAGTTGGAAAGCTTAAAATATAAATCAAATTTTTATCATTTGATGCGATTTTAATTTCGGCAAATTCTAATGCTTCATCAATGTTTGTGTATGGAATATTTTCAATTTTTAATATTTTTTCCGCTATATTTATTTCAGTATTGGATAAAATAAAGGAGTTTACTATGTTAGCTTTTGCCCAATGAATGGCGTATGCAACATTAATGATTTCTTCTTTAATTATATCTAGTTTATATTTTATTCTCATAATTATTGTGTTACTATTTTTCTCTTTTTCTTTAAACATTTGAAGTAAACTATTTGTTGCGTTTGTTAGTTCATTTATTTTTTTCATAGATATTTTATTAATAATGATTTGCTTATGGTTATTTTCTAATACTTTATTTATCTTATCTGTAATTATTTCGTAGTCATGGTGGTCAGGATTACCTGCTATCCACTTCCATGCACTACCTATAAAATCTAGCGATCTTTTAGTTTTATTATTAATTCTAAGTCTAGATAGGTGTGTTTTAATTCTTAAAATGTCATAGGAAAGGACAGGATGTAAGGGATTCTCTTTTGGTACGTATGATCCTAGCATAGCTTCCAGGTCGTTTATTATTTTTTCATACGCTTCTATTTCGATCAAATGGATGATCTTAAATGATCCATTTTGCAATTTTGCACGTCCCGCGTTGATTTTAATCAGCTGGGAGTTGGAATAGTCCAAAATTTGCACATCTGCTTTGCACAGTGGAATCAGTGTTCTATTGAAAAATTTAGTTTTTTATAAGGCTTTTGTGAATGGTTCTTCCTGAACGTGTTAGTATAGTACTATTATTGTTTTTTGCAACTATTTCTTTTTTATACCTAGGCGATAACTTATTTCCTATTCTTTTATTAATTCTTACGAAGATCTCGTCTCCTTCAGAATAATTTTTTGGGGGTGACTTATTTTTATTATGATAGTTAAGGTCAGCGTTTTGTTGTTCTTCAAGTCTTTTGATGTTTTCCTGTCTTTCTATTTCAATTTGTTGTGGGTCAGTGGTTACGGTTCGTCCAAAAAAGAGTTCTATCGGTTTTTTGTTAGTAGTGGAGTGTATTGAGTTGTTATACTCATAAACGGATCTGTCTAATAGTTCTTGAAAAGATTCGTGCACATTTTCAGATTTAAGGCAACGCATGATCTCACCTAAAGTAGAGTGGAATCGTTCCACTTGTCCATTGGCAGAGCTTGTATAGGGTGGAGCTTTAAATATTTTTATGTTGAATTGGTTTTCAAGCATAAATGTAATCGGACTGGAATTAAAAGATTTTTCGTTATCGAATACTATTAATTTTGGTACGCCAAATGAAAGTAAGAGTTCTCTGAGTGGCTGCTTAATATCTTCTACAGCTCTGGAACGTAAAATTTTAGTTTGTGCGTACTTTGAGAATTTGTCTATAGCTGTTAGTATTATTTGTTTGTCAGTAAAATAAATGTCAATGTGTAAAATATGTCCTGGATGTTGAGGTATGGGAGTAGCTTGTATCATGGGTTTATTGGGATGGCGGTCGTATTTATGTTCCTTGCACGTCTTACATTGCTTAATGATTTTACCTATTTTTGCTTGCATTTGGGGAAAGTAAAAGTTCTGTAGAAGCTGTATTTTATTTTCTCTGATGCTTCGATGAGCACGATTATGTTCATTTATTATTTTCGTCGTTTGTTCAACTTCGTCAGTAATGTCGGTTACCATCTTCCGAGCAAATCGTATTCGGTATTGACTAAAATGTTTGGTGTAAACTTCTTGTATAAGACCTAAAGTTCTTTCGTCTGTTTTTAATCCGTTGATAACTGATGGGTTTAAATAACGTTTGAAAATATGTATTAATTTTTCTTCGGAGTATTCAGGTTCAGTTATGATATGGCGGTGATAGGTAGGGAAGATAATTTTGAATTGGTAAGTGGAAGTGTTATCTAGATCTAGGAAAAGCTGATTTTTAAATACGTTAATTGGTTCTTTAGCTATTTGTATTAAATTTTGACCTGAGCTTTCGTCACTATGTTGTGTCACTGTCATTGAGTTAATTTGGGATTGGCGAGGAGGTCTCGACAATGCATCGGCTACGACGTTCATTTTACCTGGCTTATACTTCAGTGTGTAATTATATTCTTCAAGTATTGCCTTCCATCGTTTTATTTTATTATTAGTGCTTTTGTTGCTTACTGCATATGTCAAGGGTTGATGGTCTGTAAGGATTTGAATTTTTGCGGAGCCATACAGGTAATTTCTCAGAGTTTTAAGGGACCAGATAATAGCAAGCATTTCTTTCTCGTTGGTAGCGTAGTGTTCTTCTGCATTGCTTAGTGTTCTTGATATGAACATTATCGGTTTGTTGTCCTGTGCTAACACGGCACCGATTGCATAGTCTGAAGCATCGGTGGTGAGATGGAATTCTTTATTGTAGTCGGGGTAAGTGAGCATTACGTCTTCTGTTGTAAGTGAATTTTTTATTTTATTGAATGCATTAATGGCTTCCTCATTGAGATGGATAAGCTTTTTGCTTGAATTGTGTTTGGACGAACGTCCATCTTCCCCCCTTAAGAGGGATGTGAGGGGTTTTGCCAATTTGGCGTAGTCTTTAATAAATCGCCGGTAAAACCCAGAAAGACCGAGAAATGAGCGTAAGTCTTTTAGAGTTCTTGGACAAGGAAATTTCATTATTGCTTCTACCTTTGCAGGATTTGTTTTAATTCCGTCGGGTGATACAATAAAACCCAGGAATTCAACTTCCGTTTTTAAAAACTCACATTTGTCAAGTTGTACTTTCATATTTGCTTTTTGCAATGTACAGAATATTGTTTCTAGATTTTCTAGATGGGTTTGAACATCCTTGCTGAAGATGACTATATCATCAATGTAGACATAGCAAATCTTTCCTATGTACTCGCGCAATATATCGTCGAGTGCTCTTTGGAATATTGACGGAGAATTCTTGAGACCAAATGGAAGTCTTACGAATTCGTATTTGCCATTATTTACCGAGAAAGCGGTTTTTTCAATATCGCTTTCCTTTAACGGAATTTGATGGAATCCGCTTTTTAGGTCAATAACAGAAAACAATTTATTCTTTCCCAATTGGGCAAGTACTTCATTTGTCTCCGGAATCGGGTAACGGTCAGGAATTGTAACTGCATTCAATTTCCTATAGTCTATTACCATTCTATACTTTTTTTCACGAGAGGCGTCGAGTTTTTTCGGTACAATCCATATGGGAGCATTATAGGGTGACCGTGAAGGTCGGATTATACCATCGGTTAGGAGTTGTTTAATCTGTTTTTCTACTTCATCCTTTAATGCCATGGGGTATGGGTAGCTTTTTGAATAAATGGGGTTCTCATCATTTGTCCTTATTTCACCTTTAACAGTAGTCGTAAATGTCAGTTTCTCGTCCGGTTCTGTAAATAAGTTCGGGTATTTCGAAATTGTTTTTAAAAGTTTACTCGATTGTTCTTGGTTTAAGTGGGAAGTCCTTATATCTATCTTGTTAACAGATTGCGAAATATGTTGTTTTATGGGGATTTTAATTTTATTGTGTAATATAATGTAGTTTTCTGCAGTATATATTACTGCATTGAGTTCTGTGAGACTGTCGTTACCAATTATACCGTGGAATGATTTAAGGGTTGGAAGAATAAAAAATTTGAGACATATATCGTTAAGGCCAAAGAGGTGCAACATGGCATGATGTGTTATTTTTACATCGCCACCTATAGAGTTAGCAAAAAATGGATTTTTATTACAAATAGTTTTATTTACACAGTTCGGGTGAATATAGTTCTTATTAGAACCTGTATCGATTAAAAATTTTAGTGTGTTTCCGCTCTTCGTTCGGTACTCAAAATATGGAAGCGAAGAGCTGTTCAATCTAAAAAATGAATGTCATGAGCTTCATGGGAGATTTCGGTGTTATTGGAATTTACAATATCGGGTTCTTGATATTCATATTCCTGTAAGTCACCAATTGTTCCCAAGTATTCAGCCAGAGTTTGGTCGGAGTTTCCGTCTCCTAATCTAATGCGTTCGTCATCCTCTTGTGGTTCTGGATGCGCAACTTGGGTTGTCGTATGGAAAGTTCTTTGCATTTTATTTGGGGTAGGTCCTTGGGTTGTCCAGTTGGGTCTCTTAGTTGCAGTTTGCCAATTTCCTTGGGGTCGATTAGTATAATTAACTGCGCGCGACTGAATGGTGCTTGTGTCCATCGGTTCTGGTCGAGGTTGTGGTCTAGGCGGTGGTCGCATAAAGTTTCCTTGATTTTGGTTGGGTTGGTAATTGCGATTTGAATATTGGGTTTGGAATGGGGTGTTGTTAAATTGAGGGGGTCTGTTATTAAAATTATTAGTTGGTTGTGGAATATATGCAAGTTGTGGGAAAAAGGGGACGTTATTTGTTCGAAGGTGTAAATTGTTATTAGGTCTTCGCGGAGGAAGTGTTGGAGGATTTGGGTGATGGTACTGTGGTTTTCTTGATATTCCCTGGTGGTTTATGGCATAGTTGGACCTATAATTCTGGTTCTCTAATTTTAGACATAGGTAGAGGGCTTGTGGAAGGTCAACAGGTTCACGAATTCCGAGGAGCCTAGGCAAATCTCCTTTTAGACCACGTACGAAGGTGTCCAAAGCTTTGTCTCTATAATTTTTTGTAAGTAAAGTCATTGCTTCTTGGCCAACTTCCATGCAACTGATTTTATTTAGAATCAAGGACAAGTGTGAATACACTGCTTGATAAAAGCCTTGTACAGAATCATTGCCTTGTACTAAGGAAATCATCTGGTATTCCAGTGTTCCCAAATCACGCTTGTCTGCGTAGTGCAATGTAAGGCAACGCGATATACACTCCCAATTAAGAGGTGTATTGTAGGATTCTAAGGCGATATCCGCATTTCCTACAATTTTGTTTCTTATGACGTTTAAAACGCCGAAGTATTTTGGTGTACCTTTGATTGACTCGTAAAGCCGAATAATACGATCCACGCTCTTTTTCCATGAGCTGAACTCGCCGGGCTGACCAGAGAATTCTCTGAGACAGCGAACTACGTCCGGTATCTTATCGAGTTCCGATAAATTGGCCTGATGTTCAGGGTTTATCGTTTGGTCGATTCCTCTGGTAAGATCCGTATTCGGATTTAGCATGTTTTGGATCATGCTTCGTCCTTCCGAATTTATGACTTGGCTAACAATTGAAGTTATAATTGTTTGAAGTTCCGGTGTTAAACGGATTGGATTGTTAGTGTTAGGGGAATTGGATGTGTCTGGAACATTAAGCACCGGAGGTCTAAGTATATTTTCATTTGCCATTGCTTATGTTTTATATTCACACACAAATAACGAAATGGAAAAATTATTACTCTCTATTACTTAGTATTACTTTAGTATTCTCTTTAGTATATTCTTTAATAATATTTATTCACTACTTTTTTTCTTATTTAAAGTTTTAAAATACCAAATTTTTTCTTTTCTGTATGTACTTTCAAATTATCGGATTCACTTAACTTTTAAATTGAATTTAGATTTGCTTAATTTTTGTGGTAATTTTTAAGAATAATGGTTTATATCAAAAATTTTAATAATATAGGATTAAATAAAAAAATATAGTAATAATCTTACAGTATAAAAATCAGGAACATTGCTGGTTTTCTTCGTACGAGAATGTCGTATTGTTGGATCTGGAGCGATGCGGCTAACGTTCTACGACGTTTCCTTTTCCTCCGTTTTAACGGCTACTAAGGGGCCCTTTTTTGTTTCACCACTCTCTATGATCGTTTAAAAAACGCTGTTGCAAGTCCTGGGGTTCGGGACTCAGGAGGCACTGCTTTAGGGCCGTTTTCCCACGCTGAATAATTTTTGGAATTGAGAATTTTGAGCTTCTTGAGGTCACTTCTCTATTCTTCTTAAAAACACAGCACTACTTAAGGGCTTTTTGTGTTGAAAGAAAAAAATTTTTTTGAGCTGCTTGAGGTCACTTTTTTATTTTAATTTCACTTAAGAAAGAACACTTTAAATTATTTTTCGCGTACCTGAGCCCCACACGTTGGGCGCCAATTAAACTATTTTAAATTATTAATACTTTTTAAAAAATATTCATCAGAGCAGAGCTCTGATGTTCTTTATTAAATGAGTACAAGATTAGAACTGAACTTAAAACTAGATACATTGGTTCTTTTATAATAGTAAATGGCATTGGCATCCCAAGTAAGTCATCATGGTCATCCTGACGAATTATTGATGATGTCAGCAGAAGTGAAGGCTAGCGTATCAGACAACTCGTAATGTAGATGAATTTATGATGTTTATGTTGTGTGTGGTCGTCGTCCGATGAATTGAAACATTGTACGTGATTTATGCGTTTATACTTTGTAAGTTCCGTTATTAGTGTCAGCACTCAGACGGAATACTTTTATGGAGCTGCGACCAGCGGATGTTTACAGAGCGTTCTTGCGAATGTGCGGCTTCAACTTATTCGTCGTTAACTTATACCAAAGGAAGTAAAAAATGTTAAGTCATTCGTGAAACAAATTAAAAATACTGCCTCGTCTTCAATTCCAACACTCATTCACAATGACATTCCCACCGTCAGCTCTATAGACAAGGCCAATCTGCTTGCTTAACATTTAGCAGCTACTCCACGCTACCTGATAGCGCGTTTGTTGTCGCCGCCGGTACTTGAAAGAGTCGAGTCCTCTATGGGACATATTTATTTTCGTACTCCTCGTCAAGTTGCTAGAGTATGTAATGATCTCAAAATTCATAAATCTGCTGGGCCTGGTGGTTTTCCTGCTATAGTTTTGAAGAGGTGTTCTTCAACATGCATTTCATAGAGTCTGGCATCGAGCTCTTTTGTCGAAAATAAATTCCTATCGAATTGATAAGGCGCTGCTTGATTGGACTAGTAACTACCTTTCAGGACGTTCAATCCAGGTCGTATTGGACGGTTGCAAATCTAACGTTCATAGCATAAACGCCGGTGTTCCACAAGGCTCTGTTTTGTCTCCGACACTCTTTCTCATTTTCATTACACGCCCCTCTACATCACAAGTGGAACTTGAACAATAACGTATGTTAAGCACGTTAAATTCTGACAAGGTGGGGACTACATAATAGAGACGAATTTAACGATTCTAAAACCCAATGCTGTCTTCTGTCGTCTAATCCATGAATGGTTCCTGCATTAAAGAAACTGAACAACTCTCAATTCTAGGTATGTGCGTCAACAACAACCTTCGTTGAAACGACCACATATTTGCCATCGCCAAGAATGTTGCGAGATGTGTAGGTTTCCTAAAACGGCGCAAGATGTACTTCACTCCATTAGTTCTGGCTGCTATTTACAAGGCGTATATTAGCCCTAAACTTGAATACAACTGTATAGTGTGGGCCCCCAAGACCACATTGCATCTACTCGACAGAATTTAGAACTACACGTTAAAACTTAGGTATTGGAGACGAAAACATCGCGAAAACAATCGAATCACTTGAACATAGTAGGAATGTTTCCTGCTTGTCACTGTTTTTTCGCTTTTTTCACAACCAAGTCAGAGATTCCTTCTTTAGCCGCACAATAGTGATGTAGAATGAATTGCCTGATTCTGTGTTTCCGCATTTGTATGATCTGCAGTCATTTAAGACACGCGTGCATAGACATCTAATCTTTTTCTCATCCTAATTTCCTAACGCCCTAACCCCAAATTATAGTGGTAACCAAACCTTGTTAGGACCGAACGTTTGTCTCCTCATACAGACGGATTAGTTTACTTTCAATTCCATCGAAACCATTCAAAAAATTGTTAATATCAAAAATCCAAAAAATTATAGATAGTACCAATATTATAGGTGGATAAATAGAGTCTTAGCAATAGCCTCAAATAGCGCTTGAGTGCGCCGTTTTGTAACCACAGTCCTCAGGAGACCTAATGGAAAGAAAGATAGTTGGGTTGATTATATCCAACGATAGATATGATATCAATTCGGTTATGCCGAACTCCGAAAACGCTCTTAGGTCGAAAAAGAACAGATTACTTAATTTGCGTAATCGAGAGCCCCACAGGGCCGGACCGGTGCATAGGGCCGGTGAGTCAAATTCGCATAGGAACAAAAAATTGAGGCAGAAAATACCTACTACAACGTCCCAAAGGCAGTAAATTTGTTTGGTCACTCGTGAAAAGAATTAAAAATACAGCCTAGTGTTTAAAACGATACCCGCTGGGCCAGATGGTATATCCACATTAGTTCTGAAGAGATGTCATTCCAAGCTGGCATTACCATTGCGTAAGCTTTTACATTTATTTTATTTTTCTGGAGGACTGTCTTCTAGAGAAGTTGGAAAATAGCTTTTGTTCAGCCTATACTGAAAAAAGGCGATCCGATCTTGAGCATGATCGCTGATCAATTATCAGCTCATGAAATATCTTCAAACTAACGAAATCTTTAGTGCTGCCGATCATGGAACGTTGTACTGGTTATCTGATGGCCTATCTTACCCAAAAGTCAAACCAAACCAGTCTTTTCACAAATTTGGTGAAAGCAAAGTTGCCGCGCTCGATATTTCCAAGGTATTTGACAGAGTCTGGCATCAAGCTCTTTTGTTGAAAATGAATGCCAATGGAGTCGATGAAAAATTGGTGCTTCATTGGATTAAAGCTCAATTCAAGTTGTTTTGGGAAGTTTTAAGTCTAAAATACATAACATACATAAATGCTGGTATTCGTGTATTACTTCTAATCCAGTTCATTATTTCGCTAACGACAGTTGATGTTGAACTCAATTAAGTACTGACCTGGACAGCATAATAAAATAGGGAGAAAACAATCGAGTAGAATTTAACGCTTTCAAAACCGGATGATGTCTCGTGTCGTCCAACCGAATCTTAAATCCAATTGCATTATTTGCAATGCAATTTGCATCGATGAAACTGAAAACCTCGCGAATCTCGGTATGTGTATCCTTGGAATGGCAATATATTTACCGTCGCCAAAAATACTGACAAATGTTTCGGTTTTCTAACCCGGCACAAGAAATATTTCACTCCCTTTGATTTCGCTACTAGCCCAAACTTGAGTACAATTGTCATATCTGTTCAGGTGCGCCTAAACTATGTTCCATCTGTTAGAAAGCGAGCGTTAAAATATGGGTGACGAAAACGTTGCGCAGTCAATAGATTCGCTCGAACAGCGCAGGGACGTTTCCTGTTTGTCACTCTTCTATCGCTTCTTCCACCAGCAGTGCTCAAGAGAAATATGCATTTGCATGGCCACCTCTCCTTGAATTCAACCGCAATACTCGTGGAGCTCTAAATGCTCATCAGTATACCCTCAAGCCCATCATCGGGCGTACAGTTAAGTTCAGAAATTCTTTCTACTATGATCCACAGGCATTCGAAGCACAAGCTAATAGCCTCTTCCTCTTCTCTTCTTATTACTCCATGCTGTACCATGCGTATAGCCGAGCATTATACGGGTTCGAACCCATTAAAATTAAATTTCATGTGAATTCTCAAATAACCAAATGACAGAATGGTGTGACAATTTGTTATTCATAACTTAGATTTCCGTCTACCGGGTGACTGTCACGAAGTGTTACCAACTTCAGACTGTCATTGCTGTCAAACCAGTAATGATAGAGCGCTCAAATTTACCAAATGACAGTTTATCCCATTGTTTACAAGCGTACAAAAGCATTTCCTCTATAAACGAAATAATAAAAACACATGCGAATCGCAAAAAAATAAACCCGCCGAACCCGTGGACCGATCAATTCCAAATTTTTAATTTTTTCACATGTGTGCAAAGTTTGAATAAAATCGTGTCTTAGGAAGTGGGTTAAAAATTGATCACAAGATTTGGGCAGCCAGCCACAAACGAAAAAACTAACTAAAGTTAGCATAGAAAATTTATAAATACATATGCAATAGTTCGGTAGTAGATCTCCTTTTGAACCCAACCAAAATGGTTTGGCAGCTGACCGAACCGTCTGTCTAGACATCCAAAAGTTGTTTTCGTTCGCAAAACTTTTTGTTTATCCTGAGATGAAGTTATTCTTCGTCAATCATGCAAATTCAAATATAAACAAAAGTTTTCCTCCTCTAGAAATAGAAAAATATATTCTTGGAAAAATATCTCAAAAGTTTTGTCATCATGTCGCAACATTTGCCGTGACGTGTAGTCATGTAGTGTTGAGCAGAGGGTATCAGATTGGGACAGAGTGGTGTTAGGTAATAGGATGCGTGCAGTGCAGCACGTGATTTTTAAGATTTTATTTGGAAGATTATTTTAATGCTTGTAGTTGCTTCCTATATGTAGTTGCAATATGCAAAGAGATCGCACCCAGAAAAGAAAATCTAATCGTAAGACGGCGATAAGCTCATTCATCAGGTGACTTTAAAATGACTACGAGTCAGTACATTCGAATTTCGAATAACTCGTTTCTGCGTGCGTCATCGTTTAGTTCTATTCATTAGCCGTGTGTCGAATGCAAAGACTCATTCCTATTCTCATTCATTTTATTACATAGGACATGATTACTCACTAATTTCACAAATTTTCTGAGACTCTTTTTTGTGGATTACTTCGTTATCTCTGCTCGTTTTGTTAGTTGACCTTTCGCAAATGTCTGACAAACGATTGAGAGTAATAACTGTCATAAGAAAGCTTTTCAATTCGCATTTCGAAACCTAGATTTGATTCGAAAAACAAGAGAGAAATTCGACAGTACGTACTCGTATATGTTGTGCGTGCAATTATCATCATATTTTGGATGTCTATGCTTGATTGTCAGCGGATCATCACGCGTTTATCTTCATTTACTCTCAAAACTTCAACTTAATCTCCTGGAACTCTGCAAATATGTAACTCGTCGTTTATTTTATTGTAAAGAAACTGCATAATCTTTGCATGAGTTTGGCAAAACTTATGCTTAAAAAGTAAAATAACAGCGCATGCGTCAAATTTTTGTGTGACATGCAGGAAAATGCCTTCAATGCATTCAAAGAATATTTGTAGCATGGTTTTTCCAACAAGATTGCAGCTCGACCTTTATTTCTATATTCATGATGGCTGTCTTCTCTGCTGCCCTTAGGCTTTCTTTACTATCACTCTATCCCGGCCCGGGGCCCGATCACTCCAAAAAATTGGAGGTGTGTTCACAACACGACTTTCTTTTACATACGGGGCCGGAATTTTCAGTAAATATATTTTTTTTTTTTTTTTTTTTTTGTAATTTCTTTTGCACTTAAAAAATTTCTCTTAAGTGATCGCTCCAAAAATTGTACAAAAAGTTTTGTACATCGGAGATACACAGGTGTCTAAAATGAATTGTAAAATATTTTCAATAGAGCCACCGAGACCCGAGGGGCCCAAAATTTTAATAGAAGTGTTGTCATAGAAAATACACATGTATCCAAAGTTTGAATAAAATCAGGCTTTAGGAAATTAAGGTTAAAAATTGATCACAAGATTTGGTATGCCAGTCCGCCAGCCACGGGCACGCGTAGTTAATTAGACAATTTACTTCTCGCGACCATTTGTGCTGCGCATGTTAATTTTTGGACACAAATGGAAGGGACCCACAGTTTAAGGCCGGATCCGAACGGCGAATTGAAGCTTTCCGTGACAAGGTATTACTCTCGGAACGTTCGTCACCCATTCGCTTGAGGTGGGACACCGTTAAAAATTTGTTGCTGGGATTCGAACCTGAACCTCCTGCTCAACAGCCATGTGCACTTCTACTGAGCAACGGCGCCCACCAAACGACCACGAAAGAAACCCTCAAAAGCCTCAGTACCTATTCCCGTCATGCGACCGGAATTTTCGTAACTCTCAAAAATTATAGCCCCCTCTTCTCATCAAAGAAGTGGCACTTCAAAATCACTTGTCTTATGTTGCAAGTTACATGGTTTCAGGTGCTGGAGCTGTTAAAGACCCAATTTTTTCTTGTCTCCTAGACCACTCTTGAATGTAGTATGTATATAGTATTTAAGCGGATTCCATTGGCCGGATCTATATTCCAACAGCAATGGGTTAATCGTAATTTATTTAATTTAATTCAGTTAACGCGTGCGTGCGCTACCTTGGTACTTGACACCGGCGGCCCTCATTCGCAATTTACCATTTATGTATCGTGTGTAGATGTATGTATGGTATGCTGTGTCAGGTGCGGTCGCTGGACGGCGCTTGTGCTTTTGTTTACTTATTCCAATTAAGTCATAAGCGCACACACAAAATGTGTAACTTGTTAGTGTTTTGTTGTTCGGTCTAAAACCACCCTTCCTCCTCTGACAAGCCAAGACGATCAAACATCAAATTGCTTAACTGCGTACAGCGTCAGCGCCAACTTCTCTATTTAATCCAAAAGAATTTAATCGCAATTTCACTTTATGATATGGCGGCGCTTGCTCCTGCCAATGTGCTCTCCCGCTCGCACACACACTTGCTTTCGTAGTTTTAATTCCGCATAAATTAAATTGTGCTGTCGACAGCCACGCTGATTGCCGTGCCGTGTGACTGTGTAAGTGTGTAGACAGAGTAAAACGACAGCGCATAGCACAACATGGAAACCAGCTGTTTCGAAATTCGAACAAAGATTTTTGCGTTCAATATTGGTTGCTTGGTTGCGCACTTTATTTTGTTGTGGTATCTTTTTTTTTTATTGCTGTCCTACTGGAGCCATTTGATAAATGAAAGATATAGTGGTAGTTAGTCACTAGAAACAAAAACTAAAACTAACAAAAACCGCAAATGCGCAACTTTAAACATAGCCAGACAACAGACTGACTAACGACGAAGTTCGCTAGAGGCTGTGACTGTTGCTGTTACTGGCGTTGTGCGCGTCAGGTAATCATCGTCTGAGAATTGTTTTGTTGTAGGGATTTAAGGGGTTGGTCTGAAAAAGGGATTTAAGGGGGTGGTCTGAAAAAGTTTCGACCCAACAAGACATTTTTTTTTAAAAGTTATTTTATTTTTGTAAGTGAATCTTCTTTTTGTAAGTGAATCTTCTTTGTTTGGCGGTGAGGAGAAAATTTAGTACGGTATCAATACTGATTTTGTTTTGCGATTTTGAGTTACATTATTAGTCGCATTATTCTTGTTACATTTGAGGGTCTTTTGAAGATATTTTAGAGGGTTTTTGAGGGTCTTTTGGTTCTTTAGGGGTCTCTTGAGGGTCTTTTTGCCCCACAACATCTAAGAAGTTTCACAGCGACCGCGCGTAAAGATTACAGGCACTGTTTTTTCTACATAGTCTCCTTGTAAGTATACATACTTCTCGCAACGATGCTCCGATCTCTTAAAAACACGTCCAAGTAGTATTCGGCGTGGGTAATCTATGAAATAGGTCCGACCTCACAAACAGATAATTTGGCAAATATTAACAAGAGGTTCTAAGTACCAGCAGCCCTGCCCTATTTATTTGCTGAGTTGTCTAAGCATAATACCCATCGATGAAGTAAAATACCGTGGGGTCGGGCGAGCTTCCCGGAGCTTTCCGGAATCGTCCTTCCTCACATACGTGCCAACAATTCTCCGTAAGACTTTTCTCTTGAACGCGGCTAAGAGGTCAGAATGCTTTTTGCTAAGCACCCAAGTCCCGGATCCATATGTACGTACTGGTGTGACCAATGTCTTATATACCAGCAGCTTGGATGTTAAGGTTAAGTTCCTGGATTTTAAGAGCCTTGACAGACTATAGTATTTGAACATATTCATAGATCGAGTAGGTGGATCTCTTTAGTTCGACGATCGCTTAGCACCATTTGGTAAACTTATCGTCATTGGTTGCAGGTTGTTGACGTCCCGAAATTCATCGTCTACGAAGTTGGTCGGTTCACAAACACACTCTTGGCTGAAGAGAAACATCATATCCGCTAAGGATATGCGTATATTCTCGGATAGCCAAACTGCACTGAAATCTCTGGAATCAGTCTCCACAAATTCAGTTCTAGCCCTTAACTGCCGATCATCTCTCGTGAAGATGGCGGAGCAGTTTTATATCCACCTGTGAGACATTCCGGGTAAATGTATGGCTGACGAACTCGCCAAGCAAGAAACTGCACTACCCTTCTCAACTGAATATGATTCCATAGGCATACCAATCGCTACATGCAAACTCTTGTTAAACCGGGTATGCTAATGTAAAAACTAACTGTAGGTTGTCAAACGGTACAATTTGCATAGCGCCAAAGCAGATCTTGCCTAAGCAAGATCCGAAACGCTCCAAGTGTTTGATTTCTCAAAAAATATCGAACATCGGTGCTATTGTAGGTGTTATCACTGGACACTGTCTCATAGGCAGGCATGCAGCGAGACTTGGAGTCTTCTCGGATGAGAAGGAGGAGAAGACCATCGTCCATCTCTTTTGTACTTGTCAGCCCTCTTCCAAAAGCGTAGACTCCATATGAGAGCTTTCTTCTGCAACGACACTAATCGAATCGAATCGAATGGAACGACATTTTTCTTGATCCGTGTGGTATCACAATGCATCATTACTGGTCTAAGTGTGACAGCCTAACCTAACATAAGGCCCGCCAGAGGAACCAAGAAAGGGGATTTAAACTGGGATCAGTCGCTCACTCTCTCTTGAATGAAATCTAGGCCCTAACAGAGGTCGAACTTCAGGATGGAGTCCTGTAAGGTCCGCCAGAGTCCTGAAATCGAAGTGTCTCTACACCTAACAAGGGAAAATCTCACCCTATCAAGATTTTTTGGGTTTCGAGATGGAGTCCTGTAAGGCCCGCCAGAGTCTCGAAACCAAGAAAGGGGATTTAAACTGGACTGACTAACCTGATTATAACGCTGATCAACGTTGGTTGTCCCGTATCCCGTCGCCAAAATTCCTCCGTCGTCGGCTTCGTTACCAAGTTTGGTGTTGGATATTCCAGGGTTTTATTTTTAGCTTCCGGCCTGAGGTGTTTACTTCTCCTATTTGCAGTTGGTATTTCTGGGTTACTAGCCAGTGTCTATACTATACTATACTATTTTTGTCGATGCCGTCCGTGTGAATGGTGTGTCGTGTCACTGATCTCGCAAGAAAGAAGAAAGAGAACAATTCTTTTATAAGATTTGCCTCTTGGCCGACTTTTCAGCCTTACAGCTTTGCAGCTCTCTCTCTAGTTATTGTTGTTTCTCCTTCGGTTGTGCGTCGTTGGTTGTTTGGAAATTTTTCATTCCACATTTTGCTACCTCCGTACTTCGCTTGTGCGCACGCTGCGTTCGCGGTGTTGCTATGCTGGATTTCTTTGCATGCATGTGCTGTGTTGCTATGCTGGCTTGGTTAGCATGCATTTGTTCTCAATGAGCGTTGCGGGATTTTTCTTCATGTGTGCACAGTGCATGCAAGACGAAAGTTTGACGTTAAAATTTTCTTCATTACAAACTTAACTACTTGCATTTTACAGAATTTCTCTCAGTTGTCAAATTTTCGCACCGAATGTCTCACTTCTTTGACACCTTGCTTAATCCCACGTAAGTTAACGAACATTTGACGAAACCGACCAAAAGCACCATTATGGTATCAGCATACGAATTGAATGTAATGAGTCGTTCACGTCAGCTAAGGCCCTTATTAGTCATAATTATCGTGGCGTATATGACAAACTCATTTTGGGGAAAACCCCTAATATTTTGGAAAATAAAAGAGACTGGGGAGCTTATAACACCTCAATCGAAAGAAGATTTGCTACGTAATATCCTATTAAAAATAGGGAAGACTTGAGCGGTTATTTTTTTTAATTCTACTTGGGCAAACCTACATATACGTAAATGCGATTTCCCAACATCGTCCAAATGACGTACCAACAAAACAATTCTCGGACGACGTAATGTTATTTTTGTGAACATTTCTACAAAATGTAAAGTGGCGAGTGTTTGTGTGTAATTTCAAATGCGTAAGTTAATAAAATTAGAAATGATATCTTTTTGCAACTACGAGTGAGGAGGTAGGTACTCGTATTATGTAGGAAAAGTGGCATAAAAAGCGGAAGTCGATTTTGCCTCGCCATTCGATTTGTCTGCTCCTGATGCTTATGACGCTGTAGTCAGTCTGCAGTACTCGCAATGTTCACTGTCTTTGCCAGTTCAGTTCGCTTCGCTTGCTTGCTTTGTGGCGGCGGCTGGCAACTCTCAAAACGCTTGACAATTTGCCATAAACGCAATTTTTTTTATTTTTTATTGCTTTCGTATGTATTGCGATGTTTGCATCTTCAGTTCACTTTGAAGTCTGGTTTTTTTTTAAACATAAAACAATGAGTTCTCATTTTGGAGTGATGTAAATTTTAGAAATTCAAATGATGAAACATTGGGTGTCCTGCTGCTAAAAGGGTCCTTTCGAAGCGTGGACAATTTAAAAGTTCGTTTTTAAAAACGGTATAAAATGAGTATATATCAAATTTTTTGTTGGAAATTATTTCTATTATGAAGGTTGGAGTCTCTGATGTAAGAATTAATTCATATGGCTCCCTGTGCTGGCCTTACAGTAAGCCATCCTGTGAGTTCAGATTTCATGAACTTTTTCGATAATTTTGGCGCCTATCTCGCGATTAACAGTCACAATGTTATGTTTTAAAGCTGGAATCGTCTCTGGATTATCCGCATAGCATCTATCCTTAACGGCACCAGATTGAAGCTCCGCGCAGGCCAATTGACTTCTCCAAAACGGCGGATTATTCGGTTGCCAAATTTGACGCGCAAGAGATCGATTGTCAGTCAGCTTGCATGGAATGTGGCGCCATCTTGTTGAAATCAAAGTTCGTCGACATTCATACCGTCGATTTGAGGCCTTAAAAAGTTTGGCTTTGTAACGGTTGCCATTGACGGTAACGATGTTTCGAGAGCGCAGATGCTTTTCGACCAAAATAGACGTCATTATCAAGCTGGTCTATGGCATGCGCAGTCTGTCTGTCTCTCTATCTAGATGTCTCTCTCTGTCTAGATGTCTCTCTCTTTCTCTATGTCTATCTCTTTGTCTGTGTCTGTTTGTCTCTGTCTGGCTCTCTCTTTCGCTCTCTCTCTTTCCATTTTCTCTCTATCTCTCTGTAGCTTTCATTCTCTCTGTATCTCTCTTTCTTTGTTTGTCTCTCTCTGTATGTTTTCTTTGCCTTAATTCTTTGTCTTTTTCTGTCTATTCTCTGTCTGTTCTCTACCTGTCTATCTCTGCTAGTCTCTGTTTCTCATCCTGTCTATCTATGTTTGTCTTTGTTTCTCTACCTGTCGATCTCTTTTTGTCTCTTTTTCTCTGCCTGTCTATCTCTCTTTGTCTCTATTTCTGTACCGGTCTATCTCTGTTTGTCTCTGTTTCTCTGCCTGTCTATTACTGTTGTCTCTTTTTCTCTCTATATCTATGTTTCTGTCTGTTTCTCTCTATAGCTCTCTTTAGCTTTTTATATCTCTGTTTCTCTCTACGTCTACGTCATATATGAATCTATCCTTTTGATTATTACACCACTTTTTCCGTTGCCAAAACTGGGTCAAATGGCAGTGCATTGAATTATTAATGCAGAGTTAATATTTTGGTTGGAAATGATAATGATTTTGCGGCTATTCTCCCTTCTTGTATATCCCTTAACTGCCGAGATTTTGATTTTAACGTCAATGGGAATCAGAAGAAGAAGCGAAAAAAACAGCACAAAATCAGACACTGGGTGGGTGTGGAAATTAAACAAAATCCAAGAGAAGAGTAACAACAAAGTGCCTTAATGCGTAGTTTAACGACCTGTAAAGTGAACTTTGGCGTATTAGTGACAGCAAAGTCGTTGTTGGTAAATTTGTAACAGCAACGAGTTGGGTTGCAAGAAGAGGGGAAAAGTAATTATGGTGTCAGTGAACTTACACAAACAACGAGTTGCTGGTGGGAGACGGCATTCGAGTATCATCCATTTGATGGAAAATTTCAGGGGGAGTATCAGTTAAAGATTTTTATTAATTTAATTTATTTTTCCGTAAGTCCTCAAAGTTAAGTAAATTATGGCATTAAATGGATGGTGGGAGAGGTGATTGCTCATAAACTAGAGCAAAGTAAAAACAGGAGTTGTTTGAATGGCGAGTAAAAAGAAAGAGACGGAGTTCTTTATTTATTAAGAAATAATTTAAAGTCATTTGACATAAGGAAGGGCGCGTTGCGGTTTTAAACAACACTTTTCTTATTCGCAATGCAACTTTTCTTAATTTCTCCTCCATAAAATCTGACTGTCTTTTTTTAATAAAATTTTCTTTTGCAAAATTTAATTGCAGGAACACCATCTGCAGCGGGCAATATGTACAGGACTGATTATACCAACGCCGGAGGTGTTCTCAACCGATCAGGATTTTTACGACAGAAGTTATCCACCAAATTACAAAATGCCACGTCAGATGATTCACATGCAACGTAAGTAGATGAGGGACGGACGGACACAAGGACGAACGGTTAAACGAACAGATGTAGAGATGGTCTAAACGACTGACGGACGGAAGGACAAACGGAAGGATTGATGGAAGGAAGGATGAAAGAACAAATGGAAGGACAGATAGACAGACTGACAGTCAGACAGATGGACGGACAGACAAACGGCCAAGCTGACGGACGGACGTCGAAACGGTCGAACGGATATACGTTCGGCCATGCGGCCGGACGAATAGGCTGTCAAACAGACAGACTGACTGACAGTTAGTATTATTTAGTTGACATTTTTGTTGTGATCTAAATTGCAGCCCTCGGCCTGGAGCAGGACATACCCGATTACGATATGGACAGTGCCGATGAAATGTGGGTGAATCAACAGAGTCGACGGCTCGATGGATTGACATCATTGAAATTTGAACAGATGATGGATCGCCTGGAGAAGAGTTCCGGTCAAACGGTGGTCACACTGAACGAGGCCAAAGCGCTGCTCAAGCAGGATGACGAAGTCAGCATAGCTGTCTACGATTATTGGCTGAATAAGCGCTTGAAAATGGTACTTCACCTTGTTCTTTGTCATTTGTCCATCACTAATTCTCTCCATTTATCCTCATTCTCCACCACATTAGCAACATCCGCTGATACTTTCAGTCAAGACCGAAAATCGGCCCGGTACCTCAGCAAATAACCCGTACTTAGCGTTTCGCCGACGCACTGAAAAGATGCAAACGCGAAAGAATCGCAAAAATGATGAGACGTCCTATGAGAAGATGCTTAAGTTGAGGTTTGTCATTGTTGTTGTTAATCTATAAAACTATAACCACCTAACTGTTTGCTTTGCTGCTATTTACAGGCGTGATTTGTGTCGAGCAACGACGGTGCTCGAGATGGTCAAACGACGGGAGAAAACCAAACGCGAACAATTGCATTTATCGATTGAGATCTTTGAGAAACGTGTACAGCTTCGTGACTTCAGCGGTAGTCTGCTGTCGGAGCTCAGTTCGACGATAAAGAACTACAAAGAAAGGTATGTCAGCGGCAGGCGGCATACTTTTCGGTTTTCCCCCCAGTTTCTGATCTCTTTGTTGTTATTGTTTATGTTATCTTTAGGCCAGCATTTGCACCATTATATACAAACCAATACTCACATCATTCATCATCTGTATCGTTGTCGGCCACGACGCCAACAGCGTTGGGCGGCGGCGTGAGCTCCAGCCATCATATGAGTGGCGGTCACGCTGGAGTTGGTGTCGGTGTTGCTGCTGGCGGTTTAATGTCGTTCGCAACAGCAGCCGGCAACAACAACAACACATCATCGAGTAGTCATCATTATTCGTCGACGTCACAGTACCTGAATTCGTCGAGTCTAGCTGTTGGTAAGTTTTGTGTTGTCATCTAAACAATTAGCTTACCACCTTTTTTTTCACTTACCAACATTTCCCATTTTCATTTATTCCAGATTCAATCAATGCTAGCGCAAGTAGTGGTAGTCGAAAAGAGAAAAGACAATACAAGAAGCGTAAACATAAATTGCCACGTGATAAGAGCAATCAGCAGCAACGCTCGTCGCATCAGTATTTGTCCGCATCGTCCTCATCATCAGCGGCGCAGGCTGCAGCCGCGGCAGCAGCAGCAGCGGCAGCCTCATCATCATTATCGGCCGCGACGACGGCGGCTGCTTTAATTGCTCATCAGAGTTCATCACCTGCCGCACTAGAGTCGGCCCTCGAAACCGAAGAGGAAGATTTCATGGGCATCAATAGCAATCAGAATCTCGGTTCCGATGGCGAAGAGGAGGGCGTCTTTGCATTTAGACGAAGCAAAAACTGCGACTATCATAAGGTGAATATAAAGGCGGCGGTGGCGGTCCCGGACCCCCTGGACTTGTCGTCTCGTCTTTGCTTCTACTTGTCATGTATTCAATTTCAATGATTGAACTGTTTCCTTCCTCTCCCCTTTTCATCACATTCAGCCACTTGCGACGGATTATGGCAATTGGCCATGGGAATCGAAAAACGACCATGGTTTTGGTGACACCAAGTACCGTTTTACGCTTACGTCTATCAAGCATCCGAGGTATGTTCAAAATTCCATATTTTCATCTTATATTTTATTTGTTATAATTTATTATAAGAAGCAGCAATGGGGTAAAAAATGCAAGTATTGGTTGGGGATGTTTATGGAAATTGTACCGATGATGTCAGTCCCATCTGCTGGAATCAGTATATAGCTAGCTAGTATTCACATATTGCGTTTAATCGGCCTTTGTCTTAATTAAGCCGCGAGAACCAACCAACAACAATCCGAGACAGTGCTTCCGTAATATAGAAAACTGTCGACTGTCTTGTACTGCTGCTGTCCAGCATTTCTAACTTGAAATGTTAAGGGTTTTCAAATTTTGAGCCATAGGATGTGCATCCATAATTCGTTGCGAGAAAGAAAGCAAATATCGTCAGTGTCGCTTAAGTGTTTTACATGCCATAGTCCAATTTATTCCACGGGCTTTACTTGGACCATCACTTCTTATTCATAAAATTCCTCTCGGTTTCGGAGGTTGGAAACTATCGTTTTTAACGTTTGTTTATTCTTTACTCCAATTAGTAACCCCGCTGTTGAGAGATCGAGCCACTCTCTCAGATTTGCTATGATGTGGTCGACACAGAAGGATCAAGTGCGGAAACCTGCTTGTTCGTCATCGAGTGAATCTTGCAGATGTTCCTTAATTCGATCAAGTACTACTTTGGCTATTACTTCTGCAACTGCAGGAAGAACGCAAATGCCTCTCCAGCTTTCGCACTTCATAAAACTACTTTCCTGCCTTCCAAGCTCTCTCTACAAGAAGATATAAAAGCTCTGCTGATTTCGTTGAAGCAGCATGCAGAAGCTCTGCGGTTATACCATCTAGTCCTACCGACTTTTTGTTCTTTAGTGCGCTGATCGCGGTAGCGATCTTATATTTACTGGGATTTGAGGTGCGAATTCGGGAAATTGTTACTTCCGGCAACTCCGTTTGATTTTGGTGCATATCGTTGGCAAATACACGGTTAGGGACCATAGAGAAAGGCTCCTTCCATCGCTTGAGCTGATCCACATCTGAAACGAGTACGGCACCATCTAAGCTTTTCACCGGATGTTGGCTGGAACGGTTACCACCTGTCAGCTCTTCTGTAATTCTGTAAACAGTTCTGCTATCGCACCTGCTCGCTGCTTCCTCTGTTTCTGAAGCCAGATTGTTAATATAATTACGTTTGTCACGTCTTACACTACGCTGTACTTCTCTTATTTCGATACAGGGACTCTAGCTCGATCCTCGCTGCTGCTGGGGTATCTACAATACGGGCTTTAAATAGATTACGTTCTTCAATCCACCTCCAGGTATCCTCGGGAAGCCACGTGCTGTGAAACATTTTTCACAGCCTTCCAATGTTCTTGAATGGTTGTCGGCAGTGAGCTGCTGATTGCTTCCACTCCATGCGATAAATGATCCCTTAATTGTTGGCGTACTGAGGGGATCTTTAGCAAGTCGATGTTATACCTAGGCATTCGGATGATATTGCGGAGTCTTTGAAATGATGCAGTACGTAACTGGACTGTAGCTACCATAAGGTGATGATCTTGTACCATACCTATGTCGGCTCCTCGTCTGATTCGGACGTCTAAAAGAAAGCTCTGAAAACTTCGTCTGATCGCCACATGGTCGATTTGGTTGGTTGATAATTGCCTGTCAGTTGACACCCAGCTGACTTTGTGCCAGGTCTTAAGCTCAAACATGGTGGTGTAAGGTGGTTGGTGTTGCAGAAATCAACAAATCTTTCACCATTGTCATTTCGTTCGCCGAGGCCGTGTTTCCCAATTACATGCCTGAGTCCTTCATTGTCGTTGCCTACCTTGGCATTCAAGTCCCCCATCACGATGACGATACTCCGTTCGGCGTTGCATTGAATACAGGGGCCTTACCACCGACTCCGCCGGCGTTCGTTGTTATTTGCTTATTTATTTCCGCTTCTCCTATTAGTACCGCACCACAAACAACGCAACGCTACAAGCGAATTTTTGTGCACTGACTTATCACTGTCAAATATTGAAGTTTAAGGTTATTATAAAAAGTAAACATTGAAATTCACAACATGGATTCGATTGCCCATTATTTTATGCAAAGCGATAGCGAAGATGAGCTTGATCGGAGAAGCGTAAGAGCCACTTCGTCTCCTCTTACTCTTCCGGAAACAACGTTAGTATAAAATTTCTGATGTTTTACATTTTGTTACATTTATTTTTTATAATAGATTTAGGCAATTATTTCGGTTATCAAAAGAAGCTTTCGAATATGTATTGGAAGAAATATCGGGAGATTTTAAAATAAAAAACAGCAATTGCATTCCACAAATTACAAAATTGCGATTGATTTGTATTGGAAGATTACTTTTTTGTTGACCTAAAATAGTAGAAAATACATTGTCATTATTAATAATATAATAATTAAGAATTGTTTTACACAATTTATTATTGAACACCTTAATTTCATTATCAAAATTATGTACTTACATTTTAACAATTACAATTAACAATTTACAAGATCACAAATTATCAGCGAACAACAACGGTAATGTCAGGCGAACAACAACGCCATGAAATACAAAGCGTTTATAGTATCGCTTGTCATCGAAAATTAACGAGTTCGTTTTTTTATAGTACCGAATTATTTTTAATTTACGCCTATAAGCGTTCATTTTTACGATTATCGCTTTTTGTAGTAAGAAATTCGAAAAAGCGAATCAGCAACGAACGCCGGCGGAGTCGGTGGTAAGGCCCCAGCGCTAAGCTGATTGTAGAAGTTGTCCTTCTCATCCTCAGTTGAGGGATTCGTTGGGGCATAACACCGTATGATCGTGACGCACCGTACTCTAGTCCGAAATCTGGCCGATAAGATCCTCTAACGATGTGGGTGCCAGGAAATTAGGCCTCTGCGTGCTGTTGGCGTTAGCAGCAGACCCACTCCAGATTCACGGGAACTGCCGGAGCAGTGTTACACGTTGGGGATTGGTACTCTCCCGCGTCGAACCATCTTACTTCACTCACTCCCAGTATGTTCAAATTATATCGAAGAAACTCACGTTCCAGTTGAAGACATTTTAAGGTCCTTCACTCCCTGAGTCAAGGAGCGTCCTCACATTCCAGAAACCAATCTTAGTCCGGGTACAATAGAAAAAAATGGTAATTATTCGATCATTACTTATCCGAGACGTTGTGTCGGTTTCAGTAGCGGGCATTTTTCGGTACCGCGGGGTGCTAACCCATGTTACCTAGACTAAAAGCGCTAGACCGTTCGCAATTGCAATTTTAGCCTACATATATAAGGATTTATACACATAGTTGCCCGGGGACCACCACTAGGAGGTTAAGCAAACACTACATCACGAACTTGATGTTGCGCTACTGGCTCAAACCAAGTTTTGAGCAGTCAGTAGTTTCCCGATCAATCGCAATGCAGATCCCATCCCATCCCAGCACCATCTCTTGCCCAGACCGATTATTTTTCACTCGTAAGTAGGACTTAATAGCCAGAGGTTAGGGGTTGGTGGTGGATCATCATTTTATTCCCAATTAAGTGAATTGTTGCTTCTTGAAATTGTTTTGTGTTCCAATTCATTAGTAAGTTATTCAAGTTTCTAAATTGTTGTTGTAATATTTTCAGACCTCGCTGTATTGGATTTGCTCGCCGACGACTGGGACGTGGTGGTCGAGTTCTTCTCGATCGAGCGTCAACAAATTTGGATGATTTCTGGTCACAGCTGGACTACACAATAATGGAAAGTTGCAATCGCAATGAAATGGCGGCCGCATCGTCGACGACAACAAACAAAAGCAGCCAGACGATGACGACGACGATGAAATCCAATCAATCGACGGCGCAGGCAACAGTTGCAGTCGAACCCCCATCGGTGGTTGTTGATATTCCATGTGTTGTTGGTCTGGTAAAGAATTCAATTAAAATTGAAGCAGATGCAGCCGCAGTAGCAGCAGCAACATTGACCACCAACAGAACGACAAATACAACAACGGCGAGTAGTCACAAGCTTAATTCACGTTATCACCCGCGTTTAACAACCACAATAGCAGCAAGTACGTCGACGCCGCTGACAGCAGCAGACAATGGCGTCGACGCAGTAGCTGTTATTGAAGAGGAGGCGCCGGATGACGACGACGACGACTATGATGACGAGGACGATGAGAATATATCCCGCGATCCTTGCTACATTTCGGCATACAAAATGGAGCGTTGTCGTCGTCGGAGCAAAAAGCATCAGTGTCCAACGTTGAGGCGTCGTAAGTTGAATAACATCAACAGCAGCAGCATCAATGGAAGTCAGGCGACGGTGCTGCATAACAACAACAACCGGAGCAACAACAAATACAACAGCAACAGCGCGAGCATCCATCGCATGCTGCTGCAGCGCTTATCGAAAACAATTGAAACTAATAGTATTAACAATATTAGTAATTATTTACTAAGCGAAAAGGTTAAGCGTGAAAAGCTAAATGGAGATGACACCACGACAATGACCGCTGCCGTTGCCCCATCTGCCAACGGTGACACTAGAGTGGCAGATATTGTTAATGAGTGCACCATCGGCTGTAGCACTTTAGTGGAGCGCACCAGTAACGGCAGCAATCGAACGAACAACAACATGATAAACAATAACAATAGTAATAATAATAATAATAATATTAGTAATAGTAATAGTAGTAGCAGTAGTAGTACTAGTAGTAGTAATCATAATAATAATAATTATATTAACAATAATACTGTTAGCGATAAATTTAATGTGATAAAGAATGAATTAGTTACGATAAAGCAAGAAGCTATCGATTCGGCGACGGCGGCGGTCACATCTGCTACAGCCGATGATTCCAATGAACCGCTGAGCAGCATCCAGTTGTCAGCGGTGGCGGCGGCGGCGGCAACAGCGGTGACAGCGACAACGACGGCAACGACGACATATTCAACCATGCTGCCACATCCGGCGCCGCCTCCTCCTGCATCCTCTAACAACATCTTAGACGATGATAGCGTCTCGCTGGCCCGTTTGAGTAATTTCATTAATGCAAGGCGCCAGTACAATGAAACTGTTGCTTCCGGCGCATTTGTTTGTAAGCAGGAGCCGATGGAATGTGATACTCAGGAGGTGACAGCGCCACCACCGCCAACGAATGGGATGAATGTTGTCAGTTGTGTGGACAGCGGCCACACATTGAACAAAGTCGAGGATGTTATTCGATTGAATAACATTCGAAATCGGATAAAGACGGAGGAAGACATACCGCTTCCGCCGTTAATGAATAGCGTTGATAATTTTACCGATGATAATGCCGACTACTGTTTGGGTGGACTGTCGCCGACGTCCAGTCAGCGGCTGGACATTTGCAATGAGCTGCTGAGTGAGATCCGACGTGATTGGTTACATTTTCGACCGAAAACGCCATCACCGCCCACCGTGGACATTGATGACGTCAACGACGATTACCACAGTTGTCCGTTGCTTAAACATCCAGCGGTCGACTGGTCCGAGCAGACACCAATTGCCATTGAGATGCAGCGGCTTGAATGCAGCACAAAGTCTCCACCATTACCACCAGCACCACCATTATCATCACCATCATCATCCCTATGCCGGAAACGTTCATCACAACCATCAACCACAAGTCATAATCATCTGTGGGACGCGATTAGTGACGATGCACTCTTTGTGACGAATCCATTCGCGTATGTTGATCTGGAGCCGGACACGCAAATCCTGCAATCAGTGTATGCGCCAAAGATACCCAGCAAATCGCCGACTATGGATGGAACGGCGGCCGGCAGTGGTGGTGGTGGTAACGCAAACAGCAGCAATTCCAATTTGGGCATTGATTTCAACTTGAGCGGCGACAGCCTCAACGATATGAACTTCTCGCTGGGCGAGGATGACAATGAGAATATGTTGGACAACATATTGCAGGAATGCCAAATCGATGACTTAAAAACGCTGAATCAGACGACCAACTTTTGGAATGGCATTCTTGACGATGGACCAAACGAGGTGGAGGCAGGTCTTCTCGATTGCATAGATGAGAAGAAGCCTCTGCTGATGGAGTTGACCAAGGAGGGTGGTATGTTGTCGTCGTCAAAAGGTGATATGGTTGGCATAGACGATGATGACAAGGACACGAAACAGAATATCCTTAAAGCGGCGGACGAGGCCTTTGACAAGGTGGACAGCGACGCATATCGATTTGGCAGTTCAAAGTTCTCCATCGCAAATCGACTGCTGGATGAGAAATTCTTCAAGAAGGAGGAACCCAAGCCGGAGCCAAGTGAAACGATAAAAATTGAGCCGCCAGATGAGATTTTAGCGTCGCCGCCACCACCACATACGCTACTTGCACCACCAGCATCGCAAGTGGTAGTTGTTCAACAGCAGCCGCAGCAACAGCCACCGCAGCTGCAACAACCACAACAACAACAGGCGTCAACGCATACGCAAGTTATTCAAATCATTCAGCAACAACATGCGCTGCAGCAACATCTCCAGCAGCAGCAACAGCAACAGCAGCATCATATAACCGCCGATGGAATTGCTGGATCGATTGCTGGAGTTGCAACTGTGGGAGATGTCATCACAGTGACAAATGCAGCGCCGGTACAACAGCAACAGCAACAGCAGCAGGTACAACGTAGTTTTTCTGTGCAACAGTTGCATCAGTTGAACTTGCAGCAGCAGCAGCAGCATCAACACCAGCAGCAACGCCAACAACAGCAGCAACAGCTTCTCCTGCAAGTGCAAAGAGATCTACCGACGCCCATTATCACACAATATGTTGCGCCTTCTGCTGCTACAGCAGCAGCATCCTCAGTACAATCGTTGTCTTCGTCGTCCACACGTCAGCCCACTCTAACGCCAATTGGAACAACGGCAAATCACACAATTTACACGACTACAACGGATAGCGGTGGTGGCAGTGGCCAAAAGATTTACATTCAGAAGACGTCGCTTAACAGTGGTAGCAGTGTTATGGGCGGCGGAAGCATCGTCGGCAGCAACAATCAAGTTCCTAGTAGTAGTCTTAATCAAAATGCTGCTGTGATAACGCTCTCGAATGTAAAAATGGATGGTGGTGTCAGCAGCGCTGACTGCGGACTGACTAATAATGTGACTCAAGCAACAAGTCATGGGACAAATATTCTGAGTGCGGTAGATGGTAGCGGCGGAACAGTTGGAAATGTTATTGCAGGCAATAATTCCGTTCAGATGATATCGTCGTCCACAGTACCGGGTAATGGTATTGGTAACACTGCCGCTCCTGGTATACATGGCCAGTTGATTATGGGCACAACATCGACGACGCTTTCAGCAAAACAGCTGGCACAACATTCGCAACTTCAGCAGCAACAGCAGCAGCAGCAGCAATCACAACAGACACAACAGATTCTATGGCGTCAGGTGGGTGGTATTGGCCAGAATGCCCCCACTGGAATGCTAACAGCGACCACTACGAATGATGCGACAGCAAATAAGATTGTCTGGACGAGTCGACCGGCACAAAAGAGACAGCTCAATGGTCCCGAGGGTGCAGGTAAGTTCAACAAACTAAATATAAAAAATAAAAATCCTTATTTTTCTCAATTTCTCAACAGCAATCGATAAACTGCTCCTGAATCGGAAGTTCTCACAACGAAAAATCCACATTTCCCAGCAGCCACAGCAGCAGCAGCAACATCAACATCAACAGATTCAGATTTCCAAGCAGCACCTGCAGCAATTCCAGCAGCAACAATTGCAACAGCAACAACAATTGCAGCAACAACAACAATTGCAGCAGCAGCAGATAATGCAGGATGATGATGGTTCTAACCTTAACTCGTCGGCAACAACAACGCAAATTCTCGACACTCAGCTGCAGCAGCAACAACAACAACAACAGCAACAACTGCAACTGAATACTTCGCAACTGCAAAAAGTTCAGACACAAACCGGGAAGGTCATAAAAATGTCATCATTTCCGCTTTTAGTCTCGGAATTGAATGTGCAACAACAGCAGCTGCAAAAGCAGAACTCAGCAGCGATTGCAGCCAATCACAATTACAGTCTCCAGCCAACGGCGATGATCGCAACAAGCCAACAACAACAGCAGCAGCAGCACGGCAACAAATTGATTCTCAACACATCGGCGGGTGGTGGCGTCACGACAAATTTTACAATATCAACCGCTTCAACGTCACAGGATTTGCAGCAGCAGCATCAGCAGCAGCAGCAAAATAAAATTCACTACAAGGATTTGCAAAATTCAAATCTAAAAGTTAATTTTGTGTCAACGTCTGGCAGTATTCAGCAGAGCAATATTATTGTCGATTCGAAGACAGCGCAAGCGGCAGTCGCCGCCGCACAACAGCAACAGGTGACAATTCTCAATAAAACAACACAACAGCAACATCTACATCAGCAGCAACAGCAGCATCACCACCATCACCACCTACAACAACAGCTCGTTCAGCAGAAATTAAAACGCGATCGCATTCTAAATATAATCGGCGCTAGTGGAGCTGGAATTGCTACATCCTCATCCACCGTGGACAGTGGAACAACCACCACCACCACCAACACCGGTGGAGGAGGACAGCCGCCTCCTGATAACAACAAACGGGTCCTCTACACCAGTTTATTGAACTTAAAATCGCTGCACAAGAACAACTCTGGACAAATGCAAATGCAGATCACACCCGGAATGACGCATGTTCTGCGTGGACCGCACACTGTTCAACGCATTGGCAATAACCAGACGATTTTTACAAATATGCGAGCGTTACCAATAGCCAATAGTAATGCTCAGCAGCAGCAACAGCAGCAGCAGCAGCAAGTGATTGCTGCTTCCTCGCCAGTGATAGCAGGAGCGGCAGGCGGCAATGTTGGTGATGTTATTAGCGTTAATGATGTTGTCGTCAAAGGAAACAACAACATGATCTCGAATGATGTTGGTGGTGGTGGCGGAATAGCTGGAGGAGGAGCGGTAAACATTGGAACAACGACAACGTCAGCTGGAGTCACGACAACGAATAATGCCAGCATTTCGATTAATCTCAATACGATAAATAGGTGAGAAAAGGAGAGATAACTACTAATGCTGCAGATTCCTTGCGGAAGAGCTGTGCCCAGTGTTGCTGCTGCTATTGCTGCTGCCACTGATATTGTTACTGTAATAGTAGCGGAATGTTATTTCCACCATCTCCTTCTTCTTCCACTCGCTTTCATGATGATGAGGATGTCGATGTTGAAGGCACTTGTGGTGCTGCTGTGGGCAAAAGTAGAGCTCACTGTTGCGTTGGCGGCAGCTTTTTGAAGTTTATAAAATACTTCATCTTCTTATCATCCATCTGGACGTCTAACCTCGTTATTGTTGTCATCGTCGTTTTCGTTGTTGTCGTGCTGCTGTGCTGCCCCGTCGCCACCGTCTTTTTGTAGTGTATAAAGCTCAGCCACAACTAATATGTTTATGTATAATTATCTCTATGTACACAATAATTAATGAATTATTAATATATAATATATATAATGTATAAAGGATAAGAAACAAAATCCAACCCATAACCTACTCACATAAAAGTTTAGCCGTCGTCTCTTTGTTGTTTGTCGTCGATTTGTCGTCAGCTTTTCTGAAAAAAAAAAAAAAAAAAAACAACAGCTATTCAGCTCTACATTTTTGTTGTAAATTCTCTTTGTCGTCGTCATTGTTGCCCTTTTGGCTTACTTTTGAATTATGATCCATATAATTCACAGTAATCACAACACAAAGAACCGATTCAAAATTAAGAGAAATCGTTCTCGCTCTCTTAAGTAAAGTGACATTTTTGTTCTCCTTGTTGTTTACAGTTCGATATCTGTCTGAAATGCAACTTAAAGCTGAAATCTATAGTCCGATGGGGGTGGGCATAAAATACAGCCCACAAAATACAAAAAAACAACAATTATGATCCACACAAAAAAACTGTAACACCAAGTTTCTCAGTACTTTCATTCGCTTCACTCATTGATATCATTAATGATAACTTGTAATTATTACTACTTTAATAACTACTTTTAATAATTTTATTATTATTAATTTTTTTAAGTTTATACAATATATATATATATATATATATATATAAAAAGAATATGCTTGAATAGTAACTTTATTTGTGAAATAATCATAAACATACAGGAAGAGAATAACTCTTTCACGCTTATTAAAGATCTTATTTTCAAGATCGCCCTAAGAAGAAGAGAAACAATAACAACAAAAACAACAACAAGAACAACCCAAACAGAATATCTGTAAATATTAATTATTAAAATGATGTAAATTGAATTTTGAAATGCATTAGGTATAAGAGATAAAGAGAGAGAAGAGAGTGATTACTCTAAAGAGAGTGAAACTCTAAAGAGATTGATTACTCTAAAGAGAGTGATCACTCTAAAGAGAAAAGAAATGAAAGAGTGATAACTGTAAAGAGAGTGATTACTCTAAAGATAGTGAAAACTCTAAAGAGATTGATTACTCTAAAGAGATTGATTACTCTAAAGAGATTGATTACTCTAAAGAGAGTTAAACTCTAAAGAGAATAGAAATGAAAGAGTGATTACTGTAAAGAGAGTGATTACTCTAAAGATAGTGAAAACTCTAAAGAGATTGATTACTCTAAAGAGATTGATTACTCTAAAGAGAGTGAAACTCTAAAGAGAATAGAAATGAAAGAGTGGAACTGTGAATAGAAACTCTTCCTGCTCGCTTGAAACTTTTGCTTATTAATAATAAATACTTTTTTTTACTTTACAAATTTAAATGTTGCTCTCTTTCTTTGTAACCATCTATCACTCTCTCTTCATCTCTCTCTCTCTTCTCCTGATATAATTTCAATCTGTCCTTCTCTTTACACTTGTGGGGAGATCATCTCAGTTTGGGTGTTTATACATTTTCGTTTTTGCGAACATTTGAATGTGTTAGATAATCAATTAATATTATATTATTATTAATTTTATTATTATTATTATTATTATTTTTATTATTATTATTATTATTATTATTATTATTATTATTTCGCTATTAAAAAAGAAAGCCCAACAATATTGTGTATACAATATGTATATAGTTATACTTACTGTATGATTTAGAAACCGACAAACAAAAACAACAGCAAAAAAAAATCTGGAAAATGGAAAAAATACAACTGCGATTAAAACGAAAAAGAAAAGAAATATT
Source organism: Nephrocerus scutellatus (assembly GCA_947095585.1). Classification (NCBI taxonomy): domain Eukaryota; kingdom Metazoa; phylum Arthropoda; class Insecta; order Diptera; family Pipunculidae; genus Nephrocerus; species Nephrocerus scutellatus. The sequence goes on along the minus strand of OX352762.1, from coordinate 111,062,080 downwards.
TTTTTGTTGCTTTTTGTCCACAGTGGAAAACCGAACGAAATGAAGACGGAGTCAGAAATTATTGCAATGAGTCGATTGTTATAGTCGAACCATGACCTGAAATTGAGACAAAGAACACTTCATTGTTCAAATAATGCAAAACTTGTATTTACTTCATAATAATACACAAGTATTAGTTGCTTTTAAAAAAGTTTGATATTTTTGTTGTGAGTTTTTTGCTTTGCTGCATTTTTCAACACAGCCATTTCTCGCAATTTTTGCAGATTCAGTATCTGTTTGAGTTTTCTTCAGCCTGTGTTTAAACAATGTATTGCAGTCTCATTCTTTATTTTTGAAATCGAAGCAATCTCCGTTTCACTCTCGTCTGAACTTTCAATGGATTCCTTATCTTGACAATTTTTACGTTATCTCCGGTCTCGCATATCCAATCCTGTATTTCGTCATTAGAAATCGGTTCACTCCGAGAAATATTAAGGCCAGTGGTTATGGATTCTACTACCGCACTTTTATTCATAATTTGAGCCCTTATTGGGCTCAAAGGTAGCTCATCTTCATCATTGCAATCACTACAAGGAGACATCAACATATTTTAGCATTTCTTTATTGAGCTAACCTGCAATCCACCCCATCCCATGCGTTAGTTAGGAGGCAAATTGCATTTCGGATAGTAAATGCCCTCACTCCCAACCAAGGGCGCCAATTGACTTTTTTTATACTGCAGCTTTTTTATTATATATTTATATTGCTTAAGGAGGACTCCCTGAGTCCTGTGCCCTTTATTAAAATTAAAAATAAAATAAAAATCGAAGGAATGTGATTTACAATGTCACATCTTTTTATACAGGGTGTTCCCTAGGTTAGATTAAGGTGGCTGTCAGCGAAACCGACACACTTAGACCAGTAAGTGTGATCCTTCCAAGACCAGTAATTGTGATTCTTCCACCTACTCGATAAACCAATTAGAGCTTCGTATGAAGAGTAGGAGACTACCAATGTCAATGCCTTTCCTTGGTTCTACGCACCGAAAGTTCCCCAATACCTATCAAGACATTGGGCCAAAGATCGTCAACACAACAACAACCAATGTCAATGTTGAAGAGATCATTAGTGTCGAAGAAGAAAACTCCCATATAGAGTTTACGCTTATGGGAGAGGGCTGAACAAGTACAGAGAAGATGGACGATGGCCTTCTCCTCCTCCTCCTCAGCCATGCAGATTCTGCACAAGTCATTCGAGAAGACTCCCATGAGACAGTGAGACATTGAGGGATTTCAGTGCAACCTGGCTATCCGAGAATATACGGATATCCTTATCGAATGGCAGTGTGCGATTGAAGCTCGCGGTCCGCTCAACCACACGAAGTCATACAACGAGAAAGCCACCTGTAGCAGCACTGAAGGACCCAAATGTCAAACTGCAATATGTATCCCGCATACAACAGTCACTCTCTGAGATACAGCCCCAAACCCTAGAGTCTAAATGGGAGAAAACAGTAAATGCGTATACGGAAGCAACTCAACTATTTAAGGTTATCCCGACAAAACAAGAAAAGAATGGATATCAGAAAGCACATGGAACGCCATTCGTGAACGCCCATCCATCAAAGCAGAGTTAAACGCGGCTCCGGGTGCCGAGCGACGCACATAAGCGCGGAAGTAAAGGGATCTGAACCGGCAAGTTGGCCGTTCAGCTAGGAACGACAAAGCGACATCGCAACACAAGCACAGCAACCCGCTGATAGTAGGCAATACAACACAGTCTACCAACTCGCTCGTAAGCTCGCCAAAAAGAAACACCACATCAACTACCCTGTTAAAGCAATAGACGTCTCTTTGATCCTTATGGAGGAACAACAATTAAACCGCTGGACAGAATGTTTTAAATTGTACTTCGCCAGGCGCGTCCATCAACCCACATATGCACCTTAATAGGCTACTTAACATCAGCGTCTATACTCCTTCGTTGGATGAGATAAGGACAACAATTCGTTCACTGCAATCAGGTAAAGCAGCAGGCAATAGCAACATATACGCAGAACTCCTTACAGACGACGTCGAGTTAACTACGCGAACATTGCATGCGTTATATCAAGATATCTGGGAATCTGAAACTATTCCATCGTCGTTAAAAGAAGGCTTAATAGTCAAACTTCCCAAGAAAGGTGATTTGTGCAAGAGGAACTACCCTGCTAAACACCATAAACAAAGTGATCTCCTCTATAATAGCTGGGCGCTTACGGAATGCGTTAGAGCCAATTTTGAGAAATGAACAAGCTGGATTTCGCCGAAACCGTTTTTGTACTGATCAAAATAACACCCTGCGCATCATTATTGAACAGTCAGTTGAGTATCGCTCTCCTCTGTATATGGATTTTGTAGATTTAAAACGCGCTTTTGATAGCGTGGGCCGAAACATGATGTGGCAGATTTTGTCTAGCTATGGTGTTCCGGAAAAACTCATTAACATCATTAAGGAGCTGTACCGCGACCCAACATGACGCGTCATTCATAACGGTAATCTTGGCTCACCTTTCAACATCTACTCGGGAGTCAAGCAAGGTTGCACCCTCTCACCATTGCTTTTCACAATTGTCATCGACTGGGTGATGTAATTAGTAACCCTTACTTCATCGGGTTTGCCATGGAATGTTTTTCACCGCTTTGACGACCTGGACTATGCCGATGATATCTGTCTCCTATCACAATTGCTAGGTGACATGGAGCGAAAATTAAACTGACTAGAACTCCACGCAAACAAAGTGGGTTTAAAAATTAACGTCTCAAAAATAAAACAACGCTAGTGGAACATGTGATCTTTCGATTGACGGACATCAGATAGAGGAAGTCGATAATTTTTGTTATTTGGGCTGCTGGATGTCAAAAAGTGGTGGTGCTGACTCGGATGTGTGCTCTCGTGTAAACAAGGCGCGATACAGTATGCTAAATAATATCTGGAACTTTTCGCAAATCCCCCGGAATCTGAAGCTAAAGATCTTCAGATCTAACGTTCTCTCAGTACTCATGTATGGCAGCGAAACGTGGAAAGTCACAGAGTCAACTGCGACGCGCCTTCAAGTCTTCGTCAACAAGTGCTTAAGGAGGATACTGAGAATAAGATGGCCGGACATTATCACCAATCAAGACTTGTGGAGAGTAACGCACTGGAATCCACAAGGAAGCCGACGATTTGGCCGTCCTAGCAAGACATGGAAAAGGACAATAGAAGAGGAAGCAAGATCCCAGTGGACAGAGTGGCGTCTCTTGAAACCTCAGGCGATAAATCGAGTTCGTTGGCGGGCGTTTGTAGAAGCCCTATGCCAAAGGAAAGAAAGAAAGATTCCAAGTTGGCTTTCCGACAATTTGGTTAAGGGAATATTAATATTTGAAAATAGTTCTGTGGTTTCACCTGATCGATTTCTACCATTCGAAGAGGTCAACCATGAATCATCATCCAGAGAGCGTTCTTGTTCCATTCCGGGATAATGTCACTGTGGTTTGTAATACTCCTGGCCGGCGTCTTCGTGGAAATTCTACGGCTGGCTTTCGTCAAACTGGGTCTTCCCGTTTACTGGCTTTCCGGCGTTACACCCTCGTGCCCACGTTTTGACTGGTACATGCCAATGGGAACACCTGGCGCGGATACTCGCTACCAAAGCTCATTCTTCTTCGGCTGTCACAATATCTTCAAGTTGGCGGGACCAACGTCCAAGCATGACAATTTCGTCCGTTGTCAAGGCATCGTCATTTGGGATTTTGGTGACCTCCGTTGGGAGGGACTCGTCTGTGAGGATCCTGGTCGGCCAAGTGATGGTCTGCAGATAGCCCGCAGCTGTGAGTATAGTTCTGAGGTTCTTTTCGGTTGTCAACGACCAGCTTACATTTTGATAAATCCTCGCCCAATAACCTGTATCCGAGAGCCTGAGTGCAAAGTTATCAAGCCGTTAGGATTAACATCCGGAAAGATCCCCGATTCCCCGAAGATACCAATGTTGATGAGGATTGGTAAATCTTGTCTATAGTTTCCGATAAATAATTAAACTCATTATTAGTGTCACCAAGTGACAAATTAGTACTACGTTACGATAAAAGGAACAAATAAACATTGAATGGTTTGAAATTTAAAATTTTAATCTGAACAGGGGTTTCTAGTTTGGAACAATAAATTTAGGAACACTAAAACAGATATTATCTCAAATAAAGAGAATAACCCCTCGATGTGGAATCAAATAGTCCATACGAGAATACCCCGGACATTCAAAGGCGTTTTACATAAACTAGGTTAGGTTAAGTCAGTCCGGGTTTTCCCCACTGATTGCAGCCAGTTTGTTTCAGTGCAGCTTACTTTGGACTCGTTACTGTCGGTTGGGGTTGCAGCTTACTTTGGACTCGTTACTGTCGTTTGGGGTCCCTTGGGTTGGCGTAGCTTGTTTCTGTTGGTTGCCTCTGCCACACAAATTGAGTGAAGAAAAGTCCTCTTTTGCTCTGATTCCTCACAGTAACCTCTGAAGAACATTTTTTATCGCATCTTGCAGCTCTTCCGGTCCGCTGATTACCTACCCTAACCATGTCTCGCTACCGATTGGTGCGTCCCATTTATTGTGTATGAGTTGCCTCCTTACTGTTAAATGGCAATTGTCTTCACCGATTAAAATTGTTGGCTGTGCACTGTTGTATCCTTCAAAATCGACATTATCAAGATACGGATATCTCTTAATTAAATTTCTCTTATCGATGGTAGATGTTTGACAATGCTTCTTCAAAAGATATGATCTAGCAGCTGTAAAGGTTCCCATGATATTTTTCGATACAAGTTGGAATTTGTCTTTAGCGATGATGTCTCCATTTGCCCACTGTATTGGTGCTCCATTTTGGCAGAAGTGTTTATGTTTATGCTTCTAAAACATAAGTTTTCGTGAGAGAATTTCGAGAGTCGATAGAATTTCGAGAGTCTAAAGAATTTCGAGTGTCGAAAGAATTTCGAGAGTCGAGAGAAGATTTCGAAATCTTACTTGTCGATCGTGGATCACAAAGCTTTCTTCTACCATAACACTTTGTCAACTCCTTAAAAGCTCTCCTACCAGCATTGTCAGGTCAGAATTCTTTTAAAATTAATTTAATTTAAAACCAAGAAAATATATTTTTACTGTATATTATATTTAATACTAAAAAAATTCACAAGATAAAAGCAATCAGCCAAAAGTATTCAAACAATGTTGGATCTTCTACTCGCAGACGAGGCCGCCATGTACTTTGTTTTGCTGTCAATTATGTGCAGCCCCAAATTTCATGCCACCCGCTCGATCTAGATGAAAGCTTCCTTTCCCTTTGGTTTCTACCAACGATGTCGATGTCGTCTGCGTAAGCCTGTGTCTGAATGGACTAATAGAGGATTGTTCCCCTCGCCGTTACGTCAGAGTCTCGGATCACTTTATCCAACGCCAGGTTGAAGAGGACGCAGGCTAGTCCATCCCCTTGTCGGAGCCTGTTATAAATGTGGAATGGGCTTGATAGTGTTCCGGATATTTTTACTTGGCTTATAACATTGGTCATGGTCAACCTACATAGAGTCGTGTCAGTTTATTTGGGATGCCGAATGGCTTTATAATTTTCTACTGTGGCTATGCTATCATAAGCGACTTTAAAGTCTATAAAAAGATGGTGTAGTCAGTTTTGAAACTCTAGACATTTTTCCATCACCCATAAGCACACGTATATTTAATCGATCTGTCAGTTTTATACGTCACCGCAATAGATTGTATGGGCTGGAACCTTGATGGTCGGTGGTCCGAAGCACTGACAAATGTCACAGCTCGGAATCAACACATGGAAAACAAGACCAAGTCTTCACAATATTACGAGTCGATGTTTGTTATCCACTTTGCCAAGAATGAACTTACATCTGTCGATTAAAATGACAACAGAGGATCAATTTTGGTCGCAAAATTAGGCATTAGACATGAGTCTATCGTATACGTACGAGGTGTACAACATAATTCTTATGGAATGTTTTTTTCTTTGTTTGTGTTGGTGTGTTTTTAATAACAGCGTAAACAGCGAGCGAATCGGTTCTCTCTCGCAGATAACTACTCATGCAGGTAACTACTCAGATGCAAAACAAAATGACGTGCATTTGACACTAAACATACTAATATACATATAATGTAGTACTACAATTAACTTGCGGTAATTTTTGGCTCATGCCTCATTTTGCGAACAAAATCGGCCTCAGGAGTAGAAAGAAACGAATACGAAAATAGCAAAAATTAAATGTCGTGAGATGACTATGACAATTGGGTCGTTTATCCTTTTCCCTTCTTTTTTTTAGATTTTTAGATAACAAATCCTATAAATAATTGCTGTGTCATTAATTCATTATTAAACAAATCGATAACATCGATAACATAAATAACAACAACAACAAAAAAACGTGTAATAAAAGAGAGAAACTTTAACTTTAGTACTAATTTTTTTAATATCAATAGTAGTTGTATCCTGACATTATTATTATTATCATTTTTATAACAAATGTACGAAAGATCGCTAAGAGAATAAACAGACAAACAAACAAACATTCAAACAGACAGACAAAAACTTAAAATAACGATAACAAAATGAAGAATACGCTTATAGAATCATAACTAAACATTGTTTAAACAAAAATTCAAATTAATTATAAATACTTATATTATAAAATAATGTACATATATTCAACACAAACAAGGAAAAATTTATTTTTAACAAAAAAAATGTAAATTAAATTATTTTATAAAAAAAGAAAACGAAATATCTCATCCTATATGAGTACATCAACAACGACAGCTGACCATTCCATGCGAAATCAGAGACACCGAAAACTGGAAGCAGCAGGTGTCATTTTTGTAGTTTTTGACACTTGGAGATTTCCAATGATCTGCAAATCTTTCCAATAGAATGGTAGACTTGGCGGGCTTTGTTTTTTATTTCTCCTTGCATTTGCTGGGTATAGTTAAGGGTTCCGTCTTGTGGTTTCAGTTTGACGTCCCATTTGCAAACTATACCCGGGGTTGGGTTCGAATTTGTGTTCAATTTGCAAAGTTCTGTAATCAACACCTTAACTTTGCTACCCATCGGCAATCAACGGGTAAAGTTTCGTTTTCTCAGCAGGATGACTAAGAGAAAGCCAGCAGTTCTGTCTAGTAGATCCTCAAACTAAGCTTCAACTTCAAATTTGGTATCGACAATTACAAGGTTACAACTAAGGTGGTGCGGCTTACCAACTGCGCGGCGAGCGTTATAACCTTTCTACAATAAAAGGAGAACCACCAAGAGCTGACATCAAGAACTCAGAAGAATAATGCCAGAGCTGTAGCTATTAGTACTGACCGGGTGGCAGCCACTAGGCTGCTAAACTGTATATTCCATATAACACATATTCTGCAGCACCTGCAAGGAGCTAAAAGTGAAAGAAACTCTCATATACTATCTATGCATGGCAATGATTTTGTACAATGGCCAAACCATTTTTTGTCGAGCTCAGAGTTCTCGGAGTGCATGTTTTTTGAACTGATCTCATACTTTAACGCTACAGGTTGGACTTTTCTGACCTGCTCTGAACTTGTTCTGCCTGGTTATGACCTGTTCTGAGCTGAACCTGTTCTCAACTGGCCTATTCTGAGCTGTTCTGAGGTTTTCTGCTCTGTTTTGGCCGGTTATCATTTGTTCTAACCTGTTTTGAGCTCTTTGTATCTGTTCTGAACTGTTCTGCCCTATTTTGAGCTGTTATACCATGTTCTGCCCTGTATTGACTTGTTCTGGCCGGTTATGATTTGTTCTAACCTGTTTTAAGTTCATTGTGTCTGCTCTGAACTGTTCTGCCCTATTCTGAGCTGGTATACCATGTTCTGTACTTTTCTGATCCTGTTCTGCTGGTTATGAGCTGTTCTGAGCTGGACCTGTTCTCAACTGGCATATTCTGAGCTGTTATGAGGTTTTCTGCTCTGTTTTGGCCGGTAATGATTTGTTCTAACCTGTTTTGAGCTCTTTGTGTCTGCTCTGAACTGTTCTGCCCTATTCTGAGCTGGTATACCATGTTCTGCACTTTTATGATCCTGTTCTGCTGGTTATGAGCTGTTCTGAGCTGAACCTGTTCTGAACTGGCCTATTCTGAGCTGTTCTCAGGTTTTCTGCTCTGTTTTGGCCTGTTCTGACCCCTTCTGACCTGTTTTGGCCGGTAATGATTTGTTCTAACCTGTTTTGAGCTCTTTGTGTCTGTTCTGAACTGTTCTGCCCTATTCTGAGCTGTTATACCATGTTCTGCCCTATTTTGACCTGTTTTGAACCAGTTTCTGCCCAGTTATGACCTCATCTGAGCTGTTATGAGCTGTTTAAACCTGTTCTGAACTGTTATGCCGTATTCTGAGCTGTTCTGCTCTGTTCTGAAGCAGTTCTGCTTCCTTTTGACCTGTTCTAAACCAGTTCTGACGTTTTATGACTTGTTCTGCCCTTTTTTGAACCTGTTTTTCCTCATATGGCCTGTTCTAAACCTGTTCTGAACTGTTCTGCCATGTTCTGCCTTTTCTGCCCTGTTTGAACCATTATTTTGTTTTGATTTTCTGACCTGTTCTGCTCAGTTATCACCTGTTCTGAGCTGTTCTGCCCTGTTTTGCCATTTTCTGACCTGTTCTGAACCCGTTTTGTCCTGTTTGCTTGTTTGTCCACTAGTATATCTCAACTTCTAGCATTCAGAATTCGATGGGACTTGTTTTAAAACAATTGTTTAGCGATTGGATTGCGATGGCCAATTTTGAGATATTTCTTAATTGTTAGATGTATTTTTAGGAGCAACAATATAAAAAATTGAGTTTTTTGGTTATATTACAACTTTCATATGGCGAGCTGAGAGGCTTCCCTTTACCATCTTGTTTTTATAGCATGGACCAACAACTGTTGTACAGTGAAAGACATTAAAATTTAAGTTTGCTTTGTCTGATTTCGTCTGGAATGACTGGCTGATATGTTAAGTTAGATAGCTCGCTGCAACGATTATGACCAATCCAATTGATGTGTTCACTTTCATAATTTTTTAAGTAATATTCCGTTTTTTCTAATAATTGGCCCCTACCGTTCTATTTTTCTCTTAATGTTTAACGAATTTTTTTTACAACAAATAATTAACTCTTAACATCACACAAAAACAACAACTCACAACAATCAATAAAAATGTAAATCTGTAAATCTGCATAGACTGTAAGTGATAATTAAAACTGTATACAAATAATTATGTATAAATATTATATATTTAATGTAAATTTAAATAATAATCAGTGTGTCGGCGCGCGTTAACATTTAGGTTTTTAATCGAGTAAAATGCGAACTAAAGGCAAAACTTGATATTATTACTAAAAAACAATAATTCATGCATAATAATTATTACAAGAACAATAAAAAATAATATAAATAAAAACTTAATATCGCTGAGTAAAATTTGTAATCAAACAGTAAAAAGAAAAAAGGAAAACAACACAAAGAAAATAAAATGCAAATGCTAAGTATAAGGCAACAAAATTTGAAACATTCTCTCCTTATAATGAAACTTATTGATTGGCGAAAAAAAATAGGTAAATATATAAAATATCAAAAGATGAAAAAAATTGAATTAAAAAAAATCATTGTATACAACGGTAATATTAAACAATAAAAAGGATGAGATAAATGTATTTCCATTACGACGACAAATCTATATGACTACCGGTGATCATAGGCAACCAAAAAACTCTTCTCATACAGATATCACCGAGGAAAGCTCATCACTGGTATGACACACTGATCATTTTTGGAGGATAGGATTGAAAAATTAAATCCGTTCAACTTGTGTTGAATACTATGTACGAGGGTGGGTTAAAAGGTAATCGCATTTTTAGCAAACCGAAAATTATTTCTCAACATAGTCTCCTTTTTAAGTGGACACACTTCGTCCAATGGTTCCCCGCCTTTCTTATTTTATGTCCTCTTAATAGTGTCCTCAAAATTCAGCTCCTCATTCGACCCAAATCGCTTTCCACGAAACTATTTTTTCACCTACAGAGATTCTCCAATTTTCTTATCCCCTTCCCAATAATACGGTCTTCAAAACTGGCCTCCGTTTCTGCTATGACCTCCTCTTTCGAACTAAATCTTTTTTCCACCGAACCATATCTTCACTTACAGGTTCATACACTTCGTCCAATGATTACCCGGGTTTTTTATGTCCTCTTAATAATAGAGTCCTCAAATTAGGCCTAGGTTTAAGCTTTGACCTCCCTATTCGAACCAAATCCCTTTTTGCAATGAGCCATTTCTTTACCTACAGGTGGATACACTTCGTCCAATATTTACCCGGTTTTTTTATGTCCTCTTAATAAAAGGTTCCTCAAATTAGGCCTCCGTTTCAGCTATGACCTCCTCTTTCGAACCAACTCTTTTTCAACCGAGCCATTTCTTCACCTACAAGTGGATACACTTCGTCCAACGATTCTCCGATCTTATTATGCCCTCCCAACAATAAGGTCCTTAAAATAGGCCTCCGTTTCAGTTATGACCTTCTCGTTCGAACCAAATCTACTTTGTTTAACGATTCTCCGATTTTTTTACACCCTCCTTATGATACGGTCTTCAAATGAGGCCTCCGTTTCAGCTATGACTTCATCATTAAAACCAAATTTGTTTCCACCGAGCCATTTCTTCACCTACAGGTGGATACACTTCGACCAACGATTCTCTGATTTTTTATGCCCTCCAAATAATACGGTCCTTTTTTCTTCGCCAAATGCGGTCTTTATTGCTTTAATTAATGGCTTGAATCGGTTCAACAGCTCTGAATATTACACGCTGGTGATCGGTCTGCCCTTTTGGAGGTAATCTACGAGTATGTGAGTGATATGGAATCAAACCCTTCTTCCGCTTCGATTCTGCTGGAGAAGTCCATTGCTTCGACTATTACTTGCTTTCTGCTGTACTGAGATGGATCCATTCTTTGTGTACGGTTACGAAACGGCGGAAGTCACGAATCCAACAACAGCTAGACATATCATATTTGATGGTTCAGTCCATGAAAACTTTGTTGACATGCAAAGCCAATGGAAATTCGGAAAAAGACTTCTTTGGGGCGTTAAGAATAAACTTTCAAGACCTCCATAAAATGTTTGCCATATTGGAACTCATAGAGTTGCTCAGCGATCTTGAAATGGAATGTAACGCGTTGCTTATTTTCTAGCAAAATTTAATTGGATATTTGAAATGTACTTACATAGGTGCTTGTCAACATTTTGCTGTCCAAGTTTTCGTCTCCTGTGGCACGTGTGTCCTTTCTTTTGCAATATTTGGAATTTAGCATTTTGATTACCAGCATATGCAGCATTTTCTAAGTAATACTATTTCGTCTCTTTGTTTCTTGCACTGTTTTTGCTTTAGCAACATTTGATCTGCAGCATTTTCTCTGCAACATTTAGAATGCAGCCTTTTGCTTATCAGCTTTTGCAGTATTTTTTAGCAATATTTTCTCGTAAACATTTTGCTTTCCCATTTTTCCTGTCCTCGTTTCTCATGATTAGCAAATACATATTCGAATTTCAGCATTTTACCCGTTACCGCCATGATCACTGGTGATACATTTGTCGTCAACATTTTAGTAAAATAAATACACACACATAGACACGAAAGATTAAATGAAGATAAGATAAGAAAAAGGCAACGTTTTTTTATTTCTGGTTGAGTTTTGTTTTCTGTCATTCTGGTTTTGCTCGTTTGTTCAGTGTTGTTGTCGGCTTCATTTTATTGTTGTTTTTGTTGGTTGGTTGTGCCTTTTTTTTGTTCGGTTCGCAGAAGCATACCCTAATAGCCTACTCGGCTATAAGAAAAATAAATTCCAGCTCCAACCGTGCGCTCGAATGAAATCAATGCTTAAACTGTCAAAGAAAGGTTTAAACAGTTAAGCAAATTTTTACTGTTTAGTATTTTGTTATTGATGTCAATTTCTCTTGAATAAACAAACGCCAACAAAAATAACGAGATGTATAGAGGGAGCAAGAAAGATAGACTCTACGCCCAAACATCGTTTAGAAAACACTTTAACGGTCGATTATAATAGACTTTCGCGTGCATGCACTAGTGTCAAATATTAACGAAATGCTTGCTCATGTTTGCAAAATTACAATAAATGGAATAATGAATAATAAAATTGCCTGCATTAGCATTTGTCTCTGTTTTTCGTATTCAAAAGACATATGTCAAATTTGCAATTGAGCACCACTAGCTCGCGTCTATGCGCTATGTTAAGTTGATGTCCAAAATACTAATACATCAACAATATTATACAGAAATTTTATTAGAATTCGATTGGCTGCAAATTTAAAATACTCAATATGTCACATGTTTGTTTAAATGCTTGTAAGGTGAGTTAAAATAAGAGAGAATATTGCATATAAATTGCTTCGTGAAAAACGCCTCTTACCAAATTTTTGACGTTTCTCTCTCAGGATTAGTTGTGTATTGGTATGTGAAGCAGCGCTGCACACAGGCAAACAGTCATTATAGTATGGCGTGATCTGATGCCGCTATATGGCATGATTGTTAAAAATTTTGTATAGGAGTCCTCCGAACCCGGGGCCCGATCACTTCCAAATTTTAATAGAAGCTGTTGTCACCGAAAATACACATGTGTGCCAAGTTTCAATAATATCTGACTTTGGGAAGTGGGTTAAAAATTGATCGCAAGATTCCACCATTGACACGAATGACAGAACCATGCCGAAGCGAAGTTAAATTGACTGTTTTCATACTTGCATACTTGCAGGTGTTGTCGTCGTTAGGAGTCGCGTAAGAAGGTTCTGAAATCTGCTGTCATATTCTCTACGTACGTAGCTTGTATTGTAATAAATGTTCTAATTTATTCGGAAGATACAAACTTTTCCTTTTTCCTAAAAAGCATCATTGTTACTCTTTTCTCCCTTAATCTGCGTAGTGTTGTAAATTCGGCTCGAAGGACCAACTTTTTTGTTGCAGAAAGCATCGTTTATAAATAAGTTCCGCAATTCTCCGCTTCAAATGAAATGACAAACTTCAGTAGAGTCAAGAGGAATTTATATTATTAAACGTAAAAATCTCGCTAAAGTACGTTGTATAAATTGCAATGACATGAAAACCATCACCTTTTTTTGATTTTTTGGAATATTATTCTTTACTTTCAATATTTGATTAATTTTATAAAAAAGACTCGTTTCTCATTACATATATTTAAAATTAATTTTTAATAATTAAACTAAATGTTGTTAATACTTTTCAATTGCTTTTCAATGGAAACATCTGATGGAAGATAAGAAAGGAAAATTACAAAATTATGTGTTATCTTAACTATTTTACTTGTTGATTCATATTATTAACTAAACATTAATAATAGTTACATAGTAGTTACAGTCAAACTGAACTGACCAAAGTATCTTAATAAATCATTAAATATCGTCCGAATTTAAGATAATAAACAATGGGCTCACTTATGACAAAAACAATTAAACGAAATTCAACAAAGAGGTGGAGAGGGAGGAGGAAGTAATCGCTATTACGGGTATTGATTAAAACTAAAAATTTTCAATCAAATTAAATTATATTAAATAAAAGATAAATGTAATTGTTGCCATCTGTGTATTTTAGTGGGGGATAGCAACAAAATTCCATTGAAAATCTCACTTCAAAAATAAATAATAAAATTAAAATCCCTATTTGTAAAGTCTTTATTAGTAAAATACCAATACGCAAAATCCCAATAAGTAATTACCAATGTACAATTTATAACAGAACGAAGTTCTGTGGGCACATTTTGATAATGGGATTTTGTAAATTGGGATTTTTCTTCGGAACATTTGGTATACAGCGCCTTTCTTATCAATCGGGATATAGCTTATTTCATCATCATCATCATCATCATCGTCATCATATTTGGCTCTCCAACCGGGGTCCGGTCCTGGCCTCCCGCAAAAAGTCTCTCCACCGGTTCTGATTTCGAGCCGATGTCATCCAGTTTGGCATCCCTTTACTCTGGGCGTCCTGGTCTACGCCATCCTTCCAGCGTAGGCTTGGCCGGCCTCGCTGTCGTGTTCCATAAATCCTTCCGCAAAGGACTCTCCGAGCAGGATCCTCTTCGCTCATGCGAGCTAGGTGTCCTGCCCACCGGAGTCTACCGAGCTTAATTTTCTTCACGAAGTCGATATCGCGCTAACGCTCGTAGATCTCATCATTATAGAGTCTCCGGAATCGTCCTTCCTCACATACGGGGCCAACAATTCTCCGTAAGACTTTTCTCTCGAATGCGGCTAAGAGGTCAGAATGCTTTTTGCCAAGCACCCAGGTCTCGGATCCATATGTAAGTACTGGTATGACCATTGTCTTATATATCAGCAGCTTGGATGTTATGGTTAAGTTCCTGGATTTGAAGAGTCTTGACATTTCCATTTCTCTTCTACGCCCGACATCTCAGCCCCAGGACTTACTTTCCCTGCATTTAGGGCGAGTCCTATCGCTTGACCGTAGTTGTTTCTTATATATATTCATATTCTTATATTTAGACAGGGTATCGGCCAGCTGCTGTGCAGCTCGAGCTCTAAACAGTGAGCGTACGTTCTATTAGAAAATTCTTAAATCGTTTAGCCGTTTTCGTTGCCGTGTTTGTCTCCGTTCATCAGTGTATCCGTGGCTGATTTTGGGTTCCGTAATAATAATTTTTTACAGGCGAGGTTATTGGCCTCGCGCCAACCTTACTTGAAGGGACTAGCCGGATCATTCAGATTTTCCTTTAGGAAAATTACCGGCGGCCACCACGTAGACGTTTGATCGCACTTCCACCAGTCAGAGATAGTTACGGCCACCTGCAATTCTAGAGCATTCTATGTTACTCCCCATATTCTGCTGATGGCTGACCGCCAATTTGGATTTTGTAAATTGGGATTTTGCTAATTGGGATTTTGTAAATTGGAATTTTTGGATTTTGTTAATTGGGATTTTGATTATGAGATTTTGTATTTGTTTTTGTAATTTTGATGTTGGAATTGAACTAATAACAATCTGAAATTTGCTGAAGCATTTCCTACTCCATTGATGCATTGAATGAAGTAATTACCGTTATTTATAGGTACTCATAATTAAAGTTCAGGAATGTTTTTCTTGTTGATTTTTTTATACAATATTATAAGAGGAAAAACACACATTTAACGCTTATATTAAAGATAGAACAAACCTAAGTAAGAATTTTCAATAAAAAGTAAATTTAATAATTTTAAAAAAAAAATAAATAAATAAAAGAACTGACACCTCCTTCGAACTGTTGTTAAATTTTTTTTTATTATCTCATTTACAAATTTGCAAATAATTTTTTAGATCAGCACAAACAGAAATATTTAATACCATATGTGAGAGGTTTTGTTTATTTTTAATTAAGAAATTAATTGAAACCCAAAAATCCATGTATAGTAAAAGAAATCAATGTACAGCAATTAATCTATATCTGCATACCTATATATATTATGTAGTGAAGTATATAATAATATGTAAATGTGAGAAACAAACAATAAGACAATTACATGCATACCCGGCTTTAACGTTAACTAAAGTGTATTGTAAATTAACAACAAAAACAACAATTGGCTATATTGTTGGTCTATCTCTGTAACAAAGGAATAATAAAAAAACTGTAATTATAATACATATGTATAAATACACGCATTTTTTTATTAATAACCTACCTGCATGCAAATATACGAGTATCCTTATAAATTATAAAACAAACAAAAAAAAAACATTGACGTTTATGTATTATGTATGGAATGCATATATTCATATGTATATGTATTGTAGATACATACTTACATTTTACGAATAGACGTATATAGATACAAGTACAGTTGATTCCATTTTTCGCTCGTCTCTCAACTGAGTGAAATCGAAGTAAAAATGCAAACTTGCAAACAGCTTTTCAACATTCGCGCGAGCAGAAAACGAAGAAGGACAATTTTTTAGATGTCCTATCAATCCTTTGAACCACCTTCTCTCTGGCACAATTTCGTTGCATACTTCTCTTTAGATAAAAACGAAAAGAAAATCATAAACAAAACAAAACTGAAACGCTTGTTAAATATTTTTAAATCAATTACAACATAAACACAAACACTTAAATATATATATATATATATAAATACTATATCGATATAATAAATATATTTATTTAGTATATAAATTACTCTAATTGTAATAATCTTGTATATTTCATTGAGATTTTAAATAAAAAAAAATACATACAAAACTTATATCAAATAATAATAATAAAAAAAAAAACAAAATTAACTTTAAATTTAGGAAGTAAAAAACAAAATTGCAACTGTGAAAAGAAAATTATTGCTAAAAATAATTCATATAATAAATATACTATACAGATATATATGTACGATAAAAAAAGTAATTACAAAAAAAAAAACAAAATCAAAAATCTAACAGAAAATAAATAAGAGAAATAAAAAAAAAATAAAAATACATACTTGAAGTTTTTTTTATTATTTATTTGTTTGCCTTCAGATTGATAGATTGATCAATTGATGCTTTTTTGTATCTTTACTCTAAAAACCTTCGCTTAAGGGGTAATTTGACCCGACGGATTAACTTTTTGTACAGTAATCTTCATAATCTAAGGGATATTTGTTGAGCGACCCCGATTTTAGAGCCAATATTGTCGGCAGTGTTGTGTACTTCAATTATCTTTATTTAACTTAATATAATATAATAATTAATAATAGTTTTGTGAATGCAAATGTTATGCGATGTGTAGCGCGCGAGAGTTATAAGTCAACAACAAATCAGCGTCGTCGATGACGAACTTTCTCACTGGATGTGAAACGAACCGCTGGCTTTCGTTCTCGAGCAGAGCGTCTAGGAAGTTCGACCGTTGGTGATTTTAGAATCCCTTTAGCTGATGAGACTGGTAAAGAGGCAGCAATATCTTTTTCCTGGCACAGTGTTGCCAAGCGACTAGCTTCTTCAAAATCGGCGGGGCAAATTGCTTTGCGAATCTTGTTTTGATGTCTTCTGGTTTAACCTCGATCAGTTTGTACAACAAACATTCGCCTTTCGATTTGATTGACTTAGGTCCTCTGGAAAAACTTCTTATGTACACCTCATCCCCCATATAAAAGTTTGATCTCTGCGATGGCATCAAATGTCTTACAGCACGCGGAGCTAACTGCGACAACAATGTGCGGAGTTGTCTACCGTGTAAGAGTTCTGTAGGTGATTTCCCCGTAGAATTTGGTAAGCTCCTGTAAGACTCAAGAAAATTTGGTAAAGCTTTACGTTCATTATTACCTTCATGATTAAGTTTTTTCATGGCTGTTTTGAACGTTCTGACCATCCTTTCTGATTCTCCGTTCGGTGCTGGGTGAAAAGGAGCAGATCTAAGATGTTGAATGTGCTTTTCCAAACAGAAGCGTTGAAATCTCTCTCCTATAAACTAGGGACCATTATCAGATACCAACTGTTCTGGCAAACCCTCTATAACGAAGTGCGTCGCGATGGACACAGTGTTCGTTGACCATAACTTTGGGTTAAAATTCGTCACTTCTTCAAACGGCATTATTATATTGGCGAAACAATTCAAAGAGCCAAGAACGGGATAATTACAAAGCGTAGGCTGTTTTAGTTTGCACCGTACATTTTTTAAGTTATAATTTATTTTAACTTTTTATATCTTTTTCTTTGGACTCTTAATTACTAAATTTGCATTAATAAACAATTCACATAGAAAATCTGGCTCTAAGGACCAACTCCACTAATCATTGTAAAAAATCTATTCTTATAAACAAAGAATTTGAGTCTGTAAGAAGTAAACTCAAAAACTACTGCACCGATTTCAAAAATTCTTTTGCCTCTCTAGATGGAGATGTTCAGTTTAAAAAATGTATAGTTCCGTAGTTCCGTGGGCGCCGTGGTTCAGTGGAAGTGCACATGGCTGCTGAGCAGGAGGTTCAGGTTCGAATCCCAGCAACACCAAAAGTATTTTTTACGGCGTCCCACCTCTCACGAATGGGTGACAAACGTTCCGAGAGTAATACCTTGTCACGGAAAGCTTCTCAATTCGCCGTCCGTCCTAAAATTGTAGGTCCCTTCCATTTGTGTCTAAAAATTAACATGCGCAGCACAAATGGTCGCGAGCAATGGTCTGTCGCGCCGAATATTATTATTATTATAGTTTCGTAAGATGTAGCAATTTTTCTAACTAAATTTGAGGCAAAACGAAAATTGACTGTTTTCTTGACTTAAATGGGGTAAGCGTAGAAATTTTGTTTACTAATGCATACTTGCAGGTAATTGTAATTGTAAATAGATGATTGTACTGTACATTGGAGTCGCGTAAGAAGGTTTTGAAATCTGATATCTAATTCTCTACGTACGTAGCTTGTATTGTAATAAATGTTCAAATTTATTCCGAAGATACAAACTTGTCCTTTTTCCTAAAAAGCGTCATTGTTACTCTTTTCTCCCATAATCTGCGTAGCGTTGTAAATTCGGCTCGAAGGACCAAATTTTTTTTATTGCAGAAAGTTCCGCAACTCTCCGCTTCAAATGAAATGTCAAACTTCAATGGAAGGAAGAGAAATTTATATTATTAAACGTCAAAATCTCGCCAATGGTATCAGCTGAAGTACGTTGTGTAAAGTGCAATGACATGAAAACCACCAACCTTTTTTGATTTATTGGATTATTTTTCTTCACATTCAATATTTGATTAATTTTAAAAAAAAAGACTAGTTTCTCATTACATATGTTACAAAATCAAGTTTTAATAATCAGTGCTTATAATAATGGAAGTTAATGCTTTTAAATTGCTTTTCAATGGAAACATCTGATGGAAGATAAGAAAGGAAAATTACAAATTTATGTGTCATCTTAACTCTTTTACTTGTTGATTCATATTATTAGCTAAACATTAATAAATAAATTGATAAAAAAAAAACCCAAAATAGAAACACCGCACAAAAATGGTCAACAAACAACGCCACCTGGAGAATCAGCCATCAAGGAGCAAACTCTCGTAGAAGGTGTTAACATCAACTGCTATCACTCTGTACATCGAAATCCCAATCCAATTATTGTCAATAGGCATGGCAAAAACATGAGGCTTGCGAAATTCATTCTCCCCTTCCTCCATCACCCTACCCGGCCCACCCCATCAGCCAAGAATACAAGCAGAAAGGTATACATCAGCAATGTATAGAAATATCAATTTAACGCCTTTCCCGTCTGTTTATGGTCAGACGTGCACCGCATCTCACTTAAGCGACGCATAAGCAGAAGCATCAGAATCGGTGGAATTTCAAGCAATTACCTGTTGGCTTCTTTCCGCTGATGGTGCAGTTTGCGTGAGCGTCTGAAAGAATAGATTATCCTCAAATGCGAACTTCGCGTTAAACGTTAAATGCGCTCATGACCGTATCTGTCGTGGTCATATCAGTGTATGCTGGAACCAGCAACTGTGCGTGCCCGAAGCACCTCATTGTCACGTCGGCGTCGTCAGGATCACGGCTGAACGGTAATAAATATCGATTCCAGCAATTACAGTCGCCTTGCGTCGCGCTGAAATCGAAAATGGCGAACGAAATTCTAGCAATTTGCTGTGGAACGTCCCGCACTGATGGAACGCTCGTTGAGTTCTCCTATTGGAGCCAATGCGTTAATGGCACATGACGACCTCTATCTAAGAATGCAACGGAATATCTCCTTGTTTACACTACCACTATACATGATCATGGCCGCTGATCACACTCACAGTATGTTCAAGTGGATTCAAGAAAATATTCCAATGCATTGTGTCGCGCGCGGACAAACTGCTGCCCCTTCTTGGGATCAACAAGAAAACGAAGTATTTCGTCCACGTTATCATTACTTAGGCCTTGTAGCATTATTTTGTAGCTGGTCACAAAATCATTCGCCATTCAATAGCTGCTGGAACTTGGTCATCATCCAACCAATGTGAAAGATCTAATCATCAGCAACGCGAGTTGAGCGCGAGAGCGGCCATTCGTGCCTTGAGAAGTAAGTAGCTGCTGTTTAGTTGCTGATCCTATGATCTTACTTCGTAGGCGCATGTAAACAGGCCTTAAACAGAGTGTAGTAAATCGCACACTTGTCAATAGCATTATCGTGGAGTAACGATAGTGAGCCGAGACCAACCATTTTTGTCGCAGAGGATTCTAGCCCCCCCCCCCCAAACTGTGACTCAATGTGTTTTTCTTTTATTATTGTAGTTTCTGTTGTAACAGATTATTATATTGTTGTAGAGATGAAACCCGATTCCCGATCTCATTATGATAATTCGCTTTGGCAGCAAGTTGCTTTAATTTTCGTATTGCAAGCTTCACATTCATTCAATGGCGCTTCACAGAATGAATGGCTTGTGATAAAAAATGATCATATGAACTAATTTTGACGTTTCTTTTTATTCGATCACACAATCAGAATAGCGTTGAGCGCGAAGTTGTGAAAAAAAATCACTTCACAGCTTCACCGAGCGGGAATCGCGACCCCTGGCCTTTAAATTTGACAAAACCTGAAAAGAAAAGATTTTAAGACATATATGTGTACGAAATTTGATTGACATTGGTCTAGGCGTTCCAGAGTTAGTCCGGCACAAATATACGAGCATACACATACCAATAAACTTTGCGCTTTTATATATATAGACGTCCATGCTCCCGTTGCCACCACAGCGCTACCAGCATCACCAGCACCCACCAATATCGTATACTTAAGCCTTCAAAATACTGTCAATAGGAGGTAGTCGTAATGATCGGAACGACTGGATTGACAAAAGGGTAGCCAAGATCAAGTCTTCATCTAAATTAGTTGTGTCGTGCCGGTTCTAAAAGACGATAGCTTGAGGCAACAGAGACTAGTCCTATCCCCAGTAAAGCTCCAAAATCCCTTCTCTAAGGTGGAACAGCGTACGCCGATGGAAGCGTGGCTAAGAGGCTGTATGCGGACTGGCGACCTTCGGTTTTTAACTGGCCTTCCTATGGCATAACGGGCTCTGTCATGGGCGATCTCTTTTCCTGATTACTCGTGGGAATCACAATTTAGAATACAATAATCACAAAGCTCATTAACCTCGAGTTCTGCTGTTGAGCAACCAGTTGTATCCCGAGAAGCTGTTGAGCTCGCAACAATCAATCTCTCAACGGCCATTTTAGCCTCAAACTTACAGTCTTCTGTTGAGCAGCCGAATTTTCCCCCGAATTAAGATGGCGTTGCCATACCGGCCCCAACTGAATCTCGCGAGGGTGTCAGAATAGACGACGTGGCCACTTCTGATTGTGACGCATTAGAACCTGTCGTAGGGCTTTAACCTCTACAATTCTTCATTAAGATTCATACATTAATCTGCAGCTAGAATACATCAGATACAAATCAGGTCACCATATATATTCTTGACTCAATTCCCGAAAGAGATATCCTCTGCACTATCGCCGACATTATGGTCAGAGAGTACTGTTTTGTCGGTTATTTGAGGATGAAATATAAATAATATTCCGGCACTGGACACTAGAGGTCTGGTCTGGTTCACAGATGGATCGAAGTTGGAATCTGGAGTTGGGGCTGGTGTCTTTGTACCCAACACCAAAGTCTTAATACCAATTGGAACTGAACTTCATGCCATTGAGATCTGCGCTAGGATAAGCTCTAGTAAAGACATTAAGGGCGCTAGGATATATATCTTTCCAGATAGTCAGGCAGCACTAAAAGCGCTGTCGTCCAACTTAATGGACTCTTTATCAGTTAAATGCTGCTACGATGCACCGCAATCACTTGGTCATCAAAGCAGGCAAACAATCTGCAGACGAACTAGCTAGGGCTGACTCAGAATCTGCGCTTATAGGAGCTGAACACTACTATGAGGAATAATTGTGAAAACAAACTTCGTCTCGCCCACTGGAAAAATGTCCCGGGGGTGAGAAAATCCAAACGATTAATCAGGCTTTTTTCCTACAAAGAAATCCTTCATCTAAACAAAGATTACATCGGAAACCTGGTGAGCTTTTCACACGTGTGTGTGTTTTTTCTGTGTCAATGTCCAGCACTACTTTGGTTAAGGAGCAGGCGTATTTTTCATAAGGAAATATGTTCGTCAGTATATTTGAGAAACTCTGTTACTAAGGACGTACTTTTATTAGGGAGATGGTACGCCTATTAGAATATTCACACCCTTCTGATACAATAGATCTTTTAAGGTCGAAGTACTGATACAAAAGATCTTTTAAGGTCGAAGTATCGGCACTACGGGTCACAAGGGTCTTTTAAAAAAAAAACAACTTGAATTCACCAATTCATTCATTTCGATTCATTTCCATTAATTTCCATTAATTTCCATTCATTTCCATTAATTTCCATTCATTTCCATTCATTTCCATTCATTTCCATTAATTTCCATTCATTTCCATTCATTTCCATTCATTTCCATTAATTTCCATTCATTTCCATTAATTTCCATTCATTTCCATTAATTTCCATTAATTTCCATTACTGTCCATTCATTTCCATTAATTTCCATTCATTTCCATTCATTTCCATTAATTTCCATTAATTTCCATTCATTTCCATTCATTTCCATTTATTTCCATTCATTTCCATTAATTTCCATTAATTTCCATTCATTTCCATTAATTTCCATTAATTTCCATTAATTTCCATTCATTACCATTCATTTCCATTCATTTCCATTCATTTCCATTCATTTCCATTAATTTCCATTCATTTCCATTAATTTCCATTAATTTCCATTCATTACCATTAATTTCCATTTATTTCCACTCATATTCATTCATTACCATTCATTTCCATTAATTTCCATTCATTTCCATTAATTTCCATTAATTTCCATTCATTACCATTAATTTCCATTTATTTCCACTCATATTCATTCATTACCATTCATTTCCATTCATTTCAAACCGATGAGATTCAGTTCAGTTCAGAGGTTCAGACATTCCAGAAGCAATATCATTCCCACAAGCAGTGCTTGCTTCTGACATGCACTACACTCGTTCATAAAATGTGAACAACCATCACTCTGCAGAGTTTACACGCAATACATGGCATAGAAACTCGTATCTATTCGCACAATCGCACCTTTGCCAAATTTGCAATAACCCACCAATATAACAGCAATAAGCCTAAAAAACAGATCGTATGCAGAGGGGGGAAACATGTCACTTTAACATGACGGCGCAATGGCTTCTGTGCAGTGTGCGGCGAGTATCTAATTTAGTCAGCTCAGTCAGCTGCAGCTCAAAGCTGAAAGCCGACGACTATAAAGATTTAACACCTCGCGCATACAACCACTACTAGTGCTACTAACTACTACTACTACTTCTTCTTGGATCTTGCACCTTGTGATGATGACGTGTTATTGGTCTGCCATCTCGTGCAATCGACTTGGTCTTGCGAACGTGAATTGTGAGCTACTTTCAGGTTTCAGCCTGGCTCCATTTTAGTTTTGATATCTGCGGAATGGCAAGCAATGGTAACTAGCTGCTGTATAGCTGCTGTGGCCATATTTCACCGCGAAAAGTGGTATGTAACCACCGTGCGAGGTGCAAGCTCCTCGTAACCAACAAACCGTTGAGATCGCTGCTGGGATGGAAAAACCACCGTAACGACGGCAAGAACAACAGTGCTCTGGCGGTGCTAATTGATTGTTAAGGTGGGATAAATTGGATTCTGCTTTAGCACTCCACCAACGACAACAACAACAACAATCATATCAATTGCATTCGGAGTAGCAGTGTAGATAATATGGAAATGGAATTACTTATGTAGTCGCATTTATGTGTGTACGTGTAAGTTTATGTCGCTGGCATACTCGTACCTATACAGACGACGACTTAAGGTGGTGTCAGACCCCAAGCAGCAGCACTATGCATCCTAATCGAAGATCATCGCCGTAAAATTCAGTTCAGCTCTAAAAGATCCTGCTCATTCCCTTCACCTTCGCGCATCGCATTCGCACGATAATTTCTCGGTCGGTTCTCAGGTCCGTATTGAGGGTTTTAACGCCTGTAGGCTGGGGCGAGCTTTAAAAAATCCAATTTTAAAGTTTTTCAAAACTTCACAGCAGAACATAAAAGTTTATTTTTCGCTGTATGGTAATACATCCCCATCTTTTATAAAAGACTTGGTATAGGTCTCTCCAGTCCGGTCCAGTGCTCTCGCAAAAAATCCCTCCACCGGTCCCGATTTCGAGCCGATGTTGTCCAGTATAGTATCCTTATACTGTGGGCGCCTTTGACGCATCGCACGTCAATAATATTTGGCGCAAAGGGCCGTTGTAGTTCAGGAACTAGCTTCTCGCTACCATTTGTACACATGCCGTATCTATTCTGAATGGGCGAAGGGCAATCTGTGGAGATTGCTGATAGTCACTTTCATCACCCACTACAAAGAAAAACTAAATAATCCTTCTAGCCTAGTCCCTTCTAAGTTAGGTTGGTGTGAGGCTTAAACAGGAAACACTGGTAGACGACGACGACGACAACGGCAACGATAACGGCTAGACGATTTTAGAATTTTCTCGTGACACGAACGCTCACTGTATAGAGCTAGCCTCTCTTAGTAAAAAGTTGGCTCTTACTTTTTCGTTAATTTCCTCCTGAATGAGGGCAGACATTGAGCTTCCGTTCGACTTATTCCAAAGTAATGATGTCCTAAAAAAATCAGAATATGGCATATATTGCAACTGTCATGCAAGACATCATGTGCTCCGGGGTCGTCCAGAAACCATAAGCCCAACGTAGAGGATTCGCCAGACGATGGAAAAGAAGAATTTTTTGAATCAGTCAAACGATAGCTCCATGTCTGCCCTCATTTTGGGGTATATGAACGTAAAATTAGGTCGGAAGCAAGTATTCAAAAAGTACATTGGCACTCATAGCTTACACGAGAGCACTAATGACAATGTACAACGAATCATAGAGATGGCAGCAGAAGAATCAGTCGTTGCTTTTGATGGACAGTTCTTCTCTGCTGCACCATTCTAAGACGTGTAGTAAAGCACCTTACATGACACTAGTGATAGTCGTGCATTGTTCAGGTTTCAGGCAGGAGGTTCAGGTTTGAATCCCAGAAACACCAAAAGTGTTTTTCACGGTGTCCCTCCTCTCGCGAATGGGTGACAAACGTTCCGAGAGTAATACCTTGTCACGGAAAGCTTCTCAATTCGCCGTTCGGATCGGGCCTTAAATTGTAGGTCCCTTCCATTTGTATCCAAAAATTAACATGCGCAACACAAATGGTCGCGAGAAGTTAGTCCTTGGACCGCAATGGTCTGTCGCGCCGAATATTATTATTTATTGCCTGGTTTAGGAATAAGAATCACATTTACGTGTCTCCAGGTAGTAGGAATGTACCAGCTGACTGTAAATATAGTAATGATACCCAGTAGGATGAAATCGATTGCCTTCTGTAGAAGCGCTGGAAAGATCCCATCACCGCCGGGAGCTTTGAAAGGTTTAAAAGAGCCTACTGTCCATTTAACCTTATCCGGACTGAAAATTTTCCCGGATAAACTATTTACCATACTAGTATTACAGTCCCTTTGGACAGATGCCTTCGGGTACGGGTATGGTGCACGATTAGACGAACCTGGAAAATGAACCTGGAATAGGGTTCTGATTGTATCCACACGGCTGTGTTGTGTACCTTGTAGCAGAGTTAAAGAGCTTTTTAACTTTCTTCCTAAGCTTAACCAGCTGGTCGTTCCACCTTTCGTTTAAATAAGCTGATTTGACGGACACAGCTGTCATGATAGGAAGTGAGCAACACATCATTTAATTGGTACGCTGCTTCATTCCGCATTCTTGTTCCGCATTCTTTGAGAAGGTGCCATGGGGTCTCCTCCGCTTCTACACAGCTGTCATCCTCTTCAAGTTTTATTTTCCTTAGGTGCCTTTTCAGTCTACAATGTCCTGTTAGAAAACCCGGTAATGATTCTTATAATACTTCTACTTAGTCTCAATATCAAGCGAGACCTCTTTGGGTTATAGTTCCCCAACATTTTCTTTCTTATAGTAGGCCTGGGAGATTTTCCTATCTTACGGATGAGGCTGTCTTGTCTTTTTTGCTTATCTCTTCCCGCATTATGCGGTACCCAACGGTGCTCAAAAGGTTCTGGCAATACCAGTTTACGAGCCTATCCGCTTCTTTATTGCCTTCTATGCCAGTGTGTCCCGGCACCACATACAAACGTACCCTACTGACTTCGCCAAGTCTGTTTAGCTTCTGAACGTGATGATTAATGCATCCAGTGCCCATATCGCAGCCTGGCTGTCTGTCATGATAGATATTTCATGCCTTAAATAAATAAACTACATTTCCAGAATAAAGTGAGGACTTTTGCCTGAAATATGCTCAGGTATTGCCCCATTGCTTCATATTACTTAGCTCGTGGCCCATGAATTCCTGCACGCGTGCCTTCTACATTCGTTGATCAACCCGTATACCACTTTATGGTTTCCGGTTGTATCTGGTATTCATTTTCAGATCTGAATTCCTTCTTGGCGTTATTTTCACTTCAAAGTTCTTCTTGGATTCAAGTTTCTGCTTCATGTTATCACACGGCATACTCGTTAAAGAAATCTGCTTGGCAAGTGAATCCACTATTTCTCCTCCAGTGCCCTCTGTGAAGCGGCCTACATTGCTCTCAGAAGAAACTTAATTTCCTTGTATTTGCACTCTACCACTATGTGTACTGGGAGTACCCCCAGTATTGCCTCCATGACCGCTGTGGCATAGGTTCTAATGGGACCCGTAATTAAAACACACTCTAACCTCTGCTCCTTTCAAAATTCGCTTTTTGCGGTACTTAGCTTGGTCCTATTCTCCCATACCACTGCTCCGTAGGTAATTATTGGAATCATTATTCTGGGACCAACTCCCTAGGGTTTCCCTGCCATCCTTCTGCACACCATGAGTGCTCTTTTTGGTTTTTGTAGTACTGCTTGTTGGTGCATGTTCCATATAGCAGTCTACTATTAAATATCAGTCCAAGGTATTTAACCTTTTTGCTCCTCATCTCCATTGAAGACAATTGCCCCGAGCATCATTCTATTGGTGAAGAGAACCAGCGTGGTCTTGTTTGGGTTTAATCTGAGGCTCATTTCTGGGCGCAATTTGCTCGTTGTGATTAATCCGTTAGGGACTTCCTTGAACTACCTCCATTTCACGATAACTATGTGGTCTGCGTAGCCTTGGGCATAAGTCCCTGCTACAGCTAGTCGCTGGAGTAGTTCATCTACAAGGATGCTCCACAAGAGGGGAGACCATATCCATCCTTCTGGGAATCCTCTTATCGTGTTGACCATAGTGGTTTTGTTCAGTAAAACGTGGGGAGCAAAGCCGCAAGTTACTCTATGGCTACACCAAAGCATTATCAGGCCCAGGCTCACGTACGCAGCCCTGATATGGTGGCCAAAAACAGAGCAGTAGAAAACACGCTCAAAACTCAGTAAAATTCAAAGACTAATATGTCTTAGTGCAAAAGGAGCCATCAAGACTTGCCCAACATCAGCATTAGAAAAAATACTAGGACTCACGCGGGAGCAAGAGCCATTTCACTCAAGGTATCCAACCAACTCAAAGTCAATAGACCAGAACATACAAGCATCATCGCCAAAATCAATTTGGGAAGCGAATTTGTTCTCCAATCAGACTCAATGATAAAAACAACTAATTTCCAAAGGAACTTCTCAGTTAAAGTACCGGACCGTAATCAAGTTGAAAATATCATAAACAACCTCCCCAGTCATGCATCTATCTGGTGCACAGATGGATCCAAAACAAATTCAGGAACAGGGGCAGGGGTACTCGGACCCAGACTCAAATTACGTATACCCCTCGGAAAATCAGGCCTTCAGGCATTTATGGGAACGAGACAGCAGACCTCAGCGCAAGAGCAGGCGCGGAAGAGACCTTCACTGGCCCCGAGCCAAGCATTGCCTTCAGCAAGAGCCACCTCAAAAATAAGATACAAGAGTGGGCAAACAATGCCATCGAGGCTGAATGGGAATCATCAACTACGATGAAACAAACCAAAAAGCTTCTCAAATACAACATTAAAAATATAAACAAAGCCATCAAGCTAAACCGGTAAACACTGAGATCCATGGTGGCCATGGCCACTTAACAAAAATGGGGAAATCTCAAACAGATCGCTGCCGCTTTTGCGGCGAGGCAGAGGAGACGCCAGAACACATACTTTTCATATGTGATGCCCTCACCCGAAAAAGACTTCGATAACTTAAGGCTCACACAGTTCTATGGCAGAATGCTGGAGCTATCGACCTGACAGATATATTGGCATTTATAACAGGACTAAGCCACCACATAATGTGGTAGACATCTGGGACGCACAATAGACCTTAAGGTCGCAGTGCACAAGGCTTACCAGCCCACCAACAATACCATAACATATAGTGGTTTTGTCACCTATTAATGGAACCGGAAAATCGAATAAGACGATGGTAATACCAGTATGTTCTTACATCTGATTCCGAGACAAAGGTGCTAAACAAATAGTATTCTGACATCTTAGCCGCTTTCGAGAGAAAAGTCCTATGGAGATTTTTTGTCCCTTATATGAGAAAGGAAGATTACGGAGAGACTCTATAACGATGACATCTAATGCGTCCCCATGCAGTTGACCTTGTGAACTGAATCAAACTCGGTAGGCTCCGGTGGACATGATATTTAGAAATCCGGCCCTGCACTCCGTTCTCCGTTTGATTCCATTCCTTCCCGATCGATTGGATTTTGAAGATTTATGCCCAGGACGTGACTGGTGGTTGGTGGATGTGTGCGGTGTGGTTGTTGCTGTTCTGTAGATTTGAATTCATGTTTTGATTGTCCACTGTCATCGTCACCATTGCAGCCATCATTTTCACCACATCAGAGGGTCGATGTTGTTTTTCAATTTTAATTGGCAACGACACTCGACGCGCTTGCTCTCCTCGAGTAATATGCAGCGATGTTGATCCTGATGATGGAGCAGCATCAGCACCAGCGATCGTTGCTGGCATTGTCTTCAATGCTGGTTAGTTTCGCCTGCAGCCTTTTGAAGGAGGTGACGATGGTGATAGTGATGGTGATGATGACTGAACAACAATTGCAGCTACTGCTACTGCTCTGCTGATTGTTAACACTTTGAGTTTTGTTTTGGGTTTTGCTTTTGGCAAACAACGATATGCGAGTACAGAAAAGAAAGTTACCATCGATCAGCATTTGATCAGCACAGCAATACCAATAACAAATGTTTCCGTTTTTATAACGGTTTTCCAGTACAATGTTTTCTCCATCAACACAATGCGCGCTCTGATAGGATCTTGCCTCATAAGCTGCGATTTGGACTGAACTCTTAACAAGGATCATTTGTTGTGCGGCCGTTTTCGATGGAGGTGATTTGTTGTTGTTGTTCTTAGCTAGAAACAACAAATAGCTGTTGTTCCATAGTCTTTTATTTTGTGTGTTTTTGGGTCATGTCACCCTGCCAAAGGCAAACAAATGGCCGGAATTATTCGAATTGACAGGGATTGTGTTACAATTGATCTTCTGCGACGACACGAAGCTCGTTAGAGGGGAATCTGCGCTATTGGGAAAAGCAACAAATCATCGCACGGGCGGTTCCTGTGCGACTTATTGTAGTTTTAGAACGACATACATTAGGACAAGTTTACAGCTAACGACATTAATTTGTAGGGCAGTTGGAGAGTTGAAATTCTATTTTAGTTTATTCGGGAGATTCTTTTGTAGCTGGACCCTAGATTTCGAAAATATCGATTCTGTTAAAACATCTTCCGATCGATTTGTCTTGCTACGATAATTGAGCATGCAGGTGCTTCATAACGTCCGAAAGCACAACAAACTTTACGAACCGCTTCAGCGCATTTTTTTACATCGGTCTAGACGTTCCAGCATTGCACAAACACACATTAACACCTAAAGGCTCCTGGACCCGATTACATATCAAATATGTAGATCATTGGAAAGGGCCGTTTATAACAGGCCGGCCATGTTCATAGAATGCATGCAACAGTGTCTAGAGAAAGAAGTTTTCCCTGAACCTTGGAAGCTTTTTTTTGTATAGACCCTTGCCCATATGGATGACATTGCGACCTGGAAAGGTCTATTGTATCATAGTGTGTGACCTAGAGGGATTGATCGTTGAGGCTAAAGGTAAAAGAACTGGTCTCATTATTGGATGTGACGCCAACGATCATCAATCAGTATGGGGTCTTGAAAGTTATCTTAGGGAGGTCTTGCGCAGTGTCTTGAGGAGGTTTTGAAAGGGGACTTGACGGATTTTTTAGTTGGTTTAAAGGGGCTTTGAAGTGGTTTTGAGAGAGGACTTTTGAAGGTATTTTGATTATCTTTTGGAGGTCGTATGGTAGTCTTGAGGGGGTTTGAGAGGCGTCCTTAGGTGTCTTGATGGGGATTTGAGTTGGTTTTGAAAGAGATCTTGAGGTGGTATTAAGGCGGGGATTTAGAGGGGTTCTCGTGGTGGTCTTTGTGGTGGTCTTGGTGGTGGTCTTGGTGGTGGATGGGTTGATGGGATTTTGAGGGGAATTAAAAAGGGTCTTCAGTGTGGTCTTGTTAGGATTTTAAGTGGGTCTTCAGTGAAGTTTTGAGGGGTTCTTGACTTCGACTCGATTAATCATAGAATTCTAAAATGAAAGGTTTAAGCTAAACACTCTTTCTCAGATCACCTTTATATCCAATTCAGTCTAAATTGTGATGCCAATTAGCTTTTAGAAATGATTAAAAAACCGGCTGGCTGATTATATAGAGAACCGTTTAAACGTTATTTAAACGCCTAGCTTATAAATCCTCCTTTAAACACTAATGAGCTTTATAACAAGGTAAAGGAACTTATCTTGGCCATTAATAAAGCGCTGTCTGCTTCCTGCCGTCTTGTTCGTCCACGAGTTAGGAAGAGATCACACTGGTGGAATTCAGAATTGGGACAAACAGAAACAGCTCTAAAGACTCCTCTCAAGACCCCCTCAAGACCACTAATATGACCTACCAAATTACCTCCAAAAAGACCCCAATAAGATCCCAAAGGTCCCCCTAAAAACCCCTCAAGATCTTACTGAAGACCCCTCTTAAAATACCTCTTTAGACCCCCTCAAAACTCCCCTAAAGACTATCCCAAGACCAACTTAAGACCCCCTCAAGATCCTACTCAAAACACCCTGGAGCCAGCATCAAGATCACACTCTAACACCTCTCAAACGCCCTAAAAGACCACTCTAAGAAGCCAAAATGATCTACCAAAATACCCTCATAAAGTACCGTTCACAACCCCCTCAAGACCCACAAGACTATCTTTAAGACCCCATCAAGAACTTCTCAAGAACCCCTCAAAACCTCGCTGAAGACCCACTTAAAATCCCAACAAGATCCCACTGAAGGCCCATTTGGTCTTAGGAAGTGGATTTGAAATTTATCACAAAAATTGGCCCGCCAGAATTCCGGACGCAAAGTTGATATATAGAGAATGTACAATAACTTCGTTTTTAAATTCTCTATTGTCTATGTTTGTGGCTCGATGGCTGGCGGAACAAATCTTGTGATCATTTTCTAACCCACTTCCTAAAGCCCGATTTTATTCAAACTTTGTAAACATGTGTTTCTCCGATGACAACACTTTCTATTAAAATTTGGGTCCCCTCGGACCTCGGGGTCGCGGGGCTGCCATACAATAAGTTTACAAAATTTACAAGATATTTTTTAAATTTTATATGCGTGTGTATCTCCGATGAACAACACTTTTTGTAAAAATTGGGAAGTGATTGGACCCCATATGGTCTGGGGGAACCCATACAAATTTTATAAATTCGATTTTCTTCAAATTTTATACACATGTGTATCTCCGATAGACAACATTTTTAAAAATTTGAAGTGAAGTTCCCCAGGTCCGAAGGACTCCCATATAATTCTGTGTATCTCCGATTAGAGAATTAACAAAAAAAATTTAATGGGCTGATTTTTTCTTGTATGTATGTATTTTATGTATACATCGATACACGCCACACGCGTCACACGCACACGGAAATGTGATTAAAAAGGACCTCAAAGAGATCGAAAAAAAAAACGTTTTTTCAAGCAGCACACGCGCCACACGCGCACACGC
Source organism: Nephrocerus scutellatus (assembly GCA_947095585.1). Taxonomy (NCBI): domain Eukaryota; kingdom Metazoa; phylum Arthropoda; class Insecta; order Diptera; family Pipunculidae; genus Nephrocerus; species Nephrocerus scutellatus. The sequence goes on along the minus strand of OX352762.1, from coordinate 111,029,854 downwards.
GGGATCTCAATAACAATGAGCTGTTCAAATAATTTAAAATTTTTCGTCAGTCTCGGTATGGGTGAGTTGAGAAGACTGGAAGAGTGGATGCGTAACCGATATTGAAACAATACAGTTTTTTACGGATGGTTTTTAGCTAGACGGTAAAGTAGGAGCATGAGTCTTCTGTGACAAGCTGAAAGTAAGCATCTCAGTCCGGCTACATGATCGCTGCAGCGTATACTAGGCTGAGGTGATAGCGATTCCAGAGGTTATGAGTTGGCTGAAGCATAACGTACTATCTTCAAAAAAGATAGTGGACAGTCAGGCGGCCATAAAATCGTTGGAGGCGATATCGCTGAAATCTAAGGTGGCGTTGAGCCACTCTTAACGAGATGAGTGAGCAGGATCATTTGGGTCCCGGACCACACAGATGTTTAGAGGCATGGCGGACGAGTTAGCTAGACGTGGTACGATTCTCCACCTGCTACCGGAAAGGGCAGATAGGACTCCCATCGCGACACTGAAACTTGAGCTTCGGAAAGAGGCAGAAACAATAACAAACGTTAAGGTAGGAAGACACCGACACTTGCAATATTTCAAGACAGGTCTGGCCGAAGCTGGACTTGAAGCGCTCAACTGCGCTTATTTCCCTACAAAGACGTGAACTAGGAATGGTTGTAGGGATAATGACAGGACACTGCCTTCTAGGGAAACACGCGAGAAGGATGAGTGTCGAATAAAATGACTTGTAAAGAAGCTGCATGGAGGAGACCATAGAACATCTTCTCTGCTCATGTCCGGCACTAATGCACAGAAGGCACAAACACTTAGGTAAGCGGTTAATGAATAACCTATCAGATCTCAAAAACGGCAAAGTGCGAGATATACTTTGGTTCATTAAGTGCTCTGAATAGATCTTCTGAAAAGGGTAAAGGTATAAGATCATGTGGTAACACAAAGGACCACGAATGGTCTAAGTGAGCATTAGCTTCCACCGCAACCTAACCTAACCTAACCTACTGAAATGTCAAGGAATGAAAGCTGCAAATTTGACAGCCATTATTTTGAAACGACGAAACTTAATGGAAAACCTTTACTAGAAGCAGAAAGCAGAAAGAAGACAGCAGAGCAAACACTTTTCAATAAAAATATAATTTGTAAAACTTGTTTTCAGTGACCGCAAACCCTGGACGCCGACGAACTATACCTCAGCTGGGAAAGAACAGGTTACAATGCCAAAATGTATACTCAATGCCCCCGACAATTCCTTATAAATTCATGGGTCACTTGTTAGTGTGATTGCGGTTATTACTATCAATCATTGCCAACAAATCTTGTGCACATTAACACTCTGCATCAAGTAGGTACTCCGCCGTCTACCTACAATCTTCCTCATTCAACTGAGCTAACAGAATCTTAGATCCGTTTGAACCTTAACCCAGTGGAACAACATACAACAGATCATTGGCAACTACAACATCAGTTTATCGTATATTGGCAATAATAATCGAAAGTGGGAGGAAACTTATGCTCAATTTGTTAGACATAATTGAATTGGAAATTATCCGATCGCGCGCCGATCCTCGAATTCAAGTCTGCCGCCGTCTGTGCGCAGAAAACCAATGGGATAACATAAAGTTTTTCTTGAATTTTCATCTCGAAATAAGCTTCCATCCCCCCACTAATCTGTAGGCAACAGTTAACGTTGCTTTATGGCCAATTTCCATGCTATAAAAAGCAAATGCCTTCTATCTCTCTATCTAACTATCTATCTATCTATGTATTTGGTATCGAGTCAAAGTGCTTGCCGTCCGTACGCCTCTCCATTAGCGTTGTTGAGCAGAGAAAATATCTATCCCATGTTATGTTGAGAGAGGTTAAAGGTCATCATCATCTTTATATTGGAGATGTTCCTGAGATGAGAGGCGAATTTACATGGAACTCTGTAAAAGATGCAAATGCATCGCGCAAAATTGATTTGTTCGATGTCGCGTTAAGGTTGAACGTCGTCAGCGGGGCAGTGGTGGTCGGTGGAGGGGTCGCTGCGCGAACGATATCGATCTAAGATGCATCGAGTGTCCGATGCGATACCGATCATCGGTTGTGAGGTGATGCTGATGCTTGAGCGTTTCTCCTTGTGTGAATACCTCTACCTGTTCTGAAGGAAGAAGAATACCGCTCGCATCTTGGCGCGCCCCAACACCATCTGACACAACACGTTCCACCTGATGAAGTGTTGCAAATCGTCGCCAGATATTCCATCAGTCTGCGCGAATGTCCGTTATACACGACGAGTACAAGTGCTGCTGATGGCGAGTGGTTGCCTCCCGTGATCGTGTGGAGGGCAATCGCCTTCGGATAGGATCATTTTTAATTAAAAAATTATTGAATTACACAATATACACGGACCCAGAAATTGATTACCATACTCATGTATTACACGGGAATTCTCAACAGCAGCAGGTATGGGAATTGGGGTTTTACATTTTTGACCTCATTGGGTATATGGTCTGTGGAGTGCTAAATAAAATATCTCAGTACGTTAACTCGTGTTCCTAGTCATAGTGAAGGTATTTTTATGCATTTAACAACTGAGAAATATTTTATTATGAAAGAGAGTTAACTCTTTTAAGCGAAAATGGGTCGGTCGTATTTTCAGACAAAAAATCTTAAATCATTCTTAGGATGTCGGGAAAATTATGTATTACGACAAAAAAGGAAAACGATTGAAATAACATCGTTTTCCTTATTTGTTAATTAAAGAATTTCGTAACAACCAATGCATTTCGTTGTATACTTTTAGGGTTTGATCTTCAAATAAATGTTGCAACAATGATCATATTTGCATACTTTTAGGATTAAATCTTCCACGAAATATTACGACAATTTTTACGTGTTGTTATATACATACTTTTAGGCTGTAATCTCTAAATTAATGTTTCAAAAATCCTTACATTTCATTGCATACTTTAAGGGTTGAACCTCAATAAATATTTCATAATTTTAGACTAGACAATAAATATTGCAACGATGATTACATTATGGTGTATACTTTTAGGGTTGAATAATTAAATATATATTGCAAAAATCATTATTTTGCGTTCTATACTTTTAGGGCTGAATTCTATAATAAATATTTCCAAAATCATTACATTTCGTTGCATAATTTTAGGGATGTGAGTAGTAATACTGAATAGAAATAAAAATTTAATGCTTTTCGTTGGTAAGCGCATTACTTGAGAACGGCTGGACCGATTTGGATCAATTTTTTTTAAAAATTTCGTAATAAACCGAACAAGGAGTGAAAAATTGAAATAGTTGCCCAGAAAATTAAAAAATTCTGAAAAAACTGAAAGTGCTTTTTTCCACAGGATTTTTGTATGAATTCGCGACTTTAATTTTGAACCTTGGAAGCCGGTGAGTTCTACCTCAGGTGGGAAGACTCGTTACAGATCTATGGCTCTCAAGTCCTTCAGGTATACATGTGAGCTTTTTCCCACTTTAGGAATGAAGACCAACTTGACTTCCATCTATTTCCTAGGGATATATCCTAATGTTAGACCTCATTTGAAGATCGATGAGTTATTCTGCAATCCGGCTGGTATGATCTGGTCTTGACCGGCTGATTTGTGTGGCTTGAAGCCGCTAATCGTTCACTAGATCCGTTTCATGATAACGATAGGATGGGCTTCTTGGTGAATATTGAGCTTATTCCTCGAAGTCAGTTGAGCCTGGAAAGTGGGTCTGTAAGAGAAGCTGCATGGTTTTCTTGTTCGAAGCTGTCCATGAACCATCCGGATTTATTAGATAACTGGGATTGGTTGGATTAGTGGTGGGAATCTTTCTCAGATGAGCAGTCTCTAAGACTCCTTACATATTATTCCTCTGGGCTTTCCTTAACTCTCTTTGAGGGACTCATTGTAGGAGTCCCAGTCTTAAGCCGCCCTAGTACTCTTTGCTCTTCTGCTAGCTTTTTGGTACGCCCTCAGTTCAGAGGACCACCTGCTTCACTTTTACGTCGGGGGTAGTTGTTAGACACGCTGCAACCATTCAATGGCGTTAGTGACAGTATTCACCATGTCTAGTTCTTCTACTGTCCCGGCTGGTTCGATAATAAAGGTTTCTCTAACATCACCCTGTACGAGTTCCAGTTCTTCCTTGTCTTATTCCTAAAGGAGTTCTGTATGATAGAGTAGTCCGTATTCTTAAGCGTTCTTTAAACCAAATTTGATTTTTTTTACCAGAAAATCCAGTTGCTAATTGCCTTCGGTATAAGCTTACAAAGTTATGACATCGCAAATCGACGTGAAATCTACGATTGCAAAAGGAACTGTCGCAGACTGTGCGGACGATAAACGTCTGAAACGTTTGTCAATAATATTGTCATCGGATGGTAATGGCACAACGGGATGATGGGACGACCGGACGAGAACTCCCCATTGGCCATTCAAAACGTCAAATTATCCACATAATAAGTATCTAAATATATGCCATAACTAAATATCTATTTAGTCGAATTAATTGAATTGGAAGCGATTCTTCTTCATCGCTTGTTCCTCGTTTTCCTGTTGACTGCTGGTTCAAACGATGCCGTCTCGCTAGACGCATACTAGGACGCAGTGCGGTTATCGTGTCAACTTGAATTCAAATTGAATTTGAGCTTCAACGTTCATCGTCGTCGTTGAATTGCTGTCCACGGAACTCGATAAACAGTGGTTGGTTCGGTCGGGCGGGCGGTCGCTAGATGATAGTCACAACAACTCTGCTCCTATTTACATATGACAATAGTTGACATTTCGACATGACACAAATACTCGCTGGAGCAATGTGGGTATATTTTCAACCATCAGCAGATTATTGTGCGACTTGAATGGCTGGTTAACAACCGGCAATTAGGAGATTTATACAGAAGGTATGCAATGGACAACGGGCATTAATTTGAAAAGCGAAACAGACAAGTGGTCGCCCAGACGATTACTGGCTGATGTGTCCACTTTGACTACGAAGGACATACACACATACGAAGGTAATAGACTATTATTGAATAAAATGAGTGACACACATACATAAGTACCGCATTGTCGATGCCGACCTTATTATTGCATTTGTCATGACAGAGAATAGAGTTCCAGAGCAATCGTGTAATTACGCTACCTTAACCCTTGAGGAGCTAATTGAAGGGAATATTGAATAAATCGCTCCATGATATCCCAGCATTTGAGAGCTTACATGTGACTGTCACTCGTCAGGTGTTTCTACGACGACCTCACTTTCTGTTTTTTTGTGGGTTACGTAGATTCAAGGCATCATCCTTAGCGAGCTGATGCTGTGTTCGACCCAACCGTATTTTCTGCTCAGAATATTGATTCGGATAGAAACCAGACATGTTTTGAGCAAAAGGTTGCCGTTGCTAAATCTGCAAATAATTTGGCATGAAGAGCGGTTTGCAAACACTAAGATGCTTATTCTTATAACATTGGTAGTCCCCATGTCTCGCATCTGTACAGTAAGACTGATGGTAGGATAGGTGTTGTTGTTGTGGTTTTTAGTGACATGTCATTTGACTTCCAGATGTTTCCAGGAAGTACATCGAACACGGGCTTTGTTTATGTGGATGCGGTTTGTTGATGTCCTCATCCGGTTAGTGGTTTTTCGAAATGATGTATCGAACGTAGCAGAAAGAATCGGATATCACGGTGTTGTTAACTGTTTGCTAATTATTATTATTAGTCTTGGTCATGGAAAGGTGGATTTCAAGACCGACTTGATGGGTATTAAAGCTCAATATTGCTGTCAGTATTGGCTCTCATCAACCTGGTCAAGATAAGATTGATTTTAAAACCGAGTCGATTGGTATTCCAGCTTAATATTGTGCTGTAAGTGCAGCCTCTCATTAACTTGGTCAAGATAAGGTTCTTCTTAAGACCGACTTGATGGGTATGCTAGCTCTATATTGCTGTTAATGTTGGCTCTCATCAACTTGGTTAAGATAAGGTTCTTCTTAAGACCAGCTCTATATTGCTGTTAATGTTGGCTCTCATCAACTTGGTTAAAATAAGTTTGTTTTTAAGACATAATTGATGGGCGTTCCAGCTCAAAATTGTTGTTGGTGTTGGCTCTCATGAACTCATATGGTCGATATATGGTTGATTTTAGAACTTTAGAACCGACTCGATGGGTATTCCAGCTCAATATTGTTTTTGGTGTTGGCTCTCATCAACTCATATGTTCGATATAAGGTTGATTTTAAAACCGACTCGATGGGTATTCCAGCTCAATATTGTTTTTGGTGTTGGTTCTCATCAACTTGGTCAAGATAAGGTTGATTTTAAGACCGACTTGATGGGTATTCTAGCTCAATATTGCTGTTAGTGTTGGTTCTCATCAACTTGGTTAAGATAAGGTTCTTCTTAAGACCAGCTCTATATTGCTGTTAATGTTGGCTCTCATCAACTTGGTTAAGATAAGGTTCTTCTTAAGACCAGCTCTATATTGCTGTTAATGTTGGCTCTCATCAACTTGGTTAAGATAAGGTTCTTCTTAAGACCAGCTCTATATTGCTGTTAATGTTGGCTCTCATCAACTTAGTTAAGATAAGGTTCTTCTTAAGACCAACTTGATGTGTATTCCAGCTCTATGTTGTTTTTGGTGTTGGTTCTCATCAACTTGGTCAAGATAAGGTTGATTTTAAGACCGACTTGATGGGTACTACATTTCAATAGTGTTGTTGGTGTTAGCTCCCATCCGACTTGGCCAAGATATGGCTAAGCACAAAGTGTCATAAGTGCATGGGGTAGGTCTTCGATACCTTCTACTTCAACAAAACTGCTGGCTATTCCTTTCGTTATAAAACAAAATCAATAAATCAGGAATCTTATTGCTCTCCGTAGGCCAATACGTTGGACAGCGGGATGAATAAAATTCGCTACATTCGTTGATTGCTGGTGATTACCTCTCCTGAGTGTTATTTATCCCTATGCCGTATGTTTAATATTAAGATCATCTCCAAATGCTCCATATTCTTATATTTTGAAAACAAATTTGTTGTCGAAAAGTGAGTCTCTTATATTAAACTTTTGTCGATATTTTTGGTTCTCAAAAATATTTCCACTTTTTGGGGTTCTGGGTTGAGTCCAGGCAGCAGGATCTGATCACTAATTTTGTTTGGACTTAATAATAATAATTTGGCGCGGCAGACCATTGCGTCCAAAGGCCTAATTTCTCGCGACCTGTAATGCGTTCTATATTTTTGCACACAAATGGAAGGACCTACAATTTAATGGCGTATTCGAAAGGCGAGTTGAGAAACTTTCCGTAACAAATTATTACGCTTGGCCGTTTGTCAGACATTCGCGGGAGGTGGGACTCCGTGAAAAATACTGTTGGTGTTTCTAGGATTTGAACCTCGCACCACCTGCTCAGAAGTCCAACGCAATTACCACTAGAGCCACGGCGCTCACTTACAATCATTTGTATGCTTAACTAAAGTGTGGAATATTGCCTGATGTTGGAGTCAGCTAGTTATGCACCAGCACACTGTAATTAAACGAACGAAGTTACTGTCTACGAGTTTGAAGTTCCGCTCAAAAGCAAGACAAACACGAACACATTATAGGCCAATGGAGACACGGAGTAAATGTCTATAAGTACGCAGGTCCAGTCGAAAGCACCAGCATATTAGTCAAACGGTACATATATACTTGTGTCCAGTCGGAACACACAAAAAAGCTGGTTATGCCGAGAGATTACTTCCTTGCAGCAAAACGTCTCTGATTGGTGCCGAATTCTTGCGGATCATTACCAAGTAATTTTAAAAAGCGGTTGAGAATTTTATGATTAAGAAAGATGACTCAATTATTGGCACTTCTCGTAGTTCGTGCAGTGTTTGTTTTCTGCTTGTCGGTGGTCAATACGTATTAAGCAGCAGTAGTAACCCTACGCCTTATTGCTGTTCGCTTGGGGTTATTGGACTACTGATGGTAGGACGGACACACGGTCCAAAGGAAAAATATTGTACATAGGGTTTGCGGCTGAGTTGATTTGTTTGGTTACAAGCAAATGACTTCGTTAAATCCTAAAGTATTTGTCACTCATTCTGGTACACCTTGTATATGCATTTCAAAACCTCTCGATAATTTTGAAAATAGAACTCCCCCTATCATCCCCATCACACTTTCACACTCTGCCAGTCTATCAAAGGTGAACTAAATATATATGATAAAAAAACTTATTGGAGGACCCAACTTCTTCAACTCTTCTAACCAGCAACCTTCTTCGCGCCCTTCTTGCTCGAACTTCATCGTGTTCTATCTTTGATTTTTGCAGGATCATTGCAGATCTTTGCTACCAAAATATTCGTATCAAAATCATCTATAAGCGGAACTGTGAGATAAATTATTACGTAACAACAGCAACAACAACGACAACAAAAAAAACCAGCACGATGGTCTAAAATTTTATGAAATTGGCCTCGAGCCGCGAGCGACTTAGGTAATCGATTTGAAAATCTTCATCATCAATGGAAGAGGTATCTAGTCGGTAAATACTAAAACTCCAGAGATGCACACAAATGGGAACCATAGTAGTATCGCGCGTAGGTACACAACAAACAACATCGTCGAGTCAGCCGAAACTCCGCACAGTCCACATCCTCCACACCACGGTGTTCATCGTCAAAGACAATTTAGATCCTGAGATATCCTCTAAATACTTTCGCAATGATTCCCATTCGTCCGTCGTATGTAGTCGGCCCGGCTGGTACCTACATTAGGGCGGGCGGCGCGCAACAATGAATGTCTTCACAATGGAGGAGACGTGAGTGCGGCCAGCAAAGCTCGTTCTTGTTCAGTGTTTAGCATTGCGCGGCGTTGTCCATTGTCGTCTGCTCGCTGGAGGATCGCTTGTTCGATCGCTCGCTGATTCGTTTGTTTGTTGTTTTTTTTGTTTTTTTATTTTTTTTATTCTTCGCTTTATTCCCTTCTGCTTGGTGTCGATGTGCAGCGCAAAATTGATTATTGTTGTTGCAGCGGACATGGAATTGACTCCTGCTGATCCACTCTTAATACTGGCTGGCAGGTAAGCAAGCGACAATGTGCCTGTGCACCGAGACACACACACATACACACACAAGAAAGTGCTGATCTTTCAATCGATTCGATTCATTTGTTATGTTGTGTGTGCACATGTGTGTGTGTGTGTTGGGTGCCCTTTCGATCAGCATCGGGTGGGGTGGCAGGGGGTGTAAGGAATGAATTTCCATTTCGCATCCTTTGTCGAAGTGGATAGTCCTCAGCAAATAATATGCTCGCAGGAAAGAACATTTTTACAAGTTTAGCGAATTGTCCGTTCGTCCGTCCTACCTACGAGCGCTGACGCTTAACCGCCCTTTGCATATAAGTCAGCCATTGTTCGTGGTTTGTGTTCGCATCACGAATACCTTTGACTGATATATATTTTTAGCCAATACTTGCGGTGAAGACACATTTGCATCTGCACTCTGCACAACTGCCAACACAATCGCATCATTTTGGCTGAGAATGCATTGCACAGACATGCAGACTCCATTTATTGTGGTGCACAACGTACAGTGCAGGCGAAAAAAAATTGTCAGTTTCTTTTTATAAGGTTCCTTAAGTTACCTAACAAAGCTTTGATACGTCATGGGAAAATATCAAATGGTTTTATAAAATGTTTAAAGTTCGATTTTCCCCAGGAAATTAGGGAGCAAAGTGTGGGTAGAACATCGAAATATGAGTTTTTTGGACAAGCTGCTTATTTCTAATAATTAAAGAGAAAACTTGATCGGAAACAGTCGGAGGTCTCATCATCACAGAGTCACCGGATACGGAGCATACACCAAAATTTTGGTTGCCAAAATTGATAAGAAGGGATTCAAGGAGGAACAGCATACGCCGATGGACGCATGGCTAAAAGGGTTCTAACTCGATAGACTGCGGACTCTGAATACCTGGCGACCTTCGGTTTCAACTGGCCTTCCCATGGCATACCAGGCTCTGTCGTTGGTGACCTCCCTTACCGTATACTCGTGGGTTATTATTGATTCAAGTTTTATTAATTGTGAGATCGATGCATCTCAATGAGCATCTACCTCGAGTCCTGCTGTTGAGCAACCCGCTGTATTTATAAAAGCTGTTCTGCTCTCTATGGCCAAACCCATGTTGCCCTCAACTGCTGTTGAGCAGCCGAACCCTACCCACAGTTCAGACGGCGTAGCCATATGGACCCCAACTGTAACTTGCGAGGGCGTCAGAACTGAGGACGTGGCATCTGCCACTTCTGATTCTGACGCATCCACAATCGTTGAGGCATGTAGCGTCATCTCGGAGAAATCCTGATGTTCTTCTATTGGGAAGGCTTTAGATGGGCTACTGATACAGAAACACCGAGGTGGATTCATTAAATTGAACTCGCTAGAGAGAAGGCGACTTTACGTATGGGCAAGGATAGATAGAGTTCTCTTGCTCTTGCTCTTGCCAAAGCCGCCTCTTTAACTTCAGCATCCAAGGAGGACTAATACCTAAGCACCATCGGGGTATTACAGGCGTACTGGCATCACGCGAAGGACGCGTCTCCTATCCTCAGAAAGCGTTCGCCGAGGAAAATATAACCCTTAGTCTCATCCAAGAGCCTTGGATTATTAGCGGTCAGATAAATGGTCTACGGAACGGGACACGTATAAGTTGATCTGTAAATATGGGAGGCCAGTGCAAAGGGTGGCCTGCTTGATCAGCACGAACATCAACTTTCTTCCTATTCCAAAATTCATAACGAAAGATCTTGGGGCCCTGCTGGTTGAAGTTCTGACCGAGTGGGAAACACAGAACATCGTGTGTGCTTCAGCAATAGCATGCGATGCAAATGCACATCATGAGGTCTGGGTCAGCAGCGACGTAAATAGAAGGGTTGGGTGTCTTTTAGAATATCTTATTAGTAGTAATGTATAGATATACTAAATAAAGGATCCAAACCTACCTTCATAAATGCGATTTGCGAAACCTCACAGTCGCCAGTCCATTTATCTCCAACTTTGTTGAAAAATGGCAAGTGTCCGACGAAGCCTCGCTGTCAGACCATCAACACATCAGGTCTGACCTTCCTGGCAAACTGGCACATGCTTCTTCTAGATATGATCGAAAGTCCACGGACTGGAATCTATATCGGAGAATTGTTCTTTCTAAAGTAGATATGTTTGTCACATCTCTTAAGTCCACAGGGGACGATGAGGCAGCATATCAACTTAATGATGTGTTGCTCTCTTCCTATCATAACAGCTCTGTCCCTAAATCCAAATTGTGTAAACGAAAGGTTCCTTGGTATAAGGACCAGCTGGCAAAGCTTAGGAAGAAAGTCAGAAAATTCTTCAACTCTGCTAAACGCACGAAGGGCTGGGACGAATACAGATTCGACCTTATAGAGTACAACTCTGAACTAAGACGATCCAAACGGGCCACATGGAGGAAATGCTTCGAAAACGTTGTCGAAATGCCAGTAGCTGCGCGAATCTATACCATAAAGCATTAGTCAAGGATTACCTGTGTTGGTTTATTTAAAAAGGGCCGATGGCACTTACATGTCGGACCGTATGAGGATACAATCAGACCCATTTTACAGGTTAACTTCCCAGATTCGTCTAATCGTGCACCATACACGTACCCGAACGCATCTGACCAAAAGGTCTGTAATACTAGTTGGGTAAATAGTTTGCCCGGTAAAATATTCAGGCCGGATAGGGTTAAATGGGCACTAGACTCTTTTAAATCTTATAAAGCTTCCGGCAGTGATGGGATCTTTCCAGCGCATCGCTACAACTGGGGTTACATTCCTACTACAGGCTTTATTTGATCCAACCGTATACCTCTTTATAGCTTCCAGAAGATGTGTTTGGAATTCAGTTTCATATCTGAACTCCTTCTCGATGCTCAGTATGAGTTCAAATTTGCTCTTGAGCTCCATAATTTGATATTTCACTAAAAAAATAAATAATATAACTTGATCGATTTGCATCTATTAGTAGTTTGCTCACTAGATACTTAAATAAATTTCAAAAATTTCGACTCGAAAAGTTAGACCAATTTTTCTGCACTGGTACTGTACTCAAAGTCAACGATACATTTATGTCAGCATCTAGAGATACATTACTGGATGCAGCAGCAAGGTATGACTACTACACGTAGGGCCAATTTGAAAACAACAGTCGCACACAAGTACTTCCCTCTTCGATCCCGCCGCGAGCTATTTACAAATGTCGCTATCTAAACATAGCTGGCAAACATACAGATGGAATTGTATCTATAGAAAATCTTGATTTAGGCGCTCGCTTGTTGTTTTTTGTTCATTTTCTAGTGCAGTAGTTATTGGGTGGATTGGTGGGTGGAGGTGGGCAAGTTTTCCCGACTGTACATCGGCACTGCTCCAGCAATCAATACGCCATCGACTGTGCCATTCAGATTTAAATTATTGCCCATTGAGTTTATGCTGTGCGCCCGCATCGCTGTGTGTGCACCGCAGCGGATTATAAATAAGTTGTGGTTATGGTTATGAATCGACATTTATTTGGAATTTAAACAGAGTGGGTCCGTCGAGATCGACGACGACGACGACGACGACGACGACGACGACGACGACGACGACCACGACGACGACGACGACGACGACTTAGAGTTGCAGTTGAGTTGCTGTTTGCAGCCCAGATGGCAAAGTATCTATGTAACAGGTAAAAGGTATAGATACACGCTATTTACTTTTCCACAGTTTTGTATGTGCGCGATAAGATTTTATTTATGTTGCGATTAAATTAAATAATTCTCTGTTCTGGCCATGTTGAAGGATTTAATTGGTTTTCGCCGCACAGCGGTGTGCGGAGCACCGATTCGCGTGCAAAGTTTTCTCGCTCTCTAGAAGCGCGATTTGTGCGGCGCACTGTAAACAAGATGGAGATGAATCTGTTTAGAAGCGTGAAGCGCATTCTGTGCAGCTTAATCCTGCAGTTATTGTCGTCGCCGTCGTCGCTCAAAAGAGAGTCTTAAATGGTAATTGATTGATATTTGTTGCGACAGATGGAATGTTTATCTTAAATCACTGTGCACTGCAATGCAACTCTTCAGCATCAGCTTCAGTTTCCACCACCACCACCACCACCGTCATCATCATCGCAGAAGGAGGAGAACTGACCCCGAGAAAAAATCGAGATTTCAAAATCGCAATCACAGTCCGTCTCGTCGTCAGGCTATGCCCATTGGTAATCGTATGCGCATGTCGTCGTTTATTAAATGTCACCGTCAAGTCAACTAACTGCGGGCAATGCTCATAAATAATTTTTTGTTTTCTTTATTTATGTAAATCTCGTTTTATATAAATCTCCTCTTGTATTTGTAATCAAAAAATGTAACTACATGTTGCGTTAGTCCAGTGTATGGCTAGCTCCGGCCTGATTGGGACTAATTAGGACAGGAGTTCCTAGCTATTAAGAGTCCCATCAGACTCGCCTTGATTTATCAATTTGCAAGTGGCGTCGTTATTTGACGATTATCTCCATTTTTCAGTCAAAGACGTATGGACCAGTTCCTGAGGATTTAAAAATACAGCAATGTAGAGTCTTTTTCAAATTAAATATTAGATAAGCTTTTGGTTTATTCACACTTAAGCAGGCGATAGAAAAATGTCGATAAAGTTCCAACACTGCATCTTTTTAAAGACCTTAATGCCGGCTATGAATAGCATAGCTAGAGTAGAACTTTGTAAAGCCATAAGATAATTCAAAATAAACTGATACGACTATATACGTTCGCCATGACCCCATGACGAATATGTTATAAGCCCGTTCTCAATATCAAGCATATTCCACATCTAAACCGTTTCTCAATAAGGGCATAACAATTTTGTATTTAAATAAAACACAGAATGATCAAGAAATTGAATTAAAAATATATTCCAGGCATAGTACATATCTTAAATTTAAGCAGGAAATTCGATCTCATTCATATAACCACCGCAATCACGTTTGCAGCAATCGATTTTTTGACCACCACCACTCTTTCACACAAATTGGCTGGAAAGTTGGCAATTTCGCATTCGATATTGTTACTGAGCTCATCTAACGTTATTGGCTTTTTGGCATAAACCAACAACTTAACCTAACCAAATAAAAACAAATCAACGGCGTTAAATCGCATGAGGGTGCTGGCCATTCGACCGAACCTATTCCCGAGATAACATGCTTACGGACTAGGGGAAGTCCCTTTAATAGATTCCTAATTCCTGGAAACGGCGTGGAATCGACTGACTCATTTTGAACTGAAGCACTTCATCATCATATTTGGCTATAAAACCAGGGTCCGGTCCAGGCCACCCGCAAAAAATCTCTCCACCCATCCCGATTTCGAGACTATATAATCCAGTTTGGCATCCCTAAACTCTGGGAGTCCTGGTCTACGACAACCTTTTAGCGTAGGCTTAGCCTAACTCGCTGTCGTGTTCTATAAATCCTACCACAAAGGACTTTCCGAGCAGAATCCTCTTCGCTCATGTGAGCTAGGTGTCCTACCGGAGCCTACCGAGCTGAATTCTCTTCACGATGTCGAGATCGCTGTAGATCTCATCATTATAGAGTCTCCGAGATCTTCCTCATAGTCTTCCTCATATACGGGGGCAAAAATTAGCCGTAAGACTTTTTTCTCGAACGCGGCTTAGATAGGTCAGAATGCTTTTTGCTAAGTACCCAGATCTCGGATCCATATGGAAGTACTGGTATGACCATTGTCTTATACACCAGCAGCTTGGATGTTATGGGTTAATTCCTGGATTTGAAGAGTCATGACAGACTTTAGTAGGCTTTGTTGGCTTTAAGCACCGTGCGCATATTTATGGTTCCATGCTGTTATCGGCTGATACAGTTGACCCGAAATAGACAGGATTGCACTACTTCTAATTCGCGCTCCACTTTTTGAATTAAGAAACCAATGTTGGATTTTCTACTCGCAGACGTGGCCACCATGTGCTTTGTTTTGCTCTCATTTATGTGCAGCCCAAGATTTCGTGCCGCCTGCTCGATCTGGATGAAAGCTTTCTGTACAGCTCTTTGGCTTCTACCAACGTTGTCAATTTCGTCTGCGTAAGCCGCAGTATCTGAATAGACTCATAGAGGATTGTTCCTCTCGCCATTACGTGAGAGTCGCTGATAAATTTCTCCAACGCCAGGTTGAAGAGGGCGCAGACCAGTCAATCCTTTTGACGGAGCCCATTATACAGAGTGTATCCGCTAAGGTTGCAAATACTTAAAGGGGTGATTCCTTGGTTAATTTCGTGAAAAAAATCGTATAAGATCGAATTCGTTTTAAAACGAAGAGACGTACTTTTGACCTTACATCACTTTACACCCTGTAACTCTATAACGCTTCTAGATACAAGGTCACTGCTGAGCTGTTTTGATACAAAATAAATCTTTAAGGTCAAAGTCAAATTCGAAAAATGCTCTCGGATAATTTTTTTAAATTCTCTATATTAACTTCGCTTGCCCGTGGCACGTCCGGTTGTCGGTAGGTCGGTCGGTTTGTCGTGGAATCTTGCGATCAATTTTTAACTAATTAACTCGACTTTCTTTAAATTTTATACACGTGTGTAGGTATTTCCGATGGACAACACTTATTGTAGAAATTTTACAGACGCCGGGCCGCGGTGTCGTGGGGCCTCATACAAATTTAAAATAAAAATTATCCCGATTTTCTTAAAATTTTATACACATTTGTATCTTGGATGGACAAAACTTTTTGGACATTTTTTGAGCAAATAGGCCCTGAGGCCCGAGTAGTGCCCGTATAAAAATTTTAAAAATTAGCCCGGTTTACTTCAAATTTTAAGCATATGTGTATCGCCGATTGACAAAACTTTTTGTAAAATTTTTGGAGTGAATGGGCCTGAGGGCCGGGGGCTGGACCATATAATTTTTTTTAAAAATCGATTCGATTTACATGAAATTTTAAACATATGTGTATCGCCGATTGACAAAACTTTTTGTAAATTTTTTGGAGTGAATGGGCCTGAGGGCCGGGGGCTGGGCCATATAATTTTTTTTTAAAAATCAATTCGATTTACATGAAATTTTAAACATATGTGTATCTCCTATTGACCGAACTTTTTGTAAAAATTTTTGAGCGAACGGGCCCCTAGGCCCGAGGGTTGCCCACATAATTTTTTAAAAATGAGCCCGATTTTCTTCAAATTTGTGTATAATATGTAGCATATGTGTATCTTCGATGAACAAAACTTTTTGTAAAATTTTAATTGTGATTAGGCCCTCAGTGCCCAAAAAAGTTTTTTTTTAATAATTAACCCGATTTTCTTCAAATTTTAAACACATGTTGTATCTCCGATGACAACACACATTAAAAGTTGGAAGTGATCGGGCCCCAAGGTCGGGGGCTCCCATACAAATTTTTTTGCACATGAGTATCTCCGTTGTCAACAGTTTTTGAAAAAAGTGAAGGGGCTCTAAAAATAATTTTTTTTAAATATGTATCTCCTATTAGAGAATTTTCATGAAAAGTTTTAATTTTTATGGGTTTTTTTTTTGACAAATTCAGTACTAAAGCCCGTTCAATTTTCTACAAATCCACCTTACAAGTTTTTTTTTTTGATTTTGAAGTCGTTCATATCGGTAATGGTTTTAAGAATTTAAAATATGTTCATTGTTTGAGCATAAAAATTAAATTTTCTTTCCAAAAAGACCAATATTGACCTTGTAGCTAGAAGAGTTCAGGTGTTACAGGGTCTGAAATGTTGTAAGGTCAAAAGTCGTCTCTTGGCATTAAAACGCTACGTACACTACAGGAGGTGAAAATAGATACTCCCATACGTTTTTTTCACGAAATAAACCAAGGAATCAATCACCCCGTTAAGTATTTGCCACCTTAACGGATACACCCTGTATATAGATATCTCAAAGTCTTAACTTCTCCATAAATGCTAATATTTCTTATATGTATGTGGCTGTGATGACGTTCACAAAGTCTTGTCCTATAGTCTGTTCTTTACTTTACTCTCATCCCTTAGTATATACACACAAAACTACCAACATTTATGTTTAGTGGTTAATTGGAAAAAACATTTGTTCAAGAAAGTCTAGACTTATTCTGTCAAAAGAACTCAGTCAATTTCAACATTTCTTTTTGTAACTGATGACATGTCACACACGTCTGAGTTGACGTTGACGTTTCTTATTTTCTGCCAAACGTCGTTTATATGACTTGTCTGACATTAAACAAACAAAAAAAACCCAATACAATAAAATTATCAGGAAATGGCGATCTATGTATGTACATACATATGGCTGTAAATACTATACTACACAACAGACTCGCTGAAGATCTTCAGTCTGGGTTCTGGTTCGTATACAAATAAACATACTACATATGTAGGTTTGAAAAATTACGCAACTTTTAATGCAAGAGTCTGGCGGTCCTGCATACATATTCTTGGTTTTGTATTTCTTGGCAATAAATTCAAGGCCAAGACAAGACTTCAACACCAAGACCAATTTCACTCATCGCTACGCTACGCTGGAAGGATGGCGTAGTCCAGAACGCCCAGTGGGACCGGTGGAGAGATTTTATGCGGGAGGCCAGGACCGGACCACGGTTTTAGAGCCAAATAAGATCAATAAAAAACCGACCAGATTCTAAAGTCTAAAAAACAAAAATAAACTTACTCAAGCCTTATTCTTTGATTCTTGAAAACTTCCACCTCACGCACAAAACCCCAATTTTTCCGTGTGCGTACGCATACTTTGCTCCTTAAAAATAATTGTGAGTGTCAGCCCCCACACACGACTGGGGTTTATTGATGATAATAATATATATATAATATAATAATAATAATGTTAGAAACCCTAATCCCTAACTTTTCCCCTTATGTAATCAAAATACCTAACTCACAAACTAGACACATATTTGTACTTACGTTACTATTTCTAATCCTTCTTTCAGGAAAAGTTTGTTTGTGGTCTCAGTTGCCTTGATTTTTCCACACATTAGACCTTTTTCTATTTCGGATTTCAACAGCTATACATTTTATGAGTTCTATAAGTGATAAGTTCTAATGAAAAAGGCAACTTATGTTGAAAAGGAAACATTATAATTTGAAGCTCTGCAATTCTAATTTTACTTGTAATTTTAATTTGTAATGCTTTAAATGGTTCCCTGTCATCTATCAATGGCTTGCAAGTTCAATTTATTCATTTTTGAATTATTCCGTGGACAGGATCAATTTTTATATTTGGGGATCCAAGTAGGCAAAAGCTAGCAATAGGATCCAAATGGATCCGATCGGATGCATTTCGGCTGCTCTGGTCCTAATAGTTCAGAGTTGATATTATTGGTTAAGTCGTGCCCCATTCTCAGATGTGTAGAGCGAAGTTTGGATGTTATGTAGTTAGGTGACTGATTTAGAAGAGTTTTGACTGACTATAAGTACATTTTTAAAATAAAAAAGGCTAAAAAACGATTAAAATTGTAATTTAAAATTTCCCTGTTTGCCACCAATGTCTTACCAATGTAGGTACTTATCAACTATTAAAAAAAATAACCAGAGAATAAAAACGCAACACTCTGTACACGTAAATATCAACAGACAAAATATGTAGGCAGATAGGTATGCAAATTAACAAAGTCGTTGAAGCAAAACACAAATCATAAAAACACAAAACATTGGGTCGTTTATCGTTTCACATTAATAACCAGCTGCACTTAAGCCAAAAATTATTGTGAGCCCGAAGGTAATAATCAGAGGACATGATATTTTACATATATTTATATACATATATGTACATATGTGTAGGGATAGGGAAAAAGAGAAAAGAGCCACTATGCAGCTATAGCTGACACAGCTGCATTGCATTGGCATTTACCGCCGCTAAACACACAATTAACAAATCACAGCTGATCAGGGGTTAAACAGCAAAAAAAACCACACCAACAACACAACAAAGTTATTATATTCCTAAATAAATTTTAATGGAAAATTGAAAAGAGGAAATTAGAAGATGATTTTCCCTCTACAAACACAAATTACTCTGCGCAAAGAAACGAACTCCAATTAGACATTACAATTTGTAGTCACTGTTCACTGAGCAATAAAAAAATGTGATGCTGCTCATTACAATTGGTAGACGAAACAGAAGAGGTAAAGTGGTGCACGAGTAAAAGAGAAATGTTGTGAACGCGCGCAACCAGTCAGCGGCTGTTTTTGTCGCACAACGCACACTGATAATAAACTAAAAGTCAAACTGTGCAACCGCACAAAAGACCAAAATTAAAAATAGAACGAAAGGGTACACTTACTCAATGACTGTAACGATTATATGATCAACAGAAGACTAGAGAGAGACAACCGATAGAATTACTTCTCAGGGAAATCTCAACATGCAACAAAAACAAACAAATACGCTCATAAGAGGAGAAAATGTAGCCAAAACGATATAAATGCTTCTCAGTGATATTGAAGCAAAAGCAAATGCAAAAATGATTATATTATCAACAGAAGACAAGAGGGAGCCAAACCGATAGTATTACAAAGGCAAACAAATGATTATTTGTTCATCAGAGGAGAAGAGGGAGACAAACCGATAACAATGCTTCTCAATGAAATCAAAACGCAAGCAAAAGCAATCAATTGAGTATATTACTAACAGTTGATAAGAGGGGGACAAACCGATAGAAAACATAAACAAGGAAATGTAAAAAAAATTCGTTTTTCGGGTACAAACTTTTATATATACATCGAAACACGCCAGACAGTCGTTTATTATTTGGTAATAATCGCCAAATATCTGTTTTTGAGGTCGGATCTATTTTCTTTCTTCCACGCTTCACACGCGCCACACGCGACTCGCCACATGCGTCAAAAGGGATATATCAAAATGGACCTCTGACATTAAGCCGCTCACAAAATCGTCTAGGTCGTGCGGTCGTCGGTGGTTAAAAAAGACACGCGAAACGTGACACGTGTCATATGTGGAATATAAAAAATTGTATTTTATACTTCGACACTCACAAAATTTCAACTCTCTAGGTCGCGTGTAAGGTGGTTAAAAAGTACCTCAAAAAAGTCAAAAGAAAAAGAAAAAAATTGCAACCCATCACACGCGACACGCGTCATACTCAGAATATAAAAAAATCTGTTTTGGACTTAGACTCACACAATTTCAGCTCTCTGGGTCATTTGGAAGTTGGTTAAATAGGACCTCAAAGAAGTCGAAAAAAATATTGTTCAACCCATCACACGCGCCACACGTGACATGCGTCATACGTGGAATACAAAAATTGGTATTTTGGACTTCGACACTCACAAAATTTCAGCTCTCTAGGTCGCGTGGAAGGTGGTTAAAAAGCACCTCAAAGTGGTCGAAAATACAGCCAAAAAGGGGTCAAGTTAAATAAAAGTTTTTAAAAAACAATCAAATAAATATTTGATCGTCAAAGGAGAAGAGGGAGACAAACCTATAGAAAAATCATCTTCGTAGCGAAAAGCAAACAATTATTTACTCCTTGCATATAGAACGAACGAACGATGAAAAACGGGGAATAATTTCGTTAAATTTATCGCACGCCCCATTATCTCTCTCTCTCTATTTTATTCGCATTATATACTACGGTGTCAGATTGTAGCTAAAAGCACGCACACTAACGCCGATCAGTACACAAAACGATGAGGAGAATTGAATTGAACTGACTAGCCAACAAACGACTTCTTCAGTGAGCTCTGTAATTTGTTCGCTGGCTATTTGCTTGCACCGCCCATTATTTGTCGACTGCGTCAAACGACGTTGTTGTCGTCATCTTCTTCGTTTATTTGATTTCGACGACGATAGCGCCGCTTCGCGACTCAGTTAAACGACGTGTTCTGACTGTGAACGACGACGCCGCGCTTCTCCATGGTGGTGGATAATTGAGAATTTTTGCTTCTTCTTCAGTGCGTTGTGTGAGGAATTTTTTGCGTTCGCACCCGCCGCGTAAGTACGTTTCGGTATTAATAGCAACAACAACAATTTATCGAATTAAGAAATTGCATAACGGCGAGCTAAATGAAAAAATGACGGTATACCGTCGGCAAATCGCTCACCGCCTTTTAAAGTGAATCAATTGTTGCGGGTCTTTGCTAGTTCCGAATGTGCACGGACGTTAGTTTTCCCAAAAATAAATGTCAACACTTGCGACAGCTTGCCGCACCATACCGTCGCAACAGCTCTCATTGCTACATCAGTCAACAACGTTATCTGCGTTATCGCCGGTATCACGGTCAACGTCGCCAACACCGCCGCCGCCGACGACGACGCCTTTTTTAAGTGTTTGCAATACAATGCACCCGGATAAGTTGCTCTTGCAAGGACATGGTGTGACTAGTCCACGACTTTGTAGCGGCGGTAGTAGTGCGGAAGCACATCATCAGGGTGGTGCTAAGAAAACCGCTACAACTACTGTCGGAAGGTCTGCTGCTGGTACAGAAACGACGCCAATGCAAATCGATGACGGTGGAACAGAGGTGCGGGGTTTCTGTATGGATCATAGGCAGTGTCGTCGGAGTCGGGTGGACAACACATCATCTTCAACGTTTGATGATGACCTTGGCAGTGCCACCACCACTGGTGAAGGACATGCCAGTTTGGCCGGCGACGACGACGACGACGACGACGTCATTGAGGACAACAACAACGATGACGATGACAACAACAACAAGCACATTATGATCGACGAGGATGAAGATGTCGCTGCAGACATCGATAATGGTGATGAAAGTTTGTGCAGTGATGACAGTGAACTGTCAGTGGGTCAGGAGGGTGCTGCTGATGTTTCAATTCAGGTGCTCCCACCAACAAATCGACTAATTCTGAGTAAAATGAGTGATATGATGGCCATGTGCCGCCCATCGGTGGTCGCACCGTCACCAGCATTGTCGTCATCCCGCCGGGATAGTGGTCGTGAAAGTAGTGATAATGTGTCAAGTGTTTCTGCGGACGAGAGCCATCAGCTACCGGAAGATTCCGGTGATAATGTCAATCCTGCAGCCTTCGTAATGGCTAACGCCCTGCGATTACCATCAGTAGTGCGACCCAGTCCGACACGCTTTCAAGAGGAGTTTCTGCGGAAATCACACATCTATGCGGAGGAGCTGATGAAGCAACAAATGCAATTTATGGCCGCCGCTAGGGCGAATGCGCTCTCACTGCGTCATACTGCAGCGGGAATAAGTCCGTCGTCGGCGGCGTCGACTTCCCCGTCAGATGCAGCAATCGGGAAAGTCGGTTTCCGTCCGCATGCCAGATCCTCCAATATCAGTGAGGCAAATAGTTTGCCAAATTACAGCGGCATCCACTCGCATCTGTCAGCGATATCGAAAATGTCACAGCTGAGAGCTGCTGCGGCTGCGGCAGCTTCCGCATCTAATGCAAGTTTTGTCAGCGCAGGAAGTAGCGGTGAATCCGATGCGCTGGCCAAATTGACCGCTTTCGAATTATGTCAGCAACAGCGTGACATGACCGGTGGTGGCGGCGGCAGCGTCTCAAATCTGAATCAACTGCAGCAGCAGATGCAGGCCCATTTACCCTTTATGAACAACACCAACAACAACAATAATAACAATCTGCATGAGCCATCGCTCAAGTTCAGCATTGATAATATTCTAAAAGCGGATTTCGGTCGACGGATAACGGATCCGCTGATGAAGCGTGGCGGCCATGGTGGTGGATTTCGGGCGGCGGCTAAGACGTTATCGCATCGCAAAAGTGCCAACAGCAATGCCAATAAGCTTCTGCATCACCAAACGTCGCCGAAGCAAACTGGAGCGCCAATCGATTTGACGAGCATAATGACAGCGGCCGCAGCAGTCACTGCGGCGCCTTCGTCTGCCTACGCCTCAGCAACAGCAACAACGGTCAATGTCGTCTGTACAAATAGTAATGACTCGACGAGCAGCACGGTGGCGAGCAGCAACAATGGTACTGTCACATCTACCAAATCGCCTTCGATGACAGCTGCATCTGCTTGCAGTCTGTCACCACCGCCTGTTGTCGGTAAGACGGATAATAATGCATCTACGGATGGCGCTCATGCCGGTGGAAGTAGCAGCAGTAGCAGCAGCAGCAGCACGAGTGGCGGAGTGGGTGGCGGCAAAACTCCTGCGACTGGATCATCCTCCAATGGACCAATTGTTTGGCCAGCATGGGTTTACTGCACCCGCTACAGTGATCGACCAAGTTCAGGTGAGTTCAAGTTTTTTTTATTTTTTATTATGTTTTGTCTGAATATAATTTTGCTAACAATTTGCAGACTCGTTAGCTAATCAATTGTTACAAAGCTCTTTTGTATTGCATAAGTGAATCATTATTTTTTCGAACTGAAAAAGTTTATCTCCATTTTATTAATATGCGTTAGAATAGAATATGAGTCTCTCATCGAAGTAGTTGCAATTTCTATCTGTGGACACAGGACTGGACTTTTTTTTTGTAGAAACTAAAATAAAGCAATGAGATATAAGGCTATCTGTTCAAGCACTCGATCAAATTCCGCGTTTTTTTGACAGCCAACGTGCGTTTGACAAATATTCGACATTTTGTGTATCGGGTTGTTGATTGACTTTTGAAGCTGTGTAAAAGCTGTTTGCGCCTCTATGTGAGAAGTGGTTTGCCTCTTATGTGAAAAGTGAGAGAAAATAATCCAAAAAATCTTAAATCCCCGATAAATGATGTCAACACTGAAGATAAACCCTTACTGCAGAACGATTTTTTTCTTAGAATATACCCAAAAAACATTTCCCAAATTATTGTGCACGAATTAGGGGACATGTTCAAAATTTTCTCTTCCTCCGTCACGGTGTTTGTAGTGCGACCCATCTCTTCAATTTCAAATTTCGCCATTTTTATTCGTGCATATATTGAAAATCGCGTAAAATAATCCTACAACATTTGCCTTTCAACCCGGTTCACATTAATTGTAGCATAATTTGAAGCCCGTATGCGTATACACAAGCAAATTATTTCATTGTAGCATTATTGTTATTTGACGTGGAAACGGCGCGTTACTTCTCCTAATGAAACGAATAAGCGAATGAAAGGAAATCAAATATATGTCAAAATTTCAGCAACTCGTGTTCAGTGATCAGTGCCTTTCATAATGTGGATGTTCACTGTTTTTGCGAAGAACAGAACAAAAGAAAATAAGGGATTTTCACTGAAATCGAAAATATAATGTAGATCCCGTCATATCTATAGCACAGCGAAAAGAATGAATTGGAAGTTAATGAAAATGAGAAGGAGTGTCGGAGACAAAACAGAGCCTTGGGGAACACCGGCATTTATGCGGTGAACATTACATTTGAAACCGCTAAATGCGACCTGGATTGACCGGTCAGAAAATTAGTTACTAGTTCAATCAAGCAGGGCCCTATCAAAATACGCATTCATTGTCGACAAAAGAGCTTGATGCGAGACTCTGTCAAATGCCTTGGAAATATCGAGTGCGACAAATTTGCTTACAACAAATTTGTGAATAGACTCTAAACAAACATAAAATGCTTTTAGAATTAGTTTCAACCGTTTTATATACTATGTATATGCAACCGAATACCTTCAGATGTGAATTAGTGGCATTAGGCAAACGCATGATCAAGACCATTGCATCGCAGTCTTGGTCTTGGTCTTGCAGATAGTGATGAACGAAATTGGTCTTGGTCTTGCAGTCTTGTATTTTAGTTGCAAGACCAAGACTGAGTGTGCAAGACCAAGACCAAGAATATTATGCCTGAAACACAAACACGCTTATTTCGCCACTTTTCTCTCATAGGTTCACGTTCTGTGCACGTTCTGAGCGGTATGACCAGATCTAAAATCCAGCAAATGTATGCAAGACTGCAAGACTCTTGCATTTAAAGTTGCGTAATGGCTCTGTTGATATTTATTTTTAAAACCTACATATATCCAAAACCTTCTCTATAGAAAGCCCAACTGTATGCATACTAATGCACTGAACAATCCCAAACGCGTCTGTGTTTGTGGGATGTGAATACATCAGTGTATAAAAAATAAGCAGTCGCAAAAAGCGAGAAACGTAAGATGTGGTAGTGGGAAACAGAAAAATGTTATATGGAATTTGCTCTTTTGTTGATTACCAATACATAAACATTTGGGATTTTTTTAATCATGAATCTGTATATCAGCGAAACAGTTGGTCTTTCTATAGAGAAGGTTTTGCATATGTGCTATGTTTATTTGTATACGAGTTGGTACGTATAGAACAATACCAAACTCAAAAACCCAGACAGAAAATCTTCAGCGAGTCTGTTGTCTAGTATGGTATTTACAGGCATATGTATGTACATACATAGATATTGCCATTTCCTGATAATTTTATATTTTTGATTTTTTTGTTTTTTATAGATAGGTTTTTTCATGCCAGACAAGTGTCATATAAACGACGTTTGGCAGAAAATAAGAAACGTCAACGTCAACTCAGACGTGTGTGACATGTCATCAGTTACAAAAAGAAATGTTGAAATTGACTTGAGTTCTTTTGACAGAATAAGTCTAGACTATCGTGAACAAATTTTTTTCCAATTAACAGCTAAACATAAATGTTGGTAGTTTTGTGTGTATACACTGTGTGTGTAAAGTAAAGGACAGACTATAGGACAAGGCTTTGTGAACATCTAAATATGTACATGTAAGTAATATAAGCATTTATGTAGAAGTTAAGACTTTGGGACATCTATATACAGGATGTCCCATAATTCGTGGACAATAATTTGGGAAATGATTTTTGCGTCATTCCCCGATAAATGATGACAACATTGGAGATAGACCTTAATGTAGAACGATTTTTTCTAACAGCGCTTTCGATTTTCTGTGTACAGTTAAGGTTCGGTGTCCTATTTCGACAGCGTTCTTGACGAAAACCAGAGAACGCTGTCGAAATGGGACACCGAACCTTCTTTGTAGCCAGCGCTGTAGAAAGCGCTGTAAGAAAAAATCGTTCTACATTAAGGGTCTATCTCCAATGTTGTCATCACTTATCGGGGATTTAAGAAAAAGCTTACTTTGGTGTACCCTGACCCATGTTAACGTAAATTGCTCTGTTAATAGTAGATAATGGTACAAACTTCTGTAAAGTTGTCCTAATTTGTTGGAATAACTTTGCTGTTAATTTTTTTAAGGATTTAGATACCAAGCTCGATATCTGACTCGTCAGGCGTGTTGCCGTGTCAACGTAAACCCAAAAGCCGGAGCTCTCTAGGGAGTCAGAATACCGAACTGGTATGATGCTTTAATAAATGAAAACTCGATGATTATTGTTCAACGTTAGGTGTGAAGATGAATTTTCCCTTCTTCTACACAAAAATATTGGATTGTTTTCGACCATATATCGACTCTTGCATGCCTGTTCATCGATATTCCTAAATAATGCTCGATCAGCATAATGTGTGTAAGTATGTAGCATATGCCCGACCGCGTCAAGTATTTTTGGGTTCGGTCGCCTGTGCTGCTGCGTTGACATATTTATTTCCACAAGCAAACGACCTCATTATTTCATAACCATTTCAATGCGCCGGTTACTCAGCGCAATGCATGGAAAGGGTAATTAACGTTCTAAGCGGACGGCGCTCGTTTGCCCATGATGCTTAGATTGCATATTTATTTTCATTGGCGAACGACCGCCGGTCATAAATTATGCTATTGGAGATGTTTAATATTTTTTGTTCCTATGCACCGAGTGTGACATTAAATAATATGTATGGGTTATTTTTGTTTACTTTTGTTTTCATGCACCAAGTGTGCTATGCTATTAATTAAAACGTAGTACTGATTTGTGTATGCTTTTACTTTGAGAGGCTCCAGAGTCGATGTAGGGTCAAAAACGTTGTATGCTTTTAGGCACGTTATTTATGTGGTCGCTGGTGCGATCCATCACACTTCGCTTAGGACTTTATTTTAGGAAGAAATACTAGCCTTTCTAACTGCGTTGAAGTAGATATCTTGTTTTAGTCTTCAGATATCCAACTTCAATGCCTGTTACATAGTTTCCTTTTCCATGCTAATTTTTAACTTTGAGGTCAATTTTCTCCAGAAAATGCGTTTTTTTTTGCTTTAAGCAAGAAGGGCTTTGAATAAAAAAATGATTTTGTGTAGTTTTAGATACGTTATTTTATGTGTGTACTAAAACATTTACAACAAGTACTCCAAGTGTCCTTGGTTTTGTATGCATGCTGAGGCAGTTTGAGGGGGCCGATTAGCTTGTTTTCAATTACATCTGCCAACATGTTGACGCTGAATTTGTGTTGAAATGATGACTGCCTCTTTCTGTGTGGATTGTCCGCAACCCAAATTGAGATTTGTCCGTCCAGAGATTTTAAACTTACTCTAGAACGCCTTGACCAATTATAATCAAACTTGCTGGTATACATATTAGTTATTACCTGGAATCAATAGAAGGAGATTATTTACATTGGTTACCAATATTAGTGTTGGTTCTACAATTTTCGGTGTCGCTGAGTCGAATAGTGATGGTAAGACACCTCTAGATGCGAATAGTGATGGTAAAACACACCTCTATGGGGTGGTGGTCGATAGGTGTTGGGATGAGATGACCGATATTAGTGTCGATTTTATAGTTTTCGTGGTCGCTGAGGTGAATAGTGATGGTAAAGCACCTCTAGGTAGTGATGGCAAAAAATATTATTAATCGATTAATTGATCATATGATTAATCGAAGGGAGCGATTATTAATTGCATCAAAACTAAACGATTAATTGGTGTTTTTAGCTAAAATTTAAAATTATCATGAAAAAGGAAATAAATACAAAAATAAAGTTTTTACTGAGTAGGAAATACGAAAATATTTTATTGAGTATGAAAACTAGGTGTTTAATTCATTAAATAAAGATAAAAAAATTTTACATTATTTGTTTAAAACTGAATTCAAAAAGTAGAGTTTTGAAAGTTTCCGTCGTTAACCGATTATTATGTTTTACCGTAGCTGTTGCACCTGTTTTGGAAAAAAACCATTCTGATGGTATGTACGGAAGTTCCAATATATATATATATATATATATATAATTTTGGGAGAGAGTGTATACCTTAAGGTACAGGGATTTCATCTCTTCCCAAGCGTCAACCACATTACGTTTCAACATGAGGACCGGAGCATTGACGAAGTAGCTAAGTCATTGTCCTTTCTTCTTCGGTTGTGGGCCTGTAGCGACACCATTCGTCCCCTCCTTAAGCAATGGGTTAATTGACATTGTTGGTACGACGACACAACTTACGTTTGTTGTTCTTAATTCGTCTTACATCCGCGCCTGTGTTACGCACTTCATTAATTCGACAGTGGAATGTCGAATAACGTGTTGTCAATGTCGGCGAGTGGGTGTGGGGAAATGAATAATAGCTCACTTGACCTGACTTGGTTAATTCAACTTCCGATTGACGGACGACTAACTACTTTTAACGTACTTTTGTCCTCGTGTTAAACAGAAACTGAAATCATTTCTCTAATTAGATTTTCAATATTATTTGTTTTAATATTTGATGATTATTTGTATTTTTTTTATTAAAATCAAAGTAATATAAATTCCCATTTGGAAGTGCCTGTCTTTGTAATCCCACTTGGGAGTTGCTACAGGCCAAAGTCTTATGGTGAGCCCATAGATGTTACATTTCTATATTGTAACAGAGGTGTTTCATTTAAGCTTGGCCTTGTAAGTTTAGCCTTAACTCAACTTGTGTTATCTCGTTACGTCGTTACATTACATCGTTCAGTATGTTACATCCTAATTGTAACATGCGTTTCGTTTCGCGTCGCTTTGAAAGTTTGCCCTCAACTCACCCTGTGATATTTCTCTCGTTACATCGTTACATCGTTTTTTTGTCATATTGTTCCGTATGTTACATTTCTATTTTAACAGACGTCCCATTTCTTCTTGGTCTTGAGAGTTTAACTTCAACTCGCTTTGTGATGTTTCTCTAGTTACATCATTAATAATAATAATAATAATAATAATATTCGGCGCGACAGACCGTTGCGTTCCAAGGCCAGGCTTCTCACATCCATTTGTGTTGTGGCATGTATATTTTTGCTCAAAAATGAAAGGGACCTACAATTTAAGGCCGGATCCGAACGGCAAATTGAGAAGCTTTCGGTGACAAGTTATTATACTCTCGGACGTCTGTCAGACATTCTTGAAAGGTGGGACACCGTGAAAAATACTTTTGGTGTTACTGGGATTCGAACTGGGAACCTCCTGCTCAAGAGCCAAGCACTTATCAACTGAGCCACGGCGCCCATCGTTACATAGTTACGTCGTTTTTATGTTACATCATTAAGTTGTTCAGTATGTTACATTTCCAGTGTAACACGCGTTCAACTTCAGCTTGACATTGAAAGTTTAACCTTAACTCGCCATATGATGATTCTATCGTTACATCGTTTCCTCGCTTGTATCGTTATATCGTTACATCGTTACATTGTTATACGTTATATCGCTCCGTTTGTTACATTTCCATTCTCGCTCAAAGTTTACATCAAAGTCCCTACAGAACTTTCACTTAAAAAACTCTTCACTCAATTCCACAATACTCCAATCACCATCAAGTACCTGATGAGGTCTGTCATGAAAAAAGTATTCTATACTAAAAACTATACGGAGGAATATTTTTGTCGAACCAGCAGCTAATCCTGGAAACCGAAATCGTTCTCGTTGTAAATCAAAAATCCTCTGCACTATTTTTGAGAATTCTCTGCGGTCGCTTAACAGCAAAAATTTGCAAGTCCTTGCGGATAGATAATCTTCACACATAACGTACCGAACGGAAATGAGGTTCGACTCGAGTCGAATGAATTACGTAATTGGAAGTAAAAAGACGTAAATTGTCACCACAAAGTACGAATTATAGTGACAAAAAGCTGGGGTTGCACCGCGCTACTGCATACTGAACTATAACGACAATGTCCTTTTTGCTGACTAGCCATACCACGATACCACCCATTAGGCACTTAATTTACAAACTATAAACCCAAGTCGAGTTGCGGAAATATTTGGAAAATTTCCCTCTAACACTTCATCGTTCAGACGCATTAAACGCCGAGTCGTCGAGGAGTCCTTAAAGGACATTATTTTGAAAGGATAATCAGCATATAGGTATGTCGCGTCGTTTGCGCGCATTCGTTTGTTTAAACAAAACTCCACATCCACACAAGAACGAGGGAAATACTGCGACAAAATTGCACAGCAGACCGTTTTGTGGGAAGGATTTATTGTTCTGTTTTGCGAGTGGGTAAGTATTAGGTATGTATGCGTGTACTTGTGTGGTTGTGGATGGAATTCTTGTCCTGGTGGGTTTCAATAGGCTCGCGATGAATTAAGCTACAGAGGCTGTTCTTCTCCCTTACATATTAGGGATTTCTTATTTGTTTGTTTGGTTTACCAAATCGGTACTCCAAATTCCTCCCAAACTGTACCGCTTTTCGCTGTGCTCAGTTTCAAAAAACACAAGTTCAGAGAATAATCCAGGAAGGCATGAGACAATTTATCCCTTCCATCAGGACAAAGGAAGGAAGGAAAATGCTTGGTATGATTTAAGCTGCATAGAGGCTTCTAGGAACCGGGAGGTATGCTTTCGGTTATATAAACAAAACTCCACTGTGGAAAACCGAACCAAATTTAGACGAGTCCGCAATGATTGCAATGCCAACTTAAGACGAGTCAAATTCGACTATGACGAGAAACTGGGACTAAAAATACTTCAATATCCCAAAGGGTAGTAAGCATTGTTGGTCATTCGTGAAATGAATTAATGCTCAACGCTCATTCACAATGACATTCCAACTGTCAGCTCTATAGACAAGGCCAATCTGATAGCTTCACATTTCAGCAGCTAACTTCACGCGTTGTTGCCGCCTGTACTTGCAAGAGTCGAAACCTCTATGGGACAGATTTACTTTCGTACTCGTCAAGTGGTTAGAGTATTAAATGATCTCAACGTTCATAAATCTGCTGGACCTGATGGTATTCCCGCTATAGTTTTGAAGAGGTATTCGTTAACGTTGGCATTGCAACTGCGTAGACTTTTACATTTCTCTTATTCTTCTGGAGTCTTCCCAAGGAATTGGAAAACAGCCGTTATGCAGCCTGTTCCTAAAAAAGGCGAACCGTCATCTCTTTCCTCGTACCGACCTATTGCGCCATCTTTACTTTCTAAAGTCGTGGAAACGCTGATCAATCGTAAGCTTATGCAATACCTTGAATATCAGGAAATACTTAGCGACCAGCAGTACGGTTTTCATAGGCAACATCCTACAGGTGATTTGATGGCATATCTCATTGAGAAGTGGAACCAGTCTATTCACAAATTCAGTGAAAGCAAAGTTGTTGCACTGGATATTTCCAAGGCATTTGACAGAGTCTGGCATCAAGCTTTTTTTTTAATCTAAAATGAATACCTTTGGAAATTGATAAGACCCTGCTTCTTTGCACTAGTAACTACCTTTCTGACCGTTCAATTTAGGTCGTATTGGACGGTTTAAAATCCAGTGATTACCGCATAAACGCCGGTGTTCCCCAAGGCTCTGGTTTGTTTCCTAGACTCTTTCTAATTTTTATTAATGATCTCCTTTCCGCTACTTCCAATCCAATTCATTCTTTCGCTGACGACAGCACTCTTGGCTTTTAATTCTCCACTCCCCTCTTCATCCCAAGTGGAACTTGAACAATAACGTATGCTATAAGTACATTCTGACCTTGAGAGCATAACAAGTTGGGGCCTACACAAATGAATAGAATTTAGAGCTTCTAAAACTCAATGCTGTGTTCTGTCGTCCAAGCGTAATTTAAACCCCCAACCTTTATCCATGAAAGGATCTTGCATCGTAGAAACTGAAACACTCGCGATTCTTCGTATGTGCGTCAACAACAAGCCTCGTTGGAATGACCACATCGCAAGGATTGCTGCGAAATGTTTAGGTGTAAGATGTACTTCACTCCTTCAGATCTACTGGCTACTATTTACAAGGCATATATTCGCCCTAAACTTAAATACAACTGCATTGTCTGGGCAGGTGCCCTAAAGACCCACTTGCATCTACACGGCAGAATTAAGAACAGCGCGATAAAACTTATTGGTGACGTAAATATCGCAAAAACAATCGAATCGCTTGAACATCGTAGGAATGTTTCCTGCTTGTCACTATTTTATCGCTTTTTCCACAAGCAGTGTTCAAAATGAATATCCCGATGCATCCCGCCCATCCTCCAACCCAACCGATATACCCGCGCCTCAACTCGAGCTCACGGGTCTACCATTAGACCTATCTGCGGCCGTACTACCCGATTCAGAGATTCCCTCTTTAACCGCACTATAGTTATGTAGATTGAATGGCCCGATTCTGTATTTCCACATTTGTATGATCTACAGTCATTCAGAACACACGTGCGAAGACATCTCATCTTTTCCTCTCCATAAATTCCTTACGCCCACGCTGTGCTCAGCATTGTAAGGGTGCTTATAAAAAAAACAAAGATCTTGTCTTTGGGAGGGATACACGAATGGACATCTCAAAACGGCATAGTTCCCAAAATTCCAGACCATAATGACCATATTGCAGAATAAGTCTTATAGTCGCATCTCAGTCCTGCATACCGAATTTCGTACAAATCGCTTGAGAAATGGCTTACTTCCCGAAATAGTTTCAACATAGTTTCATTTAACAGTGTCTCATAACAGTGTAAAAGTTTAAAAGTATCTCATAGCAGACATTTAATAGTATCTCATACCAGTCTAACATTTAACAGTGACTCATAACAGTGTGACTTTTAACAGTGTCTGACAACAGTGTGACATTTAACAGTGTCTCATAACAGTGTCTAATAACAGTGTCTCATAACAGTGTAACATTTAACAGTGACTCATAACAGTGTGACATTTAACAGTGTCTCACAACAGTGTGACATTTAAGGGTGTCTAATAACAGTGTCTCATGTAGTGAGATGTTGTCACGTCAAGAATATCAAAGGGCATCGCGATTAAAAATAAAATTTGGTTTGACAACCTTCATATTGGTAATGGTTTTATGAATTTAAAAAACTTACATTGTTTGATCTTAAATATTTTATTTTCTTTCAAAAAAGACCAACAGTGGCCTTATAGCTAGATCCGCAGGGTCAACAGTACGTCTTATCGCATTATAATGCTATGCCAAACGCAGGAGGAGAAAATAGACCCTCCCCCTCCTATCCACACGGTTTTTTTCTCGTAATTAACCAACGAATCACCCCTTTAAGTATTTGCCATCTAAACTGATACACACTTTATATGAAAAGATCCTAATCAAAAGCTGCAATTACAGAATTCCGTGTTGTTTTAACAACAAACCGTTCAATGGATGTGCATAATTAAATGTACTGTTAATAGCCACATTAGAAGTAATTAAACACAAATCAAATAAAGTCTCCTCTCACAAAAGAAAACACTACAAACAAGTCATGTTGTAGAATTAGAATTAGATTTTGTTCGTTGCAACAGACTGACTGATTGACAGACGGACGGACGGATGGATGGGTAGACGGATGGTCTAACGCGGACACGTACTGACACTGATAACAGCAAATGGGAGCAGTACGAGTCTAGCGACGAATACCTTTCGAATGCAAGTGTAAATGCAGGCAGACTAACGTGTCGTCATCGTCAGTCGTTACAGAGAATGTTCAACTTTTGAGCATACGAAACGTACAGAGACCACTCGATCTAACCACAGTCAAGTCTCGACTCTCGAGTTTGTTGGGCGTTAGATAGGAGCAAGAACAATGAGATGTGTCGGTGCTCACTGATGGTATATGGTAATCTGTTAGCGGTGGTGGTTACGCTTATAGCCTGCCACAGTCGAGGACATGAATTAAATTCGAATTTCATCTTTGTTGGTGGGTTAAGCTCAAAACCTTCTCTATAGAAAGCCCAACTCTACGCATACTAATGCTGTAAACCAAGACCAAACGCATGTGTGTTTGTGGGATGTGAATACAGTGTACAAAAAATAAGTAGTCGCAAAGAGCGAGAAACGTAAGATGTGGTAGTGGGAAACAGAAATATTTTATATGGATTTTGCTCTTTAGTTGATTACTAAATACAAATACGTTTGGTCTCAATCTAAGCAGGTATCTGTGTACGATCGGAACAGTTGGGCTTTCTATAGAGAAGGTTTTGGTTAAGCTCCAGTGCTATTCCAAGCACTGGTGATTGGAACGAGAGTGATGCTGCACTACCACCACATGGAAGGAATCTTCTTTTAAGCTACTGACACACTGTTGCTGTCGGTTACATCGTCATCGCCGTCACCATTGCTTCCCAATTGCTGTTCCATCATTTGCTCGCTCCCCAGCGAGGTGTTGGCTATGAAGGAAAACTATGAATTTACCGGCCCAATAATTGTTCTCAAAATATGCAAAAGAACAGCTTGGAAAGATAAATTTTTGGCTTCTGGACCGGCGATATGCGAGTGTTCTGGTGTTGGATTGCAACGTGTAACAGTCATATGTCACTATGAAAGTGCTGCCTTTTCATACCATACCATACTAATGCTAATGCATACCATAATTCGGCCGACCGCATTTCGTGCAACGACAAACATACAAAAATGTGCACCTGCACATACGTACACACGAGTACGTTTGTGCGCTTTATCATTTTAACAATCTGTTGACAGATGGACATCACCCAGACGGACAGTTATAAACATTTAAATTGACGTTTCACCACATCGCAGATCGGTTGGACGATCTACCACCGAGCACAAGAAATTTGTAATGCAAGCTGCTGGCATCGCGATCGTGTTGATGTTGGTGCCTCGTTGAATATCAATTAAGAAACAGGCAG
Source organism: Nephrocerus scutellatus (assembly GCA_947095585.1). Classification (NCBI taxonomy): domain Eukaryota; kingdom Metazoa; phylum Arthropoda; class Insecta; order Diptera; family Pipunculidae; genus Nephrocerus; species Nephrocerus scutellatus. Next base: position 110,994,951 of record OX352762.1, on the reverse strand, counting down.
GCAAGCTGGCAAGCAATTGCGATTACTATACTAATCGAAACCCACCCTGCCACCTTTACCCCCAATCATGGCATTGATTTAATGCAAAATTAATGACATTCATAGTCGTACAGACGGACGGATGGACAGACAAATATAGCTTCTTCATACTACCGAATAAATTGCTTTAGTTGATTTAGCGTGGGATTTGCCAGCTTTTGAAAAAATAAAACTTGACAGGAGGTTGAGAGGAGCGAGTTTATATTTTGTGACAATAGCGTCGGAATTATTCTTATTCTTATTGTTATGTAAAATATGGTAATGCAATTATTGATAAATGAATTATGCTCACGAAGATGGCTCAGTCTAAAAAGAGCAAGAGCATTTATGGAAGATTTAAGCCAAACTCAAACAGATAGGTATTTACAATGATTGTTAAAGAAGAGTTTAAAATCAGAAGTCTTGTTAAAAATCGTTTTTTAATTTTTTTTTTTAAATTCTCTATATTAACTTCGCGTGCCCATTTGTTTGTTTGTATGTTTGTTAGTCGTGGAATCTTGCGATCAATTCTTAACCCACTTCCCATAGCCCGATTTCATTGAAACTTTGAACACCTATGTATTTCCGGAGACAATACTATCTACTAAAATTTGGTGCAACTCGGGCCAGGGGTTCCTATATAATTTTTTTTTAAAAATTACCCCGAGTATTATACACATATGTGTATCTCCGACTTTTTAAAAAAAATTTGAATCCCCGGTCTCATGGGTCATACAAACTGTTTGAAAAAATTAACCCGATTTTCTTCAAATTTTATATACATGTTGTAATGTTGCTTGCTCGGGTGACGCTCGCCGTACACCCAGGGTCCGTTCTCCTTGTAACAAAGTAAAAGTTGATGTTTTATATTTATGTTTAGACTTAAGCGGTGTTTTTATTGTTTTCGCCCTATTCGGTATACATTTGGTTTTCCTAAGTACTTAATGCCTAATATAGCGCAGAAACATAAGTCCCAAAAGAAAAAATTGGGACGTAATTTGTCGGGTTTTAGGAGTCGCTCGTGTGGTATTTTACTTGAAAAAGTAATAGGGCGGTGTTGGCATTCCAACACACGAGTCGGTGGAACGTAGAGTTTGTAGCTCTACCGATTCACGAACACGATAGGTTCGTTCTATATGAGTGGAACGACAAAGCGGCTATATTTAATCGTATGGTTATTCGCCGTATGGTTTGGGACGAAATATTTGATGATACCACATACAAGACATTTTGGAGTAATCGGCCTCAGGGTCAGGGGCCCCACCCTGGGGCCAATCACTCCAATGTTTTTTTTAAAAAGTTAACCCGATTTTTGTGTATCTCCGATAGACATTTTTGTGTATCTCAGATAGACAACACTTATTTTAAAAATTGTGGAGACCCCGGGCCCCTAGGTCAAATGTTATATTCCCACAAGTGTACCTCCGATGGACAACACTTTTTTTTTTTTAAATTTTGAAGTGATCGGCACCCAGAGTCGGCGGTGTCCCCATATACATTTTTTTTTAAAATCAGCCCGATTTTCTTCAAATTATAAACACATGTGTATCTCAAAATGGTCAAATTTAAAAATTTTGGAGTGATCGGGCCCGTGATCCGGGGTGCATATAAATTTTTTAGATAATTCATCCGATTTTCTTAAAATTTTATGCACAGCAACATGGACGTTACCTTGCCTTGACGGATGTATCTACGCCTTGAGGACGAAGAGCTTCGACGACGTGAGCCTTGGCGAGAGCCTGAGTGCGTCAACCTTCTTGCGTCTTTTGACTTAAGTCTGACGAGCCTGAGTGCATGAGTCTTTGTGCGTGAACCTGACGAGCCTTGACGCCTTGACGAGAGCCTGAGTGCGTAAGCCTTCGTGCGCCTTTGAGGTGAGTCTTTGAGTGCGATACGTGCGAAAGCCTGAGACTAGCATGCATCCTGAGCGATGCGTGAGCGTGAGCCTAAGACGAGCGTTAACCTGAAGAGGTCGTACGACGGAGAGGACAGTAGTGAGTGCAGCGAAACATCGGCAGAGATTAGCAGAGATGTACCAACATAACGACCTGCGGGGCGGTCACACAGTGATGTTGCGTCGTACGACGGCGAGTATGCAGCGTAAGACGTCGGCAGCGATAAGCTGAGATGTACCAACGTAACCACCTGCGGGGCAGTCACACAGTAATGTCACGTCGTACGACGGTGAGGACAATAGCGATTGCAGCGAAAGACGTCAGCAGCGATATGTGAAGAGATAAAATAATGATCCAGATAGCAAAGAAGCAACTAAGAGAACGACCGCCTGCGTGCTCGCCCTTCTATACTATATATTGCGTTGCAAAATTTTTAAGTCACGTGCTGAGATGTGATTGGCCAGTCCGGTGGCGTAATGTTATTCTGGCTGTCATTTGACTTTCGTATCTATTTGTTGGCTGCACTGCGCTGGTACAGGGTGCACCCGAATTTAATAAAAAAAAAGTATGTTACTAGTTTTTTGTGAACAAAATTAGGCCACACTAACTTTGTTCCTCACAATACACATGTGTATCTCCGATGGACAACACTTTTTGTAAAAATTTGGTAGTGATCGGTCGCCGGGGTCATCTTTGATTTTCTTCAAATTTTATACACACGTATATAATCCAATGGAAAACACTTTTTGTGAAAATAAGGAAGTAGCCCCAGGACCGAGGGGCTATCATATAACTTTTTAAAAACTATCCCGATCTTCTTCAAATTTTATAGACATGAGTATCTCCGATGATAACACAATGCGTACCGGTTGGTGAATACCAATAAAAGGCGGTTTGATGATCACGGCTGGTGAAATGACTACGTTATTGAGGAGTCCGGAGATTCATACAGTCAAGAATGCTCGCCATAGAGTATGGCGGTATTGGGTTTAGACGATATTGTCAGCCTGTGACCCCCACCCCCCCCCCCACCACTGAGTCTGGGCCAACCTTTGGTTGAGGTCCAGTTTATTCTGGCTTTGGCCTACGTAGTGGCTGGTGGTTTACTACCCAAATGCGGGTAGAGCGCTAGCATGGTAACATCAGTTTGGGGGCTGATGTTACCAAAAATCTTTGGTTCATCAGTATCCTTCCTGATGTTACCGGTGCGATGAAGTGCTCTCTGTGGAGTTGCATAGATCAACCGGTTGTCGAAAAACCAAATATCGGCAGGGATTTAAGATGGGTCCTGCTCTAACCATTGAGTTAATACTGGCACATCAGTCTATGATGGACGTTGATTGTCGTATAACGAATCCAAGTCCGAAGAGGACCGTTGGGTAAACCATTCAATGGAGGTATCCACGTAAATCAAATGACATTTCTTGTCAGCCTGTGGCCAAGTCACAGCAATATAGTGCAGTGTAACGAAATTCCATCGTTACAAACCATACGTCTAAGCGTTTCCGCATTGTCCATTGTGGCAAAAAGAAAACCAGAACTAATGACACACGTCAAAATCACCGGCAGCCACCACACAACACACACAACCGCATGTATATAACCCAAGCAAAACCAGACATACCGACAACGTGTGTAAATTGTTGGCAGCCAACACACAGCACATATGTATGTAGCTGCCAAACAAAATCATAATAATTTATTTCCGAATGTATGGGCGAATGATAAAATTCACACAGGTTTTTTGCGAAATATTAGTTAGGTTCGACAACTTTTGGTGATAAATTTTTGTGTCGCAGCTTTTGTTTCATTCTAAAATTTTACCCTAAACAACGCCCCTAAAGAAGTCTAACTTCAAAAATATTACGTTCAGTAATGAATGCGGCCAATACTTGGATCTGCAATATATTGTTACGATTTTGCAAATAAAACACCACACAAGTTCATTAATTTACAAACCGGTTTGACTAAATTTTCGACCAGTACATAATCGAATAAATCTTACAGCCTAAAAGTATGCTTAATTCTAATTCAGTGCCTATTTTTGTACGAGTATGTATATACATTGTGATTTATCTTGGGATTCGTATTCCACTATCTGCGCTACTAACTACTTTTCATAACAATATCATAAGTTGCGATTATAAGGCAACGACGCACCAACTCCAACACTCTCTTGGTTCGCTCCAAATTAAAAATGTAAATTCCCCAGGAATTGTATCAACAAACGCGCGCCGCATGCAAGTCTTGTTGAACAAATAACAATATTGACGGTGACTCCTGAGTCCCCAATGTAACCGCTTAATTGCGGTTAGTACGATGTACGAGTAGCTGTGGCCTGAAGTGCGCGCCTATCTATCGCGCTATAAACGCAATGTTTAATGTCTTGTTATCAGACAGATAGAGAGCGCCTGCAGCAGCGGTGGTCGTGGTCGGCTCCAGCCCTGAATGGCTATAAAATTATATAATTAGAGCCCCCAACAGCGTGGAAGAGGGAGGGAGGAGAACATACGAGCATTTTTCCTATTAATTATTCAGCTTCCCTCTTCTCTCTGTCTAACTACTGCTTTGGCAACAATTTGCAGTCGAAATACAAACGACGCGACGCACCGCACCAGCAGCAGTTATTATGTTACTGCATGTCCTGGCGGTCGGCATAATGTCATGTTACCAACTAAAATCGAATTTTCCGTCGAAATGGAAAATGGCAGCGCACTGCTGATGGAGCGTTGGCGCTTTCAGTTGGAAAATTGTATGGATTTAGTACCACCACCGAGCCACCACTGGAATGGAGTTATCAGTTGAGTGGAATTTATGTTAAAATACGTTCGTCCGTCCGTCCATGTCTGTGTTTACAACTCCTGCCTGATGAGTGCCTGCAATTGATTGCTGTTTTGTCACTACGCGCGCCAACGGTGGATGGTGATGGCGACAATCGGCCTCTGTTGCACAAAGCACCATAATTACACTTTACGGTAAGTCGAGAAATTCCTGTCTGTCTATTTTAAAAGTCCCGCTCCCAATTATTCGCTTCAAATTGAATAAAAACAGAGACCATCAGTGAGTGAGTGAGTGAGTGAAGGAGAGCAAATTATTTCGATCTATCGATATCGTTTCTGCCTGGAATACGGTTGGAGATTTTCCCAAAGGTATGCGCAAACTGATTCTAGGTCCGAATACTCCTGCCGCTACCGGTATTTGTTATTAATCCTTCTATATGCATCCAACTGGTATGCATAGTGAGGAAGGGTGCTTATGACATTTTCAATTTTATTTCGTTCTTGAATTTTTATCAAAAAGTTCCTTTAGAAGTTAGTTGTTAAATTCTCTATAGTAACTTCGCTATCGCCATCGTTCTGTCTGTTCGTTCGTTCGGTGGTGGAATCTTGCGATCAATTTTTAACCCACTTCTTAAAGCCCGATTTTATTTAAACTTTGCACACATGTGAATTTCCCAAGACAACATTTTCTATTCAAATTTTGTATTTATCAGACCCCGATGTCGGGATGCTCCCATAGGATTTTTTTTTAAAATATCATGCCATATAGCGGCATGAGATCACTCCATACTATAATGACGGGGGTCGGTGTTGTTTTTATTGTTAACCACAGAGCAAGCAGTGCTTACTTGCTTTTATTTGATTAGCGATTTGTAGTTCGATAGCCCTTGAACCAGCATCGCTTTTGATGTGTATGTGCAGTGGTGGGAGCCCCAGAACCTTTTCTAGATTCTCTACACGGCGCAGGGACATATATCCCAAAAAAAAAATTTGGAATTATGTCCCACTGTACCCGGGACATAAGTTCTAAAAGAAGTCAAATGTCCCAACCCATCGGGACATAACTCTCAAAAAAATATGTTGGCACTTATGTCCCACTTAACTTATTTTTTTATAAGGAGCCATTTTATGTAATGTAATGAAAGTCCACACATTTTTTAAATTCTCTAATCAACATCACTTGTCCGTGTCTTTAACCAACTTCCCAAAGCTCGATTTTATTGAAATTCTGCACACATGTGTATTTCCGGAAACAACACTCCTATTAAAATTTGAGGCCCTTTGGGCCACGAGGTCGGGGGGCTCCCATACAAATTTTTTACAAAATTTTACTCGATTTTCTTCAAATTTTATACACATGTGTATCTCTGATGAACAACACTTTTTGTTAAAATGTTGGAGACCCCAAGCCCCAGGGTTATTGGACCCCAAAATTTTTTTTAAAAAAATTAACCCAATTTTTTTAAAATTTTATTCACATGTGTATATCCGATGGACAACATTTTTTTTGCAAAAATTTTGGTGGCCAGAGTCGTGGGGCCACATAAAATTTTTTCAAACAATTAACCCGATTTTCTTCAAATTGTATACACCTGTGTTGGTGATGGACAACATTTTTTGTAAAGTTTTTGGAGTGAACGGGCCCTGAGGCCCGAAGGGTGCCCATATACATTTTTTAAAAATTAGCTCGATTTTCTTTAAATTTTAAACACATGTGTATCACTGATGGACAAAAGTTTTTGTAAATTTGTTGGAGTGTTAGGGCCCTGAGACCTGTGTGATGTCCATGTAAATTTTGTAAAAATTAGCCCGATTTTCTTCAAATTTTAACACATACCCATAATTTTAACACATCCCAAAAGTAAATATAGGGACTTATGTCATTGCGCCTCTTTATACCACTTGTTGTGATTAGACAGATTAGTCTCTGGATTTTATTTAATTTTGAGCTTGTCTTTGATTGCTTTGTTTTTGTCCACCAAGGGCTGCGTATGCAATCCTTGGTCTGAAAATGCTTTGGTGTACCCATAAATTCATTTGCTGGTATGTTATGAGAGTCACTGCCCGGTCCCTTTCAAATTTTAACAGAAAGTGTTGTCGTCGGATATACAAATGTGTGAAAAGTTTCAATAAAATCAAGCTTTAAAATTTGATTGCAAGATTCAGCGACAAGCCACAAACAAACAACGACGCGAAGTAAATATAGTACCGTTTGTAATTTCTTGTAGGATTCCCAATCCAGAGCCAGTCCCGTTCTTTTAGCTTTATTGAATGCTTTCCTGATTACCTTCTGATTGGTCCCTAACTCCGCGGATCACCAAGTGGGCTTTTGTTAGCTCCTTGGTTTTATCACAGGGCAGGCAGCATCGAAGAAGCGATTCATGGCACCTGTTACAGTATCTTCCATGGTATCTATCTCCTCTAAATAGTGACTGGTGGCTTTGGAGCCACTGGTAGTAGTTTCCCTAGCATCTCCCTATAGATACCCCAATTGGCCCTTTTCTTATTTATAAAGGACTCACGAAGGGCAGGTTTGATGTCTAACTTGAAGATTAAATAGCGATGGTCTGAGAATGAGTGTTTTTTTGCAACCTTCCATTCTATTACCTTATACGCTATAAAGTCGAGTACTTCTCGCCTATTCATTATTATGAAAGTGGGCTCTTGCTCAATATTACAAATAGCGAGGTTTGTATTTAAAAAAGTATTCAAACGGTGCTCCACGTGAGTATCGAATTGACCCGTCATTTATATCCGATAAAAGAAACTGATTATCGCCTTAGAAATACCTGAAAACACACGCAGACACCGACACGCTATCATTAACTTTTTACGGTTGGACACAGGACCTATGGCAGACACAGGCAGCGATCAGTCTTTTGGCCATAATGCAAAACGCGTCTGTAACGCGATTTTGTGGTATGCGAGACAAGATCCGATCATGGAAAGAAAATGGAATTTTCCGCAGTGTCTCGTTTTTTTTGGTTTCCGTATAAAGGCGAACACCATCTTTGGCTGTCGCGCGACGACAAAGACACGACAACGATGACGATGGACAGGTGGACGGATAGACGGATGGACGGAGGCATAGACGAACAACAACCAATAGAGTTGTTAGAGGCACAGTTTCTTTGCGAACAGCATGGTCGGCTGTCATATGGCAACATCACAAAAGCAACAACAATCTAAGTGATTTTTCCCCACTGGACTTGGGTGTAGTACGAGTGGAGTGTCGTGTGTGTGATGCCGCATTGCAGCAACAGCCTTACAATGGAGGAGCATGTCGTCCGCATGTCATTTTGTCGGTGCAGGCGAAGGCGATGACGATTTCGTTGTCCGTGTGAAGTTTTTAGGCTTCTCCCGCATCTACTGACAGGATGTCGCCGCAGCAAATGCGAGAAAAATGCGGTCGAAGTTAATTATTGGTATACAGCGCGCAGTCGTACACGCAGCTTCTTCAGCAGGAAAAATGACCTGCTGGAAGAGAGTATGCGTTCCGCTGTATATACACCACAGCGGTCCCTCCACTCTACTTCATGCGTCTCGAAAAAGTAACTCAAATTGTAGAGCAACACTATACTCGTGGAAATCTGTGTGCTTTCAAGTAAGAGCGGAAAGACTGCTACCGCTTTAAAGACAATTCGCACATCGAGTCTGCGTCTGCCAGCAGTCCGTCCCCTCCGCATACGGAAATCTACAAAGTATGCAACCTACCAGATCGGTACAGAAATCCACATTCAGATATCATGTTGGGGCATGTTGTTGAGTTGGGTTGGAATGGTTGACAATTGAGATCGCGATCGCGCTAGCCAGATTCCTTGGGGTCTTATTTGAAACTTATATTGCACTGATCGGCCTCACAGTATACACTGCCGCCGCCTTGTGCACTTTTGGTCAAAAGTGATTGTAGTGCCTCTGTTTGACTCGTTTAAGGCCATTTGCGGTGGCATTTAGCGCGATTTTGTCTCGTTGTCTAATTTTGGAGCTGTGACTATATTGCAGCTTGTGGCATGCCACAAAAGCCACATAAGCCGCTTGAATGACAGTTTTATTATTGCACGCTTTGGCGATATAGATAACTGGATAATCCAGCCCATTTCGGAGAGCAGGTGAATTAGTTTTTGTCACTTGCGATTTCGATAGAATGCACTCTGATGGTAAGGGAACGAAGCTAGATGATAAATGTCAAAATGACAGTTCACATAGGAGGGAATTGCAGGAGAAAAAGGCCAGTTGTGGTGGATAAGAATTGCTAAGAACTCCCATAGACCTATGGAAAGTATGGTGAGTCACTATTCACCTCAGCGACCCCGAAAAGTATAGAATCGACACTAACATCGTTCGCTCCCCCCCTCCCCGGGAACAACCAACGCCTCAGCTCTGCTTTTAAAGTTAAGTTCTGCTCTGTTTTGAAGATTCTTAACAGGATTGTATGATATTCTGGCGTTGATGTAATGAGTCAGTGTGAACTGTAATAGATTCTTAGACCTCGGAACAGTAATGTGGCCGTATCTAAGTTGCCTCTACACTTAAATATTAAAAGCTAACTGTAGCATACGCTGGGTCAACTAGTCCAGTTTGCAGTATACCACTTCTATGTACGTAATTATCAATTTTTACTGATGTTCCTCAAAGTAGCCATTTCTGGCCAGTTTTTTTACTGCCTTAGGATATATAACCGGCAAAATTAAACTCAGTACCAGTTTTCTCCTCGTTTTGTCATCATTCCATTACGCTCTACAATCGGATTCTGGTCCTGGTCTCTCCGATTGTCTTGCTTCGATTTCGAGCCGATGTCATCCAATTTAACATCCCTGAACTCTGGGCATGCTGATCTACGCCATTATCCTCGTTTCAGCAGGTGTGGAACTTGTTGATTAAAGACAACTTCACGAGATTGTGGGCAGAGCCGTTTCCCAATCAAAGACTGAACGGTTTAAGTACAATTTTAGATTTACCTGGCCTTATGATCAGATCGTGGGCGGCGAGGCTCTAGTGGTAAGTGCGTTTGACATCTGAGCAGGAGGAGGATTTTTCACGATCCCATTTCACGCGAATGTCTGACAAACGTCCGAGAATAATAACTTGTCAGGGGAAGCTTCTCAAAACTCGCCTTTCCTTTTAAATTATAGGTCCCTTCCATTTGTGTGTGCAAAAATATAACACGTATATTGGTGTTGTGAGAAGCAAGGCTTTGGACTGCAACGGCCTGTAGAGCCAAAATATTTTAATAATCAGATTATTCAAAATTGCCCACTTGTGTATGCTCTCTAAATCAGAAGGATGTGATAAGTGTATAGCTGGACATTGATTGAGTAGGAATGTATCAACGCATGAAGTCATACGAATGGCAAATCATTAATAAAATTCCAAAGTAATATAGACCCCAAGATAGAGCCCTGAGGGACACCTTGCCTAACACTTTTGAACTATGTGTTTTATGCTGCTGTATGCATCCTGTTGGTAAAAGAACTTTCTTTAAGCTTTAGAAATCTTAGGCCAAACCCAAACACACCAAAACAACACCAAAATAGGTGTTCAGGTTTATAGCAGAGAATGTTATGGAATATAAATGAATTTCAAAAGTCAATCAGAGAAGTATCACATAGCCTTTATTACAGTTCCATCTTATATCTCCTTATATGTTCATGCACACTGCAGAAAACCCACTATAGTTTTACCAAAGCTTTTCCAAAGTTTTCGAGACGATCCTCTATGGCACTTTAGCCAATTTGACTGAAAAAACGACCTTGGCTTTGTCTCACTCGACATTCAAAACACTAGTTCTGTTGAAGTTATTCAAATTCGATTTTTAATGTAAATGCAGAATTTTTCAAAAATTAAAAAAAAAACACCGTTTTAAGAATCCTGCATCCTTTAATTCAATTGGGTAGTTTTATGCCACCTTGTGTAGCCTCAATTGCTCAATTTGCCTGGATTTTGATTATCATATGACGTGCGCAAAATGTGGACATTTGGGTCAAAAACCTACAAAACTACAACCGAAAGTATTTAGGATTTAAGCTCCGGCAAATGCAGTTTGGCATTTGCCAGCCGAAGAGAAGGTTATTATGCAGTTCCTCGATCCCTTAGCTAATGTTGTATGTGGTTGAACATCGAGTGTACCTTCATACGTCCTAATAACACAGCAAAGCTTATAATACAAATTGCACGTTTACAACACGCAATCTCCATGACGCAGTTTAAGTTCAGTGTTGGATTCAGAATGTATTCCTAAATCAATTCCAATATGATAATCCTTTTGAAGATTTCAGGTGGTAGTTTTACTTTTTTTTTTTACTGAAAGCAAGAGAAATTTTATTCGCATTATGAAATCGATTTCATTAAACAATTATTTTTATTGAAAGAGCCATATCCCATAGCAATTTCGAATTTCACCCTAAAGTTATGCATTGAAATGTTTGTTTCAATATTTATTGAAAGTTAAGCTCCCTAAAACTATACAATGAAATGTTATGATTGTTGCAATATTTTTGAATGGCTTGCCTTTTAAAGGTATACAATGAAGTGTTGTAATTGTTGTTATGTTTATTAAAGGCTTAACTTCCTAAAGGTATACAATGAATTGTAATAATTGTTGCAACATATATATTATGCTTTAATACTAAAAGTATACAATGAAATATAATGATTGTTGTAATATTTATTAAATGACCTTAAAGTATGAAATGAAATGTAAGGATAGTTGCACTAGTAAATTCCCTAAAAGTATGCAATTGAATGTAATGATTATTGCGATATTTATTTTAAAAAATCCTAAAAGTATACAATGAAATGTAATAATTGTTGCAACTTTTATAAAATGTTTTAACCCTAAAAGTAAACAATGAAATATAATAATTGTTGCAATATTTATTAAATGTCTTCACCCTTAAAGTATGAAATGAAATGTAATGATTGTTGCGATATTTAATAAGCTCCTTTTAAGTATACAATTGAATATAATGATTGTTGTGATATTTATTAAAACTCCCTAAAAGTATACAATAAAATATAATAATTGTTGCAACATTTATTAAATGCTTATCTTCCTAAAGGTATACAATGAAATGTAATTATATTGTTGCAACATTTATAAAATGCTTTAATCCTTAAAGTAAACAATGAAACATAATGATTGTTGGAATATTTATTAAATGTCTTTACCCTTGAAGTATGAAATGAAATGTAATGATTGTTGCAATATTTAATAAGCTCCTTAAAAGTATACAAGTGAATGTAATGATTGTCGTGATATTTTTTAAATACTCCCTAAAAGTATACAATATATTATAATAATTGTTGCAACATTTATAAATTGTTTTAACCCTAAAAGTATACAATTAAATGAAATGATTGTAACAATATTTATGAAGAGCTCCTTAAATGTATACAATGAAATGTAATAATCGTTGCAACATTTATACAATGTTTTAACCCTAAGAGTACACAATGAAATATAAGGATTATTGCAAGACTTAAATACAAATAGACATACAGACAAAGTTTCTTTTTTTTATATACAAGGTGGAGCAAAATGTAATGTGAATTTGGTGCGATTTTTTTAGAAATTAAAGATATTACTTTTGCCCCACCTTGTATATAAAAAATCCTGAGAGAATGCGATTTGCACCAATGATATAACGAAAGGCCCTAAGTTTCATGAAGCAGGAGAATTATGTATCCACCTATATGTCATTTCCTTTAAATATTTTCTGCCCTGTATATGTCGAAATGTAATATTTTTAATTCGATCAACGCAAGTATCTTTATGGCTGGGTGTCCAAAGAACTCGGTATCTCTCAATGCCACCTAAAAAACGGAAGATTATTTCCGTGGAAATAATTAGCAATTTATGGTCGGACGAAAGGTACTCGTCACAAACCAAACACAAACAAACAAATAAATGATCTAAAGTCACGCACAGTGAGTGACGCCGCGCAATGACTCGATCAGCGGCGTACAAAAACACGATGAGGATAAGCACCTGGACCACCCAGACGTACTAATTGTCGACTTTTCGCTTTGATTTTAATTCGCGCGGCGTCCCCCTCCCCAACCAACCCCAAACACACAATTTTCCTGCTGCTGCGGCTTCCCTGTTGCTCGATTGAATGTTCGTTGTTGTTGGAGATGTTGTTAAATCCATTAAAACCCTCCGATCCGCCGATCCGCCGATCCGTCGATCCTAGTTCATTTATCACCACAGTGCGGATCGCATGACGCCGGCCGCTATTAAGTATTTGTTTATCGCACATCTCTCGTGGTGGTGGTGGTGTGGTGGTGCTGCAGTTAATTAATTTTGACAGAATGACGTCATTAATCGTCTTTTATATTTATTTGTCCATCAAATTTGTGCGATCGTTACGACTTTTATGAGTGATGATTGTTGTTGGTACAATGGATGGATGGAGGTGAGAAAGCAACAACAGAAGAGCGAAGAGGCATCAAGTCAGACAGATCGCTTTATCAAAGTTGTTGTTGTTTTTGTTGTTGCTGTTGTTCGTGTGGCAACAACACGAAAAAGATCAAATGTCAACTGAACCGTCAACATTCAGTTTTGTGTAGGAACTCGGCAGGGTTAAGATTGTCAAAAAGATAAACGGATCGCAAGAGCGAGTGTGTGTGTGTGATGTATGATTATGTTCGCTCCAAAGGTCAGATATCTTGTTTGACCCTAGAAATGACGATCTTAATGATCTACATGTTGTTGTAGTTTTTTCTTTTCTTTGTTTGATGCGTGATCATCATAATCTAACACAACATCACATGCACATGATCGCCACCAAACAATAGATTACCGCACTCTGAAGTGAAGTGTGTCCAACGTTGATGAAAGTACGCGGAAGATGACGTTTTTATGATGTGATCCTCCATAAATGGAAATATGTAGTCAAAGCTCGTTATTAAGACATTTACTCTGACATCCAAATCGAGACGAGGCATTAAAAGTCACCGACCGAGGTCGTCAAAATTTTTGATTGCGATGGAACTACAACGACGACGACGACGTCTACTTTCCCACTCAATTGTGACGGTTGTTGACTAACGTCTCTCTTTACGACGATCGATTGGTCACCCACCTTCGACGTGTGTGGTCGATCGCGCTTCAATAGAGCTGTATGTTGACTCGAAACTCGAGATTATCTTCTTGTCCAAAATTCACATTCAATATAGGGGGTCCCCCATTATGCATTTATAAATAATACTTCTTCTTGTCTTGCCCAAAAGCGCTGGTTGCTTTGATTGGCCCACAGTTCGCTTAGATTAGGATGATGATGGATGAGGAGGCATTGTCACGGATGTCGTACTATGTGCATGGACGTCTGTCTGATGGCCAAATTGGATTTTCCACTTTGTCGCTTCCAATCGTCTACGAATTTTATTCGTCTGATTTTTCTATTGTTTGGCTTTATTGGAATCTGGCTGAGATGGGTGCTAACATTGGACAACCGAGCAGCGTATATACAGGACATGCAGTCGTTCGGGTTAATCGATTTGTAAGTCAATTATTGTCATTTACTTTACCTGGAGTTCCATGTATATGTGTGCGTATGTCTGCTCGAATTATGAGGTTGAATCTTAAGTAAAGGGTGTTTCTTTAACTTAGATAGAACTTCTGAGTGCTTAAGTGTTAAACAAGCAGTCATAATGCGCTCCCTTTTGACACTTATTATCAGTATACTCTGGCAAATCATCATAAATAGCTTGGATCGATGAAAAATGTCCCAAGTGAACATTATGATCTGTAACAATAGCTGAGTTAACTGCGCAACAAAATGTCACAACTGGATAATTAAGAAATAATATATAATATAGAAATATGTATTAGACTTTTGTTATTTTTTTTAAAAATAAACATAAATACCCCAAAATACCCTCAAAAAACCAAAGATCCCAAAAACAATCCTAAAAGACCTACCAAAAGACTCCCTAAGTACCACCAAAATTCCCTCGAAATACTCCTTAGAAGACCATCTATAGAACCACAAAAAAACCACCTAGAAGACAACCAACAATACTATCAAAAGATCTCCCCCATAAAAGACCCTGCCCCCTATCAAAAGACCCTCAAAAGAACTTCCAAAGTACAATCAAGATGTTGAAAAGCGTTTTGTGGTTTGTGATCGGATATTGGTTTGATCAGCAAAATTAAAAATTAAGTCGCAAGTCGCACTTTCGTAACTTTCTCAATTTCACCTCAAAATAAATGTAATTTCAAAAAGAACGCGCGAAAGAACCGCGAAACACGAAAGGATATTTCCAGAGCCACGGCCACTGGCCGGTGTGCAGCCACGCTGCCAAGCCGGGAATTCCGCACAATACTTTTTGCAGAAACTGTAGGGATGTCAATGAGAGGGATACTCTGGTCCATTATATCTGAAACTGTCCGGCCCTGGCGAGCTTCCGACTTCACGACTCGCTAAGGCAGCGCGGCCCACCAACCTACCTATCTACCTACTATTAAAGCGACTGAAACCTATTATTGAACGCAAAAAACGAATTTCAAACCACCAATTTGGCTTGAGATACAGCCACTCAACCATAGGTCAAGTCTACAGAATCACTGACGCATTAGAAAAGTCGATAGAGGAAATGAAGGTTTGATCTGTCATTTTCCTCGATGCCTTTGACAAGGTTTGGCATGAATGACTTTTGTACAAACTTGAAACGACACTTTCGATTCTGTAAGATACTTAAATCCTATTTGACTCAACGCAGGAGTTCCTCAGGGTAGCATCGTGGGTCCAACGTTATACCTATTATTCACCAATGATTTTCAATAAGGTTTTCTTAATGTAATGTAGATGTCACGTAAATCGCAAGGGTAAGTTAGTTAATACACACTAATGTCATATAATATGCACCAACTGCTGCCTCCGTTCCATTACACCCAAAACAAAATGGCCCTGACATTGAGCTTATCACAAAATTTCAGCTCTCTAGGTTTTTTTTTTTCATTTTAAGCCTAGCCCATATGGCAGATACTGCGACCAAAAAGATCGATTTTTTCATAGGGTGATTTTATTCTAAGAGACGTACCACCTCCCTAGTGAAGAAAAGGATGTTCTTAGCATCCATAGTAAGGTTAAGGACTTCCTTGTAGGAAAAGGGTCTGATAAATTTTTTGGATTACCTCCGCCCTGGGACGTTATCCCAGTGGGCCAGACGAAGTTTGTGTTCCCAACAAATTTTCAGTGCTGTGGCGGCACCCCACTTGACACCACAGTAGGGTTCAGGTCCTATAAACGCAGATTCATCTACAGTTTCCAGCTTACATCTTCGATCCATCTGTGAACGAGACCAGACCTCTAGCGTTTAGTGCCGGAACACCATTGCACCAGTTTACCCGGCCCAATACATCTACTTAAAAATTTCCTTCCGAAACAGTGCTCCCTGACCTCAATGTCGCGGATAGTGCAGAACATGTCTGTTTCAGGAATTGAGTTAAGAATTCTCAGATGACCCACAAAGTCACCCGGCTTGTACCTGTATTCTAGTTGCAGCTTTCCTTCTGTAGGGGCCGTAAAAACATTTCCTTTGTAATTTTCGTGCATTTTCGGATCCTTGGAAATAATTGCCAACGAGACACGATAACTCCGATTGATCTTGCTTAGCATGCTTAGACAAGCCTTCCAAATGGTAGACATCTACTTTGCCTTCTCTGACGATGTCAAACAATTTATTTTTACCCATTCGTTAAAAAAAAAAGACAAAGCCTTTCTTTTATATAAAAAAATGAGTCACATCACAAACAAGGATTGTACTTTGACTGCTTCTTATCTTATGAACCGATGACGGTGTACCAATAGAAAATGATAGCTTTACCTACTTCCAATCCAAAAAAACACAAATTTTTTACTTTCTTTTACACAATAAACGACACGAAAATTTTCGAACTCGACATTTTCGCAGATTACCCATTTCCTGGCTAAGAAAAAGAAAAAATAAAAACATCTTTGTCTGTCTTCTCTCTGCAGCCCAGAGGGCTGAATTGTTAGGGATGAAAATTCATTTTAAGCTTTTTTACATCAATTGAGAGATCCCAGTTGATTTTGGCGGAAATCGGCCAACCGGAAGTGCCAGTGCTTGGGTTTTCGATTAATTGCAAATATCTCAAAAAGGTATACCACTTATAAGAAATCTGTTAAGAGCAAAAAAAAAAATTTAAAAAAAAAAAAAAAAAAAAAATTAAAAAAAAAATAAAAAAAAAAAAAATAATAATTAAAAAACATCGGCCCCGACCGTAAAAGAAAGGTTTATGCTTATTGTAGCTTAGGAGAAAAGTTTATCAACGAACCCTTCATTTATATTAAGTTTTTATATCTAAATATAATAAGCTCGGAGGTCACCACTTGACAACCCTCTCTAGACGCAATAAGTTTAATATTACAAGTACTTTTCTTCGATCTTGCTTCGTCTGTTTAACGAAAGACAGGAATTTATCTAAAAACAAACTCACATATCCTATATACGAGTATGTATGTAATTCTTTCAATTTTTAATCTCAATATCAATTTCCAAAATGCACACTCTTCAATCCCACCTCATGTCAAATGGCTGTCACTAATCATCCGTCAGATTTATTTGATATTTGTATTGATTTTATTTTCTCTTGGCTACCCAAGGTTTCCCAAGCACTCACCCGTGCTCGCCGGTCCCCTAAAACAAAACTCTTGACAGTTACGTCAATTACATCAGCTCCATTGCACTCGAGGTGTCAATTAAAAAACAATGCGCGCCCATATTTTGGATCGAGCCGATCGTACTCGCATATGAGTGTATTCGATGACATCCATGGAAACCGCACGATCGTACACAAATCATTTAATTAAACGGAACCTTATAGCATGATCGAAAAGCCGCAGGATCCAACGACGATGACAACGACGAACAACTGATGTGCTGTGGGACTAATTTATTAGCATCAGCTGTGGGAATGCATTTATTAACTTGGCAACATTGTATCGATACGGACGGGCGGGAGGGCGTTCGGTATACGACTGTGGGCTGTTATTAACTTGTATCGTCCGTATATTATTACGGTAATCGAAGATCTCGCGGTCATTTCCAACAATTCAACAACTGATGATGACAATTCCGCCACCGCTCCGCCGCTCCGGCTCAAAACATGTGGTCGGAAGCACACCATTTTGTTTGAATCACACACTGTGATTGTGATGTGTGAGGATCGAGTGAGCTATCACGCACGTATCCAATAACCAACAACCTCTGCGCAACTGGATTGCCCCAACAAAACCGAATAACTAGGCTTGAGTTGAGCTTAGCAAACGAACGCGTGTATCGAGCTCAACATTTGATTGATCATAATCTGCCATGCTTACATGTAAATTGTAACCACAAAACTTGTGCAAGAATCGTTGATCGTCGATTGATCAGTGCTGATCGTCAACATCATCATCAGAAGTGCGATCGTGCGTGTCCGCGTCTCAAGTCCCAGTTTCCCAGTGTTGCTTCGCGTGCGTTGCGCTGTTTCTCTTTTCCTTTCCCAGAAGATTGTTTGTGTACGTTGTACTTCAACCTGTTTGCACACACGCACACACAAATACAATCATTTTGGGATCTTTGGGTCTTGACTCGCTTCTTGAGTATTGTTTGCTTTTCGCTTCGTTTCGTTTCGGTTTGGATGCGAGATTTCACAGCATATTTTTCCCACCAATGATGACGATTGTGAAGTGACAAAAAAAAATTGAGGATGTGCTCTCGAAGCTCATTGACTGTTGTTAAATCGGATGGCAGTGCGCACTTGAGACTAAACGATTAGTGTAGTGCACAGGGTTGCCATGTTTTCAAATGTCCTAAGTAGTACACAGTACACACCACTGGAAGGTCGGGCAACAAAATGCAGATTCGTTACCTGCAATTCCCTGTTGACCAGGGACCCAACCGAGTTTCACTCTGTTGAGCAAGAGATTGCAATGCATTGTAGCAGTTTTTGACTGATAGCGAGTCCATTAGGTTGGACGACAGCGCTTAAAGTGCTGCCTGCCTATCTTAAAGGTATATATTCTAGCGCCCTTCATTCCTTTACTAAGGTTAATTCTGGCGCGGATCTCAATGGCATGTAGTCCGCCTGGAAAACCGTGGGATTTTTTCCCATTGGTTTAGAGACTTTGGTATTGCGTCCAAAGACACCAGCTCCTACTCCAGTTTTTATCTTCGATCCATCTGTGAACCAGACCAGTCCTTTAGCATCCAGTGCAGGAACACCAGTTTTCCCGGTCCAATAATTCCACCTCAAATATCCTGCCGAAACAGTAGGTACTCCCCGACCATAATGCTGGGGATTTTGCAGAACATGTCTCTTTCTGGAATTGGGTCAAAAATTTTCAGGTGTCCCACATAGTCACCTGGTTTGTACCCGTATTCTATGCAGCTTAAAAGCGCATCTAGCAGCCGTCTTTCTGATGAAGATATGCAAGGGTGAAAGCCCTACAATAGCTTCGAATGCAGTCGTAGGGCAGGTGCGCATGGCACCCATTATACTTAGACAGGCAATTCTTTGTAGCTTCTGAAGCTTAGTTGCCGTTGTCCGTTCAAGAACTTTCGGCCACCGAACGATGGCCGCGTACGTGATAATAGATCTCACCATCATTGTATACATGCAATGTTTCATTTTAGGATTTAGACCCCAAGTTCTGCCGTAGAGGCGTTAACTGGCCCACAAGGCCCTAGTGGCGGTTTCGATGGCGGACTTGATATGAGAATTCCCGTCTAGCTGCTTACCAAGGATGACGCCGAGACATTTAACCTCACTGGAATAATCTAACGTGGTACCTTTGATAATGATTGGACCAGTATTCTGTTCGTAAAAGGCACTAGAACGGTTTTTCAAGGATGATGGATGGCATTCTAAAACCTGTAGTAAAGCACCTTGCATGACACTAGTGGTAGTCGTGCAGTGCTTAACAATAACAAAAATCGCCAAATCGTCCGCATAACCAATAGCGATGTAGCCTGATCTGTGAAGATCGACTTGAAGATTGTCAATGACTAGTGTCCATCGAAGGGGAGAAAGCACTCCTCCTTGGGGTCATCCCTTAACTGCAGACACTTCTCCAGAGGAGAAAATAATATCTTAACTTCCAAGCATGGCCCTTATCCAATGATTGGTTGAGTCTTCGATACCTCTGCTACTGATTGCCCTTGCAATAGAGCCGTAGCCAGTGTTATCGAAAGCGCCTTCAATGTCGAGGAAGGCATACAGGGCCACTTCCTTGAAGCCAAAATTTTGAATTGTAGGGCACCTTCTGTGCTTTTGCCTTTTCGGTACGCAAACTGACTTGAGTGCACAAGGGTAGACATTTCTAACTGTCCTCTAATATGAACTTCAACAAGTCTCTCCATGGTTTTGAGGAAAAATGATGTTAGATTATGATTTACGCAGCTCACTCGGCCTATTGCGTGGTTTGGGGATAAATATCACAATTACCTGTCTCCAGATAGTAGGAATGTGCCCCTAGTTGTAGCTGGCTCTAAATAAAGTAATCATCGCCGGTAGGATGACATCGATTGTCTTGTGTAGAAGCGCTGGAAAGATCCCATTACCACCGGGAGCTTTAAAATGTTTAAAAGAGCCCATTTAACCATATTCGGATTGAAGATTTTACCGGACAAACTATTTACCCTCCTAGTAATACAGACCCTTTTGTCAGATTCAATTCGGGTACGTGTATGGTGGTAGAATTTTGATTGTATCCTCACGGTCCGATGTGTAGACCGTTTTTAATAAACCTACACAGTTTGTCTGACCTTTTACTAATGCTTCATGGATTCGTGCCTCTACTGGCGTTTTGACAATATTTTCGCAGCATTTCCTCCATGTGGCACGTTTGGATCCTCGTAATTCAGAGTTGAACTCTATAAGGGCGAACCTATATTCGTCCCAACTCTTCGTGCGCTAAGCAGAGTAGAAGAGTTATCTGATTTTCTTCCTAAGCTTAGCCAGCTGGTCGTTCCACCATGGAACCATCGTTTACACAAGCTGGTTTTAGGTATACAGCTGTCCAGATAGGAAGAGAACAACACGTCATTAAGTTGATATGTTGCGTCATCTAAGTCCCCTATGGACTTAATAGATGTGACAAGCATATCTACTTTGGAGAGGACAAGTACCCGATATAGGTAGATTCCAGTCCGTGGACTACGGTCATAGCAGTACTTATAGTTGGACCCAAGACTTGGGTGCTTAGCAAAAAGTCTCTTAACCGCGTTAAGAGCAACATCTCACGGGGAATTTTTGACCTCGTATTTGAGGAAAAACAATTCCGGAGATTCGATATGTTGATGGGAACTACGAGCGTTACCAATATGTCGACATTGTGAAGAGAATTAAGCTCGGTAGGCTCCGATAGACAGGACATGTAGCTGGCAAGGCCAATCCTGCCAACCGTAGACAAGGACGCCCATATTTTAGGGGTGCCTAACTATATAAAATCGGCGAATGGTGGAGAGATTTTTTGCGGAAGACCCGAGCTGGACTTTAACCAATTTCTCATGCTCAGTGTAACTGGAACCTGATAAAGTTCTGAATTTGCTTGATGTAAGTATTAGAGCAATGTCTGGATTCTTTTAGCTTAATATTTCGGGTGTCGTCTGTGTAGAAGTCTTAAGTGAGGCATTTCCTACACTGGATAGTATCACATCAGTCCTGCTCATGATCATATGAACAATCCAAACAAAGTGACAGCCTGTAGTCTCTGGGAGAAGTTAAGAGAGTAGGAAACTAAGGAGCAGTCATGATAAAGAAAGACGTCAACAACTCTGCATTTTTTAAACTACAAGTTGGTCAAGTTGTTGAAGAACAAAAGTCTCTATGCGTCCTTTTCTCTTAGTCCATCTATAGGACAATCTATGAAATATGAACCTTCCTTCCTAATGAAAATATAGAGTGTTCTTTAGTTATCAAAATGCGTATTACTCATGTCTCCAATAGCTTCCATTAAGATTTAATCTTAAAGTCACGCAGATCGCCACGCACAAATCCACACTGTGGGAGGTGGGGGCGGGCAGAAATTCGATTTACAAATTGATTAAGAATCCAATAAAACCCCAACATCAGCGCATCGTGGTCGTCGTCGTCGTCCTCGGAGTCGGAGTCATTATGTCAGCTGAGCCATCCAATGATGCCTATCTTAATTACAGCATATATATGTATGGTCGTATGTCAAGCGGCCGATCGGCCGCCCAGGCAATAATTGTCACAGTTATTATCCCAATAAATTCCTTTCAGCAGAGACGACTCGTCTTGGGCGCACTGTGCTTCTTATCTATGCGCAGATCTTCAAGATCTGCTGGACACGAGCAATTCCGTACATGGGAACGGGACAGACACAAAAACAACAACAACAACCCAAGATATAAATTAAACAACTCACTGTCGCTAGGTGGAGATTTTGCAGCATTCGGCGCTTGGGTTTCAGTTTCAGTTTCAGAAAGAGAACAACAAAAAAGAAAGAGAGAGAGAAAAAAGAGCCTGCTTGGAGGAGCTCTTAATAAAATACTTTCCTCAACGTCGTTTGATGCAATTTCCCAGTGTCCCACTGTCCCACTGCAACCCAACTACTCGTATAACCAACAACGCCAACCCAAACATCTAGAAGTGGTGAACCCTTGAGCTATGAAAACAGAGGGCATGTGCGCGAATGTTTTTCCGCCGCTTGAAGCTTGAAGTCCGCCGCCTGTCGGTTCAGGAGCGGTTGTGTTGGTTGAGGTGTGTGTGCTGTGCTGTACGCGAAGTGGACTTACGCTTGCAGCGACAGAGCCCACAATGTCATCAACTTGGGTGGTCTGCGCCACTCCAAATACAAAAAATTCATCGTTCGTACCATCTCTTCCCTTTCTTCCTTCTTTTTGGTTTGCCTATCGTACGGCCAAAGTGAGTGCGGCCCGGACAACAGTCTCCTCCCTGACTGAGTATGGTGGATAACCTTTATTTTATGCATACTTATTGCCGCGTCGCACATCGACCGTCGACCGTCATCAAGCGCCATCCAAAGGGCTCAGCAGATGATGGCGAGTGATGAAAAGTGAAGGGAGGCATTTCCACGCCATGCCACCGATACTGATACTTGCGGATTCCCCCGAGTCTGATGCACGATACATTGTTAAAGTGTGTGTGTGCTTCTAACTCTACAGTGCGGGGAGTCACTGTGTCTCCTAACCGGCAACTCAATAATTGAATCCATCTCTCAATGTTGTAAGATCGGTGCTATTGAGTGAATGATGTACTTAGGAAGGCAGAGACCACATGATTACATCGAATGAGTCGTCGGATTTGATGCTCTAGCCTGAGTCATAATCATAATCATCATCATCATCGTCGTTGGGCAATGCAGCGCTGTGGCTGATTGGCAATGTGCGGACATCATCGCCGTTTATTGCTGCTATGATGAGTTAGCATCCAGGCACTATCATCACAAAATTATTAACTCCCCGGTGGATTTGTAATTAAATTTGCAATTAATTCGAAAATTGAAATTGCGTCAGTCGGTGGAGTGAGTACAAGTATCATGCGTCGTAATGATTCGTCCGATGACAGATTTTTGCCGCTGCTGCGCGATCGGAGCAGCCTCATCGGAGTGTACGAGCGCTTAGCGTTTATGAATTTGTAGATAATTGAGATTTTAT
The DNA here is from genome assembly GCA_947095585.1 of Nephrocerus scutellatus. Lineage (NCBI taxonomy): Eukaryota > Metazoa > Arthropoda > Insecta > Diptera > Pipunculidae > Nephrocerus > Nephrocerus scutellatus. Next base: position 110,971,607 of record OX352762.1, on the reverse strand, counting down.
CTGTGATATAGCATCGTGCTTGTATTTACTTCAGACGATGCTGACGCAATCTTATTAAGCGTGCGCAGCTTAATTAAGTTGTGCGCCAATTTATTTGAATCGTCATATACAGGGTGTCCCCTAATTCGTCAAGGATAATTGTGGAAATGATTCTTGGGTCTTGCAAAGAAAAGAATCGTAAGGGTCTATCTCCAAATGTTGATATTGTTACGAACTCGAAAGGCTAATTTTCGTAACAATTAATAATTAATCCGGAAAGATTAGGTACGGCGGATAGATGCACAACATTTGAAGAAGGTGGAGCGATCGTCTTGTACCAGCTTTGCAGGGCAAAGGCTGAAGAAGATATGCCAAGGTCACAATACGCAGCACAAATCTTGGAAGGGATTGCAACAGTCTGGTTGTTAATGGCGTATTGGAGAGAAGACCTTGCGACTTTATTCTAGACACAGGAGTTTCCAGATCTATTGTGAGTCCTGAAATGGTGTCTGGAGAGCAAGTAAACAGAGTGCATCACCACAAGTTGAGGACAGCTACAGGAGAAACTGCAGCAGTTAAGGGTGAACGTCGAGTTTGGAGGATTAAGGTTTCGACATCGATTTATTGTTGCCCGCGTTGTGGGAGATGAATGCATATTGGGTCTGGACTTTATGATGGCGCACCAGATGTCACTTGATTTGAGAAAGTAAGTGCTGAGATGGCGTAATGTGGAAGTTCCACTCAGCATGACAGGCAATCACAATGGTGGATCATTCAGGAAGTGTTGTGTCCCTGAGTACAAAAACAGTAGAAGACCAGAAACCTAGAAATGCTCAGTTGTTTCACGAAACACGATCCAGCAAATAAAAGATCATTTGACAAGAGAGCAGCTTATGGAAGTACAAGAGCAAGACGATTCAATTGGTCCAGTACTTCGATGGATGGAGCAAAGAGAAAGAGCGTACTGGCAGGAAATTGCAACAGCAGGTCCGAAAGTAAAACGTTACTGGGCTCAATGGCAGTCATTGAGATTCAAAGATGGACTACTGATAAGGAAATCTGCCGATGGTCGGTGTTCCAAATCAAAGGTAGTGTTACCAATGAATTTGATTTTAATTCACTGATAGGATCAGGGCCTATCTATAACCCTTGTCTATTTATGGGATGACGGCAACCGGTTGTATAATGCGCAGCTCTACGCCGAGCATATACTCGCCCTGGCTACACTAATATATAATAAAATAAATTGATGCACAAACGCTGACACCCTACCAGTTTGGGTATTAAGCCACAGCCACTACGATGATCACGCCCAGAACGAACAGATTCGATTTACCGATGTCAGCATCGTCTGTGGGCACCTCTGGCCACAGTTCGTTCGGTATTTGTGTCAGGACGGTTGAAGAACAGAACCCAGCATCACATCCATCCAGAAACTTAAACCACATCATATGCTACTAATATAGTAAACTTAACTAGGCTTTCTCGCAATCAACCTGCACATTGTGTGATCAGGCTACTAATTACGAAGACAGTGCCATGTAGGCATTCAAAGTACCTGCAGTCCAGTCATTTTATGTTTCATGTGTCCTAGTATTCAACCCATTGTTAGAGTGAGATACAATGGCCCCTCGGGGATATAAATCGGGATAGTATGCCTCTTCTCTAGTCTTTTGGCACCGCTCCTTTCTCCAAAACTTGCAGTATTAGTTCATGAATTGGTCGAAGCAGTGCAGGCCCTCCAGATTTAACCAGCTCCGCTGGGATGCCATAAGATCCCGAGGCTAACGCCTTCTACGCTTGTTAGCGACTGCATAATAAAGACATCTGTTATTATCGGAGTCTCCAATTCCTCAGTTAGCTGGCCATTTAGCAAAACATGAACGTTCTCTTTTCATCACTCCAAGGTGCTTTTGAGATCAGCGATCAGATACCTTTTTTCAATTTGCAGTACGTGCGCAACGCGGTGCTAATTGCGTCATACCGCAGACTCTTTAATAGAACTTCGGTGCCTGCTTCGTTCCTCGCACTCTGTTATGTCCGAGGTCCGAGTTTTCTAACGAGATTCTTCTCCCAGGGTGCTTTCTTTCGCCGGTAAACTATTTTTTCATATCTTCTGAGCTCTTTATAATCTTCTGCAGGTGTCCAAGTCTTATGAGACTGTTGCATTGCTCGGTACGCAACATTATTACGTTCATCATCGAACCAGTCGTTCCGATCTTTACTACTACTGTCCAATATGGAGTCAGCAGTACTTATGGCAGTATTTTTAAGGCATATCCATTGCTCTCCTATGCGTCTGGTGTCTCAGCCCAAGGTCTTAATCTCCCTTTATTTAGTGCGAGCCCCATCGCTTGACCATAGTTCTTTCTGGTCTCTTCGTTGCGAAGGGCTCGTTGACTCGAATTCGATTTGCGGCTGCAGTCTTCCGTAGTGATGGAATCTGCATTCGTAGCTCCTCACCAACAAGCACCTCAGTACGTTCATCCCGTCACTGGGTTCGGCTTGGGATGGCGGATTATCAATCCATGGTATAAATTCTTGAAAAATGGTCCATCAGGAGACAACCCAAATGGCTTAGTGACCATTATTACGCGCAAACCTCGCAACGACCAAGTCCTTTACCTCTCGCCATCTCTATGACTTGTTGTCCATTAGTGTTCTCTATGGTCGTGTCCTCTATGGATACCTGGTGACCTGCCTCGATACTGGCTCCCTTTTTATAGCTTTCATATCCCTCGGAGTGATGATTCCCACATCACATTGACAGCAGGCATGGAGTTCCCGTTGGACTGATTTAAAGAATACCTCTTTTTCATTGTGTGAAGGGAATCTTCTGTATGCTGTCAAATTTGCTTCACACTCGAAGGGGCAAATCGTTTGGCAGATTTCGTTGTTGTGATCGTCGTCGTGGATCAGTGTTTCCGAGGCTGATTAAGGGTTCTCTAATAATTGACTATAAGTCTTCTGCTATCAATCTTACTTTAAAGGGATTAGCTTTTCATTTTTTATGGTTATCGGGACTCCAAACGTTTCGCAAGAAAAACTAGAAAATGTGATCCATATGAGAATCTTAAATTTTAAAAAACTACCTGGACAGCAGACAGCTTCCAAAAACTAACAAAGCTTACTTTATACTTTTTATTCGTTTATTGAACCTATGCTCCCAGCTACTGGAAAATACTAAATAAACTACATTCAGGTCTCGACCGAAATAATTTGTAAGTTTCCCACTCAATTCAATTTGCTGCCATATATGGGCGAGTAGCGCCGATCAGTTGCACAAAAAAATAAAAATAAAATAACTAACAGTAGCAGTAGCGAATTAATACTTCTGTTAGCCACCCAGGCTGTCTGTCGTTCACGTCCTCCACATCTCAAAACAGCTTGCGGCCACCTTCAGCGGTGAGTTTCTTTGAAAATCAAAACGAAACTTAACTCACACATGCACACACACACAATCGCTTGGGAAGCAATCAACACCTGATGATTGTTTACTATGATCGGTTAGATATTTATTCCCATTTGTTGTTGTTGTTGTTGTTATCTGTCCTTAGTTGTCTCCATAATCAACAATCGCTCAATCGAATCGAATCGAATCGAATCGAATCGAATCTATGGATTTATGGCGTAGCTGATGTCAACTGATCTGCAATTATTGAAAGTGACATTGTTGTTGTTGTAGTCACTTGACATTTATCGAAAGTGTAAATAAATAAGCGAGGTGCGTATTGCGTATGTGTATCTGTATCTGTATTCAGTGTTTCCATTCGTTTACACTTTTTTCTGTGCCATCGATCGATTAGGATGCACATAATTCCAAATAGAATGGCGCTTTGGCATCTGTGTGTCATAGATACAATATCTCAAATCAAATCGAATCTCTTGCATTATTGAGGTTAATTATGTGCAGCGTTTTTATTAAAAGACAATCGCCGCACGTTTCTTAATGTAGTTGTTTCGCATTTGGTGTCGAACGCGGCTTGACAGGTAGACTTGATCGAATGAATGAAAGACTCTCCCAGAATCGCCCAGAATCGCCCAGAATCGCCTACTCATACTTGTCTCAGCTTCAGTTAACTTCTTGATAAATCGATTTCGAGTTTTTAGGTAGACTGTGATGAGATTTCAGTTGATATGACAGTTAATTGTATTTTTTATTAGAAACTGGGACACCGTGAAAAATACTTTTCGGTGTTACTGGGATTTGAACCACGAACCCCCTGCTAAGAAGTCCATGCTCTTATCCACTGAGCCACGAAGCCCTACTATCTAATTTTTAGTTTTTAATAAAATATGTGTATTAAATTTCAATATTGTTAGGATAGGATGGTAATATGGAGACACCCAGAAGGCCCCCAAAATACCCCAAAAGACCATCAAAAGACTCATAAAAGAAAGCAAAATAACCCCCAAAGGAACCCCTAAAAACCCATCAAGACCACCTTGAGACCACCCGGACGACCGCCCAAAAGTCCCCATTAACATTCAAGACCCCTAATTAAGACCCTATTAAAACTCCCTCAAGACAACGCTAACAACCTGCCTCAAGACTACCTCAACGCCTCCTTAAGACCCAACTAAAGCCCACTCAAGACCCCTCACAAATAGACCCTTAGATCCTTAAGAGCACCTTAAGACCCCTCAAGAACCCTCAAGACCTCATCATGACCATCAAGAACACCACAAGTTCCCCATAAAACCCCTTTCATGATACCCTTTAACAATACCTCAAGATTCTCTTAAGACCCTCTCAAGACCCCATCATGACCATCAAGAACACCACAAGCTCCCCATAAAACCCCTTTCAAGATCCCCTTTAAGAATACCTCAAGATTCTCTTAAGACCCTCTCAAGACCCCACATAAGACTCTCCAAAACCTCCCAAGACCCCTCTCAAACCTCACTTAAGATTCCTTTAAGACCACCTCATGACCATCTCAACACACACTTAAGACCCTCTGAAGACACCTCAAGACCATTCTAGGACTTCCTCAATAGCACCTTAAGACCCCATAAAGACCCCCTAAGTGCCACCTTAAGACTCCCATTAGACCCACTCATAATCCCTTAAGATACCTTTGAGACTTTCTTAGACCACCTTAATCTTCCCTCAAGGCTACCTTAAAACTTCCTCAAGACCCTTTCCAGACTCTCTTAAGACCACACTGTCTACTCACACATACACTCCTCACAAGACTTCCATAAAGATCCCCTTCAAATCACCTAAGAAACTCTGATGACCCCTCCCGAAACCCCCCTAAATCCCTCTCAAGATTCCCTTAAGACCCCCTTCAAGACTCTCTCAGGACCCCACTCAAGACCCTCTTCAAACATAAACAACATAAACGTTCACGCACCTACAGAGGATTCCCCAGGTGATGGAAAAGAAGAATTCTTTGGATATCCATGTCTGCCCTCAGTAAAAATATCCGGATCACTATCAAGTTCATTAAAGATCTATAACGGGCTCCGAAAAGTGGATGGACTGGCATGCGTCCTCTTCAACCTGGCGTTAGAGAAAGTAATCAGAGTCTCTCACGTAACAGCGAGAGGAACATTCCTCTTTAAGTCCATTCAGATACTGGCTTACGCAGACGATATTGACATCGTTGTTAGAAACCCCAAAAACTGTTTAGGGAGCTATCATCCAGATCGGGCGGGCGGCACGAAATCTGATCTGGGGCTGTATATAAATGAGAGCAAAACTCCCTCAATTAAAATAGTGGCACGCGAATTTGAAGTAGTATACAACCCTTTAACTATCTCAGCTCTTGGCTTAATTGTAGCAGCCGACAAAAGCATGGAACCAGAAATACGCGCACGGTTGCTTAAAGCCAACAAAGCCTATTATAGCCTGTCAAGACTCTTCAAATCCAGGAACATAACCATAACATTCAAGCTGCTGATATATAAGACAATGGCCATACCAGTACTTACATATGGATCCGAGACTTGGGTGCTTAGTAAAAAGCATTCTGACCTCTCTTAACCGCGCTCGAGAGAAAAGTATTACGGAGAATTGTTGGCCCCGTATGTGAGGAAGGACGATTCCGGAGACTCTACAATGATGAGATCTACGAGCGTTATCGCTGGGCAGGACACCTAGCTCGCAAAGAGGATCCTGAATAGTTCCTTGTGGTAGGATTTATGGAACACAAAAGCGAAACCGGTAAGGGCCTACGCTAGAAGGATGGCGTAGACCAGGAGGCCCAGATGATGTTGTATTCCACAATTAAGACTGACGCGGGGCTATGAGATAATCTTCCCAAAAGTATCTCCAGGATTGGTATGAACCTCAATAGTACAAATTTTGCGGCGGTCAATCCTTTCCTACTTTTGACTAATACCCAGTTTTATGGTAAGGAGTGGTCAATAGAAACTTAGAAGGGCGTGTTATACGAGTATCTAACTGGAAAGCTAATTTTTGTACTTCGCTTATAGTAATTTTGAGCAATGGCTTTCGAGCCACGTTACCGATCGTAAGATGCCTCTTTACTAGTACATGTGTGTAAGTCTTGAAAATTTCCTTTATTAACCAAAGTACATTACAAAGTTTTGGTTTTTGAGATATTTGTAAAAAGTTGTAAGAACTTTTGAAAGTTCTTGGATAACCATGGTTACATTTTATATTTGAATACTGGGCCATCCTTTTAATGAGTTGCTATAAAAAGTAACATTACTTGTAAATTCCTTTGCTGTGTTCCTTTGAGAGAACACCACATTTCTTTCTTTTTCTATCAAATAGAACGGAGTTTGACGATAAAATAAAGTATCTACACATTTTGATGTAAAAAAAATGTACCAACAAGAGCCGGATAAGACTATATCCGCTCATATATGGAAGTCTGACAAATGCTGTAACAACAAGAAAATCATGTACCGTTTTAAAGCAACAGTTATTGGCACTCGAACTTCGAACAATTGCAAGCTAATTAAATACTTGTATCTGAACGTAATCTGCTGTGCTGATCATCAGCTAATTGCTTAATCTGTCCGCACCGTGCTCAAGTCTGCTTAGTAATTCGTATTACTCAAAAGAAACATAAGATGCCGTTCACTTTTAATTGCATATTCAAATGAATTGCCTGCTTTACCCCACCCCTACCATCACAAAACTCCAAACAAAATGACAATTATCTGGTGCCTACAAGTAAATAGAGCAGGAGAAAGAGAACTAATATACATATCGATCCTCCGCGCACTAGTATCTGGATGCAGAGATCTAATTATTACAAATATGTATCGCTGTCCAATGCGGAGATGCCCGCCGCCGCCGCCACCACAACTGTATTGGGTTTCACTCCCGCGATTATGGTGCAAAAAACGACATTAACATTGTCGTCTCTGAGATAGAAGTGCAGAGATACTCGACTGCATCAGATACAACAAAAAGATACAAATGCGACGACACAAAAGGAGCGGCTACAGAGCACCTTCCCCCCCCCCCCTTACATGCCGATCGATCTTGTACAACATGTTGGGCTGGGTTGGGTTAATTATATTCCCTGGGATTGGAGGAGCGAAGATATTTTGCCATCGAGTATCCCACAATACAAGATACATGATACAAGATACACTTTTTCATCAGCGGAATGTTTGTCCTGCGATTGGTATGCGTCGTCGCCGCGGCTTAAATATTTTTAATTACATGCAGTTAGTTGCGTATCTTCGGCGTTGTTGTTGTTGTTGTTGTTGTTGTCGCAGTCCACATGGGGGCGAGGTAAAAACATATCACTGCCGCCCAACAAACAACCATCAGCCATGTAACATACGAGTTGTATCTCATAGATACATGAAGTGCACTGTGGATGTAGTTGTTGTTGTTGCCGGTGCCGCTTGTGCTTCTCGGCTGTTTTTTTTTTTGCTGCGCTCCTCTGTACCTTGCATTTATCCACCAATCATGCCGCGCGGAACAACAATAATTATCTTCATGTCAGAGCTGTGGTTGAAGCTAACCAGTCAGCCAGTCAGCCAGCCGGCAAGCCGGCAATTGCATTGTGTGTAAGATAAGTGGGGGAAAATATCTCAATTACCCAGCCGTCTCGGGACGAAAGTTAGCACCGGCTCGTTCTGCAATTGCTTAATTAGAACTCGCTAAGAATCTCTCGTTTAGATCCAAATTAAGTCAAACGTTTAATTGTTGGATAATTATTGCAGGAATCGCAATTTGTTTTAATTATTATACATGAATCTGGGAGTGGAGAGTCACTCCGCCCTTTTTAATGTATAACTACCCAGTATATGGGCGGATTGGTTAACAATACACGCTGATGCTTTCGTTATCTGTCTCAATCGCGCAGTTAGCTTTACTTTATGAGTTCTTACTGCATGGCTAGGCCTCTAACTAGACTCTTGACTTGACTTGGACTACGTCGTGGAGATTCAAAAACATTTTAAGGAATCTGTCTATTATAAGTGAAGCTTTCGATTTAGCCAAATATTTATGACACAAAAATGTCATTGTGTGCCTGTGCGTGCGCATCCGCGCTAAGAGGTCAATCAAATATGTAGATTTTGAATTGAATCAGCTGTCTGAATCATTTCTGCTTCGCTCCTACTCTCCCGGATGCTGACGTAATTGCCAGTGTCTCTGAAAGTCGCAGTTTATAGATTTGCCCATCGGTTCGATTCTGTTGTTCGATGTGACCGGCGGCGACTGATGAGCTTATCGCTGTTTCCAATCAGCTAAATCCAAAAAACAACAACAAAAAATCGACTTCATCCGCGAGTAAAAGCCACGAAGTGATGCGTGGGATTCACTGATGATTTATTGTGACTCGGATTGGATCTATAGTGATTTGATGTTGTTGTTGTGCGACGGGATTTGATGGAATTTTAAAAAGGTTTCTTTGATAGAGAAGTGGGCGCAAGCGCAGTTGCCCATTCGTACAGTCGTACAGTTGAAGCTTTCGCAGTTAAGAGTACATTCTCAAGGGCACAACATTGACATTGACATTGATTGCAATATTTTGCTTACCAACATTTAACTTAAAACATTTTGACAATAGTTTTGCTTATCAACTTTGATATGCAACAAAATTTTTATCAACATTAGCATATTTACTTAAGCGAAATTTTCTTTGCAACATTTCTAACACAATATTTATCTTATCAAGATAACCGTCGCTCGCTTTGCAATATTTTGATTTGCAACATTTGTGCTGTAACGTTTTTCTTTTCAACTTATTTGCAATGAAACGTTTTTCTTATGATTATTAGCATCCGTTGCTTAGAGTGCAACGTTTTGCTTATCAACTTTTTACTTACCTAATCTTTTATGCAACGTTTTGGTTACAAGTTTTGGTACGCAATGTTTAGCACAAGCATCGTTTGCTTAACAATCTGTTATTTGCATTATTTCTCAAACAATATATAGCTTATCAACATAAGCGTTGTTCGCTTTGCAATATTTTCTTTGCAACATTTCGAATGTACCTACACCTGCTCTTCAACATTTGATTTGCAACATTTCTGATGCAATGTTTTGCTTTCCAACCTCTTTCCAATGCAACGTTTTTCTTATGATTATTGACATCCGCTGCTTAGGAATATTTTGAGTTTTTTTTTTCAGGGAAAATTACAAAAAACCTTGACCAAGAAACAATGTTTTGCCTAGCAACTCTGGTATACAACGTTTTACTTAGTTACTTTTTAATGCAACTTTGGTATGCAACATGTAGCTTATAAACATAACCACCGTTTGCCTAACAATATTTTCTCTGCAACATTTGGAATCCAATGTTTTGGTTATCAACTTTTGCATCGTTCGCTTAGCAATATTTTCTTTGCAATATTTCGAATGTACTCATACTTTATTTTTTTTTTAAACGTACCAAAACTTGTTTTAGAAAATTTGATTGCAACATTTCAAATGTTTTTGGATTAGCTTTTTTGGAAACCGCAATGATCAGCCTGCCCAACAGCGCTGTTTGTCGAAGTGACCGGTTGTGATTCCTGTTTGGCGAGTATACCTTCGGTGTCGTCGTTAATAACATGCCCAGTGGCGGTGTTCGAAGAAGTAGAGGCTTCCTATTTAACTGAATTACCACGGCCAGACTCTAAAACCCTATCGGTGCTCTTCAGGATTAGCTTGACATGGTCAAAGCGGTAGCCTTTTTTGCCATTGCAGGTGTTAAGCCTACTCGTAAACCGCCAATACGAGATGGAGGACTGCATCTTCCTGCTTCCTCTGTATCACTTTATACGAGATTGCCTGTATTTCAGCATTCTGCGCAGCGATTGTGGCTAGAACCTTTTCAGAGGAGAGCTTCAATCTCTGTTGAAAGAATCTACGGACGATGTGTGGTTTCGGAAATTATCCTTTTTTTTACCAGAATCACATTTAATCCACTCTCTCTGATCTTCTCGAAGTTCAAGGAGCAGTAATACCTTTTATACAGACGAAGATAAGCCATCCCGATTTGAAAAAAGATCCTGTAAATTTCGGCCAAACACCGCTATCGGTCATCTCAATCGAGGTTTCAATCAACCGCCTCTTGGAAACGAGCCATTTGCTCATTAGTAAGGGGTTTCGTAGCCAGGTCTGTCGGGACGACACCCAGCCTGACAGGACTAGCCACTTGGCTGAAATTGGGGATGTCAGGCGTAGGTCCCGTCTTGACTTTCTTGGCTCCCGTCTTGACTTTCTTGGCTCCCGAATTGAGTGGAGTTTGATGCTCAGATCTAACACACTTAGTTTTGCGTTGTTTAGGGGGAGCGGTTTTGGCAAATCCCAGAGCACTATCTCTAGTCTTGCCAATGCGTATAGCATGCCTAAACTGCCTTTTCTCTAGCGACTTCATTTAGATGAATCCACCCCGTTGTGTCTTTAGCTGTAGTCCATCTAATGTCTTCCCAAAAGAAGAAAATCCGGATTTCTCCGAGATGACGCTACAAACAAGTGTGGATGCGTCAGAATCAGATATTGAGGTAGAGAAGACTTCGGCTTCTCGACAACAGACCGTGGTTATGACAGCACAACAGATTCTTGGAATGGAACGGGCTGCCCAACAGCAGGACCCGAGGTTGACGCATTTTGAGATCCATCCTGCTTATAAATATAAATATTTTTACTATTATCAATTTTGATACCGACGAGTACCCGGGGAACGACAGAGACCGGTTTGCCATGGGAAGGCTGGTTTCAACTGAAGATCGCCATGTTTTCGGACTCCGCTTACTTGCGACTAAGCTCCCTCTTCGCCATGCATCAATCGGCGTAAGCTGTTCCATCTTGGATTAAGAATATCTTTTATTGAAGATAGGACTAGTCCGTTGCCTCAAACCCTCCTGCTCAACCCGGGCTTGGGACCGACTTGCTACCACCGTAACGCATCATCATCATCATATGTGGCTCTTTAACCCTGGAGCGCGATCATTTCCAAATTTTAATTGAAAGTGTTGTCACTAGAAATGCACATGTGTGCAAAGTTTCAATAAAATCGGGCTTTGGGAAGTGGGTTAAAACTTGATCGCAAAATTCCACGACAAACAGACAAACAATATCTCGTATTTAAAAAAGTCAACTCTTGCAGTTACACGGTTAGGCGCCGGCGACTAAAGCCCACAATCTCCCCGAATACTTCCCATTTGACATAATGGAATTAATCTAAAGTTAAGAATTGGCCAAGAGAATTCGACGTTAAGATACACACACACACACACACACAGTAAAACTGACAGCAGAGATCAGCAACAACAGCAAAAAACATGACAGGAATTGATTGTTCAATTAAATCTTCAAAAAGTTAAATGGATCCTCAAGAAACGGACGGGCGGACAGTAGGCGACTGACTGACTGACTGACTTCCCGACTGCTTGATCGTTTCATCATTTCACAGATGAATGAATTCTTCTGAATGGAAAGCGTCCAACATCTGCTGCTCCGTTCGTGTGCAATTTTTTCTCCTCTCGGCTTCATGATCATCTTGCGGAGGATGTGCGCCTCGTCGATTACTTTGCATTTAAGGAGTAATAATATTTTTTTTTTGCTGTTGCTTGTTGCTGCTCCTCAATCTGTTGGTCTGCTGCTTGACCGATATTCAATCCAGATGCGGACAGTACTTAGTCATTCTTTTGATTGACAAACAAAAAAACAAAACACAAAGACCCTAGCGATCCCAACAAGTTGTTATACAAAAAAAAGTACCAGACTAGAGATCGGCGCGTAATCCTTTTCATCAATCATCATTTTTGAGAACAGCTGACGCCGACGACGACGACGACAATGACAACTTTTGCATTTGAATATACGCAAATTGTAAGGTACGGGGAATAAGCGGTCAGCAGTCGCCCTTTCAAGGAAATCGAATGTCAGAGCGGAGGCAGACACAGACTCCGCGTCCATCGAAGGAATTTATTCATCCAGAAGGATTATTATTTTATTACATTTGGCAGCGGGGTGGATATAGATATAGCGTTACCCTCGGCTGGGATGAGATTTTTGCGAAATTTTTAATTGAGTTTGCGTGTGGTTGCGCGGCGGATGGATTTGTACATTGGATGCGATGCTCGCTCGATCCAGATCCATCATAGGAAGGCAATGACCACGAACAGCAGCACAATAACGAAAATGATGCGATGATGATGATGAGAGTGATGGATCCAACCATCAACTACATGACAATTTATTTGTTGAACCTTTTTGCATGACATGATGGACTCTCGAGGTCGCCGCGCCGCGCCGCCGCGTTTCTGAATGGAAGAAACTGCGTTGCGTCGGTAAAGTATTTTTTTCCCCGTTTGGGTGGGAAGGGAATACTTGGCTAAAAGTGATCGTTATTCAAGTGCTGCAGTGCATACCTTCTCCTCCTCCAGTATGATCATCACATTATGGTGAATTGTTTCCGTTTTAATTTCGGAATATTTACTTACGATTGATTAGGGGCGGTCTGGTTCGTTTGCAAATTGCGATAGGAACACACAAAGGATCAAACTTGAAAGTCGCATTTCTTTGCGACGGGTAATTAGAAGTTGGCTTCTGTTGGGGGTTTCGGTTGTACTGTGGGAAAATATTTTTGCAGATGTTTTGATTTTTGATTTTGGTTTTGGTTTGTGATGGGTCCCATCATAAAACCAAAAAAACAAAGGATAACTTTATTGACTTTGGAAACTGATTATGTTTTTTATTTTTATTTCTCATTGCAGGTGAGCATATAAGGAGTCTTTTGTAATCATCATGCATTATGTCCTATGTAAGTAAGTTGAAGGTTGAAGGGACCTAGGTATGAATTGTGGAATTTTAAAATTCAGTGGTCAGCACATATGCTGAGGAAGATGTTAATAACCATGTGAAACTGGTTTTCTAATACAGGCGTCCCGGTAACTCTTGTTAGAAGCTACACTTTAACTTCCCTGGAGCACAGGGGAACAACAAATTCATTCAATCTCCCTCTGTTCGCAGCATGATACCACGATGTCAAATTCTGAGACTGAGCTATCGTCAAAATAGTTGATGTCCATTTTGTTCTAGGCCTACCAACTAGCCTTTTACCTTTATGATTCGATTCGAAGCACTGCTTTTGCTGTGTTGTCGTTTGGTTTCCTGAATGTGTGCCCAACATTCACTTTTGTTTGTCCTGTCTTAAGCCACAGCTTAGTTTTTTAGTTACAAGATTCGTCACCACGAAAGGTTATTTTTAAAGAGGATAATATATAACCTATGTTCACCACGAAAGTACATTCTAAATACTGGTGAAGGAATTTTTGAAATCGGTATAGTAGTTTCGAAGATTACCTCCTACACACAAACCAACATTCATCATCATCATCCGGTGTCCGGTCCTGATGATATTCCCAAAAAAATCTCTCCACCGGTCCCGAATTCGAGCCAGTATCATCCTTAACTCTAGGCGTTTTGGTCTACGCTGCCTTCCAGCGTAGGTTTGGCCGGCCTCGCTGTCGTGTTCCATAAATACTACCGCAAAGGACTTTCCGAGCAGGATCCTCTTCGCTCATGCGAGCTAGGTGTCCTGCCCACCGGAGCCTACCGAGCTTAATTTTCTTCACGATGTCGACATCGCGGTAACGCTCGTAGATCTCATCATTATAGAGTCTCCGGAATCGTCCTTCCTCACATACGGGACCAACAATTGTCCGTAAGACTTTTCTCTCGAACGCGGCTAAGAGGTCAGAATGCTTTTTGCTAAGCACCCAAGTCTCGGATCCATATGTAAGTACTGGTATGACCATTGTCTTATATATCAGCAGCTTGGATGTTATGGTTAAGTTCCTGGATTTAAAGAGTCTTGACAGGCTATAGTAGGCTTTGTTGGCTTTAAGCAACCGTGCGCGTATTTCTGGTTTCATGCTGTTATCGGCTGCTATAGTTGACCCGAGATAATTAAAGGATTGCACTGCTTCAAATTCGCGCTCCACTATCTGAATTGAGGGACTAATGTTGGATCTTCTACTCGCAGACGTGGCCACCATGTACTTTGTATTGCTCTCATTTATTTGCAGCCCCAGATTTCGTGCCGCCTGCTCTATCTGGATGAAAGCTTCCTGTACAGCTCTTTGGTTTCTACCAACGATGTCAATATCGTCTGCGTAAGCCAGTATCTGAATGGACTTATAGAGGATTGTTCCTCTCGCCGTAACGTCAGCGTCTCGAATCACTTTCTCCAACGCCAGGTTGAAGAGGACGCTGGCCAGTCCGTCCCCTTGTCGGAGCGTGCTATAGATATTGAATGAACTAGATAGTGATCCGGATATTTTTACTTGGCTTATAATATTGGTCATGGTCAACCTACAGTTTATTTGGGATGCCGAATTCTCTCATGGCTTTATAAAGTTCTACTCTGGCTATGCTATCATAGGCGGCTTAAAGTCTATAAAAAGATGGTGTAGTGAGTTTTGAAACTCTAGACATTTTTCCATCACCTGCCTTAGGGTGTAAATCTGATCAGTTGATGATTTGCCTGTGATGAACCTACACTGGTATGGACCAATGATGACTTTAGCGTATGGGGCTATCCTGTCTTGTAAGATAGTGGAGAAAATCTTATACGCGGTACTCAACAACGTTATACCACGATAATTGCTGCATGTTATGATATCTCCTTTCTTATGTATGGGACACAGGACGCCTGTTTGCCAGTCTTCTGGGATAGCTTCTTCCTCCCATACTTGCACTATTATTTCATGGATTGCTTGGTGTAATGTGGGGCCTCCTATTTTTATTAGTTCCGCTGGGATCCCATCAGATGCCGGCACCTTATTATTTTTGAGGCGATTTATTGCTCTCCTAACATCGTCTATGCTTGGTGGGGGCAGCATAGTCTGGTCTTCGGTCACTGGTGGAGCCTTAAATTCCTCATTTAGCTGGCCATTAAGCAACTCCTGAAAGTGGTCATCACATCGCTCTAATATGCCTTTAAGATCGGTGAGCCTCTTTGTCCTTGCAGTATGTGCAACGCGGTGTATATTGCGGACTGCTTGGTAGAACTTCCGCGCCTTGTGCGGTCCACCCTCTCTGTACTTTTCTAGTTCACGGACGAGATTCTTCTCCCCGGCTGCTTTCTTTCGCCGGTGAACTGCTTTTTCATATCTTCTGAGCTCTTTATATTCATCTTCGCGTGCCCGTGTTCTATGAGATTGTTGCATTGCCAGTGATCTAACCCAGTGGCGCTGCTGGGCGAAGAAACTCGTTGTGGGATCTGCTTTGTTGCCTTGATTCTGAACACGCTGTGATAGCCATGCCCTTTGGCACTGGTGATCGAATAGATTGTTTTCACAACCAGTTTAACGGTGGTTTTACCGAAACCGCTATGACTGGCATGCCCAGTGGCACAGCTAGTCGAGGTAGCGACTTTCTCCTTTCCGAGTTACATGGAGGCGTCCGAGTTGGAGTAGCGCACCTTTCCTCTTCCTCTGTACTTCCATGACTTGGCTTGAAAATAGGCGTTTTGCGCATAGAAAGTAGCAAGAATCTTTTCTTAGGAGGGATCTAGACTCTGTGAAAAGAAACCGCGAACGATATGTGGTTTAGGAAAGGATCCTTCTTCCACCATCAGCGTCACGCTTAATCCACTCTTGACTATAATCCTCTCAAATTTCGAGTAGCATTGTCCGAGCATATGAAGACTAGCGATCCCGATTTGAGATTCGAGCCGGAAAAATGTGGCCACTATCGGCTATCTCAATTAAGATGTCTACAACATGCCTCTTGAAAAAGAGCCATTTGCTCAGTTGTGAGGGGACTTATTGTCAAGTCGATCGGGACAACACCAAACATGACGGTACAAGTGGCTAACTTGTCAAAAAGTGAGAATATCAGTTAAAGATCCTGCCCTGGCGTTCTTGACAGCCGGTGCCGGTTGCGTTTGGTTCTCTGACCTGACGCACTTGGCTTCGCGCTGAATGGAAGGGGCAGCTTTGGCAAAAACAAGAGCACTTTCTCTGTCTTTGCCCAAGTCTTTGTTCAAGAGGCCTTCTTTCCTGCGAGTTAAACTTAATGAATCCGTTCTGTTGTTGATGGATCAGTAGTCCATCTATTGCCTTCCCAATGGAAGACCATTCGGATCTTTCCGAGATGACATCGATAATTGTGGATACGTTAGAATCAGAATTCCAACACCCTCGCGAGATTCAAAAGGGGCCCTTATGGCAACGCCTTCCGAAATCTCTAAAAGATCTAAAGCTGATCAACAGCAGACCGTACAGTTAACGACAGAATGAGGTTGGCCGTCGAGAGCTCACAAGCTTCTCGGGATACAACGGGTTGCTCAGCAGCAGCACCCGAGATTGATGCGCTCTGAGATTTATCGGTCTCATAGTTTTTAATTAGGTTCTACATTTTGACCCACAAGAAACCACGAAAAGAGGTCGCCCTTGTCAGAGCCCGGTATGCCCAGGGAGGGCTAATTAAAACCGAATGTCAGCAGGTATTCGGAGTTCGCATACTAGCGACTAAGCTTGCTCTTAGCCATGCATACTTCGGGGTACATTGGATTAGGAAAAAGCTAATAATGAGGATAGGACAAATCCCTTGCCTCACACCCTACTCCTTTACCCGGACTTGGTACCGGCATGCTACCAAAGTAACAAGACAGAGTTTTCTATCGTGCTATTTTAGGGCAGTTTGAAAAGCAAATCATCGCTACAAAACAGTCAGTTATACAGTCGGTTATAGTCTCTTTCTGTCACTAACTCACTTAATCCGTGCGGACTCACTTGACTTTGAAATATACAAAACTGCAAAAATGCATCAGCAATTTAATTAGCCGCTAGTATCAATCGCTCATAATGATGATGATGATGGTGATGATGATGGTGATGGTGATGATGATGGTGATGGTGATGATGATCAGAAGCAGCAGCGTCACCAACAGATACATCCATCGCCTTCAACTATCGATCAATAATTATTGCCAATTAATGCAAGCGCTTCATCGACACGATGGACGGTACAGCTGTGCCTTACGAAAATTCCAAATCAATAACGATCGGATCGGTGTATCTATGTGTATGAGTCAACATTGTGATCGAGCCAGAGCCACACAGATCGTTTGGCAAACAAATTACACTGCGAATAAATGTACTTTTGCCAAGAAAGACTGATTGACGGATGGAATGAATGGATCCAGCGAATGCCCGAATACCCACGCCACCCCACTGTGCAACCATCATCAGCATCGATGATGATCATCATGACGTCCAACGGCCAATTAACATCTTTACTCGATTTCGTGAGATGTAGTGAAAATTTTAAATGGAAATGTTTATGTGTGAGTGTGTGTGTGTGTGTGTGTGTGTGTGTGGCTGATGGGTGTGTGTTTGAGGCGCAAAACAATTTAATGGAATATCATCACATCCATCGCCTTTGACGATTCCTCATCACTGCGGCGTCATCATTTCAAATTGATTGTTTGTTTGTATACTTGTGTCACTGTGATGGGCGTCAAGCAAACGCTTCCCCTATGTGGATGCGTGGAGGAACAGAGCCATCAGCAGACGTTCAATTATGGTCTTCTTTTCAGTAATGCGACAGCGATGCTGATTACAGCCAAATACTTGTATCTGGGAAAGTTTTTGGCTCTAAACCAACAATTTTTTTTCCAAAAGAAGAGACATGCAGTGGAACTATTACTATGTTCCGTAGACAAAAAATATTGAAATTAAAGATAAAACCAAACTATCTCCATCGGTCGATTGCGAAGAGAGCTGCTTCAAATGCGAAGCTGCTGGGTATTTTACCAAAAATCGACTCGTGTACAGGACTCAATATAAGGTTGACATCATGGCTACAAAGAGGACTTATCTTTCCTGCTCAAAACTGCTGATCTGTTGCAACTCTGGAGGGGATATTGAAAAAGCGATTACGGTTGATGGCCGATCTTTTGTCACAGAAGAAACGGTTCAGTCCACGACCCGAGCAAAGCACCTGCTACCTCGTAGTTTAGGTTGGGGTGGCTGTCGGCAGGAAGCCAACCCGCTTAGACCAATACACAGACATCAAAAGTCGTCAACGCTTCATTCGAAGCTACAACTGGTTCAATGAGTAGACCGAGAAATCCTCGAAATCCTCTCGATCCATTTGGCATCACAATGGACCATTTTTTTTGTGATGCCAAATGGATCGAGAGGATTTCAAGGATTTCTCGGTCTACTCATTGAACCAGTTGTAGCTTCGAATGAAGCGTTGACGACTTTTGATGTCTGTGCTTGACAAATCGTTAAGGTCGTTGTAAAAGAAGGCTCCCAAATGTAGCATGCGCTTTAGGAAAAGAGCAGAGCATGTGCAGATAATGTGAAGAACGGTCTATTCGTCTTCCTCGTCCATGCAGCTTCTGCAGAAGTCATTGGAAAATACACCAAGCCTTGCTGCATGCTTGCCTATAAGACAGTGCCCATAGTAATTACACCTATAGTAGCGCTTATGTGCACCCTTCTTGGAGCCTTTCGGATCCAGCTTTGGCCAGATCTGTTTTGTAGCTACACAAGTTATACCATTTGTCCATCTAAGGTTGGTTTTGTCAGTAGCATACTGCTTTAACATAAGTTTGCATGTAGCAATCGGTATGCCTAGGGAACCATTTTGGGGTAGCGTAGTACAATTTTTGGCGAGTTCGGCACTGCCGTTCTCCAGAATGTCCCTATGCCCCGGCACCCAATACAGGTAAATGTTGAACTGCTCTGTCATCTCCCTGAGAGATGATCGGAAGTCTAGCGCTCCCATAGAGTTCTTAGAGACTGATTCTAGGGATCTTAAAGCTGCTTGACTATCCGAGAAGATGCGTTGCGAGAGATGTGCATATGACGTTTCTCTTCAGACAAGACAGGACTTCTCTAATTGCCATGATTTCTGCTTGAAAAACACTCCAGTGATTAGGAAGATGGAAAGAGAGCTTATATTCAGCCTTTTTGAGAAAACACCAGATGTGCTCGTGTACCCTGAATGTGTATCTATTGCGCTTTCTCCTGACTTATGATATAGCGTAATTTAGTGAATGTCGCGCAGACTCAGAGATTGCTTGGGTTCTCATATGATCTCTTCTCTGTCGGGTCATCGCTTCGCATTGAGAAGGTGCCCAGCGGTCTCCTCTCCCCTTCTCCACAAAGCATGCAGCCATCCGCTTTTATTCCTAGTTTTTTAAGTCCCCTTTAGTCTACAATGACCTGTTAGTAATGATTCTTACATTACTTCAGATTAGTCCAAATATCAAGGTTTTAGTTTCCCAACAATTCTTTTGCTTGTTGTAAGCCAGCGAGTTTACCTCATCTTAAGCGAAGCGGTTGCCTTACTTATTCTGCGTATCTCTCCCCGAACTGTGAAGTAACCTATACCGCAGAATGGTTCTGACTCTACTAGCGAAGTTTCTGCTCTTTATTCGCGCGCCTATTCACAGATTCATTTCCTTCTTTATTGACTTCGCCAAGTCTGTTTAGCTTCGCCCTGCATACCTCCACCAGTTTTGACTTGATATGGAATGCATCCCCGCCTCATATAGTTCGTTGCCAGATTAATATGAGTACATCTTTCGATGGCATGAACTTCCGCCTGGAATATGCCCGGGTACTGCCCCATAACTTTAGAGTACTTGGTTCGTGCCTTCTGCTTTCTTTTATCCATCCGTAATACCACTTTATGGCTCCCGGATGTATCTGGTACTCCATTTCAGGTCTGAATTCCTTATTGGTTTTCATTTTGATTTCAAAGTTCTTCTTGAATTCAAGTTTCTGTACCGGACTTCTGTTATCGCATGGCATGCTCGCTCGGAATCGGAATCTGCTTGGCAAGTGAATCCACTATTCCTCTTGTCCTACCCTCCGTAAAGCAGCCTATACCTTACTCAAACGTAACTTAGTTTACTTGCATTTGCTTGAGTAGTGGGAGTACCATACCCGCTGTGGGGTAGGTCTTCATGGCCACCGTAAATAAAACACAGGCTAGCCTCTTTTTCCATTCCATTTCCATTTCCTCCTTTTTCAATTCAATTCTCGTGTTGCTTAGCTTGGTCTTCTATGTCCATGCCACTGCTCCATAGGTAATCATTGGAATAACTATCATGGTGCATGATTCTGGGACTAGTTCATAAGAATTTTCCTACTTCCTCCCTGCATCAGAAGTGTGATGACAGGCAGTGCTCTTTTTGATTTTTGCATAGCAGTCTACTATCAAATATCAATCCAAGGTAGTTGACGCCTTTGCTGTTGGTAATCTCTGTAATTGCTGAAGGGAACCAGCGTGATGTGTGGACACCATCAGCTAGTAGTTGTTAATCCATTTTCGACTATGTCACAAAGCACTTCTTCGAAATTCCCTCTTGCCACGATGACTATGCCGTCTGCGTTGCCTTGGGCATAGCTAGTCGCTGGAGTAGTTCATCTACAAGAATGCTCCACAAAAGGGGAGACAGTACTTCTCCAGTTGACCATAATGGTTTTGTCACCAACTGTGGTTCCCGCTATTCTGCCATCTAGCACCACCATTTAGTACCGCGAACAAAAATGGTCCTGGTTTCTTTCTCTCCAAGCTCCACTCTTCATCGCCTCATGAGATGCGTTGTCGAATGCTCCTTCGATGTTTAGAAAGGAACATAGTGCGATTTCCTTAATGGCAAGGGAACCCATCTATATACATTCCGTCAACTCCCACAGTGCGTTCTACGTAGATCTGCTCGCTCTGTATGCGTGTTAACTGGCAGTTAAATGTAGCAGTTATCTTCCCAAAACTCTCGACCTTATATAATTGTCGATAGTCTTTAAAAGAAAGTAAGGCTTATGGGTCTGTCTTACAGACCGAACTTTAATTTTTAATTGAAGCGTGTGTTACTCTATGTGATAGAGTGTCTTTATTATATTCCTAGTTGTTCCCAAAATGCATGTGAATTGCCGTTTGTCTGAACACAATATCGAGCGGCTCTACTGTTTTCAAATTTGAACTTAAATTTTCAATTTTAATGTAAAGTGTGTTGCTTTGTGCGATAAGGTACTTTTGGTGCAATCCCAGTCGTTTCCAAAGTGTAATTTTATGCCTTGTGAACCAGTTACCATACATGTGCTACATAACGCATATGTACATAACATGATGCTGTTGCTAATGAATTGACTTTGGCTGGAAATGAGACGGCATTAGACTGAATATTAGGTTAAGCATTGAAATGTAGTTAGTTACACATTGAAGGCAGTAAAATAAACACGATCAGTTATTTCCATGGAACGGCGATCTCGGATCCATGGAGAACTGCTTTCTTTATTTCGTGATGGCTGCCAGTTGATCATACACATATTATGTGGATGCTAATTGAGAAGCCGGCACAGAAGCGGAGACCACGGCATTCCATTTGGCTAATGGCTAAAATGGAATTTTCCATCAATTATTATATATAGACGGAATTGTGCACCAATAAAACCGCTTCAACTGAACTAGCGCCTTTCACTGAGCTCACCGAGACTGCTCAGTAACATTTCAAGAAACAATTTATCGCACATTTTTTTAATAACAGACAGACGCACAGACAGACAGACAGACAATTTTTCGTTTTTGTTGGTTTTCATTTTCCCTCCAGCTGGAGGCACTCAACCAGTTGAGTTCAGAAATGTCTTAGACGGCAGTTAACTCTTAAATTAATGTAAACAAACTTGCAGGTGCCATAATGTTTGCAGGAGGTTGGGCATCAGGTGCTAATTGCCTGGGTATACATAATTACCAGTACGTTAATCGTAAGACGACTGGTTGCGCAAAATGGTTGAATTTCATTAAAACGATGGTTGCTTGACTCCATTTTTCAACTCTGGTTGAACTGAACTGAATATTCTGGTTAACTGATTAGAAGATAAAGACCCAATACTCGTACAAGTTCCAGGTTCTTAGGTTCTTAGGTTAGGTCTCCAATAAGTTCTCACCAGGGCGTTGTGTCAGTGTTTGCTCAGCCGCTTCTTTCAAATAAATTAAACAAATTGAAGACCATATATCCCAGATGAATATCTGAATTTTTGTAAGAATTCGGTGGAACTAAATATGTGATGTGATTTTAAAACTATCGGGTTGTTTTTTTAAGCATGATAGAACCTGAAATTGCCAAAAAAAAAACCAACAAATGTTAGTCAAATTGTTCTATTCATTCAAAAGATCAATATATGGCATTCATCAGCATATTTGGCTCTACAACCGGGGTCCTGTCCTGGCCTTCCGCAAAAAGTCTCTCCACTCCATCGGTGCAATTGGATGGTTAGTCGCTGGTGAAATAAGGCAGCAAAGTACTCGTACCATGCATGGGCATTTAATGGAAAATAATTATAATAATGATACGAGTCAAGATCTACTGAAAATGTTTTGGGAAGTTGAAGAGGTTCCAAACGAAAAAATCCGGCCGGATAAAAATGATGAATGGGAGCTCTTTTGTGAAGGCCACAACGGAAAAAAACTATTGAAGGAATATAAGGTAGTAAAGCGAGCTTTTCAGCTCGCCATATGGATAGTTGTTATTCAGTCTAAACACTGAATTATCTTAAAATACCAATAGTAACCATTTAATTCACAAAACACAACAATTTTTTTGGGGAATTTTTTTTTTCTGTGGGAAAGAAATTGTTTTCTTATTTTTTTGGGGAATTTTTTATTTCTTAAAAAATTTTTTTTTTTAAAAAAACTAATTTTTTTTAAAAAAAAAGTTTGTTTTTAAAAAATATGTTTTTTTTAATCGCGTCATACACGCCACACACGCCACACGCGTCACACGCGTCACACTCGTCACAATTGTTTTAAAACTACTCCCATTAAATTCTGTTTGCTAGAAGCGGAGATACTCGTATACGAGTTCCTACCAAAACCTTTCTTCCGCGCCGCTAACTTCTAGCTCTGAGGGCCGATTCAGGTCGTAAAATGAGGCATGAGCCATGAATCTGTCGTATACGTACGAGGGGTATCCACTACTATAGACACACGAGCCAATGTATTCTGCTATGCGAGTGACTACACAAAGCCGTGTATGTATATTTAGTTGTAATTCATTCAAAAGACTAATTTATCTTAGAAGCCTAATAGTATACAACGTTAAATGTAGGTCTTTAATTCATAAGCGATAGGTCATTCAGTCATAAGCGATTTCTGAAATAAACTTAAACTGAACATTTTACTTTGCAACCGCTTAGACTTAAAAAAACTGATAGCGATAAGCGGATTAATTTTTTTCTTTCAATTTTCTCAGGGGTAGTAACCCCTATGATTGAAAATCGCAAGCCGAGCGCTAACCAATGTTTTAAAACGTGTCCTAACAAATTTTGACTGGTATTAGCCGAGATATAAAACACGAAAAACAAACATACAAACTTACAAACATAAAAATTTACACACGTTTGCTAAAAAAAAATTTCATGTCCTATGAATATAAGGTTCGCCCTTCGGGCTCGCAATCAAGTTCGATTACCATTGAAACCATCATGAAAAAATTACGCCATCGCAAGCCGAGCGCTAACTAATTGTTTTAAGACAAGTCCCATCAAATTTTGACCGGTAAAAGCCGAGATATACAACACGACAAACCAACGTACAAACGTACAATCATATAAACGTTTAAACGTACAAACGTACAAATGTACACACGTTCTGATTATAAGATTCGGCCTTCGGGATTAAGTTCGATTACCATTCAAACCATCACAAAGACAATTGGGAGAATCCTTTAATAATGCAATACGCCTTCTTATAATTATAGAGAATAAATTTATAGCAAATCCAGAATTTTATAAAAAATACAAGCAATCTATCTAACACTAGGTCATATGCATGAGTAAGCTAAATATGATAACAAAAAATAATTTTAATTTATAAAATTACGCTGTTATGAAAGACAGCACAACGTCAAATCTTCGTGTCGTTTTTGATGCTTCGTGTAAAACATTAAACTTTGTATCTTTAAACGAAACATTGCAAGTTGGACTTTAAAATCCACTCGATTTAAGCATAATTTTGCTCAAATTTCGAATACATCAAATTGCTTTCGTTGCTGATATAGAGAAGATGTACCGCCACATAGAACTTATCGGTTTATAATTTGGCGTGAAGACGACAATTTAAAGATCTATATGCTGGATACTATAACATATCGTCTAGCAAGTGCTCCCTATTTAGCTATCCGCACGTTGAAGGCAATTCCTTATGAATATGTTCACCAATATCCACAAGAAGCCAACATCATAATTAATGATTTTTATATTGACGATCTACTCTCCGGTGCAGAATCGTCTCGCTGAGTGAATGGTGATGGTAAGACAGCTCTAGGGGGATGCGGTGATAGGTAAATGGAGGGGGGTGACCGATATTAGTGTTGATTTTTAATTGAAAAGGTGTTACGATTAAAGGAAAACATCATGAAAATACTAGAAAGTCGAGGCATGCATTTACTAGAATGGAGATCGAACTCACACGAATTTCTTTAGTCCTTTACCAAATCAGCAGTACAAAGGATTCCGAAATTACTGGAGAATGAAAAAAGTTTGAAGACTCTTGATATACTCTGCTAAGCACCCAAGTCTCAGATTCATATGTACGACTGGTATGACCTTTGTCTTATATACCAACAGCTTAGCTGTTATGGTTAAGTTTTTAAGATTTGAAGAGTCTTGACAGACTATAGTAGGCTTTGTTGGCTTTAAGCAACCGTGCGCGTATTTCTGGTTGCATGCTGTTTTCGGCTGCTACAGTTGGCCCGAGATAGTTAAAGGATTGCACTACCAATGGACCAATGCTGGATCTTCTACTCGCAGACGTGGCCACCATGTACTTTGTTTTGATCTCATTTATGTGCAGCCCTATATTTCGCGCCGCCTGCTTGATCTGGATGAAAGCTTCCTGTACAGCTCTTGGGTTTCTACCAACGATGTTAATATCGTCTGCGTAAGCCAGTATCTGAATGGACTTATAGAGGATTGTACCTCTCGCCGTTACGTCAGAGTCTCGGATCAATTTCTCTAACGCCAGGTTGAAGAGGACGCAGGCCAGTCCATCCTCTTGTCGGAGCCCGTTATAGATGTTGAATGGGCTTGATAGTGATACGGATATTTATACTTGGCTTATAACATTGGTCATGGTCAACCTACATAGTCGTGTCAGTTTATTTGGGATGCCGAATTCTCTCATGGCTTTATAAAGTTCTACTCTGGCTATGCTATCATAACCGGCTTAAAGTCTATAAAAAGATGGTGTAGTGAGTTTTGAAACTCTAGACATTATTCCATCACCTGCCTTAGGGTGTAAATCTGACCAGTTGATGATTTGCCTGTGATGAACCTACACTGGTATGGACCAATCATGACTTTAGCGTATGAGGCTATCCTGTCTTAAATAGATAGAGGGAAAAATCTTATACGCGGTACTCAACAATGTTATACCACGATAATTGCTGCATTTTGTGATATCTCCCTTCTTATGTATTGTGCACAGTATGCCTCTTCGCCAGTCTTCTGGCATCGCTTCTTCTGTCCACACTTGCACTATTAGTTCATGAATTGCTTGGTGTATTGCGAGTCCACCTGTTTTATTTAGCTCCGCTGGGATACCATCTGTTCCCGGGGCCTTATTATTTTTTAGCCGATTTATCGCTCAACTAACTTCGTCTATGCTTGGTTGTGGCAGCATAGTGTGGTCTTCGGTTCTTGGTGGAGCCTCCAATTCCTTACCATTAGGTGATTATTTGACAACTCATGAAAGTGCTCTTACCATCGCTCTAAGATGACTTTGAAGTCGGCGATCAGATTGCCCACTTTGTCTTTGCAGTATGTGCAATGCGGTATAAATTGCGTCATACCGCGCATTCTTTGGTAGAACATCCGCGCCTGGTGCGGTCTTCGCTCTCTATACTGTTCTAGTTAATGGACGAGATTCTTTTCTTCGTCGGCGAACTGTTTTTTCACAGTACAATGACAGTATTCTTAAGGCGTGTCCATTTTTCTTCTACGACCGAAGTCCCAGCCCCAAGACTTTCTCTCCCTGCATTGAGGGCGAGTCCTATCGCTTGACCGTAGTTGTTGCTATTCTCTTCGTTGCGAAGAGCCGTGTTGCATTGAATCTAATTCGTGGATGCAGACTTTCGAAATGATGAAATCCGCGCTTGGAGCAACATACGAGTACCAAAAAGATAGTGGTTCGAGTCGACGTTGGGACTTCGGTACGCGTCCTCAGATTCGGGTTGTGGCGGCAGTCTATCAGCTTGCGAGTGGCTCCATCAGGAGTTTTGTGGATATTTTCACGTGCAAGCCTTGTACTCGCAACGACCAAATTGTTGCTTGATGCCATCTCTATGACTCGTTGTCCATTGTCGTTGAATGAATATGAAGTATAAATGTCCAAGAGTTAACATTTGACCACAGAAAGTAGGTCTCGAGGCCACGACCGACTCAAACTTAAAAGACGACCTCTGCTAAAAACTGTCGGGATGTTTCTTGGGCTATTCAGCTTAAGTCAAGAGAAGCCCATTTGAGGAGGTAAACAATTTTTGAAGAAATGTGTGGATATAAGCGTTGACGTCGTTTTGGAATGTTTCTATTTCTAGATGGAAATCCATTTCCATTACATCCTGAAACTGCAGTAACTCTTTCAGTCTTCGACATTTGTCATACATGCGGAATTGCAATCACACACACACTTTTCCAAGCTATCTTTCAATTTGAGTTATTGCAGAATAAACGTCTTGGAATCACATTTAGATGCATAATATAGATACAGATACAGATAAAATGTTAGACATAAATGTTTTGACATATGCGAGTAAAATCGGGGCAATTCCATATATATCTGACACATAACGTCCGTTTCAAATGTCATATATATTTGTTGCCTTTTTTATTGCGCCTGCCAAGATGGTCGTAAGGGGATCTCTCAAAAGGTGGCTGAAGCTTAAGACTCAATTGGATTATGTGAGCAGTGCGGAGTTGTGTACGCCAAGCCCGTTTGCATTTCCAAAGAGGCAGCAACGGCGATCTTTATGCGAAAAAGAGCCCTGCAGGTTGCTTTGGTTGCTGTTTAACATGTCGGACCCCCCTTAAAACGGCCGGCGGTGGAGCAAAAAAAAACCCAGATAAAGCAAACAAATAAACAGCTTAACGGAATTGCTCGCCATCGGTCGCGTCATCATCTTAACATCGACGAGCGAATCTGAGAGTCGCCTCTATCGGTCGGTCGTCGTCGCTGAGATATGGTCTTTGTCGTCATCATCAGCATCATCATCGTCATCGTGTCGCCGGCGTGTGCGGTCGACTTATGGCTGGCCGATGGCCACTGGCAGCCGTGCCAGGGCAAAGCGAAGATGACCGGAGGCTCTGGCTGCTTCGTAAATCGATGATGCGTACACCCCAGCACTGCTGATGCTGCTGCTGACGATGATGATCGCGGCACAGAATCTCCAATTAGCCTGCCTTCTGGTTGATGACTTAATTAAGCCATCATGGCGCCTGCTTTCGGACGTTTTTATACTCGTAGACGAGCTTAGTGGAGATCGTGCCGTCAGTCGTCTACAGTTTCAGTTTCTTTTTTGGCTTCGTTTCGCCGTGGCTGACTGAACTGACCGCGACCGACTGGGTACGCAGAAAAAAAATCAGATCGGCGGCGTAAATGCGTTGCGATCAAGCGGAAGATGCATCAAGTATTGATCAAGATACCAACGAGTAAGTGCTGACGGCTGTTTTGTGCTGGTGATGCTGTCAATTCAGTGTGGGATTTGTTCATCGTGTTTGCGTGGCTTTTGTTTCCATCAATTCGCTTTCAAACTATTTACGATACGTACGCACTTCTCTGCCTCACTCCATACCAGGCTTCTCCCCCACCAATCCGCACAATGTTATTCCAACCCACGAGAATGCCATTTGACAAATTCCGCCGTACTTTTTAACGATCAACAAAGTTACTAATTACTTTGTTCCTCGAAGGATCCCAGATCACAGAGGAGCTCGGAGCTCGTGAATTTTTCGTGACAAGCTCACGGGTGCGGGTGACGAAACGAACGAACGAACGAACGAACGAGATGTGACTTTCGTTTCCCCATTCCCGTTTCCCATCTAAGAGAATGGGAATTCCCATTCCAGAAAACTGCTGCACAACAGAACGGTGTAGTACACCGCGTAAATGATTTATGACTTGTGGAAGTACAAATAACGCATACGCAGGTTTGCACGGGTCGCCCTTGCTCTGCCCGGCGGCGCGGCCAGCAAAGTACGAATTATGATAAAGTGCTCCTTCTACGATTTTCGCCTACATCGCCGGAGGAGTTGCGTTCCAACATTAAAACGGCCGCCAAGTTATTGTGTGCGACATGATGGGATTCATGTTCGGATATTATTCTTAATGTCGCGCGGCTCAAAACATCTGTCGGCGATCGGACAAACTGCCGGCGATGTGGGTGGCAGGAATTCGCGGAGATATGCCCCAGATGCGACATGAGAACTGAACAACCGATCTGAGGCGGCAAGTACTTTTGTTGTGCTATGAGAGTACCAGTTGATGGGGTGGTGGGGAGCGGTGTGGCCGCGTTTCGTAGGAAGTTACTTGAACGAAATTCGCTGGTAGTAATGCGCGGTGAGTGGTTTTTTGTTTTCTTTTACGTCACATTGACTTGTATAACAAGAACCGATTCTTTTATGCAGAACCGTGGATTCCCAGATTATCGAACCGAACTAAAGGTATAGCTCTGCTACGAGAAATTGAAGCTTTGGGTAATAGAACGGAAACGAATACCCAGATGTTGTAGAGACAAATAATGTGGGAAGATGCTGTATTCAGAAATTTGGATCGTGGTCTCCCGCCAAAAAAACCTCTCTACCGGCCAGATTTGAATCCCAAAAACGCTATCGTATACCATAAGTCCTACCACAAATGAATTTCCTGGCAGAAACCTCTGCACTTTTGCGAGCTAGGTGTCCTGCTCTCTGGATAAAATCGAGCCTGATTCTCTTCACGATGTCGACATCGCAGTAACATTCTTAGATCTCATTATTATAGAGTCTCCGGAATCGTCTTTCTCTCCTTCGGAGTCAAAGATTATTCGTAAGTCTTTCCTCTCGAACGCTGCTAAGAGGTCAGAATGATTTTTGCTAAGGACCCAAAGATACTACTAAAATCAGCAAGATCCTGTCTAAGGAGACCACCTGACCGACTTTCATCAGGAAAGCAAATGGTGACTGGACGGAATCTGCAACAAAATCTCTGCCTCTTCTAACCAATACAGACTTCCCCTACCAGCAGGGATCACTACACAGGAAATTTGGAAAGGGCGCATGATGTGCATCCAGTTCCTCGTGATGAAGTGAACAATATCATAACCCGGGAAAAGGTTTCCCGAGCTCTAAGAAGTTCTTCGGCTTACAAGTCTCCCAAGAAGCCATACAGCGCGGATTATGCTACACAAGTCACTGGAGCTGTCGAATTCCTGGCTAAGATTTTTAGAAGCATTCTTCTACTTAGCTGGAGAGGTGTACGGGTAGTTTTCTTACCTAAATCAGGAAGAATGATTTAAGGCCTCTCAGTCCTGCTAAAGGCTCTGGAGCGTATTTTTTTATACTTAAAACTTATTGCCAATGGAGAACTCCCTAAATGACTTGTGCCACGCCAATAAGGTAGGCCCTTTATTAAAACTAAAAAATCGAAGGAATGCAATTTACAATATAATCTAGACACCACCACTTCAGGCAAAGATTCGAAGTCCCAAAAGCGTCAAAATCCCAACAAGCATATATTCAAGGCAGGTCCACGGAAACGGACCTCCATGAGGTAGTGTTAACGATTGAGAAGCACACGATTGCCAAAAAAAGTTAACGCTAGCCACCTTCCTAGATGTAGAAGGTACCTTCAACAATGTTCGCATTGAGGGCATTCAGGAAGCTCTTACTCAGTCAGGAGTTGAGCCCTTCCTAACGCAATAAACCACATTCATGCCCGGTAGCAGGATTATCTCGAAGGAGTGGAGGTGGTGGCTAATGGTTATCAATAAAATTCTACTTAAACTTTTGGAAGATATGATGAAGGTAGCTACGCACGCAGATGACGTGGTGATACTAGTATCAGGTCAGCACCTTTCCGTGATTAGCGAAGTTAAGGAAAGGGCCCTGGGTAGAGTTGACTTCTGGGCAACAAGCTGTGGCCTTGGAGTTAACTAGGGAAGGCTGAAATGGTACTGTTCTCCACCAAGTGTAAAATAGCGGCCTTGTCCTGCCAAAACTCAATCGTCATTGTCTTAGTCTCACACCCAGCGCCAAATATCTCGGAGAGATCTCGGATAAGAAGCCTATCTATAGGGCTAACATTGAATATAGGGTTTAGAAAGCATGCGTGGCCCTCTATGACAGTAGTTAAACCATTGGCAAGAAATGGGAGGTCTTAAGCCAAGGATCAAGTGGGCGCCGTGGCTCAGTGGATTAGAGCATGGATTTCTGAGCAGGCGGTTCGTAGTTCGAATCCCAGTAATACCAAAGTATTTTTCACGGTGTCCCACCTCTCGCGAAAGTTTGACAAACGTCCGAGAGTAATAACTTGTCACGGAAAGCTTCTCAATTCGCCGTTCGGATCCGGCATTAAATTGTAGGTCCCTCCATTTGTGTGCGAAAAATATGCATGCTCAACACAAATGGTTGCGAGAAGCCAGGCCGATATTGTTATTAAGCCAAGGATGGCTATTTGGCTGTACAAAGCTGTTGTACGACCACTTCTTACTTATAGAGCGATAATCTGGTGGCCAGCAACTAGAAAGAAGTACAATGTCAGCAAGCTGAGCAGATTACAACGATCAGTTGGCATCACAGAAGCTCTACAGTCATTTCCGACCGAGGTCCTTAACACATATTACCTCCTTACATATTTATCAAATATGTTACA
This sequence comes from Nephrocerus scutellatus, assembly GCA_947095585.1. NCBI lineage: Eukaryota > Metazoa > Arthropoda > Insecta > Diptera > Pipunculidae > Nephrocerus > Nephrocerus scutellatus. Next base: position 110,940,322 of record OX352762.1, on the reverse strand, counting down.
CCGTGCAGTGCAGAATAACTCAGAGAATCTGGGTGGTTGGCTACTAAACCATACGGGCACTACAATATACTGCAGACAGTACCTGAAGGTTCAACTCATACTTCGGTATCGAGTTTCTTACCAAGTGGAAGCATGGGACATTTGACATAACAATATTCACTGACAGATCTAAGATGAAGGATAGGCATCTTCTCGAATGACCTCAATCTGTCAAGGTCTTACCCGATTCAGCTAGTATTTTTCAGACGGTGATCATAGCAATTAGGGAGGCCCGCAGGGCACTAAGGCTCAGTATATGTGGATAACCAATCTGCTATAAAGGCAATTCATGCGACCATCATAAACTCGAAACTTGGTAAACAGTGCGAAGAAGAATTGGCTTCGATTCGACAATAAAACTATAGTGTATGTGTCTGGGACACAGTAACATAGGGGGACACGACAGGGTTGACGAATTGGCAAAGAAGGGCGTCACTATTGACACTGGCTCAATGGAAACATTTAGCTGTCAAATGAGTTCAGTCGAGGAACAAATTCTCTTCTTTTTCACTACTAAGTCACAACTAGGGTCGAGAAGTCTCTGACAAACTAATTGTATAGCCATTCTACAACAAAAGGAAAACCACCAAGTAGATATCAAGAACCCGGAAGGATATTGCCGGAGCTGTAGCTATCAGCATAACCTCTCTCTCATACACTTTCTCTGTATTTGTCTGGTTCTAGCAGGATCAAGACTCCACATTTTAGGTCAACCATTTTTCGTTGACACCTGAAAGATCTCTCAGACTACAGGATCATCAAATTGATCTCGTTTTAGAACGCTACTGGCTGGATTTAATATCCATTGTTAGATCTCTCGAGCTCAACTCTCATGCACTTTCTCTGTATTTTTCCGCTCCTAGCAGGATCAAGACTCCTCACTTTAGGTCAACCATTTTTCGTTGACACCTGAAAGATCTCTCAGACTACAGGATCATCAAATTGATCTTGTTTTTGAACGATACAGGTTGAATTTCAACCACTTTGAGCTTTCGGGCTATCTGGTTACAAAATGGCGCACTTTAGCGCTAATTGAGGATCGATTTCGCCAGTGCAGCGAAGGTCACCTACTTACCAAAGCACCCAATTTATTGTTTCATATATAAGTACTGGTATAACCATTGCCCACCGCTATTCTCTCTCGATGTAGGTTTCGACATTAGCATCTGTTCCGGAGCACATGATCGTCACAGCAGCGTTGCCTAGAGTCTATTCCCCTATCTTAGCTGCTTCACTGCATAATTTCCCAGGGCCAACTGAGCTCTCAACAAAAAAGTGTCGTCAAAAGCCAAGTCTGGGAACCTTATGTCGGTCTTTCAAGCTTTCCATAGGAAGGAGAAAAAGCGCTTGTCCTCTTAGAAACTAAGTAAGGTAATAGTTGACCTCACCATGTTTGCGGTCAATCCAAAAATCCAGGTTTCTAATTATTCTGACAATCCACTTTCCATTTTTCTCTAGATCCTAACGCAGATGCCAGAGGCATCTAGAGTTTTCTCTCTCCTCTCGTTGCAGGTTCTCCAATTAACGACTATCCATCTATCTCTATCACTGTAGGTATATCTTATTTTCCTTTTTTTTATAATTTGCCCACGGGTTATGGGTTTCGCACTCTTATAGCGCTTGGCTATATGCTTGATACATCATGGGCCGGTTAGAGGAGACTGAGTAAGGTAAGAGTTTGCCTTATTATGCAGTCATCCAGGTGTTTATTAGCCTTGCAGTCAACTTTTGTGTTTCGATTCCCAAGCACCTGCCAGGGCGTCTAGAGTTTTTCTCTCCTTTTTCTGAAGCTTTTCAAATTAACGCCTACCAATCTATCACAGTCCAGTCTCTCTTCATTAATTAGTCATCAGGTCGATAGGCGACCGACCCTTGCTATTGCCAGTGAAACCGGTTTTTGGACATTTTTCTGAGAGCTCCTCTTCTTGTACTCAAAACCTAGCTTGCATATATGCGTGGCGAAAAAGAGTTTATGGAGCAATCCAATGACGTAGTAGGCAAGTACGCTTAGAATAGAGTGATCAAAAAAGAAGAAGAAATTTCTTTTTAACCCTTTGTCAGCCCGTAAATATCAGCTTGGTCCGGTCTGCATCTTACCAAGAGCATTCAATGTCAAATATCCAATATTCTATCAATAATTGTCCATTACCTTTACTTCCCCCCTCATCCGACGAGCTTATCTATACACATGCGCTCCACATGCCACAATATTGACTTAATGATGCGCATATGAGGAGGACTACCCCAAATCATTGAATCAGTGGCAGAGCGCAGCAGGTTCTGCCGGTCGGTTAATCGCATATTTCCGATATGCATCTCTCTTAATCTTCCACCAAATGACAACCGTCGCAATTTGCATTTCTTATGAATATATCCCGCACATGTGTGTGCCGGAGCCGCCACGCCGCGCCGGTCCAGTTTAGACCAACATACATATGTATACTATGGCTGGCTGGCTGACTGACTGACTGACTGCTATAGAATGGGAAATATATTAGCCGCTGATGGTGCGGAGTCAGGCAACTCTGTTCGATTGCGCTTCAGCCACTTTGCGAATACAGCGGCCGTGTGATGCGCAGCCGCGTTGGGTGGTCTCGTTGTCAGATTGTGTGGTCTTTATTAATACCAGCAGCAGCAGCAGCAACAGCAGCAGCAATGGAACGACGAGAATCTCCAGAACAGGGAGACACTCTGTGAGAGTTTTTTTCTTTTGCGGTGGGCCAAGAATGAGCTGAGCTGTGCTGGGAGATCGTTCTCGAGATCGTCTGGAATATATTTGTATATGTGGTGCGCACTAGCTGCTCTTCTGTTCTGCTGTGGTTCTGGTGTGTGCGGTATCTGTGTGAGATCCGTATGGTTGCATCAGAATCCATCAGATCTGTCGTCTCTTTTTTTTCGCCTGCCTTCAACTTTCAGTCACATTTGGCAGTAAAATGAAATGCGGAGTTTGAGACTTTTGTATATTTGCTTTACTTTATAGCGCATTTATTTTGAAGCATTCCGCTTAATTTGAGTCTAAGTTAAGACCCTAATGAACTCATCAAAGCATTTGGTTGGCATATACATTGCCCTTACGATGATTGCGGTCTTTGAGACGACATGTGTGACATCATAGTGTGTGCGGATCAATTGATAACATAATTCCTGTGTCTTTTTGAAGTTGTACTTCTTTAGCATCACAGAATGAGCCAGCAGCGATATTCACCGATTAACCAAAAGTCTTTGTCATCGTCTCATCTTCTTGAATTTACCATCGGGAGCGGGAGAATATTGTTGAGCGAATTGTATCTGCATATTAATGTGCACCCGGTTGCGGCCTTGTCATCGTCCCCAGCTGATCTAACCGCAGGCGCAACAATTCATTTCAACAAACCACCATCACCATACACAGTCACACACACACACATATCCACACTTATCACAACGATCACCACTTCGAAGTGACAACTGAACGACGTCACGATCGTTGACGACAAACGAACAAACAGTGATCGATCCAGCGACAAACACTTGATGATGGTTCATAGTACATATCCATCAGCGACAAAAAACCAATCAGAGTGCGCATGGGCAACATTGTTGCACTACTCTGTGTAAATGACATGCGCACCGACCGCAAAATACAAAGTAGACGGTTTACGCGCGATCCCATCAAGAATGCAATTCGTATCGGATATCTGAGAGTTACAGAGCCGCCGTCGCCAAACTTCAGGCCGCCGACACTGTTACATTTCGCACAATGTGTGAACGGTTTGTCCAAGGGGTGGTGCACGCGGGGAGGCACTTTTTATTGGTTACAAAAGCAATAATAGATTGACAATCTAGCAGATGAGTTAATCCGATGTGGCAGCACGTTGTGGTGAGCGAATTGTCTGAACGCATGGGTACAGAGACACAACGAAGGATAAAAAGTGGTAATATGATTTTGTAACGTTCCAAGATCCATTGGATGGATTGAATGGATGATAGAGTGCTGGGGCTGGTTGCGGATAACGGGCTTATCTTAACCACATGTAAATCAAAAAAACTTTTTGGGCTGTGTTAGATAGATATATTTATATACGAGTACATATGTATATACGTACATACGAGAAGACCACAACAAAAGTCGCACAACGAAATGACTTATTGTTCTGCAGTCTATACGGAGCACCAGATGGACATTACAAATCACTTCCATCCCATCTTGACGCAAATAAACCAGCCGTTCTTACCACAGGGTGAGTGGTGGTGTACTACAGCCTTTATTTTAGATTTCTACCCCAGCCCATATGGCAGCAGACACTGCGACCTGAAAGATCTATTGTATCTTAGGGTGTCTTTACTCTAAGAGACTCCTTAACCAAAGTAATGCTGGGCATTAGAATGAATTAGGATGACTCTACGTCGTCCGAGCAGAACCTAAATTTATCAGTGCTGTAGCGGAAGCCCATTTGACACCACACTAGGGTTCAGATTCCGAGCCAGCCCTAGTTAGTTCATCTCTATATTCGTTTCCTGCAATTCCCTGACGACCAGAGCGACCAAACCGAGTTTGACTTGTTGTGTATTGCAAGAGATATTAGTGAATCGTAACAGTTTTGACTCATACTGAGTCCATTAAATTGGACGACAGCGCTTTAAGTGCTGCCTGGCTATCTGAAAAGATATATATTCTATCGTCTTTAATTCCTTTTTTAAGGTTAATACCGGCGCAGAACTCAATGGCATGGAGTTCCGCATGAAAAGCCATGAGCCTTTTTCCCATTGGTATCGAGACTTTGGTGTTGGGTCCAAAGACACCAGCTCCAACTCGAGTTTTCATCTTCGATCCATCTGTGAACCAGACCAGACCTATAGCATCCAGTGCAGGAACACCATTGCACCAGTTCTACCTCAAATTTCCTTCCGAAACAGTGCTCCCTAACCATAATGTCGGGGATAGTGCAGAACATGTCTCTTTCAGGAATGAAGTCAAAAACTTCCAGGTGGCCTACATAGTCAACCGGTTTGTACCCGTATTCTAGTTGCAGCTTAATAGCGCATCTAGCAGTCGTTTTCCTAATGAAGATTGGCAGGGGAACAGCTTCTAGTGTTGCGCATGGCACCAATTATACCTAGACCAACAGCTATTTGTAGCTTCTGAAGCTTAGTTGCCATTGTCCGTTCAAGAAATTTCAGCCACCAAACGACGGCCGTCGTACGTGATAATAGGTCTCACCATAATTTTGGACATCCAACGTACCATTTTATGATTTAGACCCAAGTTCTGCCGTAGAGGCGTCTATTGACCCACAAGGCCCTAGTTGCGCGTTCGATGGCGGACTTAATATGAGAATTCCAGATTAACCAGATTTATCACGGATGACACTGAGATATTTAACCTCACTGGAATAATCAAACGAGGTGCCTTTGATAATGATAGGTCCCAAATTGGCCAGTCTTAAAAGGCACTAGAACGTGTAAGGGCTGATGGATAGTCTTCTCTGCTGCACCATTCTCAAACATGTAGTACCTTGCATGACACTAGTGATAGTCGTGCAGTACTTAATAATAATAATAATAATATTCGGTGCGACAGACCGTTGCGGATCCGAACGGAGGATTAAGAAGCTTTCCGTGACAAGTTCTTATTATCGGAACGTTTGTCATCCATTCCCACGAGGTAGGACACCGTGAAAAATACATTTGGTGTTACTGGTACCAGTAGCAGTTCACCTGCTCAGTAGCTATGCGCTTTTCCAACGAGCCACGGCGCCCACCAATAACAAAATACGTCATATCGTCCGCATAACCAATGGCGAAGTAGCCTAATCTGTGAAGATCGACTAGAAGGTCTTAGACACTTATGATGCAAGGGACAGCGTAAGCACTAAGGTATCAAGGAAGGCAAGATGAGATGCTGATGTGCATGCATTTTCAATGCCTGCCGATCATGGTGATGCGGAAATGCAGAGCTTGGTAAAGCATTCTATGTTCGTGTTGTACGACTAAAGAAAGTCTCTGAACTTAACAGTACGTCTGAAAATTGGCTGAAGGGTAAACTGATGAGCATTCAAAGCGCCACGAGTATTGCGGTTGAATTCATGGAGGGGCGGAATGAAACTGGTCTTTTCTTTTGAGCAGCATTGATAAAAAAAAAACCGGTAAAACAGTGACACGCTGGATACATTCTTGCGATGTTCGAACAAATCAATTGTTCTTGATGTAAAGTGGTCTTAGGAGCACCTGACAGTTATACTCAAGTTTGGGTCGAATCAAGGACTTCTAAATAGTAGCCAGATCAGAGGGAGTGAAATATTTATTGCACCGGGTTAGGAAGCCAAAACACTTCGCAGGAGCTTTTGCCACGTTGAATATGGTCATTCCAATGAAGCTTGTCGTGGACGCACATACCAAGAATTGCTAATTTTTCAGTTTCCTCGATGCAAGAGCTATTTATGAATAATGGCTGGATGTTACTATATCGCTTCAACGACAGAAGACAGCATTATTAGGTTTTGAAAGCGTAGACCCTATTGTGTTCTCCCCACTTTGTTACGTTGTCAAGGTCAGAATTTAACGAGCTTAACATACGCTGTCGTTCTAGTTCCACATTGGAGGAGAAGGGACGTGAACCTGAAATCATAAGGGATTGATAGGAGCACTGTCGTCAGCGAAGGAATGTATTGGATTAGAACTTGCAGATTGTTAACGAAGATAAGAAAAAGTATCGGAGACAAAACACAACCCTGAGGCACCTCAGCATTTATGAGGTAAATATAAGACTTAAAACCGTTCAACACAACTTGGATTGAAAGGTTTAAAAGATAGCTTCTTATCAATTGAAGCAGGGTTACATTGCATTCCATGAGCACGCATTTTGGACAGTAGAGCTTGGTGTTAAACTCTGTCGAATGCCTTTGAAATATCAAGTGTTTGTTTTTTGCTTTGCTTTCAACAAAGGCTGGTTCCACTTTTCGGTGAGATATGCCATCAAATCACCAGTGAAAACCATATTGATAGCCATTGAGTTGTTCTCGTGATTCAAGATATTTCATAAGCTGACGGTTAATCAACGTTTCTATGACTTTATGCTATGTGTCGGTGCGAACAGAGACTTGACGCGATTCGTCTTTTTTTTGGTAAAGGCTGGACAAATGCTGTTTTCCAAATACTCGGAAAGAATCAAGAAGTGTATAGAATAAGTAGAAAAGCTTACGCAATGGTAATGCCAGCTTTGAAGAAGACCTCTTCAGGTTGGGAATGGCGCAGCCTGTCACTGAAAACTCTGGCAACTTCCTGAGTACGAATGTAAATATGTCCCATAGAGTGTTCGATACACCGGAAGTACAGGTGGAAGCAAAGCACAGTCTGAAAGCGTGGAGCTAACTGCAAAATGTATAGCAAGTAGATTGGCCTTGTCCTTAGAGATGACAGCTGGAATGTAGTTGTGAATGGTCGTTGTAATTGACGACGAGGCTGTATTTTGAATTTTTTTCGTGAATTACCAAAATTTGTTTACTACTTTTTGGACTAAAAACTAACCAAGTAACCCTTGAAAGGTCCTGGGAGACCTGAGCTATATCAAAATGGCGCCAATTGAGGCTGTCGCAAGTGTCGCGGGAGCCATCGCTCCACCTACCTCCCTACCAATGACAAGACCAAACTGTCACGACTCTCTGCTGAAAATTCTTTCCTTACAGACCAACAAAAAAAAAACAGCAAACGAAGAACACGCACGCAGCAGTGCATTAGGCGTAAAAATCAAAAGGAAAAAAAAATATCATAAAAAATGAAACAAGATCACTTTGCACAGTCATCGCACAAATAATGACATATGGGAATGCGGCGGACTCTGATGCGGTGATCGTTTTCAGACAAAATATTTCCCAATAGAAGATCCCCATCCAGCAGCAACGCAACCACCAAAGACGTCGCTGTCGCTGACTGATGTCTGTTGTGCCCGATGAAGTTAAGTGAATTGAAGTGAAGCAGAAAAAAAAACACCAAATCCCTGCCCCTACTCCTTACTATACTCACAGCTTTCACTTAGCATGCGAGTGAAGGATAATGCCAACATATGTGCCGGCAGCGAACGGAGCAAACTACGAGTAAGTACATCAATCTGTTGAGGGGAGGAAGCAACAAGAACAACAACAACAACAAAAAATACAACACAGAACATGAACACAAGAAGTCTTCAAGTTATTGGATTAAAAGATGAAGAGGCGACCCAACAGCTTGGCCGGGTCTGGTGTGTGGAGAGGGCTGGGGGTTCTGAACATCACCAAACGACAATGACAAACAACTTCTTTAAGACGCTCTCGGTCAAACCAAATGTTAATGAGTTAATTAGTGGAAAAAACGCTGAGGTTGGTCTGGCTGGCTGGCTGGCTGGTCGGCTGGCTGGCTGTCTCTGTCTCTGTCTCTGTCTCTGTCTCTGTCTCTGGCGACGTTGAACATTTTAAGCGGATGCCGGCTGGTAGATGATGCCATCTATCTTCATCTATAAACACGCGTTAAAGTAATGAAGCGTTGTTGTTGTTGTGTTTGTCTCAAACCAAGAGTCCAAGTTTTGCTCGTTTTTCTTATGCCCGCATACAGGGTTCGAAAAATTGTCACACATCTTTGGTGGGAGCTGATGATGAATTGAATCGAATCTCGTCCATTTCGTTTCAAAATTACGACGATTCGTTTTTCCTGTACACCGTATAAGTCCTCACTCCTTTTGTCTCCTCTTTAAGACAATGTCAGCATTTTGCAACGATTAACATCACTGTCCGCAGATGAAAAAAATCATAAGAGCCAATAAAGGTTTCCCAAGTAGTACGATGCCCTCTGTATTATGTAAAATGCATTCTGGGGGATATCAATTGCCAAAATAGGTAGTGAGGCAGTATTCGCAATGACACCCATAACTTACAAAAAACACTAATGATAATGGACGAGAGATGGCAGCAAGCAATCATTTGGTCGTTGCGAGTACAAGGTTTGCACGTAAAAATATCCACAAAGATACCTGAGTATCTTCTGCAATCACCACCACAACAATCCACTTGCAACCAGATGGACCACGTGTTAATAGACCGCCGCCACAACTCGAACCTGATGACGGTACGAACCTCGACTGGGACTACTACCTTGTTGGTATGGTGCTCCGATCGCTGATTGCATCATCACGAAAGACTGCATCCGCGAATCGGATTTGAGTCAACACGGCTGCCCTTCGCAACGAAGAGACCAGAAACAACTACAGTCAAGCGATAGGGCTCGCCCTAAATGCAGGGAGAGTAAGTCCTGGGGCTGATGGAAAAATGTCTAGAGTTTCAAAACTCACTACACCATATTTTTATAGAATGATATGATGATGATGATGACATGGTGTTGAGGAGTTCTTTAGTGGTGTCTGGTTGTGTGTCTTCAGGGGATTTTAAGTGGGTCTTGACGGGTTTCTAGAGGACCTTCAGGGGGGTCTTCTTATATGGTACTTGCGCGTTTGGGAGTAAAGGAGGGTATCTTAAGAGGTCCTTGAGGAGTTTTTGAGATGGTCTTGAGTGGGATCTTGTTGCACTTTTGAGGCGGTCTTGAGTATGGTCTCAGGGGCAGGGTCTCTACGTGGTCTCTTAAGGGGTCTTTAGGCGTACTTGCGATGGGTCATGAGGGGATTTTGAAGCGGCCTTGACTAAAGTCTTGAGCGGGGTCTTGATGAAGTATTTGGGGGTGTTTTGACTGGGGTCTTAAGGGGGTTTTTAAGGTCTTGAGAGGAGTATTGAGGGGATTTTAATAGGGTCTTGAATGGATTCTTGAGGGAGTTTTAAGGAGGTTTTGAGAGTGGTTTTGTGGTGGTCTTGAGGTGGTCTTGAGAGATTCATAAAACTGGTTTGTGTGGTGTCTTGATGGGATTTACAGAGTGTTTTGAGGGGCGGAGGTTTTTGATTGGGTCTTTAGAGGGTTTTGTGGCTGTCACGAGGAGGGTTTGATAGGATCTTGAGGTCCTGGTCCTGAGGGATTTCTTCAGGGTGGTTTTCCGGTTGATATTGAGAAGGTCTGTTATATAAAATATCGTTATCAAAATTATTTTGCCAATACCAGTACAAGGTACAGTTTTGAGTAGGAGGGATAATTGTCGACAATTTGTATTTTCTAGAGGATCATCTCTATCTTGAACTTTTGCTGGACCATTTTGCGACGATCGGCAAGGACTTCTACATAACTTCATTAATCGTTCCAAGGTATTTTCTTGAGATTTTATGGCTACGTCATCTTCATTTCCTTTCGCACGCCCTCTCCGACGTTCCCCAGCTCTTAAAATATTCCGCTGTTTACTATGGTCCATATAATAGAAGATGGTACGCATTCTTGTAGTTGTCCTTCCATTTTTTTCTGGTGGATCCCCCTTACGACAAAGTTAACAACCCTGCTTACGAGCAGAAGGTAGGTATAGTCTACCTTCAGTAGAGGTAATACTCCCTTGATTGTCTTCACTCTACCACTAATGTCAAGGAATTCTCTTGAGGATACTCCTGCAAGTGTAATGATTCTGTCTGGGTCTGTATAGCTGTATCCACAGTCTTCCCTCTTCTCCTCTTCCTCTTACAATGTTGAGACTTTTTCCAGCTACTGGATTTCTTGCACTTTACGAATCTTGAGATTTCGTCCAAGTATTGGTACCCTATCTCGAAAGAATACGTCTAACAATCTTTCTAGAATTTTCAGAAGAAATCATGATCGAGGTAAGGTCTTAAGTGCTTTGTGTAGTCATGTGTGCTTTTCTGGCTTTCGAAATAAAGACCACATTGACTTCCGTCGACTTTCTAAATTTGTATCACCTTTAAAAAACACCATTTGAAGTTTACCACCAGCCAGAAGAGAATAATCTCCAAGTTATTTAAAAGGCGGGGCTAGAATGGATGATACCAGGTTATGTTAATAAAAAATAAATCCAATGGGCACTAAATTGCTTTAAGCCTATAATGTATATGGCTTATGAGGCCCCATTTTTTAACACCCACTGTATTCACAAGGCCTTGAGCCTTACAAAAGCCTATTAGTGTCCCACATGTCTCATACGAATTTAAGTCCTTACCGCTCGCTGGAATCATTTTGTAATTAACTATGTCTCCCTTCCATAGCGAGTGGGTTTTTCGATAAGTGCTGAAGTCGAGTCTGGAAAGTGAGTCCCGCTGAAGAGCTTCAAGTATTTCTTATTCAAAGCTAGCCAGCTGGTTTATTTAAGTAGATAGAGTGGTTTTAGTTTTATTGAGAGGCGAGAAGTCTCTCCATCTTATCAGAGAAGACCCACCTGGACGTCCTCGGTGCCTTCACAGTTCTATTTTGTACAATTTCTCCTCATAGAAGTCCTAATCCTTAGCCTCCCTAAAGTTTTTAACTTTATAAAGGGATCTAATACATAATTTCTAATAGGTCCCCAGTTCAGAGGATTTGTAGAGAGAATCTTTTTAAGGCGATAAGACTCTGAGACTTCCTCCTTTGTGCCTTCCTCAGTTCTCTATTGTTAAGTCTTGGTTTCTTCTTATAAGGGTCCTAGTCTCGCGCCTTCCAAGATGATTCGAGGTTCGAATCCCAGAAATGCCGAAGAGGTCCCACCTCTTACGAATGTCTGACAAACGTCCGAGAGTAATAACTTATCACGAAAAGCTTCTGAACTCGCCTTTCGGATGCGGCAATAAATTGTAGGTCCCCAACATTTGGTGCAAATTATAACACGCACAACACGAGAGTCTGTTCTCTTTTGTTAAGTCTTGGTTTCTTCTTATAAGGGCGATAGTCTCGCGCCTTCCTAGTTTTTTTAGCTTTAATAAAGGCCGTGGCTCTAGTGGTAAGTACGATGGACTTCTGAGGAGAAGGTCTAAGAGTAATTACTTGTCACGAAAGGCTTCTGAACTCGCCTTTCGAATACGGCAATAAATTGTAGGTCCCTACCATTTGTGTGCAAAAATATAACACGAATGGTCTCCAGAAGCTAGGCGTTGGTTCGCAGCAATCTATCGTGCAAAAAATATGAAAGTAGGGAAAATTTCTAGAGAAGATCTTCCTAACGCGATAAGTGTCTTGGACCTCATTCTTTGTACCTTCCTCAGTACAGTCTTATAAGTTCTCTTCATAAAACTTCTAGTCTTGAGCCTCCGTAATGGTTCTAATACATGCTTTCTGATAGGTATCCAGTTATGAGGCTTTGGAGAGAGAATCTTTTAAGCAGATAAGTCTCTGCACCCTCCTTTGTTTGTGCTTCTCAGTTCTCCTTTGTACATTCTTTTAGGTGCTCCTTATAGAAGTCCCAGTCTTGAGCCTCTCTACTGTTATTAACTTTATTAAAGGCTCTTATACTCGTACAGGATTTCTGATAGGTCTCCAGTTTTGAGAATTTGGAGAGAGAATCTTCCTAAGGCGATAAGTCTCCGAGAGCTTTTCATTTGTGCTTTCTCAGTCTTATAGGTTCTCTCCATAGAAGTCCTAGGTTAAAGCCTCACTACAGTTTTTTAACGACGATTTTTTGTACGGCTTACAGCTCTGAGGGTTTGGAGGGTTCTCTTTTGTAAAGTCTTAGGTTCTCCTTATGGGGCTTCTAGTCTCTCGCGTCCCAAGAGTTTTTAGCCTTATTGAAGGCTTTAATTCATGACAGTTCTGAAAGATATCATAATGTATTTTGCTTAACTTAAATGACTTACCTTTAGGGCACGCAGCGTCCATGAAGAGGTTGCTGGCGTTAGTGACAGTATCGTACATGCAGTCCAGTTACTTTGCTGTCCCCGGTAGTCTCAGTTTCTCTAGCATTTCCCTCTATAAACTCCAGTTTGTGTCCCCTAAAGGCACTCTTGCTAGCAGGGTGAATTTCGAGATTAAAAGTCAGATATCGGTGGTCAATAAAGGAGTGCTTAGTAGAACTCTGCTTTATAATGGAGTAGTTAAGAGGTTAGAGATGGGTCATATATGTGAACATACATGTTCCATGTTTTTTTTTTTTCTTTGGTGCGATTTTGCAGCTGTGAGTTTTTGTTTTGGTCTAAATCTGTTTGGCCAAATCTGCCATTCAGCCGCCATTCATTTTAATCCACTTGTTGGCTTGCTCATGGAGTGATGATGAATTATGACAGTCATTACATGATTTAAGGTGTTGGCTTGTTGACATCGCAGATCGTTGTCATCGTTTCTTGGAACCATACGGACATGCCATATTTTCCATCTCTTCAATAGCTGCTGCTGTTATTGCTTTGGGTGGGAATTTTTGGCTTTTTTCGTATGGTAATTTTTTGCCATTTGAAATTTTTGATTGACTCGACAGATTGTGTCAACTTCTGAATGATTGAGTAAGTCGGTGAGTGAGTGAGTGAGTGGTTGGATTGGGTTCCGTACAAGTCTGCGAGTGTGATACTTACTGATTTCTGGGTAGATGGTGGTATGATTGAGATGTTGATTCATTTTTATTGAATGATTTAATACCAAGATTTTAGTTTGTTTGTGTTATGCACAAGGTAGCGTACCATAGGACCCAGATCAAAATGCAAAAAGCACAACAAATCCATCTCATTCATCATTTTCTTCATGGTGGTGTTATTGGCTATGAATTGGAAATAAGAATTTGGTGGTACAACAGAAAAATTCAACTCTCCATAAGTCGTATCGTATGAACTTGAAGATCTTTACAAGACGCTTGCTATTCCAATCATGGGGACAGCAATAAAATTTCGGGTTCTGTGATTGAATACTGGTCCTATAATTAAGATAATGATGAGCACACACTAATTCAAAGTATAACAATTGCTGTTGTAAGACCCCTAACAGTACGGAACCACTTGAAGTATACGCTCACAGGTACTTCGAGCCAACAAATCCTACAAAAAAATGCTTATAGTAAAGCTGTACTATCCCCTTAAAAGGTGGTAGATCTAGAGCAATCAAAAATGTTATAAAATAAATGAAAATTGCTGGAATGCTGTTAATGGAAAACTGAAATATTTGAGGACCCTCAAAAGACCCCTTAAAAGATCCTCAAGGCCACATACAAAACCACCTTAAAACCCAAAAATATCCCCAAAAAAACCTTTAAAAGACCATCAAAAGACCCACCTCAAAACCAACAAAGACTTTCCAGAAGATCACTTTCAAAACTCCTTCAAGAAACACCTCAAACCATCACCAAAATCCCCTCAAGACCGCCTCAAGATCACTTTAAGACCCGAAAAGATCCACAGAAGATGCCCAGAAGAGGTCTTTCAAACCCCCTTCAAGAACCACCGCAAACCCACCCTAACCCCCTTAAGATCTCTTAAAAACTCCCCAAACTTTTCTTAAGACCGCCTTAAGATCTAACTCATGGCCGTTTTAAAACCCCTTCGAAACCGCTACAGACCAGCTCAAGACCACCTTAAGATCTCTCTTAAAAACTCCTCAAACTTCTTATAAGACTCATGGCCGTTTTAAAACCCCTTCGAAACCGCTACAGACCAGCTCAAGACACCCTTAATACCTCCCTTAATACACATCAAGAATCGCTCAAGACCACCTCAACACCCCATCAAGACCACATCAACACCCCGTCAATACCCTATTAAGACTCTCTCAAAAAAACCCTCTCAAGACGTCGCTCAAGACCGCTCCAAAATCCACTCTAAACCCCACTCAATGCCCTCTTAAAATCCCCTTAAGTCAATCTTAAGAACCTTGAAGGACCTCTAAAAGATACACATGAGTGGGCAAAGTGTGCATAAAATTTGGGTTTAGGAATTGGATTGAAAATTGGTCAGAAAATTTGGCCAGTCAGCCAGCTACAAATAAATTAGACATCCGGAATCTAAGTTAATTTAGAGGATTTAAAAAAAGAGTGATCCAACTGTCACTCTGCTGACCGTGTAGTCTTTGACTACGTCCAGCGTCTGACTTAGAACGGTTTTTTAATAAATTCTCTATATAAACTTTGCGTGCTTGTGTGTTTGTCTGCCGTGGAATATTGTAATAAATTTTTAACCCACTTCCCAAAGTCCGATTTTGTTCAAACTTTGCACATATGTCTAACTACGGTGACAACACTTTCTATTAAAATTTGGAAGTGATCGGCCCCGGTGTCTCGGAGGCTACTATACAAATTTAAAAAAAAAAACTTATAAACATGTGTATCTCCGGTGACAACAGTTTTTGTAAAAAATTGGAAGTGAACGGGCCCCAGGGACGAAGGGCGCCCCTATAAATTGTTTTAAAAATTAACCATATTTTCTTAAAATTTTATACACATTTGTATCTACGATGGATAACACTTTTTGTAAAAAAAAATTGGAAGTGATCGGGCCTGAGAGCCCGAGAGAGAATTTTTTAAAAATTAACACGATTTTATTAAAACTTTACACACTTTTCATTTCTCTTATTCCTCTGGAGTTTTCCCAAGGAATTGGGAAACAGCCTTTTTCCTGGCTGTTCCTAAAAAAAACCAACCGTCATCTATTTCCTCGTACCGACTCATTGCGCTAGCATCCATACTTTCTAAAGTCATGGAAACGCTGATCAATCGTAAGCTTATACAATACCTTGAATCACGTGAAATCCTTAGCGACCAGCAGTACGGTTTTTGAAGGTCAGGTGATTAGATGCCATATCTTACCAAAAAGTAGAACCAGTCTATTCACAAATTTGGTGAAACTAAAGTTGTTGCACTCCATATTTCAAAGGCATTTGGCAGGGTCTGACACCAAGCTCTTTTGTCCTATGGTGTACCTATGGAATTGATAAGACCCTGCTTGTTTGGACTAGTAACTACCTTTCTGATTACCGTTTCTCCTACCGTTCAATTTAGGTCGTATTGGACGGATTCAAATCCAATGTACACCGCATAAACGCCGGTATTCCCCAGGGCTCTGTTTTGTCACCGACACTCTTTCTGATTTTCATTAATGATCTCCTCTCCGCTACTTCTAATTCAATTTATTCTTTCGCTGATGACAGCACTCTTATTCATATGAGTTCGCGCTTTCTGCAAGCTCCTCTTCATTTAAGTGGAACTTGAAAAACAACGTATGTTAAGCACGAAAACAATTGAATCGCTTGAACATCGTAGGAGATGTTGTGTGCAGGTGTTCCTGCCTACACTGTTGGTCAGTAGTTTAGGACTTCATCGCGTATGAGAAACAGTGTTTTTAAGTCAGCTAAGGTGTCGTCCTGATGACTCAAGTGATGAATTTCCGACCACCAAAAAAAGGAAGTAAAGATCCATATGCGGTACCCCAACCATTTTTGGCAACAACGAAATTGAGACCTCCTCAGCCAGCAATCGTATAACTCTTTTAATTGCTCGAATAAAGTCAAGAAAAAACTAACACCGCCCTCACTCACCCACCATCGTTCAGCATTCAGTCAAACATATTCCGTACCTCGTTTCCCCGGCATTTCATTCATTCAGCTCTGGATGGGACAATTGGATTTGATATGAAATTATGGCGATAATTTTATTGCTGGGATTAAAGCCGGATTATATATTCGCTGTGACTCTTTGTGAGTTGTGTTGTGAATGGATGGAGGGTGCAAAAACTTTTTAAAAAAATACAAAAGGCGACTGCGAACGCCCACCACCATCACGCGACTTGTCTTTGCATACACTCCGCACTTAATGTGCGGCATGATGTGGACTTGACGTTTGCATCTCTATACAGGCTACATACCGACATATCTTAACATACGAGTATGCTAATCTGCAGTTTATGGTTATTTCTTGGGGTTTTTATTGCATGTTTTGCCGTTGGATACACAGAGAACGAGTATCCGAGTGCCATAAGGTGCTCCGCCGGCATAGCAATGTGCGTGTCTGACGAATGCCCAGCGCTTGATCGCGTTTATTGTTTCGTTCGTTTCATTGTTGCGGCGCAGTAACAGCAATCCCTTTTGGCTGGGATGGCTGATGGCTTCGCTATATAATCCCCAAATTTGTTTCTTTTGTCAAATTGTTTACCATTGTTATGTGAATTGGCCCACCTCTGTGTGAATGCATTGTCTGAGGTCCTGACGGTTTATTTGTTGTCTGTGCAGCATATGGAGCAGAGCACTAGTTTGGTACGAAACTGTCATGCTATCTATAGCGGCACAGCAAAAATTTATTCTTGCCAGTGCGTCGCAATGATTGCCTGATGCTTGCCAGTCTGTCGCACAGTCTCCACACAGACTATTGATGGGTGTTCCTTCTCTTCTTGATTTGGCGGTGATCCGGAAAAGCTTATTCCTCAATATCAGCAGAATAGGAAAGGTCATTCCTGCAGATGCAGACTGACAGATTGGAGGGTCTTAACGAGTTTTCGTCCTCATGATCTGAAGTCGATACGGAGAATCCTTGTCTTTAAGATCAGGAGCATAAGAATAGGTTAATTCTGCAGAGTGACTGGTTGGCGGGTCTTGATGGGTGTTCCTTCTCATAATCTGGAGTTGATACGGAGAAGCCTTGCCTTCAGGATCAGAAGCATCAGCATAGGTTGATTCTGCAGAGTGACTGATTCGCGGGTCTTGGTGGGTGTTCCTCCTCATGATCTGGAGTTAATACGGAGAAGCCTTGTCTTCAAGATCAGTAGCATCAGAATAGGTTATTTCTGAAGAGTGACTGGTTGTCGGGTCTTGATTGGTGTTTCTCCTAATGATCAGGAGTTGATCCATAGAAGCTTTATCTGCAAGATCAGGAGCATCAGAATAGGTTAATTCTGTAGAGTGACTGGTTGACGGGTCTTTATGGGTGTTCCTCCTAATGATCTGGAGTTGATCCGGAGAAGCTTTATCTTCAAGATCAGAAGGATCATAATAGGTGACTGGTTAGCGGGCCTTGATGGGGTTTCCTCCTCTTGTCTTCTAGGTGATCCGGAAAAGGTTAGTTAGGAAAGGAACTCTTTGAAGAAGCCATAATGATATCTAGAAGCGTGAATGGTAGAGTTACATTTGAGTTTATCAAGGACGTTCAGTACGCCAGGGTAAGCATAAAAGTTTGCTTTCAGCCATAACCTAAGCTTCCAGCTCACTTTCCATGACAATCGTAATGCATTTTTGCATCAAAAGCTCCTCAGTATGGCAGAGAACTATGTTTGCAGTTCGCCCGGAGAGGAGTGGATCCATGTTTTATGCTACTATCCGATGTAGTCTAACCTCAGGGACTTAAATGGACATTAACATTGTAAATGGTTGCAGGTATGTTTTTAGGTCAGCCTTGAGCTTTATAGAACATATCGAGCTTATGAGAATGTTCGCTAAATCTACATTTGAACAGCGTGCGATCATGCAGCTCACTGTCACAGCGCCATAAGACTGATAGTAACAGGACGTGTTAAAGATTAACAGTCCCGACTTGAAACGAACTCAGCTGCAGTAGCTAAGTATATGTAGTTAACTATGAAATCAGACCGGAGATTCTTCTGATAGCACGGGTAGCCCTGACCCCTGACTTTGATGATGACATTCGGCTCGTTGGATAAGGTTTGATATACAATTGCGCGTGGAGTTTTTAGCTGGATGTCTTGTGGCTTTTTCCAGCCGGGTTCCGTTAGGTTAGGTTAGGTTAGGTTAAGACAAGGTCCATTCTGATACCACATTGATCAAGAAATGTCCCTCCTACTCATTGAAATAGTTGGAGACTCGTATGAAGAATAAGAGACTTCTAGTGTCAGTGTTTGTCATTTAATTGAGGTCATTGTAAAAGAAGGCTCCCAGATGGAGCTTACGTGCAGCGAAGGTGAAGCCCTGCTGCATGCTTACCTATAGGACAGTGCCCAGCAATCTGTTTAGCGAGATCAAACACTTTGAGCTTTTCGGTTCCAGCTTGGGCCAAATCTGTTTTGTCGCTAGTCAAGCTGTTCCACTTGACCACCTTAGGTTAGTTCTCTCGATAGCATACAACTATGACATCAGTTTGTATGTAGCGATTATTATGCTATTTTCCATTTTCAGGTAAAATGGGCAGTGTAGTTTGGCGAGCTCATTATCCCCACACATCCTCGGAATATTTATATGCCCCCGGCATCCACCACAGCTGAATATTTATATTTAAAGAGACAGATTCCAGGGGATCAGGATATCCTTAGGTGGCATAACGTTTCTCTTCAGCCAAGTCAAGGCTTCACTGATTGCCATAATTTCTGCCTGAAGACGGAATAAGAGACCTCGTCATCAGTTTTTGAACCGTCGGTGTAAAAGTGGATCGAATTATCTTCCAAAAAGCGCCTTCCTCCCAGAATGATCTGGAGAAAATGGTGAATTGCAAGCTTTTGTTAAATGTTAAATGTTAGGTTTCAAGCTTAGCTTTTTATGCAGAATAAAATCCAAATGTGTGGGTTTACACCTAAACAACAACAATCTGCCCATTTCGTTAGCTTGTTAAGAGCGTTATGTAGAAGTTCCTTAGTGGTATTAGGGCACTTACCTAAGACTGCATTAGCAACGTCATCAAATGCATAAGCGTTCACTCGCCAGCCCTTAATTTTCAGGCATATTAGCAACTCATTTACTACTAAGTTCCAAAGAAGGGGGATAGGACTCACCCTTGTGGATAGAACTCCAACTAAGGCGAACACAGATCTTCTATCAGACGTCACAGCCCCAGTTTTGAATTTTGAATTTGATCAATTCGCCCAGTGAGTCGAATTACTGCTTTGAAGAATTTGAGAAACGTAATCAAGTTGACGTAGGATATATTAATTGGATTAAAGCCTTTAGCCGTGTCAACAAATCTCTGTTGTTTCCTAAGTTAGAAGCCATAAGTTTTGGTGGTTCCTTGTTATTATGGCTGAAGTCTCACTTATTTGGTCGTTCACAGAAAATTCTAATCGGTGTTTTGTATTTTAGGCGAATAAATATCTCTTTTGGAGTACCTGAAGGATCTCATCTGGGTCCTGTTCTCGCTATAATATATTGATTGACGTCAAAAATTAATCCATGTCCGAAGACAGTGGGATAGAGTCTTCACGACAGGTGTCCATAGTATCTTTCGGAGGTTCTGGATCCTGTCGATGGAGTGCTTTTAGCGGGGTTGTTTCTTATTTCTGTCTGCTTATTTGACTGACTGACAATTTGTTGTGTTTTTCGATACAAAAACTGATCTGCAATATTGATATAGGGTGCTATACAAAAAATGCCTACGTATTAAGATCGGTTCGATAGTAGACTGGAAAGCAGAGGAATTTCATTCTTCCTTCATATAACCCAAATGCACTTGTAGATATTTTTTGTAAGCATTTGTGATATTACACTTCTTTTGTATTCAGTTGAAGGGCATCGAACGTCATCCTCTCCATATTCAATCCCTTGATTGTCGTCTGGCTTTGCCGATTAAGCGCTTGCGCTCATTAAGAACTCAATCAGTGCAAGAGCTGCTCGCAATTAATATTCCGCACTTGAAGTGCATTCGCTGCTGGGTTCTGTGCGAAACTAATTTGCGCAGCGAGCACATAACACGACACAAGAAATGATTACAACAACGAACCGCCGGCCGGCCGGCAAGCGACTCCAACTGACAGTGTGCGCAGTGCTGCCAGTGTGAAGGACAAAAACTTGTCAACAAGGCCATCGCATTCCACAAACGTTGGCGAACACGCCGCACCAAATCGTTTTTCCGCAGAAACGTTTGCGTAACAAGTGTTCGTGTGCGTACGTGCGTACGTGCCTGGACGTACGGACGAAACGACAAAGGATGAAAAAAGGAAATTTTCGATCATTTCCTTGGAATTGTGTGTGTACCTAGGTCCAGAATCATCGCATTTTCCCATCGACATCACACATGAGAAATTCCATTAGATTCCCCCAAGGCGCTTCAACTGTTGCTATGGCTGTTAGCCGGAACTCAGGAAGCCCATTCGATGAGTACTCGTAAAAGAGTCATTTTTGTCAAGAGGGGGCCATCCACTACACTGATGGCCTATCTTTTGCTATGATGTCATATTCGCTGATCGGCCAACACAACTTGTGAGCTGCACGTGCGTAATTAATATGCCATTACACCAATATAGGTATATACCTGAAGGAACTTCAAAATCCCCTCCACCCTCTATACACAATACACTGAATGCAAACCGAACTCCGCAAAATCCCTAATGGTGATGTTGTGCTGCTGCTGCTGATCAGACCATTTTTGGGAGGTCTTCTCTTGCCATATAACTGCGCCAAAAATGGTCTGATGCCCCATCATCATCATCATCGTCGTCGTCGTCGTCTAATCTGTGTGCAAATGTTCTGCAAAATGAGCAGCGCATCTCTAATGGATCTCTCTAGGGAAGGTGTGTTCGTGTATGGGTGTGCGCGCTGTGTGTCCCGAAATATACGAACGCTCTGCTGATCGTCAGTAAGTCAACTTTACATACCATCACGGCGGCGGCGACGACTTGACGCACGGATCCATACCATATCGTTGCCTCGCACAGAAACCAAAACCAGAACTTCCCAATAGTCTGCGGACGAGAGCGTTCGCCAGATATGATTGATGGCATAAGCGAACAGGTTCATTTGCTGGACTGGAGCGGGACATCACATCAGTGACCACAGACGTCTTCTGTCGAGTAGCTGTGTGCCTAATCGTAGTGCAATACTTTTTGGTTGGTTTTGTTTTTGTTTTTGTGCTGGAGAGATACCCTACAGTCTGCAGTACACACAACATTTGCAACAAGACTGAAAAGTTAGGAAGCGTATTGAAGCGTAACATCATAAATTTGGCTCTACAACCGTGACCTGGACTTGGATTCCCGCAAAAAATCTATCCACCGAACCACATTTTAAGCCGATGTCACTTGCGGGTACCTCATGAAATTCGGATCCCTTATGAAATTACATTTTTTTATAAACGCCACGCCTTAAAAAACATCTTGCACATTCCTCAACTCATGAAAATTCTTTAACAAAACCGAAGATTCCCATTATCCTCACATTTTATCGACACTCCATATAAAAGATATTCCTAGAAGCTTCAAAACTTCTCAAAATCTTCTCACTTTTTTGAGCTGCTGATCAATATCGAACAACAGTTGTCAACTACCAACTGACACTGCATGAGACAATTTTACCGCGCCCATCAGCTATGATCGAGAGCAAAAGCATTCAATATCCAGGTCCAGAGCAAAAGAAGATGTCTTCATCATGACCATCGTCGTCGTCGTCGTCGTCGTCGTCATCGTCATCATCATCGTTGGTTATTTCAGTCTTAGTTTGGTCCGCCGTGCGTCATGTTATTTATGTTCGTCAGCAGTAGGTAATGTGACCGGCAAAAACGCCACCAAGGTAGGCCAAGGTAGGTGAGTTACCTTTTAGGCTTCGGTTCGAGAGGAATGGGAGAGCGCATGAAGCTCCCGATTCGGCAACATTTTGCAATTTTATGACAAAGTAATGCTGACGGGCTATTCAAGGAGTTTCCAGATAACTAAATCGTCTGGCTGGCGGTGTGTGTGTGTGTCTGGGAAACAGTGGCGTTTCGGTTGAAAAATTTATCCAAGGGTTCGTTCAGCTATTTGTAGATTCCCGAAATCCAAATCACATGGAAAATTGTATCTTCATTTACAGTCTTGAGAGGTCAGATGACCGAACCCTGGTTGTAGAGCCAAAAATGTGTTGTCTAAACTCTAAGCATCAAAGTTGTGTCTGACAAAGACAAAGTCTAGAGTTCAAGTTTATTCACTGCTGTGGAAAAAATTGAACAGCGATCAGTAAAGAGGATGGTGCTCGAAACCGGAGAAGTTTCTTTAACGAAACAAATTCGCGATCGAAGGCAAAATGCCGGTTGCCGTCTATTCGGCCTTTATAGAGGACTAAAGGGTGTATGAGCCACGATGGCTCTAGTGGTTAGTGCGTTGGACTACTGAGTAGGAGCTTATTCTAGGTTTGTATTCAAGAAACACCAAATGTATTTTTTACGGTCCTACCTCTTCCGAATGACAAACATCCGAGAGTATTAACTATTCAAAGAAAGCTCGCCTTTCGAATATGGCATTAAATTGTAGCAAAAATATAACTCGCACAACAAGAATGGTCGCTAGAAGCTAGGCCTTGGATCGCAACAGTCTGTCGCGCTAAATATTATTATTATTATTATTATTATTATTATAAGGCTGTGTATGACTTGTAATGAAGGACCCTGTGATACATTCTCATGTTCATTTTAAGTAATTCCTGTCTACTCCTAATGAAACACGGCTCGTCTGCGTGCATCTGAAGAAACTCCGCGGAGAAAGCACAAGACCGACGCAATCGATAAGAGACAGCCACCGATGTGCTATAACCACAGATTAATCGTTGGATGGAATTCTTTAATCACCCAACCAGATTGAGGAGATATTCATTCCATTCGATTGTTAAGAACAAAATAAAACTCGAGGCGAGATTTCGAGATCCCGACTGCTCCACGCAACACTGAAGAAAGTGAACAAAGCTCCCGCGATCTCAACAGCATAGCACCGGAACTTTTAAAAAGGTACTGCCCGCACATCAGCACAAATACCAGTTGCTGTTGTAGTAAAGCCGGCAAGTTCCTAACAGTTGGCAACATGGTGTCACTGTTACGATCTCCAACAGTGCTTTGTAAAAACTGAAGGTGTTTCACACTACTAAGTATGATTTAAAAAGTGCTTGCATTCGCATATCGCTTTATTCTGGACTTACGCCCAGAAAACACCGAAAGTATTTATCACGGTCCCACCTCTCGCGAATGTCTGACACACATCCGAGAGTAATAACTTGTTACGTTTCACGGAATGCTTCTCAATTCGTCGTTCGCAATTGGTTGCGTTCAGATCCACTTAATATATTCAGTCAAAACCAGTCAAGTACAAGCAAAAAGGTTTAGTGCAGTAGTGTGACTCTTTGATTGGGTATCCATTTAGGTGCGGATTCTCTAAGCGGGAAAATGGGTCAAGGCAACAGAGAAATGTCAACCAAGGGGGGAAGAGTTTTCGCGATATGTACGTCACCACTAAGTTTTAACGTGTGGTTCTGAACTCTGTCTAGTAGATGCAATGTGGTCTTGGGAGCACCTGCCCAGACAATGCAGTTGTATTCAAGTTTTGGGCGAATATACGTCTTGTAAATAGTAGCCAGATCTGAAGGAGTAAAGTACATCTTGCACCGTTTTAGGAAACCTAAGCATTTCGCAGCATTTTTGGCGATGGTAAATATGTGGTCATTCCAACGAAGCTTGTTGTTGACACACCACACACCGAGAATTGAGAGTTTTTCAGTTTCTTTGATGCAAGATCCATTCATGGTGGAAAGGTTGGGGGTTTAAATTACGCTTAGATGACAGAAGACAACATTAGGCTTTAGAAGCGTTAAATTCAACTCTATTATGTAGTCCCCACCTTGTTATGCTGTCAAGGTCAGAATTTAACGTGCTTAACATACGTTGTTCTTCAAGTTCCACTTATAACGAAGAGGGGCGCGCAGAAAGCGAGAAGTCATATGAAAAGCTAAGAGTACTGTCGTCAGCAAAGGAATATATTGGATTAGAGGTGGTGGATAGGAGATCATTAATGAAAATTAGAAAGAATGTCGGAGATAAAACAGAGCCTTGAGGAACACCGGCATTTATGCGGTGGAGATTGGATTTGAATCCGTCCAATACGACCTGGTAGTTCCTAGTCCAATCGAGCAGGGTGTTATTAATTCCATAAGCATTCATTTTCGACAAAAGAGCTTGATGCCAGACTCTGTCAAATGCCTTGGAAATTTCGAGTGCGACAACTTTACTTTCACCAAATTTGTGAATAGACTGGTTCCACTTTTTGGTGAGATAAGCCAGCAGATCACCTGTAGAACGCTGCCTTCAAAAACCGTACTGCTTGTCGCTAAGGATTTCACGTGATTCAATGTATTGCATAAGCTTACGATTGATCAGGGTTTCCATAACATTGGAGAGTATAGATGTTAGCGCAATGGGTAGGTACGAGGAAAGAGGTGAAGTTTTGCCTGTTTTAGGAACAGGCTGGATAAAGGCTGTTTTCCAATTCCTTGGGATGACTCCAGAAGAATAAGAGAAATAGAAAAGTCTGCGCAGTGGTAATGCCAACGTTGAAGAACACCTCTTCAAAACTATAGCGGGAATGCCATCAGGCCCAGCAGATTTATGAATGTTGAGATCATTTAATACTCTAGCCACTTGACGAGTACGAAAGTAAATCTGTCCCATAGAGGATTCAACTCTTGCAAGTACAGGCGGCGACAACGCGCTTTCTGGCAGCGTAAAGCTAGCTGCGAAATGTGAAGCAAGCAGATTGGCCTTGTCTATAGAGCTGACAGTTGGAATGTCATTGTGAATAAGCGTTGGAATTGAAGACGAGGCAGCATTTTTAATTCGTTTCACGAATGACCAACAATATTTCCATTTTAATTTGCAAGATGATTCGGTGGATCCTTTCCACCTGTCCGTTTCCGCGTGGAACCCCAGTCACTACAACAAGATGCACACAGTAAATATAGTATAGCATGATCTGATGCCGCTATGTGGCATGATTTTAAAAAAAAAAAACAGTTTGAGTGCATTCCGACCGCGGGACACGATCAATACCAAATTTTAACACAAAGTGTTGTCACCGGAAATACACATGTGTGTAAAGTTTCAATAAAATCGGGCTTAGGGAATTGGGTTAAAAATATAAAAAAAACGGGTAATTTTTATTTTAAATTTGTATGGGAGCCCCACGAACCCGGGGCCCGATCACTTTCAAATTTTAAAAGAAACTATTGTCACCGGAAATACACAGGTGTACAAAATTTCAGGAAAATCGGGCTTTAGGAAGTTCGTTAAAAATTGATAATTAAAAAAAAAAATGTATGGGAGCCCCCCCGACCCCAGGGCACGATCGCTTCGCAAATTTTACAAAAAGTGTTTTCCATCGGAGATTACATTTACAAAAAATTTAAAAAAAATCGGGAACTTTTTTCATAAAATTTGTATGGGTGCCCCCCCGACCCAGGGGCCCGATCTCTACCAAATTTTTAGAAAAAGTGTTTTCCATCGGAGATACACATTTATATAAAATTTAAAAAAATCGGGTAAATTTTGTAATATATTTGTATGGGAGCCCCCCGACCCCGAGGTCCGAGGTGCCTCAAATTTAAATAGAAAGTATTGTCACCGGAAATAAAAATGTGTGCAAAATTTCAATAAAATCGGGCTATTGGAAGTTGGTTAAAAATTGATCAGAAAATCTGACCAGCCACCCAGCCAGCCACCCAGCCAGCCACCCAGCCAGCCAGCCACGTGCACGCGAAGTTAATATAGAGAATTTAAAAAGCAACCAACGCGTTGACTATTTTTTTCCACATTTATTATTGGGCCTAAGAGTTCCCTAGCCACTGGTGGTGTCAGGTATTTAGCCACATCGTTTAAGTCAAGGTAGCGTAGGGGTGATGAAGTGACATTTGAAGTCTTATTTTTGGATCTCCAATTTTTAAGTTTGTAAATAAATGTCGACGACCGCCCATCTTAGTATCAACTTAGTATATATTTTCCTTTTCTATTCACGCCTATGCAATTCTTAACTTTTTAGAAAAAGCATCCAAAACGGGCCTCACCATTTTGTCAAAGCGGCCATGGCTCATGGTTCAGTTTATAAAACAATTCACTAATTCGCCTCCGAAAATTAAGCAATTTGAATAGTCTTGTGATGATGGGAAACGCTTTGGCATTCAAGAATGGGATGATGATGAGCATCATCTGTGCGCCGGACAGAATGCCTAAGATTGCGATGACGAAAATCCATGAACGGCGAAACGTTGCGAAGACGGCGGCGCCGGCGGGAGGCTGAGCCACCCAGATCAAGTGCCTCGAGCCTCGAAAAGAATTTAGAGCAAATATCTTTGTTTGTTTATTTGTTCGTTTGTTTGTTTGTTTGTTGTTGGCCTGACTATGCTGAGCGTGAGTATTCGACAGCGGCGCAGAGAAAAGTAGGATGGACATGTAGGGATCATTTGTGGCGCAAGACGCCCAACCATTAAAACCGGGAAGACGTTTCCACTAATAACATGCCATTATCGAATTTTAGAGCATCCCTGCGTGATGGGATTGTGATCTTAGGAGTTTGTTTTTGGCACAGAATCTAGATGAGATGGTCAGCAGATCTTTGGCTTGGATTCCGCCAACTAAACGGCAATTTAATTTTAGTTTTTATTCCCGTCTGATGGCGTCATGGAGGGACTCGTAAGCTTCAGGTGATTTTGCAATGATGTCTGAGGGAAGTTTAGTGATTTTGACAGAATTTAGAGAGAGAGATTTGCAGGGCGGTTTCCAATTCCACCCATCTTCTGACTGAAAGGACATATTGTATTTTTTTATTAACTCTGGCAAGAATTAATTATCCAAAAGCCTTTCTGCCAAGTATACAGAAATTGTGTAAATCTTTCAATAATAATCTTTCCTTCCCTAATCCGATCAATCAATCGTTCTTCGCCTACTGGATTCGTGTGCATCTCACCATCAGACAGAGTCTGACAGCCTCAGCAGAACAAAAACAACAACAGAAGACCTCACACGTTTAATTATTTTAATCATCACCCAGTCGCAAAATGGTGCTGAGGTGGGTGGGGAGGGGGAGAAGAGCCTTGGGTTGATGCTTTGCTATATTGATCTTCGATCCAATTAAGGGCTTGTTCTTGAACCGCGGCTGGTGGTGGCTTTAAGCAAATTGGGCGCATCACAATAATCATAATATAGACGATCGCGCGTGTTGTTCGTTCAATAATAAAGCAATTGCTTCAATTGATCGTTTATAGAGCCGGTCTTGCGGTTTCTCGCCCTCTCGCCCTACTTTCGCCCATCGTCGTCGGGATATAAAGAATAAATCGACTAATTATTGTGATTCTTTCGACTAATGCCGCGCATTCATCATCATCGCATTAGGATCGCATTTTGTCACGATCACCGGTTGGGAGTGGTGCGTGGACACGTGAGGCAAAATCAGTTCGCCTACGCCATCCACTCACTATGTATGATGCGGTGCAGCTGAAGATCGCTCACGCACCTAATTGCACGTACGATTTGTTTATTTGTTGTGCGCGATCGCATCACATCAATGTTTTGTTAGAACCGTTGAGTGCTCCCTCTGTGTATAGTTGGTTGGCCTCAAGACCTCGCCACAATTACTGCAAAGACGGCCGCAAATTCAGCTCCACACGCGATCATCAATGATCGTGCGTGCATTGATCGATTGACAGACAAATGTGGCTAGCTGATTGGTTAGCTGTCATAAATCCACTACACATGCACACATACTCATACACATGCAAACAAATTGAAAAGCAGACAAACTGACAGCTGAGCGTAATGCATATTTGCATTTATTTGCGAGCGGCGAAGCTCATGGCTTGGGATTAATCGATCGTGGATCGTAGCACGATCCCTACAGTGCAACCGTTGACAAGTAGTGCAAGTGCAATCGTCTGTTACACAATTAACTTAGTTAGTGCTTAGAGTCGAACGTTGTCCGTTCGCGAGTAATTATGCGGCTTCAGAGGTCGTCTATGCGTCTGTCCGTCCGCCGTTTTGTGCTTGGCGTTCAATCAGCTATCCCATAGGTACGTACTTTGGCTCATAAAAATAAATTGATTAACGCTTCTGACACCACTGCTGGCTGCCGCTGCCGTTTCGGTGCCATTTAATTGCTTAATCAATGCGAAAGGGTTATCGGTTTGCGCAGAGTCGACTGATCAGCGCGTTTAATGCCGATATACAGTCACTTACTCGGTTTCCCTATTCTGCATACGCTGCTTGTCTTTTGACCAAAGACCGCTCCGTTTTTTTACATACTACGAGTGTAGTATACAACGGTCCGTCGGTACACTGATCGACGGACGCGATCGACACAGCGGCGCAGCACGTACGCGATGTTGCACAATTGGTGTACAGAGAGGTTGGCAGGCAGTTGTTGGCGGCTAGGCTCAGGTAAGTCGACGAAGAAGAAACAAACCATCATTAAGGCCGACACACAGGACAAGATGCATTGACAGGAAGAACATAAGCGTTTGTCACTTTATTTTATTGGACTACAAGTGGAATTGAAATGATAAGGAACGGCAATGAATAATAGTTATAAGCTAGGTGTAAGGTTTAAGGACAATGGGTGTACTTACTTTGACATAAGTGAGGTTTGAGGTAATATTTATACTCGGAATTTTAAAAAAACTCAAAAGCTCAAGTGAACAATATATGTCTTGTAAGACAATTCGATCGAAATTAGCAATATACTCAAGTACTCACCAAAGAAACTGATAGCAAATAACTAACAATGAAGAACGATTTATAAGAATGAGCTTCGACTCAAAACTATAACTAACTATTGCTATTATCACAAAAAACTTAACTCAATAGTAATTGCAACGACTCAGGTCATTTTATCATAAAAGACTGTTTGCCACTCATGAGCCATTGCTTATAGCGGGGGCGGTAGCTTTAATCTCGTTTTAAAAATGTATATTAAATAAAAATTTCATTTTCATTTCATTGAAGTGGCTGCCTTGGCTGGATCTGCAGTACATTCTGTCGACCAAATTTTCAGTACATTTTCAATCCTTTGAGCCTCTATTGCAACAATAGTGAAGCTTTAATCGTATCTGGATGGTTGGCATAAAAGTGGACATCGCCACTTCCGCTGATAATACGATTGTCGAAGAGTGGGTGCAAAACGTCGTTATATCGTTGGCTGTGTGGACAGTATCGCCGTCCTGTTAAAACCAAATATCGGCCTAGTCTTCCTTTTCAATCGTATGGTATAAAAAGTCTGCAAACATTGTAAGAAAGCTCCCTCATTACAAACCATACGTCTAAGCGTTTCCGCATGGTCCGTCCAATCTTTTCAATCAGCACATTGGGTTTTGGATTACAGGCAAAAGGCAAAACCCAAAAAAACCAGAAATATCGACAACGTGTGTTAATTGTTGGCGGCCACCACACAGCAGTGGACACATACCCGCACATGAGTAGCTGCCAAATAAAAAACCATAATAATTTTGTTCCCAATGTATGGACGAATTATAAAATTCACATATGGTTTATGGTTATTAGTTAGTTAGTTAAGGCAACTTTTGGTCATAAAATTGTCGACTTCATTACGAGACAGACCACTGACACGATCTCTCACCGAATAGTTAGGATATTTTTTAGCTGAAAACAAATCAGCAAAGTATTTCGAAGGTGTTCTATTTGAAACACTATACATTTTTTTTCTAGACCGGACGTCGCGACGGTCTATAAACTGCGTCAACACCGCTATATCTCTCCCCTTGCTGTCGTGCGTTGTGTTTATAGACCTTCAGCATTCCCTGCTTTGTGCTTATAGGACCTTTAGCACTTCCCGCCTCGCTGTCGCGCCTTGTACTTATAGACCTTCAGCATTCCCCTCTCCGCCCTCAACTGACGACAAAATTCAAATTTCATTTTCTGCGCTCCATCGTCAGTATTATATTGAACAGGCGCCTCCGTGTCAGGTACGTCACATCTACACCGACTTGTCAGTCACTCCACATCGTTGCTCGAACGACGGCTGCTCCTTAGCAAATAATTTAACTATACTTGGTCTGGTATGCTCCGATGCACACATACTCGCTAGTACACAATCCGCCACTACTACGTCTTGTAGCTATAGCCAGTAGTTATTAATAGTAGGTATATATAAGTTTAAGAGAGAGAAAGAAAATAAATAAAATATTTAAAAAATCAATTTGTAACACGAGTATACTTAATACAGACCCTGGAAACCGCTGAGCGCTACCTCAGCTGGAAAACCCTGTTACAACATGGCACAAAAACGGTCGCCATTGACTTTTAGTGCTGCTCCTTGGGCATTTTCATATGATCCCTTTGGACCATATTACAGACGAAACAGTCACTCGTTTTTGGCTTCTTAATTTCGTTCACCAGCGATATGATACTAAATTTCTGTCACTTGACAGATGACATTAGACCTTTTAACAGCGAAATAACCGCTAGTTCAAAAACGAACCAAAAAATGCCGCACCCTTTATGTATATATTAAAAATTACTCAAAATGAAGAGTACATTTTCTGAAATGAGTTAATTAAAATTGCATAAAAAAAGTTGCTCAAAACATTAGTTAATTATGAGCATTAATTGGTCATTTCATTACAGTATGTTGCTTATAAGCAAGCGATTTATTAAAATTGGCTAATTATAGAGAGGACATTTTACTTTAAAAACTTCACTTTTCACTACGTATTAATCGGTTATACCCTATAATTTATTTTTCTCAATAGTTACCAAGTTAAAATTAATTTTAACAGATTTTTATTAGCCATAATCTTACCAATTTCTCAAGATATTACTAAATGTTGAGTATTTGTGCGTCTTTTGCTTATGAGTAGTGATTTCCCAAATTACCCAAAATGAAGAGTTCCTCTAAAAACACTTAATTTTAATGAATTTCACTCAATATATTCGCATATATTACACAAATAACTTATGATGTTACTAAATGTTGAGCATTTTTAAGGCATTTGATTGCACACAGTTGTTTATGAGTGAGCGATTTCTCAATAGTTATTTTACTTATTGTTAAATAAATTTTAATTCAATTTTGATCCTATATCTTATGAATCGCATAAGATAGTATTCCATGTTAGCATTATAGGCTACTTAGTTGCAACAAGTTGCTTATGAGTTGAGTGATTTCTCAATAAGTACTAAATATTTTTTTTAAATAAATTTTAACTCATTTTACATTCGCTATATATATATCTTACCAATTACTCATAATATAACTCAAATTGAGCATTTATTAGATATCTATTTGGAGAAAGATGCTAATGAGTGATTGATTTTTCAAAAAAATTACTCAAGAATTATTTTTAAATAAATTTTAATTCATTTTCGTTAACTATATATATCTTACCAATTACTCAATATATAACTCAAAGTGAGCATTTATAAGATATCTAATTGCAGAAAAGTTGCTTATGAGTGAGTGTTTTTTCAGTTATTACTCAAGATTAATTTTTAAATAACTTTTAATTCATTTTTCGCTAATATCTTTATCGTAAGATAACTCAATGTTGTTATTTATTTGCATTAAATTGCCAACAGTTGCTTATGAGTGAGTAGTTTTTCAATAATTACTTAAAATTTATTTTTTAATAAATTTTAATTCAATTTTTATTGCCTATATCTCACGAATTGTTCAAGACAATACTTTAGGATAAGCATTTATATCTCATTTAATTGCAAAAAGTTTTTTATAAATAAGTGATTTCTTAAAAATTGCTCAATAATTAATTTAGAGAAATTTAACTCATTTTTAAATAGCTATAGCTATATCTTAGCTTAAAATATT
Source organism: Nephrocerus scutellatus (assembly GCA_947095585.1). NCBI lineage: Eukaryota > Metazoa > Arthropoda > Insecta > Diptera > Pipunculidae > Nephrocerus > Nephrocerus scutellatus. The sequence goes on along the minus strand of OX352762.1, from coordinate 110,908,034 downwards.
ATTATATTTTGAGCATTTAGTGGGTTTTAATTGCAGAGAGTTTCATTTCATGATCAAGATTTTTCAAAAATTACTCAAGTCAAAAAATAATAAAAGAAAAAGAAAAATAACTTTCACTTAAGAATTTCAATTATATCTTAAAAATTGCTCTACTCGTAAATATCAAGACATTTTATTGCAGAAAGTAACTCATAAGTGAGTTATTTTTCAAAACTTACTCAATAACTCAAAAATATGAAGTCAAGTAAGTTAAAAAATTTTTCCTAGATTCTGAGTCGGGTTATTTGTTATCACCCCATATTACTCATTACAGCGAAAAGCGATTACCAAAACTTGGAAGAAACTTTCTCTCAAGCAATGGCTTACTAAAAATATTTCAAAAGAAACCTTAATACAGTATCCTCGTGCTCGTTAGTACCAATTCATTCCACTGAAATTCTAATTGAATTTCTTAATTGACTCATTTCGCAATTAAGAAACAATCACTTTGCAATTAACGATCTTCCATCATCGTCTTATATCTTAAAAGCCCTCCTAATACCCCCACCAAGCTATTAACACAGAAATACCTGCAAGGAACCAAAGAATAAGAAAAAACAAAACGTGAGAATCGCTATGCCACACGATATGCCACGTTTCGTAAATCGATTAAACAAAGGCTCCACAGTAGCTACCGAAAATTGTCACATTGCAATAACAACAAGCCATGAAATTAACATACCACCTTGAGAATTATCACTGATGAAGGAAGGGGCCTGATGACCCAATAACATATTCTGAATGATCGGATGATCATCTCCGGGATGCACGGAATGCACCAAACCAGCATCATCATCATTATTGCGAACAAGATCGCAGGTAGCCAATAATTTCAGAATAACGTTAAAGATAACTGCGCTTGCGCGATAACCGCGATGCTCATCAGGTGGTCTTTTGTGGCCGACTCCAACTTTAATGATTTCAATTTATTTGAGAGATATTTTTTTTTTGTATCTCAAAAGAGAGGGTATCCGTTTTGAGGTCGAATTACTGGGCTAATTGATCGGTTGATCTGTTCGTTGATCGGTCGATCGCTTTGATGTGTATACTCAAGCATTGGAGCTTAGCCTTTTGGCGACTCTTTAATTGCACTAAACTGTGAGATGATTCACTGTTTGCGTGTGCGACGAAAAATAAAAGGCGCGATCACATTTTCTTGGACAAAAAATGCACGATCGTTTGCGAAAAGAACAAAATGTTTTTATTCCGAATTGCAAGCGATCACTACACTCGCAATGATCGTTTAGTTTCCTTCTTTCAGCGTTTCTGAAAGCGAGTGTCTAGCTGGTTTTGAATCTGCTGGACAATTCAATTAAAATGTTCCATTGATAACAACTGTTGAAAGTTGTTGCATACCAAGCGATCGAGATCAATGCGAAGCAGCATAAAACTAGATACGATCGCTTGATGTCGTTGGAGCCAAATGTGGTGCGTTAGATACCGCGTATCGCGGAGTGGCTTACAATAAAAAAAAAAAAAAATTTTCAAGTGATGTTGATGATCATTGCTGTGATTGTGACTGACTGACTGACTGATCAGTTGTTCGAGGCAATCGATCGCTGATGATTTGCATTCGTAATATGGCATGCACAAAATCGTTTATTGGTGGGCCATCCCCACCATCAGGCCACATCGCACTCCGTAGTCAATTCCACTCGTCAATTATTTATGACTGCGGTAGGTAGACACTGGTAGATGGGTCTTCTCGGCCGACAAGCATTTTAATAATTTATTACGGCAGCACGTCATGTGTGAGCGACGTAATACGATTGTTAGCTGCGTCTTTGGTATATCTGTGTGTGTGTGGTCCCTTGGTATAGAGGGTTAAGTTAATTGTGATTTTGTTTGGTTTGTCCCCTTATTGCATATCGCATAACGCAATGCTTTTGCAGAGAATCTTTTTAGTATTAGTCTGTTAGCCAGCTGTGCTACAAAAGTAACAATTTCAAGCAAACTTATCTCTAATTTTTCGCAAAAGTCTTTCTTTAAAAAAATAAGCTCATTTTCCTAGAAAACCAGAAGCAATTCGGAACATAGTGAAGGTAAAAACCCTTCTGCTCTGCTTCTGAAAAAATTTTTTTATTAAATTTTCTGAAAAATCAGAAAATTTTTCTAGTCTTTCAAAAAATCAGAAAAAGAAAAAGTTCGCTGATTTTTTTTTTTTGAAAAATCAGAAAAAAAAATGGCTCTACATTTTTCAAAGAATACGAGAAAAATTGGCTGTAATTTACCGAGAAATCAGAAAAAGGTCTGCTTAAATTTTTCGAAAAATTAAAGAAAAGTGCTTTCATTTTTGGAAAAATCTGAGAAAAGTTTCCTAAAATTTTTAGAAAAATAAAAAAAAGTTCGCTGAAAATGTTCAAAAACCACTTTTTTTTTTCTTTTTGAAAAAACTGAGAATTTTTTTGGATTTTTTTTGAAAAATTAGAGAAAATTTTGCAATTGCTACATTTTTTGAAAAATCAGTGAAAAGTTATTTCTTTCTGAAAAAATCTGAGAAAACTTTTAAAATTTTTGAAAAAATCAGGAAAAGTTCGCTGAAAATTTAAAAAAAAAATCTGAGAAAACTATGCCGGTTTTTTTTTTTTTTTCAAAAGTTTACTATATTTTTTTTTGATAAATTAGAGAACTTTATTTTATTTTTTTTGAATCAGAAAAAAGTTTCCTGAAAAATCAGAAAAAGTTAATTGAAATTTTAATATCACATTTGCTGATTTATTTTGAAAAATCACAGGAAAGTTTGCTAATTTTTTTTTTAATCATTTCTAAATTTTTTTATTGAAAAATAGGAGAAAACTTTGCTTTAATTTAAGAGAGAAGTTATCTTTCATTTTACGAAAAATCAGAGAGTAGTTTACTGTACTTTTTTTTAAATCAGAGAAAAGTTTACGTGAATTTAAAAAAAAATCAGAGGAAACTTGCTGATTTTTTTTGATAATTTAAAGAAACTTTATTTAAGTTTTTAGAAATGCAAAGAAAATTTTGCTCACGTTTTACGAAAAATCAAAGAAAGTTCGCTGATTTTTTTTTTTTTCGAAAAATCAGAAAAAAGTTTGCCGAGATTTTTTTTCCTTCCCAAAGCGCGATTTTATTGAAATTTTGCGCACATGTGTATTTCCGGTGACAACTCTTTCTGTTAAAAATTGGGGCCTTAGGGCACTTATAATTTTTTTTTAAAAATTTGCCCGATTTTCTTCAAATTTTAAACACATGTGTTTGTAAATGTTTTGGAGCGAACCGGCCATGAAGCCTGAGGTTAGTGAAAAGTTACCTGACATTTTTTTGAAAAATCAGAGAAAATTTTACTGAAATTTTTCAAAAAATCAGAGAAAAGTTTGCTGTTTTTTTTATTAATCGGAGAACGGTTTACTTTAATTTTTTTATGAAAAATAAGAGGGAAGTTTGTTCATACGGAAAATAAGAAAAAGTTCGCTGATTGTTTTGGTTAATTCAGAAAAAAACTTGCCGATTTTTTTGATTAACCAGTTTGGTGTAATTTTTTGAAATATCAGAAGAAAGTTTGCTAATTTTTACTTTCTTTTAGATAGTAAAAGGAAGCAATAATGAAATTTTTTTTTGAATATTCATATTTAAGCTTTTTACATAAATTGTGAGAGGCCAGATAATTTTGACAGAAATCTGACAGCCGGAAGTGACAGTTTAGACAGTTTTTCGAGTTTTTGCAAATAACTCAAAAAGTTTAGCACTTAGGAGAAAACTGTTAACTCCCAAGAAATTTAAACATAAATTTGAAAAAAATAAATAAAAAAAAAAATAAAAAATTTGAAAAAAAAAAAATTAATATACATTTACTGAAGATTCCGGTCCCGTCCGTAAAAGAAAGTCGTGTTGTGCCCACACCTCCATTTTTATGATAAATCAAAGAACAGTATAGTTCATTTTTTTTCTTAAAATCAGCGTGAAGTCTGCTTACAGTTTATAAATAAAGTTTTCTGATATTTTTTAAAAATATTATTAATTTTTTTTTTAAATCAGAAAAGTTTTCTGAAATATGTTTTGGAACAAGGAGGAATGTTTACTTTACTTTAACTTTTTATTTATTTAAGAATAGCTGAAATAGCCGGCTTTTCCTACCATCCCCCCAGTCAATGCACTACCGACCCCCTAACCAGCCTGACCACATTCTTACTGGATATGTTGTTAAGGAAAATGAATGGATTCCTTTGTCAACTTAGTGATCTACTCAATTTCCGTTCCCGAAAGAAGCTCCAGCATGGATGAGCTCTGGCCTTAATGCCTTCCAAATTTCCTACTTATTTAGGCAAAAATGTGCGCTCACTCCTTTGGCTTCATCATCTATACCAACATCCCTTCCCGTTCTCATCTTTCATTTAAAAAGCACAGGTGGTCCTTGTGGGCAGCCGCCTGCGATCCATCCATCCATCCATCCAGCCATCCATCCATCGATTCGCCACATTAATAAAATGCTTCATTAATTGATTAATATTCCTTTATGGCTGATCGCGATCTGAGTGCGGTATTCTGTTAGTTGGTTGCCGTTGGCCTTAACCAAGCTGCTCCCCCGAAGACTTGGGGCCATCAACCGCACTTTCAGACAGACTGAATATGCGCCACACACACACACACACAAACCGCTCGACGGTGCCGCGGCATTGTTTCGCATGGAAGATTTTGATGCTAATTTTTGAAGGCAGAGTGTGAACATTGTTATTGTATTTGCTCTGTTCTCATATACGGAGAGCCCAAAGAACGCACACGTTGCTGCATTGTTTTTGTTGTTGTTGTTTTGTTTTCAGCTTGTGATTCGCAACGGACGTTTGACGTGACGTGTGGTTGCTGCGGGTTGTTTTATTTACGTTATAGATAGAGAGCCTCGCCTAATGAAGCCATAAACTCGGTTATTAGCCCTAAAAACAATAATTAATTTGACCCTCCGTTTTGGTCGGGCAAAACGTCCGTGGATTCCCCACATTCTCCAATACAGTCAGAGTCAATGTTCCGTGCGCCGCTTTCGATTTTTAAGTCAGACCACAAATCGTCGGATCGTCGCCGGATGGCTTACGGGTGGTCTAGTTATGAAAATTGGGAAAAAAATATTTACAAAATTTAAAATCAACCGAAGAACCTTCGACCGACGTCACAGCCGCATGTGATATGTTTATTAATGCGCCCGCCATCCACATGGAAGTCGGCGAAATTTCAAAATTTTCTTCTCTCTTTTTTTTGAGATTTTTTTAATTTTCGATGAGGGATGATGATCCGCGGCGGCGACGACCATTGTTCCGTTCAGTTATTAGGTCTTTTCAGGCATTCCCCCGTACAGGTAGCATTGGTCGTATACCAGTAGCGATGCGTTCCTGTGCTCTCATGTACGTCTATGCGCACGGTGAAGAATCGACATGCAGTTAATGCGTCTCTTGCGAGTATAAAGTAATTAGTAAAAATACCAAAGATGCAGATATAATCTCCAATCATTTAGAGATATCCCTCGATATTTTGAACGGCCGAAAAGTTCAGCTTTGGCATCTCTTTTCTTTTTCTTTCACTTTTGAGATACACACAAGCACACAGACATAATTATGTATCTTAATTGATTTCTGATATCAATCGAATTACTGATGAAGATATTTTTTATTGCTGTATGCTTTGGTTATCGCATCGCAGTCATCGCTTGAAACGAGTTGTTAATTTTTGGATAATCAAGTCAAGAAGCTGTCCCACAACCAATGAATCATAATCAGATTGACCATTTTAATTAATTCATTTGCTGGCTCGGTTTCAGTTAGACACCGGGCGGTTTCGATAAATCGGTCGTTTGCGGATAAATATTATTTATGCGTTAGATACAGACTGATATACAGATGGCCTACGTAGATTGTAGATGTTTTTAATTCGAGGTTTTCGTGTAAAGGCACTACTGGGCGATCATACCATATAGTATTCGTTCACTTTACTTTTGTTGCCAAAGGTAAAGTGTTTTGTTATATACACCTATGCAAAATTTATAAATATTTCATACAACGGCATTAGATGTCGTGTCGACATCGCGTGGTATAAAACTGATTGTTTCTTAGTGGAAGACCAACTGGAAACGGTATGCTCAGAATTTTTAGTATTATTAGCTTCTTGGGATAATTTTTTGTGAAAATAACTTAGAATACTAATCGTTTTCAATAAACTTAATCGATTTGTTCTTTATATTTAAACAAAAAGCACGTGATCACATACTAAACCTGCATAAGATTTGAATATTAGTGGTTGACCTATACCGGTCATCTGCAAAAAAGTTAATTTTACATTGGCTTCACTCTAGAAATATATATTGAACTGTTTATGAGGGAGAAAAAGGTCAAATAAGTATACAATTATTTGAATTTTTTCAGTAAGCGACCGTCTATAAACTATTTCATGTCTTTGATGGTCGACCATTAAAAGCAATTACTTCAGTTGATCACCAAATCTTTTTCAGTAGTTAGTAATGAGTCAAAAATAGAGATTAGAATGCAGGAAACATCAAAAAACAATTCTAAAAAATAAAGAAAAAACGTATGGTAAACCACGAAAATATAGCTAAAGCACTAACGGATATAAGATCTAAAGAACGTAGCATTAGGAAGTCAGTTACAAAACTCACGACAAAAAACGACATTGACCGTTTATTTAAAAGAGTTCCGAAAAGTGTTATGAGAATGGGTCCCGTATCAGATATTTACATCCATTTGTGATGAAAATTAAGTTGTGAATAGCGGTTTAAATCTGGCCAAATGTGGATTTCCTCTTCAACGAAATGTAGTCAGCCATTAAATTCCAAAGGGAAGAAAGAGCTGTTGTTTTCGAGGAGTTTTTTTTTTCAAAAATGGTTTGACGAATTCTTTTTGTAATTGATTTGCAAAAACACATCATGAAGACCTTCTCGCTCAACCGCTAACCAAATTTTGAATGCCGTTGAAACCAGTTTCCGACTGTGTCACAAAACTGGTAATCGAATGCTTTCAAAAATTTGTATCATCTAGTTTTGCCCTTCAAACGTACTACTTAAGATTTTGATAGAACTGTTCTACGGGATCGGTATTTAGGTCATACACAGGGTGGATATAGAGCGACCCCTTCTTTGAATATGTCGCTAATGGTACGCATAAGCGGTGGAATATTAGTAATATTCAAAAACCAGTTTTGTTTTTCATTGAAGGTCTTAAATCGCATTGAACAAAAGAGTTGAGAGATTTTTGTGACAACAATGACAACATATAGTATTACCTTTCGCCCAACACTGCATTCATCCCACAACCTGGTAGCGTTGGGGTCTTAAAACCTTAAAAGAGCGATTGGAAAAAACAATCAGAACTTGGAAAATGAGCAACATTTGTTACAAAGATACAAAGATACAAAGATACAAAGATAAAAAGATAAAAAGATAAAAAGATAAAAAGATAAAAAGATACAAAGATACAAAGATACAAAGATACAAAGATACAAAGATACAAAGATACAAAGATGCAAAGATACAATTGGGACGTACCATTTACCAATAGTATTTTTTTCTGCTATTGGTGAAGTTAGCTGGAATTTGTTTGATATTTCATGTCGTCTATCATCACCGGTCTCGATTTTGAGCCGATGTCATTCAGTTTGGCATCCGGAAATTCTGGACATGCACGCCATCTTTCCAGCATAGGCTTCGCCTGCCTTGCTTTCATGACCCATACATTATGATGTATATCAATATCTATATACATCTATACTTGTCACATTGCAAGCAAGCTTTTGTGAATCGCTGTCTACGACACATCCTAAAGATTCGCTGGCCATAAATTGTATCAAACGAGGAATTGTGGCGCAGGACAAGTCAAGAGCGGCTGGACGTCGATGTAAAAAAGCGTAAATGGCAATGGATTGGTCACAAACTGAGGAAACCAAACGACTGTGAAGGATGGAGACGTTTTGTTGACGCCCTATGCCCAAACCGGGGTTACAGGACACGATAATGATGATGATGACTTGTCACTTAATGATAGATAAACAAACGAACAATTGGTAAAAATCATGTGGAAAATTAAAGTCAAAATATGCACTTAGTGTTCCAATGCCAATGAGACACAATCATAATGTCCCAATGCCTACAAGAAAATTACAAGACAAACAAAAACTAAAGGAGTGCCGGGAATATTATGGCTACAGCCGCGAGTGTAAGAGAAGTCCCGAATTTGTGGATGCCGAGTCGAACTATCACCAGAAGAGCTTGTCCGACCAGCATCATCAAACAGAAGACGCTCCTATCGTCAACCATTTGTTAGTTTGTATAGCCAATTTAGCGCAAGGATATTGTCATGAATCCCTCTATAATCGCTTTGATCCAAGAACTAATGTCCATTAGGTGCGATGTCACTTCAGTAATTGGGGCCTACGATACGATACTATGTGAATTAGGTGTTGCACCGCGACCTGCATGTGTCTTTTGTGCCCCCTATTCTTTGAGCCTAGAAATCTTTTCGTCTTTTGATAAACTGTATTATTCCTTTGGCTTGGATTTGTTGGTAATCTTTCTACCCTTATAGTTATTTTGCCCATAGTTTTAATCCTTAATTATTAGGGCTGGGCAATAGGGAAGTGTTCCTTTGTCTTATCTTCTTACTTGCATCTGCATCATCATTACTGCTTCCTATTTTGTGTAAATGTTACTTACAAGTATAGTGTCCTGCTAGTGCTCCACATACGATTGTTAGTTCTTTTTTTTTGAGTTAAAGTTTAGGAATTTCTTTGAGTGTTTTAGACCCTCCCGACTCGTATTTTCCCAGTAGTTATTTGTGCATTTTATTGTCCAGGTTTTTATTTCACTATATATGTCTGCATTGTTGAGTTCGTACAGAGGGATCGGTCTTATGAATGGGGTTTCAGCTCCTTTCTTTGCCATTAGTTCGGCCATCTCATTGCCAGTATGCCCTTCTTGTCCTAGTACCCAAATAAGTTTGGCGTTGTTTTCCAGATGAATAAGGGCGTTGAGGTATTCGATGAAAGCCTTTGATCGAAAATCATACTTGATTAGTGTTTTTAGCATGGCTTGACTATCAGACATTATATTTATGTTTCATGTTTCCATAAAGTTCCGATTGAAATATTGTGGAGTCCATGCATAGTCCATGCATTTGTGAACCCTTGGGTCACACTTTTCCTGTTCCTACTCCTTCACTCGTTTTTTACCCATCAGTGAACCATTTTTGAGAATCATCCCTGGTTTGATTTCCACTCATCCCTTGTGGGAATGATGGTTTCATAGTTGTGTTTGAAACTTAATTTTATATTTGTTTGGTCGCTGCTTCGGGTGAGTTCCTTTACGGTTTTTACCTTTTCAACTATACTCAGATGCCCTTGTGGTTTCCTTGTTTGAAAGTTTGTGAAGGGATATAGCTTGTCTGACTGCGGAACGGGATTAGATTTAATAGAGCTTCTGGCCCTTGCCCCTGTAATACTAACACACGCTAGTCTTTGTATTTTGTTTCGCTTTTTTATTGCTGTACGTTTTTCCGTTTTTTACCGACCCGAACAATGTGTAAAAGAAAAGATATAACTAGACGACGCCGTCTAGAATCTGGTAGGGAGCGAGCCCGCTCGGCAAAAGTCTGGTTACTACTAAAATTAGTAAAGTGGCTTTGATTTGATTTTCTGTCTAGTACATATTGTGAATTATTTTTAATAACCGTATGTGAAGTATATTACGACTGAAAAAAAAAAGAAAAGACATGTATAGCAATTGTTGTGATTGCTTTGGTATCTTTTGCTTATTTAGGCAAGGCAATATCCGCCCACCGCCGCGAGGCCAGGACCGGACCCCGGTTGTAGAGCCAAATATGATGATGAACGTCGATATTTTAAATTGACTTTAGGTACGAAAAAAATGTTCTTTTCGGTGTTTCCCATTTTTGTTGCGGTTGTGATTGGAAACGGCGATTCTGTGTGTTGCCGTTCAGGTGATTGTGCCATTTGTTATGTAGGAGGGTGGAGTTATATTTTATATATATTTATATAGCCGTATGACTCGTGACGGTGTTTATAATTTATAAAATGATTAACTTCGTTACAAAGTGTTTGTTGATGTGATAAATATTTATTAAAAATATTATGTTCAACCCATACCACTCCATAGTATCAATAAAAACAAGTTGCGCCAATTATCTTATACAAGGAAGTACCTATATAGTCTATTAAATGGCAATAAACCATTTGTGATGCTCAACTTACTTGACTCATAAATAAATTATCTTATCCACCCACAACCCAAGTATCATCAGAAGCCCAGCACACAAGCACAACACACGCAGGGATGTTTTGATTTCGGTTATTATCCTTGTCATCATGAATCCAAACCTAATGTAAAAACCATATGCTCTTCATCATCATCCCCATTACAAATAACTGTATGTAGGTGTGTGTGCCTGTATCTGGGTGCCATCGTGCTTACACTCTTGCGAATGCGAATGTCACCCTCATGAAAAACAGGAAGATGAACATCACACACCATGCTCGCCGCATGTTTACTTAATATCCTTAAAATTCAATAAACACAATTGGGGAAACCTGATCCCTGTTCCCGTTTAGGTAATAAAATCATAATGTTTACAAAGCACTCGGCAGCTTAATGGGATTTAACGGAGCTTATCTTGTCGGAACATTCGCACACACACAGTGGGTGGTGAGTGGGTGGATGTTGTTCGACATGACCTGACAACATCAACCATCCTAAAAATACTCGTAAGGGATAGACTTTATTGTTTGTTAATGCTTTGAAAAGTCTTATGGGGCGGCTGGGGCGGCTGGGGCGGTCCGCCTTCTAGAGCCTGTTAATAGATTCCGAGATTACCCTCATAGTATTGCGAGGGTAAAATGAGCAGGATGATGGGTCGGGGATATGTTTCGGTTTATTATTTTCATCCAGGAACGATAATTATTATGGTTGGTTCATCTGTGACTCAGTTTGTCGTTCTGTTGTGTGTTGTTGTGGCACTCACTCAAAGTGCAAGCTTTGCTCTCAAATTAGTTTGTGGCAAATTTGTTGATTATCCCCGTGGGAGATGCGGGAAGTATATAGTTAAGAGAGCTACCCCGACGCCCTATGATTGGGCTACCAATTTCGAGTGTGTGATTTTGGTGGTTTTTAAGGTGTTGTGGGTAGATTTAGGACGAACCGCAGTGTTTTTGCTAATTAAATAGAATATCATGTATATGAATGCTTATTTCTTAACAGATATGAAGAGGAATACACAAATTATTAAATATTTTGTAATTTTTTCAAAAGCTTGCATAGCATTGCATGATTATATACGGATACGGAGAATAATGTACAACATGTTATATAGATAACTAGGTGTGCCTGCCGGCTTCTCTCGCGCCGTCTTGATTTACATCTATAATCACTGTTATTCCTTTAAAATATTTATACTCAAACCTGGCCAATTAACATACTGAGGTGTTTATAAAATGACAACTATCTAGGTCATGTGAAAGGTGGTTAGAAACGACTTCAAAAAAGTCGTCGCGGGCGAAGGGGCTATTTTTTCAAAGGTTAACCGACTTTCCGCGTGTACACACGACTCGTGAAAAGTGTCAATGCGGGATTTAAAAAATGGTCATTATCACTGAGCTGCTCACTAAATTTCAGTCTCTAGGTCGTATGAATGGTTGATAAAAAAGGACCCCGAAATAGTCGACGTAGTGGGGCCTATTTGAAAGATTAATCTATATTCGACGAATCACAGGCGCCACACGAGTCCCACGTAGGATCTCAGAAACGCCAATAAAGACTAAGCTGCTCAAAATTTAAAGTATCTAGCTCGTGTGGAAGGTGGTTAAAAAACAGGCCGGCCTAATTCCAAAGATTAAGCCCTTTTCCACGTATCACACGCGCCACACGCGTCATACGCGAGTTCTCCGAAACAGCACATAACCCTAAGCTGTTCACCAAATTTCGGTCGAACCCGACAGACAATTAAAGTTTTTAGAATTGAAACTTTGTCTGTAGGGCTGTTCGGAATTAACTCAAAGACCGTTCATCTGATTTAGCTGAAACTTTGCAGTGTCGTGGGGTCAGTTGATGTGGATATTTTCTGGGGGTTAGTGTGATGATGATGTTAAGGGGGTTACGTGATGGGTGGCCAGGTATTCTTTGTATGCGATTGACCGTGCATTTGATAGATATAGAAAAAAAAGGAAAGAAGATTATGATACTAGATAGTAAGTCAATAGCTGACTCGTCCGGCGAATTGCCTGGTTAACGAATACCCAAAAGCCGGGGCTCCGTAGGGCGTCAGATACCGAAAATAAGAGGAATAGTCGTCGGGTTTACTGTTAGATTACGAGTGATTTTTTTAAGAAAATATTCCTTCTTCTATAAAAAAAATATTGGATTGTTTTCGACCATATATCGACTCTTGCATGCCTATTCATTCATCGATATTCCTAAATAATGCTCGATCAGCATAATGTGTGTATCTAGCATATGACCGACCGCGTCAAGTATTTTTGGGTTCGTTCGCCTGTGCTGCTGCGTTGACATATTTATTTCCAAAAGCGAACGACCTCATTATTTCGTTACCATTTCCATGCGCCGCTTTCTCAGCGCAATGCATGGAAAGGTTAATTAACGTTCTAAGCGCAGCCAGCGCTCGTTTTCCCATGCTCGTTTGATTGCATATTTATTTTCATAGGCGAACGACCGCTGCTCATAAATTATGCTATTGAAAAGGTTTTATATTTTTTGTTCTCATGCACCGAGTGTGCTTATTAAATAATACAAATGGGTTATTTTTGTTTGCTTTTGTTTTCATGCACCGAGCTTATTATTGATTTGTGTATTCTTTTATTTGCTTGTACCGAGCGTGCTATTAATGAATGCATATTAAGTTTTGTATTTTGCTTTACACTTTGTGAGGAGTCGATATAGTGTCGAAAGCGTTTTAGGCATATTATTCATGTGGTCGCTGTTGCGATCCCTCACAATGTATATAAATTGTTGGAAGGAGGGGGGTAAGATATGTTGGGTCTTGGACTGGGACTTGGAGGATCTTGGTGGTCAGTTGGGCTAGCTAGTGTGATGGGGACAGCGTGGTGGAGGCAGCCGGCCAATGCTGGTTATTTCAGCTAGAAGAACATTTATTTGAATCAAAAATTTGACAGTAACTTTAACCTTTTTTCTACCAAAAGAAAACGCCTTATTTTCGTCTGGCAAACAAAAAAGCGTTCGACATATGTGAGCTGTTTTCTCGTATGTCTTTTAACTGGGCTCCACTCGTCTGTGCCCATGTGAAGAGATCCTTCAGCTTGTTTCTTTTATGAGGGACAATCGCACGCAGTTTTTGCCAGAAAACTTCAAAATGTTAAGGGTTGTACAGTGAATTATAAAACTTAGAACACTTTTTCAATAAATGCCTTTTTGTCGTCTAATTGCCTTTTTTAATTTTCATCGTCAACAAAATTCGTTACCTGGTTATAACTCTTTAGTAGAAGGACTATATATTTTATCAAACATTGTCGTCAAATCTTTCACTTCCTAGAGCCCGATTTTTTTAAACTTTGCACACACATATGTAGATGTACCTCCGATGACAATACTTTCTGTAAAAATTTGCAAGTGATCGGACCCCAGGGCCCCATATAAATTTCATCAAAACTAATCCCATTTTATTTAAACTTTAAATTTTTATGGGTTAGTTTTGGACCAAAAAGTACAAATTTAAAAAAAAATAACTTCAGTGTTTTGTGTGTCAATGAGAAGAAAAAAAAGGAAACATCCAAGCGATAACGCACGCACACTGCAATAAACACCACAACAACCCATTTACCAATCATTGAGTTTGCGCTCAACATGACTCGTATGATGTCTAGTGATCGCAACTGATCTCCACTAATCAATGAGCTGCAAGCCAAATAACTTTATTTGAAAATGGATATAATTAGAAACCGGCCGACTAGATAGTTGGTAATCACATGAAATTATGGCAGCTTGACTCTAGTCCGATAGATATTTTCAGTTAGCTACGCTTAAGACATTCACTTTGCAGATTTTCTCAATTTCTCTTGTCTGTAACCACATATATTTAATATAATTAGTTATGTGCGAAAATGTGCACAAGCTACACGGCTCCAACGGCCAATTATTAGAACCGGCTTACATGTGCATTCACACAAACATCGATTGACTACAGGAAAACTAACGACCAAACGTTTACTGCGGAAGGATATAGATCTTGTATAAATATTCGTGTTTTTGTATGGTATTTAAATATCGAAGATTGTTTCAGTTTACTAAAATATTTATGAAACATAGAATTGCGTATTATTTGAAAAGATTTTAGAAAAAATAATCATTTCTTGGCAAAAACCAGAATATAAATTTAGGGAAATGGACTAAATATTAGGGGCTTGCATATTTGTTTTGGTTAGACATCGCTACGACCCAGTTGTAGGGGTTTCTTCGAAGCTCTTTCTCAGATTACTCGTTTTCCGTCTGCCCCTGCCAAATAACATCCCTCACACTAAACCCCCCGCCATTGACCACCCACCACCAAATGACTACCTCAGCCACCCAAAAACCATAGAATCGACATTTTTATAGGCAAAGCATGCGTTGGAATCTTGAGTTATGGTCGTGAGTTCATACAAAAGCAGCACTTTCAGTTTTTCCCGAATTTTCCAATTTTTCGAGCAACTTTTCCAATTTTTCTTTCCATATAAACCTTACCTTCTTTATTAACGGAGCTTTAATTATCGTCTGTATTCAATAAGTGATACATGCTTCAAAATGTGCAATAAGAGAACTAAGGAACCAAATAAAATATAAAAAAAAACAACCCATAAAAATTAAAATTTTTCATCTAAATTCTCTAATCGCAGAAATTGATATGGGAGCCCCTCGATCCTGGGCCATTTTTTTTTTATTGTAGAAGAAAATCATCGAAACAAACATTTGACATCAGATGTTAAAATTGAAAAAGCTCAGATCATTTTATTCTGAGCACTTAGAGCACGCTCATACTCTGAGCAAATTAGAAAAACGAACATTTATCTTGAGAACTCTTTGACTGCTCTGAACTAATTTATGAAAACGCCAAATGACAGAATATTGTGAAAACTTGTTGTTCTATCTGTAAGTTGATATCGACAACAAAAAAAACGACATCAATAAAAATACAATTCAGTATATAATAAAAATGTAAGTTGAAGTAAGCATAAAACATTTATGTCTCGTTTCATTTGCTGGGTTCATTTGTGCGTGCGCTAAGATTTCTCTCTCTCTCTCCACCACCAACAAAACCATGCAGCGCAGCCGACTGCGCAGCACACACCGCACAAAGTCCATAAAGGGCGACGAATATCTGATGCCAGTACAGATATTTAAAAAATGTATAAGGGCCTTGCGGCCGAACCCGGGACCCGATCACTACCAAATTTTCGAAAAAGTATTGTTTATTGGGTATACACATGTGTATAAAATTTGAAGAAAATCGGGTAAATTTTTTAAAATTTTTGTTTGGGAGCCCCCCGACCCCGCAGCCCGAGGGGCCTCAAAATTTAATAGAAAGTGTTGTCTCCGGAAATACGCATGTGTGCAAAATTTCAATAAAATCGGGCCATGGGAAGTGGGTTAAAAATTGATCGCAAGAATCCACGACAGACGACCGACCGACGACCGACCGACGACCGACCGACGACCGACCGACGACCGACCGACGACCGACGACCCACGGGCAAGTGAAGTTAATATAGAGAATTTAATAATTAAAATAATATCTCTACTATGACGAACATTTTAAAAGAAAAATGAGCGAAATCGGTCAAGCCGTTCTCAAGTGATGCGGTTACTAACCAACAGCATTTCATTTTTATTTGTATAGATACATTCCAGCTTGGATTTTGCACTTTCCGAGTTTGTCGTCCTTTCAGATTTCGTTTAGTTCCCACCGATCTCAAGCGGCCGATCGTGAATGGGAATAAGAATGAGAATGAGAATATGGGAATGAGAATGAGAAAATTGGAATAAAATGAGAATGGAAATGAGAATGAGAATGAGAAGGAAAAAGAGAAATAGAAAGAGAAAGAGAAAGATAAAGAGAAAGAGAAAGATAAAGAGAAAGAGAAAGAGAAAGAACGAAAAAGAGATAGATACCCGATAGAGACAATGACAATGACAATCTCAAGGTTCTGCAATACAATGAGAATGAGAATGAGAATGACAATGACAATGACAATGACAATGACAATGACAATGACAATGACAATGACAATGACAATGACAATGACAATGACAATGACAATGACAATGACAATGACAATGACAATGACAATGACAATGACAATGACAATGACAATGACAATGACAATGACAATGACAATGACAATGACAATGACAATGACAATGACAATGACAATGACAATGACAATGACAATGACAATGACAATGACAATGACAATGACAATGACAATGACAATGACAATGACAATGACAATGACAATGACAATGACAATGACAATGACAATGACAACAATTACAATGAGAATGAGAATAAGTCATCTTAGAGCGATAAACAGAGCTTACTTAGAAATGACCTAAGAATCAGAGGCTCCTGCAGAAGCACAATTGAGAATGAGAATGAGATTAAGAATAAAAATGAGAATGTGAATGAGAATGAAAACAAGAACAAGAATGAGAATTTCAAGGTTCTGGAATACACCACTTTAACAGTTTACGGCCTTATGCGTTTAAATAACTGAGCGCAAAATGTTTATTAGTTGCTATCTTGGTTCTTTCTTTAGGGAATGGTGCATTCCAACTGACACAGAATAAAGACCAGCGTTTTGTGAATCATATAATTGCATTTCCAGGAGCATGATCAGTGCACTTTATCTTAACAAATTAATTTACTAATTGCGCTCACGTACAGAACAAAGATGTTCGTTTTCCGCCAAACATTATCATTATCAATAACAACAACAACAACAACAACAACAATAAAAACAGCAACACCATTCCAGACATTGAATAATGTCATGATGATGAGAAGGATATCCCAGGGAAGAGCAATTGATTTTCCAATTGCGAGCGAAATTAATTAAATTTTCCTCAATCAATCGCATTTTGCTGGTAGTTAGTTGTATTGTTGTTCAACTGAATACTCCTCTTCAGAGAATCGCGCTTAACTAACACCTTGAGTTGATGGTATGACTGTTACCATGTTAGATATTGATTGTCCCCTCTCCCCTTCCCCGACCAACACGTATCACAAACTCATCACCAAAGTAAACGTAATTTGCAATTTCATTAATCTAAACTTTATTGCCATCTCATTGAGTGGTACTCTCTGCACATTGTTGGATAAAAAAAAGGTGCTTTTTGTGTCGTGTCATCACACCCAGATATACGTTCCGGATTTCATTCGTTTTGCTATAAAAGCGGACAGAGCCAATCAAAAATTAACAAATTATCCACAGATTCCAGACAGACATATCAATGACAATCAATCCTTTTGGTGCTCTTATCTAAATTGTATCAGATAATCTTAAATTCTTTCTCCCTCTCTCTCTTTCTCCTTCTCTCTCTATCTCTCTCTCTCGCTATCTCCTTGTGCGCTTTGTAGATACGTACGTGCATATGTCAAGAGGGTGTATGTAATATTAGACGACAATTTGCGTTCAAATGAAAGCGGGAAAACTTGAAAATTGAGAGGAAAATCGTTTTTGGCTTTCCTCCGACCTCAGCACTCAGCACCTGTACTCCTGTACTGCAGCTTATCCACCCCACCCACCAGCAGCGAACAGTTGTCCTTACGGAGCTTTTGATGATGGTGTGATGCTGTCAACTGAAGTTGAATTTAATTAAATCCTTCATGTCGGCGTGTCTGTTAAAAATAGACAAACAAATGACAGTTGAGTTTGGAGCGGAGCGCCGCATCAACACAGTTGGGAAGTGAAATAAAATTTCATTCCATTCTACTTTCGTCCTTGGTCTTGCGATGGATTACAAATTGGATTGATGTGGAGAGAGGAGATTGCTATCAAGCACATCGGAATGGGGGAGCAACATGATCTCTGGCAACAATTGCCGCCAAGACTAACATGGTATACTACATACAATGACAGATAGACACGAACACAAACACAAAAACTGCTCGAAGTGAAATGAATTTCGACTGATAAATGGGAAGATGAATTTTCAAAATGTTATGCAATCAGATGTATTCCTTGAAACCTGCGTTAAGTCCTTGAGTTTTGTGAGACAACAACTGAGAGAATTCGCTTGTTGTTGGTCGGCCATTTGAAGTGCACTCTGAAGGATCCGTCTGTTATGTGTCGTTTCGAGTTAGGAAAAGTTGGAATTACATATATGCATAAAATGCGATGCACGAGTATGCAATCCTCTGTGTAACACTTAAAGTATATGGTGTAGCTATGCTTCAAAGGTGCGACCAAAGCGAACATTTGAAATACAAGCACAATTGGCAATTCCAGTTTCATTAAGTCAACGCACAAAGGAAACGTACACGACAAATGATTCTGTGTCCTACAACAAACCAGAATAGAGTGTCCATAGTTAGATATTAGACGGATTGAACAGAAGTTTAATCTTTGTGCTTTGAAAACTTGGTTGAGTTACAAATTATTTGCCGTAGGCTGACATAAAGAATCTCAAAGCCATCTTAGAGCGATAAACAGAGCTTACTTAGACTTGACCTCAGAATCAGAGGCTCCTGCTTCACCAACGCATTTGAGCCCTTAGTGTCAGGCGAAAATTTTTTGAACCTAGCGCGATTTTATTCAAACTCTACCTCGCTATCAAATTCAACCAACATCAATTCCGAATAAAATAATAGTCGGTGCGACAGCGGTTTCAAAGCCGAATCTGATGATGATTATACTGAGTTTGCCAATACATTGCAATTAAAAAAAATGTCGGCCTTAAAATTCTCCACTGCGGCATACCATAATTTTAATGAAATCAAATTAAATATGTGTGTATATATGTAGTTGTGGTGGGTAGGTGTGACAATCCGATGAAAAAAATACCAGAGCACTCAGACCGTCGGTCCCTCGTTGCGAGTTCAAATCTTTTCATTACCCTAAGATATCAAATGATCTGATCTGGTTTAGACGATCGAAGTCCTTCAATAATATAATTCCCAACGTGAACATATGACTTCCAATCGAGTAATCCACTGTAAGTAAACCGACCGCGCTGCGACAGTTCCTTCTAGATATTTCTAAAATGAACTTGGCGATGTTTTTGTTGAACGTATCCACAAAGTTCTTGGTAGTTTTACATGTATTTATGGAGTTCCAATAACGCTCCTGTACAGTTATCATAAATCTTCGAATACCAATAGTTAAGCTTGCCTGACTGAAGCCTATCATTATTTCCGGATCATTAGGAACATCGGAAGAACATTAGCAGACTCATATTGCCTGTTATTCCTGTATGATGATCAGGATCTCAGATAGTGAGAGTGAGGAATTTCCACCTCAAAATGAAGTTCCGTCTTCTCTTACATTCCAGAACAATCTTCGAGTTAACACACGGTGATTTCTTATACTAGTAGTGCAGCTTGGCTGTCGCTACATATTAAAAAGTTTCAAACAGTACCTACTGTGGCTGTTGGTAATAAACAAGGTCTCTAATAAACAAGGTCTCCGGAACACTTGAGATAAACAGAAAGAAAGCTGTTGCGTATGCAGACGACTTGGTGCTACTTGTGTCAGGGCAGTCCAATCTAATGATTAGTTAGGTCATGAAAAGGACTCTAGGTAGGGCAAGCTCCTGGGCGATCGGCTGTAGCCTGGGGGTTAACGCTGGCCAAACTCAAATGGTAGTTTTCACCACTAAGTCCAAAATGCCGGACCTTGTCCTGCCCAAACTCAATGGTCAGAAGCAAATATCTCGGCGTATTCCTAGACAGGAAACTCAGTTGGAAGTCGAATATAGAATTAAGGGCTAAGAAAGCATGTATTGGTAGGAAATGGGGACTGCACACCAGGATGGCTCTGTGCTGTGGCTGTACACAGCAGTGTTGCGCCCTATTCTTACCTATGGTGCGATGGTCTGTTGGCCGGCGATTAATAAAAAATAAAATGCCAGCAAGCTAAGTAGAATACAAAGATCAGCTAAATCAAAGCAAAACAAAAACAAAATCCTACACTTACTACCTCCCGACCTGTCTATTAAATACGTTGCGAAGTGCAGCTCGGTCCGACTCAGAGAATCATGGTGGTTTGTTACCAAACCATATGGCCACTGCAATACACTGCAGTTGTTACCAAAGTAGATGATACCATCTTCAACCGACTACTTCACTCCTAAACTTCACTTTAATCCTAGCTTTGTCGCAGATTTGGAAGAACGGGATAACTGGTGGACTTTTTGATTTAATTATATTCACCCATGGATCCAAGATGACAAATGGAGTCGGTGCTGAAGTTAACTCTGAAAACCTTAATATTTCAAGGTTCTACAAGCTTCCTGACTCTGCGAGTATCTTTCGGGTAGCGATCTTAGCATGCAGGGCTCTATCTCATAATACCGCAATACCGTATATGCGTATACAGCCAAGCCGCTATCAAAGCCATTATTTCGACAAGCAACACGTCTAAACTCGTCGGGCCGTCTCAAGCCGAACTGGCTTCAATAAGCTTATGCGTAGACTTGACTTGGTTTGGGTGATGGGGCACAGTGACATTGACGGCAATGAAAAAGCAGACGTACTGGCGAAGAAAAGCGGCACCATGGACATGGGACTACGCTGTCCTTTGAGCTCCGTCAGGGAACGTGTTCTTTCTTTCCTTACCAACAAAGCACAATTAAGGTGGAATAATTTGACCAATTGCACTACGTCGAGAGCGATGTAGCCCTCCTATAAAAAAAAAACAAATCCACTGAGCTGATCTCCAGATCCCGGAAAGATGTTTCCAAAAATCACGGGACAGTGGGCAGCCATGCAGCCAAACTGGGAATTCCTCAAAATACCTTTTGCAGGAGTTCCTTGGATGTGACTGGGACCCTTGTGGCTTTCCTTTTCTACAAATTGAGTAATCCCTTCATTGCCGACCTGAAGGGGCTTTCAGACAAGGCCATCTCCGATTCTGTATCGTACCTCAATGCTACAGGTTGTATATAACTATACATGACACTGAAGAATATTGGTTCGAATTCTCTAAGGATCACAGTTAAATATTTCCAACTTTCCCTGCTAGAGTATTGGACTTTATATCATTTATTGAACATAAAAACGGGCACAGTACTGTCCACAGGCATCAGGAGCGTATGAATTCGTTTCGAAACCTTACGGAATATGTTTTCAGGCACACTGTACGCGGTAGTTTTGCTCGGATTTATCGATAGTCCATTTCTACCACACCAGTTATCCATTCTGTTCAGAGCAGTCTGAGGGATTTATTGGATTAGATACAACATACATCACATTCGCATGAGCTTGTACGTGTGTGTTTAATTGACCAACTTCTTCGAGCAAGGAATCAAATAAAATAAAAGCACCACAGAAGTGATAACAGGACTTTACCATGTGGACATCCTTTAACAACCTCGACTGTAACTTTAGCGACCATATTCTTACCTGTCTGAGGAAGCCATCGGGAAAGCATGCAGTGTATCCATCCGGTATAGGTTGGTTGCAGTCAATGCCTTTCAACGGAGTTGTACATCGAGTCAAAAGTAGCGTTGTCAAAAGCTCCCTCAATATCAATATGGAGAAGAGTTTGTCCATCTTGCTCTTCTCAATTCTAAAAACAAGATACTAAAAGGATCTCCTACGTTGATAGGCGTGCTAATTTATGTCTAAGTACATTCTGCCCAAGTAGTGACCCTGATTTTGGGCTCGGAGCCTTCCGACAATTTCCGTAGGCTTCCGGAGTTTGTCAAGCAATCGGACCGTCGCTTTTACAAGCTTTTGACGTTGCCCTGTGCTGGCGAAGAAGGTAATGCCTTCAAAGGCTTTTAATGAAAGCCATTGGAAGGTGCCTTCATTTTTTACTTGACTTTGATTGTACCTTGATCCTAGCACACTCCTCGAATCTCGGTGAATCGTTTTCCATCACAATTTCCCAAAAGCGGTCTTGGACAAATTCAAGTTGTTTTTTTGGGCATATTGCCTTTATCCTTCCACGCTGAAATAACAGATGTCAATACTTTTGCTGCTCAGCGAGTTTTAAAGCCTTTGAACAGCTGGACATGCACTCCATTATGGTGCAGGTCCAGCGTTCAGTGCTGTAGTTTGAGGTTCCGAAGTCAAGTCAGAATTTGGTTGGATTTTCCTTTTCTTTGTCTTCCTCTTACTCTCATTGGCGAATTGGGTACTTGACTAGTCCACCAGACCCGATGATTTCTCGCCAGATTTAGGTTGAATTAGAAGCCTGTGATAGATCGGCCTCCTTTTTCATTCCATCCAATCTTGCATGCCTCTTCTTCTTTCCCCATCGCCGTTTGGACTTTAACTCAGAATTTTTAGTGCCCAGTGTTGTTTACTGATTCTTTCTACTATTCCAGAAATATTTTGAGTGACAGGATTATTCGTTCTCGCTCTTGGACACTTATTTAGGAGTAGAGGTAGTTGCCATCTTTCGTTTTCCTGTACTGTGTGTCAGACCAGTTGAGCCCTGATCATCCAAAGTTACTCGACCAACAACCTCTCCTCCCTTACGAAGAGATTCAAATGCAGCATGTGTTGTAAAGATGACCCTCGAATTAAAATCTGTGTTATTCTCCAAAAGAAGAAAGAAAGAAGTCAACGTGTTGCCCTCCTATGATGACCCATAGCCAGTAGCTTACTGCATGTGAGACCTTGGCCAGACATCTCGGTCATTGATGAGGTTTGGGCCTGCATAACCGGTGCCCATGCCACTGGCGTAGCAGCGGGGGTATTCCCAGCTTCCTGGTTACCACATGTAGAGTTAAAAATCTCCATCAAAAGTGGTTGGAATGGTTCATGGATGAGTTTTTATTATAAGGGTATATGTCTTATCTCACTACGGAATATAGCCCTATTCCTCTTATCGGGGAAGCAATCCTTGCATTTTATATCTACTTCCAGGGGACTAGGGTCCGTGGAGTTGTCACTGACCTCTACACTCTTATTCAAGAGTGCCATTGCGTTTTATACAGACTTGTCTTGCAAACGAATATATTTCTCAGTGTTGCACTAAATTGATATGCATCACATATAGAACCACTGATGCGTGAGTTATATAGTCAACTTCTATATAGAAGATTGCGGCTTATATTATTAAACATCCAGCAGGAGGATAGTGATGGTTGGTAAGGTGGGAACTCCAGTTTTTACTTTGTACTACACAACGGTTTTGATTACCTTTGACAAATAGTTGCAACTTGAAATTATTACAAAGTATGTCCCTCGCATCTGCAGCTACAAAGATATGTGGCGTCTTTGTTGAAAAGAATTCACCCTATGTCTTCAAAGTCTGGTCCATTTGCGGCAAATTGACTACTGATTAAGTGATGTCACGTCACTCTGGTGCCTCAATTCACACCTCGCTAAAATTGACTGTAATTGAATACGAGGTGTTGAGTTTCACAATCATTCCGCAACACAGGAGAACCTCCAGAACTTCATGCGCACCCATGTACAATAGTATTTATATCATCGAAGTGCTGCTGCTGGCGGTTAGCTGCGGTAAAGTGCAAGCACGCCCGGATGAACAAGAACGTGGTTGGAACAATGTTGCATTGCGATATCTCATGATGCTACTCAAATGCGGCCAACTCAGATGAAAAAAAAACGACAATATTGGTGGTACATTGCTCTTCCGTGCAGCCGCCGATTATGTCATCGATGTCGCAGGTTAGTCGGGTGGAAAGCCTCTTGGCGTCGCCTGCATGATGCATGAATGCCCATTTAGTCATTGGACACCCAAGTAACAATACAGTTGTCATTTGCTTCTAGTTATGAGCTCCTCCAAAGGGGGGATGTAATGTGCAGAACAGATATATTCTTCTTGGTAATAATGTAGGACAAGCTCAGATTGTGGGGATACCCATACCCCCAAACCAAAGCGATCTGCCCAGCAAGTTTGCTTATTGAGAGCATTATGCAGGAGTTCTTTTAAGGTGTTCGAGTTATTTCCTGAGGTGCCTCATGTACTTGTAAGTTTGTCCTAGTTGCATAGTGTATGTTGCAAGTTAGGTGTTGCATATTGCATGTCGCATGTCAGGAGTTAAAATGTGCAATATGGTGTTAAGGGCCTCGTTCGGACGTGACCGTAGAGCTCCTGTGATCATCTGCTGAGTTTGGTGGCGTTCTTTTTCATCGCTAGCTACAAGACTAGCGATACTTAGGTGAGAATTGGCCGTACAACAGTTGTGTACAGCCAGAGAGCCATCTTTGGTTGAAGACCCCATTTCCTGCCGATGGTTTAACTGCTGGCATAGAAGGCCATGCACCCTTTCTTAGCATTGTTCTCTTTGTTAGCCTTCCAGCTAAGCTTCCTATCCAAGATCACTCCGAGATATTTGGCGCTGGGGATAAGGCTGAGATTTTTACCATTGTGTTTTGGAAGGATAAAGGCTGGTATTTTGGATTAAGTGATGATGGCAGGGTTGACTCCAAGGCCACAGCTTGTAGTCCAGGTGCTGATTTTACCCAGGGTCCTTTCCATAACTTCACTGATCACGGAATGGTGCTGGCCTGATACGAGTATCACACGTCATTTTTTTTTTCTCTAAGTTGGTTGGTACGTCCAAAGATAGGCCTAATGGTAGACCCGTGGGCTCGAGTTGAGGCTGGGGTATTACGGATAGGTTCGAGAATTGGCGGGATGCATCTGGATATTTCTTTTGAACACCGCTTGTGTAAAAAGCGATAAAACAGTGACAAGCAGGAAACATTGCTACGAGCGTTGTAAATAGTAGCCAGGTCTGAGGGAGTGGAGTGCATCTTGCACCGTTTTAGCGGTCTTAGCGATGGCGAATATGTGGTCGTTCCAACGAAGCTTGTGGTTGACGCACATACCGAGAATTGAGAGCTTTTCAGTTTCTTGATAAAGATTGGGGGTTTAAATTACGCTTAGACGACAGAAGACAGCATTGGGTTTTAGAAGCGTTAAATTCAACTCTATTATGTAGTCCCCACCTTGTTATGTCAAGGTCAGAATTTATTGTGCTTAATATACGTTCTTGTTTAAGTTCCACTTGCGATGAAGAGAGGCGTGCAGAAAGCGCGAATTCATATGAAAAGCTAAAATGGATCAATTGGATTAGAAGTAGCGGATATGAGATCATTAATGGAAATGGGAAAGAGTGTCGGAGACAAAACAGAGCCTTGGGGAACACCGGCGTTTATGTGGCGAACACTGGATTTAAAACAGTCCAGCGCAACGGGTCGATACGAGGAAAGAGAAGACGGTTCGCCTTTATAGGAATGCCTGCGTACGCAATTACCTTCGTCCTATGCTATGACCGTGGACCAGCCCTTGAGAATTGTACATTGAGATCTCGATGCTTGTGGGACTTGCCTGATATGATGATCTTGAATCGCTCCAGCGCCTTTAGCAAGAACAATGAGAGACTGAGAGGCCTAAAATAACTTGCTGATTCATGGCCTCTGCCGCCTGCTTTGGGTATGAAAACCACCCGGACTCCTGTCCAGCTTTGGGGACATCGTTGCGTAGGAGACAGCTTCTGAAAATCTTTATTAGCCATCAGGAAGTCGACAGCTCCAGTGACTTGTGCAGCATAATTGGCTGTATGCCATCCAGGCCAGGACTTATAGGCCGAAAAACTTCTTAGAGTCCAGGAAACCTTCTCCCGGGTTATGATATTTTCCACTGCATCACGAAAAACATCTACACATTGATAACTGCTGGTAGGGAAGTGTGTATCTGTGAGAAGTTGCATCACTTGGCTTATTCCCTCTTAGATATTTATATTTGTTTAAGGTTCTTAAGCTATTTTATGTGCTAGGTGTGGCTATCCTAACCGGAGAAGGAATCTAACTTATACATTGCGGTCTAGGGCGACCAAAGTCAGAACTGAACATCACAAATGTTTTGCAACAAATATAGCACAGTTTATGCTTAAAAAAAGACAGGCCATAGTAATCTTCCCTGCGGCATACCATTTTTTCGTGTCTATCCGTAAAGTTTGTTGCTTGAATTGAATCTCCGAACAACAAATAATGAAATTCCTGTTGGCTTATCAAAGTTTAATTAATAGCTAGAGAGGTGGCTATCTTAACCGGAGAAGGAATGTAACATATACATTGCGGTCTAGGGCGACTGTTGCCACATCCAAAGTCAGAACTGAACATCACAAACGTTTTGAAACAAATATAGCATCGTTTATATTCAATAAAATTCCTTCAGATGTATGCAATGCAATTGAGAGTAAGCCAAAGTTTTTGTTGAAATTGAGAAAGTGACTGCTGACAAGATAGTAAATTGTATCGCTGTTGTAGGTGATACTATAAATCTTACTTAATATTTTATTTTATTTTCCGCTCTTATGTCTTTGCATAACGAATTCAATTGCTCGTATTGATAATCTTGGCCCTGCACCGTAACGGTCTATTGCGCCAAATATTCTTATTATTATAAACATTATTATTGCGTGAATACAACGGCATTGGTATGCTTAAAAAAAAAAAAAAAAAAAAACAGGCCATAATAATCTTACTTGCGGCACACCATTTTTTCGTGTCTATCCGTAAAGTTTGTTGCTTGAATTGAATCTCCGAACAACAAATAATGAAATTCCTGTTGGCTTATCAAAATTTAATTAATAGCTAGTGATTTGTTTGTCTTTCTGTTTCTACACAAGAAGCAGAATTAGTACCAATTTAAGATTCGTTCAATGAATTTTTAATCGAATCACAAGCAGAAGTAAGTTGTAAGCCTGTCACTATGCCTGACGACGGACGATTTCACGCATTTACGCGTTCACGAAATAAATCAGAAATTTCCAATAAAATACAAAGCTAAAGCTGATGGCCATATCTGGGGTGTTGGTTCATTATCGTCCAAAAAGAACAACCCTTCCGGGAATTTAAACAACAACAACATTGGTGTTGGTGCGTACACTTTGTTATTCGCCGTCGTATCGGATTGTCGTCGGGGAGACAGAAATGTTGTCGTTGTCGTTGTTGTTGTTGTTGTTGTTGTTGTTGTTGTTGTTGTTGTTGTTGTTGTTATTGTTGTTTGATGAAATGATGATACTGTGTATGTGTGTGTGTGTGTGTCTTATCTTTCAGTTTTCGTTCGCCTGCCACCGACCAGTCGAGCGATGTTTTATTTTCGCGCCACAATTTTCAATTTTTCACTTGAGACTCAAGGGTGAAAGCTGGGACAACGTGCAGCGAATGCAATGACAGGTTCAATTTTTTGTAGTCCTGCAACAGCGATAAAGGAAGATACAATTTATCCTTGAAAATGGGGGGGGGGGGGTGGTAGAACACGTGTTCCTTGGCGATACAGAGAATGCCGTATGCCGCCGTGAAAATCAGGAACATAATACGTTGCTCCTTCGTTTCGCAACATCTAGCTCATCGTTCGTCCTGCTCAGTGTTATTTTTATCCTGGCCAAATTGATTTGTTCAATTTTTCCAACGATTTAACGCAATTACGGACGCGTTCGCGCGAAATTCCTTTCGGGCCATTTATTCAGTTGGCTGTGGGCGGCAAGATTCAGGTGTGACGTTACCGTGCAGGAATCCTGGAAATCCTTCACGTTTTTCAAATATAAATTCACAAAGAATTTAATCAATTCACCAATTTTATTGATTGCTGACGGTGGAGGATTTTTTTTAATCGATTTTTTTCCTTTTTTCTCTTTACAGGACGAAGTAAGTATTCGGTGCGGCGCGGTGGCGTGCTGGTGAGTTTGGCGGTGCTTGTGATTGCAATGGTCGGAGAAGAATGTACAGAAGTAGTTGGCGAAATGTTGGAGTAACACAAAATGTTAAAGTAGTTGGCGATCTCCATTAACGCCTAAGAACCCCTTAAAGCAACACAAATGGCAATGTGACTTTACCATCAAAGAAAAGGATACTCAACAAAACCGCCGGCAACCGAAGAAACGAATATTCCTTCTCCTTGCGGTTAGGCAAATATTCGCTTACGGCTCTTGTCAACTCACACAAACCATAACAAGGACCTT
Source organism: Nephrocerus scutellatus (assembly GCA_947095585.1). Lineage (NCBI taxonomy): Eukaryota > Metazoa > Arthropoda > Insecta > Diptera > Pipunculidae > Nephrocerus > Nephrocerus scutellatus. The sequence continues at coordinate 110,879,857 of OX352762.1, read as the reverse complement.
CGTTGTTGGTTGCCGCTGTATAGATGTTGAGAGATTACAATGCAAGATGCCACAGCCACAACCGACCGCAGGGCATTAAAAATTGCTATCCCAACCGGGAAATTCTCATTAGAGAAACCAATAACCGCTTAATTCTCGGGAAACTATTTCTTATTTTGTTTTGGGCAAAATACAAAATATGTCGTTAAGCGGTTTATTGTTAATGGTTAGATGTCCTTGCCTGTCACTGATGCAAAAGTATACCAAGGAGCGCAAAAATGATGAAGCAATATTTTAGCCCGAACGACCGTAGATTTTGGTGTATCAACATTCTATTGTTAATTTTAAAATGGCAGTAAGATTTTGTTCTGCTGCCTGCCGTTCTAAAATTGCTAAAGAATTCCTTTTCAGTCCATTTGGATTGAAGTTTTCAAAGGAACATTCCGCCATTGCCTCTCATCATCATACGATTATCTCCTCTGCAGCTGTCTGTTAATTAAAGGAAAGTGGCATATTTCCGTTTCTTACGTCCATTGTCCCCTCTTCCACGAAATTACTTTCTTGACTTTGGCGGTCTCTCATTTCTGGGACGAATTGGCCACACTCAGTCGCCCTGCAGTCATGATGATAAGCAAATTTCAAGTTTAATTATTGCCATCAAGCAGAAGACTTCTTCTCCACTTTACGTTCATTTTAATTACATGAGCATTACTTTGGATTTAAGCTCGCATTCAGTGGGGTTCACAACTGATGGTGCGTTACTTCCAACAACATAAATCTCCAAGAGTGCAATTGTCTGTGTTATGTGCGTTGTTCGCCCTTAAATGACCAGTCACCATGCGGCAATTACTTTTGTTTTATTTGCTCGGTGGAATTTTATGTTTGTTGTGTAAATATTTTCGAATAATTTTCTGCAGGTCCTCGTACGCGGAAGCCGAAGAAACCAGCTAGCGAAAATGGAACGTCACCGCCAGTAGCGGAGGATAAAAGACCACGGACGGCGTTTAGTGGATCACAATTGGCGCGACTAAAGGTGAGATGTAATTTTATTTAGTTTTGTTAGGTACTTATGTGGATTTGCAGATAGACATCTCTGACCTCTATGACGAGTGCTGTTTAATAGAAGTACTCATGTGTTTCCCGTACATCTTCTAACCAATACCCAGTAGTCTTGCCTCATTAAGCTTGAGGACACGAGACTACCTTAGAGTACATCATCTTAGGACGTACCACCCAATACAGAGATTCCTTTGTTAGCCGGTCATATATTTTGTGGCATAAAAAGCCAAGTTCTGTGTTTCCGTATCTGCATGACCCGTAAAAGTATAAAAAAGTAACCCTAGCATTCTATCTATCCATATTCGCTTTCCATTTTGCCGTCAAGTACTGTGGACTGGGACTTTGGCCTGGCATCTCTCTGAGACGGATAATCCGACCTAATTATCTCTATTTTATCAAGGATTTGAAATTATTTGAATGAATATGGGTTTAGTACAGTGCTGCAAGCCGGTTTTTAAAAATCCAAACCTAACTATTACCAAATAACAACTACAATTCCGCTACTGTTGGTTCAACGCACCGAAACGATTCTAGTGTTTATCCAAACACTCCAAAAGGTCTGATATCAGACCTGGAGTTGTTACAAAACAACAAAAACCATAGGTTAGGTTAAGGTGGCTGCCAATGGAACCGACACATTTAGACCATTAATGGTCCATTGTGATATCACACGGATCAGGAAAAATTTCCTTCCACCTACTCGATGAACCAATTAGAGCTTCTTATGAAGTGTAGGAGACTACCAATGTCAATGCTGATGAAATCATTGTTGTCGTTGTAGAAGAGAACTCCCATATGGAGTTTACGCCTTTGGAAGAGGGCTGGACAAGTACAGAGATGATGGACGATGGTCCCCCCCTCCTCCTTATCCATGCAGCTTCTGCAGAAGTCATTTAAGAAGACTCCAAGTCTTGGTGCATGCCTTCCTATGAGACATTGTCCAGTGATGACACACTTGAGCTTGGGCCAGATCTGCTTTGTCGCTATGCAAGTTGTACCGTTCGACCACCTACAGTTAGTTTTTACGTTAGCATCTTGCTTTAACAAGAATTTGCATGTATCGATTGGGATGCCTATGGAACCATATTCATCTAAGAAAGGGTAGTGTAGTTTCTTGCTTGGCGAGTTCGTCATCCATACAGTTACCCGGAATGTCTCTGTACCCCGGCAGCCAAGGCCGGTGGATATTGAACTGCTCCGCCATCTCCACGAGAGATGAACGGCAGTTAAGAGCTAAAATTAAACTTGTGGAGACTGATTTCAAGGATTTCAGTGCAGCTTGGCTATCCGAGAATATACGGTTATCCTTAGCGGATATGACGTTTCTCTTCAGCCAAGAAAGGCTTCACCGATTGCCATAATTTCAGCCTGGAAAACACTACAGTGATTTGGAAGACGGAAAGAGAGGCTAAGTTTTAGCTTTTGTGAGAAAATACCTCCACCGACTCCTTCATCAGTTTTTGACCTGTCTGTGTAAAAATGAATGTGTTCATCTTCCAGGTAGGCGTCTTCGTCCCAGAATGATCTGGAGGGAAAGGTGACCTGGAAGTTTTTGTTGAAATAGCGTTGCGGAATGCCGTCTGGGATCCTGATTAAATTAAGGATAGAGGAGTGACCGATTTCATTTCTAGTCCGCTGGGAGTTAGCATTAGGGCGAATAGCCGACCTAGCAGCTACTTGCTTGCTGTAAATATCGAGTGGTGCAAGGTCGAACAGGATGTCCAATGCGGCGGAGGGGGTTGTACGAAGTGCTTCGCTCATTCATAGACTAGCTGCTCTTTAGACTTTGCTTACTATGTCAAGGTTTACTTTTTTATTTAAGGCATTCCACCGTACAGTCAAACCGTATAGAAGCGTAGGTCTTTCTACCGCTGTATATAGCCAGTGGGTTATCTGGGGTTAAATACACCAAGGCCTACCAATGGCTTTTTTGCATGAGAAGAGCTCCAATGTGGCTTTATGAACTCTTTCTTGTATGTTAGGTTTCCATCTCAGCTTCCTGTCCAAAATAAGACTCAAATACTTGGCTCTATCGGAGAATGCTAAGCTTACACCTTTGATAGAAGGAGGGTTAATAAGTGGAACTTTATATTTCCTGGTGAATAGGACAAGCTCAGTTCTGTGAGGATATACCCCTAAAACACAGCGATCTGCCCAGCAAGTTAGCTTGTTAGGAGCATTTTGCAGGAGTTCCTTTAAGGTATTCAGGTATTTTCTTCACACGGCCATAGCAACGTCATCCGCATAAGAGATTACTCTGCAGCCCTCACCTCTTAGGCATATCAGCAGTTCATTTACCGCTAAGTTCCATAGAAGTGGGGACAGGACTCCACCTTGTGGGGTTCCTCTGCAGACAGATCTTCTGGCAGACGACACGCCCAGCTTTGAATTAATAATCGTACTTGTGAGCAGAAGATTTATCAATTCGCCAAGCGAGTCGTCCACCTTCAAAGACGAAAGCGTGGCCGTAATCGAAGAGATGTGCGATTTTATTGTCATATCACCATTGTGTACTCGTTGTGGTGAAGGGAATGTTTAATAGAACGTACCAGTGTGTGCAGAGCTTTTTCTACAGACTTGCCTTTACAATACGCATGCTTATCTGTAGACAGGAGTCTTTTGTCAGTCAATGCGTGTGCGTATGTAGATATCGATCAGTCTATCCAGTGTCTTTAACAGGAATGATGAAAGACTTATTGGTCTAAGATCCTTTGGACTAACGTGCGAGCTTTTGCCGGCTTTGGGTATGAAAACCACGTTTACTGGAATATGGACCAGATCGAGACAACTCTTTAGAATTGATTCCAGCAAAGGAAGGATAATATTCGGAGTCCTTTGCAGCTCGGCTGGAATTATACCATAAGGTCCTGCAGATTTGTATGGTTTGAAGCTTTGTATCGCCCAAAGCAGTTTGTCCTTATTTATCAGATCGCTGGAGATAGTTGTACGAGTGTCAAGGCCGACATTATTTATCGCATGAGAGCAGATTGAGTGATTCTTCGCTTGAGGTAGTCCACGAGCCATCTGCCTTTTTCAGGCAGCTCGACAAACACAAGCCAACACAAAAACCAAAACTAAAACCAAAACCAGTCACAGACACTCCTCCAGAGGAGGAAATAATATCTCGACTTTCAAGCACTTATGGTTGGTCGAGTCTTCGATACCTATGCTACTGATTGCCCTGGCAATAGAGTAGTAACCAGTGTTATCGAAAGCACCCGCAATGCCGAGAGAGGCGCACAGGGCCACTTTCTTGAAACGAAAAGTTCATGATAGTGAATGGCAGCTTCTGTGCTTTGACCTTTCCTGTACACAAACTGACTTGAGTGCTGAGGGGTAGACAATTCTATCCGGCCTCTAATATGAACATCAATAAGTATCTCCATGGTCTTGAGGTCAAATATGCTGTGTTCCCCTTTGTGTCGGAACTTCAATCAGCAGGGCCACCAGCAAAAGAAACGAAACCAACGAAAGACCGTTATGAATTCTGGAATAGGAAGAAAGTTGTTGTTCGTGCCGATCAAGCAGGCCGCCTTGGCACTGGCTCCTCGCATTTTTAGAACAACTTATTTCTCCCGTTCCGTAGACCTTTTATCTGTCCGATGAGACAAGAGAGACATGAGACCAAGGGTTATATTTTCCTCGGCGATCCGCTTGCTGAGGGTAACGGACGCGCCATTGACTCGATCCAGGCTTATCTTCACCTGTAACACACTGATGGAGCTCATTAGTCCTCCCTGGATGCTGAAGTTGAAGAGGAGGTTTTGGCAAACGCAAGAGCACTCTCTCTATCCTGGCCCATGTGTAAAGCACAAAGGCGACTAGAACGCCTTCTCTCTAGCGAGTTTAATTTAATGAATCCACCTCGGTGTTCCTTGATCAGTATGCCATCTAATACCTTCTCAGTTGAAGAGTATCCGGATATCTTCGAGATGCATCAACGTTTGTGGATAGGTCAGAATCAGAAGTGGCTGATTCTACGTACTCAGTTCTGACGCCCTCGAGAGCTACAGATGGGGCGTGTATGGCTACGTCGTCTGAACTCTGGGTAAAGTTTAGCTGCTCAACAGCAGAACGAGCAATTGAGGCCAACATCGGGTAGGGCATCGAGAGCTCAATAGCTTCTCTAGATACAGCGGGTTGCTCAATAGCATTACCCGAGGTTGATGCGTTTTGAGATGCACCGATCTCATAATTATTAAAACTTGAATCAATTATGACCCACGAGTATCCGGGAAAGGAGGCCAGTTGAAACCGAAGATCGCCAGGTATTTAGAGTCCGTATACTATCGGCTTAGCACCCTGCTAACCATGCATCCATCGGCGTATGCTTTCCACCTTGGATTGGGAATAGCTTTTACTTAGGATAGGACAAATCCGTTGCTTCAAACCCTCCTCCTTTACCTGGCTTGGGGCCGGCTCAACAAGGCGGACTTGACCTGCTAAGATAGGCATTACCTTTGCAGAAATTAGCGTAAATCACTCAAACGTGTTTAATGGGATTCATGTCCGGGCTCATCGCAGACCAAGCCATAATGTTAGTTTCCAATTCTTGCAAATATTCGGTACCCCCCTGGTGACGTGGTGCCTACGTACCTAGCATTGTTATATATTAGCAAGAACATTTTCCCAATAAACGGTGCGAATGGAACCACATATTCCTCCGTGATGTTGTTAATGTAATATTTGGAGTTCACCGATGCACAGCTCGGTTTTTCCGCGCATGGAAATTCCTGCTCACACCAGTATCTCTCACCTGATCGTCTCCACACTCTGCTATATCCATCTTGTGAGCGCATACAAAACCTGGACTCATCTGTGAAAAAGACTTAACCCCAGTGTTGAAGGCGAGCAAATTCCATTCGACGTTGCTTTTACTTTACCGTGAGTCTCGGTAAATGCGCAGGTCTTCTTGCTATCAGGCCACTTTCTACTTATCTCCGTTCGCAGCTGTCCCTCTAACGGTTCGAAGTGTGGGAGACAGCCCAACCGCTATTTGGTGACGATTCCGAAGGCTTTCAAGCACCAAAAATCGGTCATCCCTTGCAGAAGTTGCTCTGGGGCGACCTGAGCCTTGACTCCGGGTGTATAGGAGTTGATTTCCCTGTATCTTTTAATGGTTCTTTTGTTCTTAAAGTCGTATCTGTTTTTTTTTTTATCATAATATCGGCATACCGTGCACTTCGTCCATCCTCAAACAAAGCCAACGCCCTGACGACTTCTTTTGCCATTGACATAAAAAAGAGACGCGTCATATAAAAAATGATATTTCAGACTTAGACACTCACAAGATTTCAGCTCTCTAGGTTGTGTGGAAAGTGATTAAAAGGGACCCCAAAGAAGGCCAAAACACTAAATTTCAACCCATCACACGCACCACACGCGACACAAGACACGCGACACGTGTCATACGTAGAATATAAAAAATGTTATTCTGGACTTAGCCAGTCACGAGTATTCAGCGCTCTAGGTCGTCTGGAAGGTGGTTAAAAAGGATCTCGTCGACGTGCCGCGTGTAGCGCGTGTGATGGGTTGAAATTTTTTTTCGACTTTGAGGTCTTTTTTAACCACCTTCTAGACGACCTAGAGAGCTAAAATTTTGTGAGTGTTTAAGTACAAAATAACATTCTTTATATTTCGCTTGCGACGTGCGTCGCATTTCGCATGTGGAGTGTGATGATTGAAAAAGTCGCGTTTTCTCTTTTTTTTTTGTCCTTTTTAACCACCTTTCGCACAACCTAGATGGCTAAAGTTTTGTAAGCAATTCAATGTTAGGGGCCAATTTCAATGTCCCGCGTGCAACGCGTTTGGCGCGTGTGATGCGTGGAAAAAAAAAACATAATTTGAAATAGGCCCGACCTCAAAAACAGAAATTTTGACGATTATTACCAAATAATAAAGAACTGTGTGGCGTGTGTCGATGTATACATAAAAGTTTGTACCCGAAAAACGTAGTTACTTGTTTTTCTCTACTTCCGAGTGTAAAAATTTTCTTTCAAACCAAATTTCTCTCTTTACTTTCATTTAATTGCAGCACGAGTTCACCGAGAACCGCTATCTAACCGAAAAACGACGCCAACAACTAAGCTCTGAACTGGGCCTGAACGAAGCTCAGATCAAAATTTGGTTCCAAAACAAAAGGGCAAAACTCAAAAAGACCAGCGGAACAAAGAACCCACTGGCCTTGCAGTTAATGGCTCAAGGCCTATACAATCACTCGACTGTGCCACTTACCCGCGAAGAGGAAGAACTCCAAGAGATGCAAGCGAATGCTGCGGCTGCCGCGGCTGCTGCTGCTGCTGGAGCCGTTTAGGCATTTACATGACGCGATTTCTATGAATGCACATTAGGAGAGGGAGAAGTCTCCGTAATGTCCAGATCATCTTTACAACGAAAGTATTATTCATACACACACATATTTAATTGTAATTTAATTGTAAATTCATTGTATACACCGTGCAGAACGTACACTTGTTAATTAAAATTGATCGCTTGTTGTTGTACAAATTGAATTAAAACCTTAGACGATAAGAGAGGTGACTGCGAGTACCTACCTAGCTTAAAAAAATAAGAAATAAAATTCAAAGCAATATGTTAATAACTTAAGTTTTAACAACTAACAATTTTATTGTTGTAGTTAATGCAAACGATCACTGTGTTGGGCCTGACGCCATTTCCCCAGTGAGTTTCTAGTCCTATCTCGTAATTTAAGTTATTTATTATAGCGCTGCAGACCAGCAGTATAGGCCGCCCTTGTACAGTTATATATATTATTGTAATATATGTTCATCCCTTTTGTTGCCAATTTCATGTTAATATAAGGCTTGGGCATTCACACAAACAAACAAACTCCAATCAGCGAGTGAGGTGTAATGCAATCCACCCACCAATCCAATTGTAAATAAAGAGATACACATACACTCTCTCACACACACACTCTCTCACACACACGCTCTCTCACACACACACACACTCTCTCACACACACACTCTCTCACACACCTATATCTACATAGTAAGTCAGACGAATACGATTTGTTTTTGTTTTGTATGTGAATTAATGTAACAATAATTTATTAGCAATACGGGGTTAAAAAAAGTAAATTTAATTCAAAAAAAGCAAACAATAAAACCGCTGTAATTAAACCGACGTCAAATAAATAAATACATTAACAACAGCAATAATAAAATTAATAGAACACACAATAAAGTTATAATTATATTATTTACAAATTTGAAATTTCCAACTGCATTTGATTTACGGGCCGTTTCCGGCGTCGAGCTGGTAATTAAAGCTGGTAATTGCAGCCTAATTGCAGGAGCAGTATGGGCGTTGGTACGCCTCGTTCGTTTCATTTGATGGAACATGTGGTGAGTTTTTTTTTTTTTTTTTTTTTAAAGACCCTTGCCAATAAGTCTGAAAATGCGACATAAAAAGACCTATTGTATTAACAGGGTATGACTAAGAAACGTCTTCTTCTTTCTTTCCTTTACTCCGCGGGGGTGCATAGGGCTTCTACAAACGCCCGACAACGAACTCGATTTAACGCCTGAGGTTTCAAGAGACGCCGCTCGGTCCCCTGTGATGTTGCTTCCTCTTCTATTGTCCTTTTTCATGTCTTGCTAGGACGGCCAACTCGACGGCTACCTTGTGGATTCACGGCGAGCGCTAATGTTTCGTAATGTCGTCCGCTGGCTTTCTCAAAGTGTGGCCAATCCAGCTCGATTTTCGTCGTCTGATGGTGATCGCGATTGCTTCCTGCTGTGTTACTCTCCGCAAGTCTTGTTTGGTGATAATGTCCGGCCATCTTATTCTCAGTATCCTCCTTAAGCACTTCTTGGCGAAAAATTGTAGGCGCGTCGCAATTGACTCTGTGACTTTCCACGTTTCGCAGCCATACAAGAGTACTGAGAGAAAGTTAGATCTGAAGATCATTAGCTTTAGATTCCGGGAGATTTGCGAGGAGTTCCAGATATTATATATTGCTCGCCAGTCCTGTAACGAACTTCTCGCGGCTTTAGGGAGTAGAAATCCCGCTCCATTGGCATGGTGTTTTCCTGCAGGCTTACCCGAAAAAATTAGAAACTCGCCGGTAGATGTTCGTTTTTCCCCTACTCCAGGCCATCTTACCTCACTAAGACCAAGAATCTCTAGATGATATTTACGAAATTCTTTAGTTAATTGTGCAAGCGTTGTTGTCTTGACGAGCGTGCGAATGTTCCAAGTTCCAAAGCGTGTCATTTTCCATGGGCCAAAGGTCATTGTTGATAAATTTGATACGTATCCAAGGCTTGTATTAGTTTCAAGAATCTCAATTAATTCAGTTGAGTGGTGATTGGCCAACCGCAATCTAGGTCGACATGAAGCACCGCCGACCATGGCAAGTCCATCTTCTTTGTTAGCCCCGACCCAAGCTAATACAAATCGGATTGGGTACCGAAATCGTTCACTTGATTTGGCAGAGTTTCCAGTGACGCGACGTGGACGCATAAGATAGGAGTTGTGATGCGAGAGGCTAAGGACATGACTGTCTAAAATCGCGTCATCATCACCGTTTGTCAGAAACGTACCATCGTCTTAATGAAGGATAGTACGTGCTTAGTAGCACGGACAGCTCCCATGTTTTAAGTAATGTCAGCCTTGATGGGACAGACACTCGTACAACCATCTCCAATGATTTGATAAATAAGGACAAACTGCTTCGAGCGCAGCAAACCTACAAACCAATCCAATCTGCAGGACCTGACGGTATAATTCCAGCCAAGCTGCAAAGGACTTCGTCCTTATCCTTCCTTACTTTTCTAGAAACAATTCTAAAGAGTTGCGTTGATCTGGTCCACATTCCAGTTTTATGGAGAGAAGTAAACGTGGTTTTCATACACAAAGCCGGCAAATGTGCGCACGTTAGTTCAAAGGATAACAGACCAATCAGTCTATCATCATTCCTGTTCAAGACACTGGAAAGACTGATCGATATCTACATACGCACACGCATTGACTGACAAAAGACTTACAGATAAGCATGCGTATTGTAAAGGCAGGTCTGTAGAAAGAGCTCTGCAAATAATGGTACGAGCGAAGAAAGTTGTTATTGTGCGAGTTAGAAACTTGAAGCACCAGGCGGTAGCCGAGTGCGGCAATCTAACGAGCACGATAAGCACTTTTCCGCGAATAATGTACGCTATTTTTCACACGACCAAAAGAGGTTTTCTGCTAAGCCGGTTATGCACAATGCAAAATTACTCTGGGAATGTGTGCTCGCTGTGACCGCAGTAAATAACAGAAGGATTTTCTATGCTAACACACTAGTGTGGATGATGGCTATTTTCGAGGGTTGGTTATAGCGTCGGAAACAGTCACTTTTGTCTATGGTCGTGTGAACATATTTCAACATATTGGTTGTACCATTGGGCGTCTTTTGAGGGTATTTTGGAAGTCTTATGGAGGTCTTTAGAGGGTACCTTGGGGGTCATTTCGTGATCTTTTGGGAATGTTTTGGGGGGTTTTTAGTGGTTTTCTTAGGGTTTTTTGTGGGTCTTTTGAAGGTCTTTTTTAGGAGTCTTTTTAGAGTCTTTGTATATTTGACTTAATTTTTGTATTTTGTTCACAAAATTAACCATAAAAAATCAAACTTACAGCCATGGTTCCAACAAGCGATCCGCACGTGACAAAACCCCAAATAAAAAGAATATCCAATGTTTTTATATTAACTTGGCTATTTCTTTCTGTTTATATGTCAGTGTGTCACCCTTTTTTCATTCTAATGCTCTGAGTTGACGGTCTTGTACGGGTTTTTGTGGAAGACATTTCGAAGGCGGGTCTTTAGGAGGGGTCGTAAGAGAAGTGTTGTGGGGTCAGAAAGTCTCGAGGGGATTTTAAGGTGGTTTTAAGTGCGATCTTGAGGGGGATTTCAGACGGCCTTGAGGGCGTCTTAAGATAGTCCGATTGGGATATTGAGTGGGGTCTTGAGAGGGATCTTGAGTGGGGTCTTGAAGCGGGTCTTAAAGGAGTCTTGATGGGTTCTTAAGGGACCTTGAGGTGGTTTGATGGCGTCTTGGAGTTTTGAGAGGGTCTTGAGTTGGGTTCTAAGGAGATTTTAAGGTCTTAGAGGTCTTCTGGGGGTCCTTTGGTGGGTCTAAAGGAGAGTCTTGAGGTGGTTTTGAAGGGGTATTTACGTGGTCTTGAGCGAGTTTTAAGAGGTTCTTTAGTGGGGTTTTGAGGTGGTCTTAGAGAGGTCTTGAGGTAGTCTTGAGGGGTTTTTAGGTGGTCTTAAGTGGGTTTTAAGAGGGTCTTGAGGATAGATCGTGAGAGGTTTTGGAAGGGTCTTGAGTGGGATTCTTGATGGGAGGTCTTGTGGGGTTTTTAATAGGGGGTTTAGTGTTTTATTGAGAACGTCTTAAGAGGATTTTGAGGGGTTTTTGCGAGGGTGTGTGTTCGCGGTGACCGCTGTAAATAAAAAGGTATTTGCTATGCTAACACACTAGTGTGTAAAAAGCCTACTTTTGAGGGTAGGTTATAGCGTAGGAGACAATCACTTTTATCTATGGTCGTGTGAACATATTTCAACATATTGGTTGTACATTGGAGGTTCTTGATGGAGGTTTTGAGGGAGTTTTGATAGAATTTTTAGTGTGTTATTGAGAAGGTCTTAAGAGGATTTTGAGGTGTTCTTAAGGGGAGTCTTGAGGGGGTTTTGAGAGGGTATTTAGTGGCGTCTTGAGGAGATCTTAAGAGGGTCTAGAGGAGTTTTTAGAGGGTCCTGATGGGGTCTTCTGGGGATCTTGCGGGCTCTTGAGAGGGTTTTAAGGGATTCCTGAGGAGTCTAGGAGTTTTTGAGAGGGGACTTGAGGGGGTCTTTAGTGGGGTGTTCATCTGTTTTTGAGTGGAGCCTAACGACCTTTTCAGAGGGTTGTGGGTGGAGTCTTGAGCTGGTCTTGACGGGGCTCTCGAGAGGGTCTTAAGAGAATCTTTAGGCGGGTCTTGAGAGGTTTTTAAGAGGATCTTTAGTGGGCTCTTGAGGGGGTCTTGAGGTTGACTTGAGTGTGGGTTGAAAAGGGTCTTTAGGTGACCTTGGAGGGGTTTTTAGGTGGTTTTATGGTGGGTCTCGAGGGGATCTTAAGAGGATTTTGTGGTGGTCTTGAGGGGGTCTTGGGAAGGTGTTTAGGGATGCTTGAGGTATTTTGAGAGAGCCCTGAGTGAGATATTGCGGGGATCTCGAGGTTTTGAGGGATTCTTGAGGGGTTTTTAGGTGGTCTTGAGGGTATTTTAAAAAAGGCCTAAATGGGGTCTTGCGGAGGTTTTGAGGGGTCTTAAGAGGGTTTTAAGGAATTATTGAGGGGTTCTTGAGGGTGTTGAGAGGTTTTTGAGAGGGTCTTTAGTAGGGTCTTGAGAAGGTTTCGAAGAAAGTCTTGAAGTGTTCTTGATTGGATCTTAAGAAGGTTTGAAGGGTTTCTTTAGGAGGGTTTCGGGAGATTTTTGCGAGGATGTTTACAGGGGGTCTTCAGGGGGTGTTGAAGGAGTTTTTGGTGGGGCTTTGAGGGGGTGTTAAAGGACTTTTTAAGACGGGCTATAAAAGTTGATTCTCTGCTTCAACTTAACTTTGATGAAATTAAAGAAGCTGCCCAGATTCACGCTAAGCCCAAAAAGCTACACTGTCATGAATAAATTCCTGGTAAAATGATAATGCAGCTTCGATCTTGTTCTAAGCAGTAGGAGACTTGTCTAGTAGTAATTCCCGCTCAGTTACTACCCGAAGTTAAGGAAAGTCGCACTAATAAAAGTGACCTCAAAACCTGGAAATGATCCCACACTATAAGCCTTCTTTCGCAATTGTCAAAAATGTCCCAGCCAATTCTATTTTCTAATGCCTCGCTTATCATATATCACAGTGAAATATAACTCCAAAACCACCTGTTTGGATTCTGAAAAGGAAATAATGCAACAATCGACAGATTGTCCACACAATTAAGGAAATACGCGCTACTGTTACAATAAAAAGGTTCTGCACTGCTAGGTTTTTGGACGTGGCCTTAGCTTTTTTCTAAAAGCAGACTCTACCAGCTGCTTCAGTCTTATATCACTTGCAATACATTCAAAATAAAATACAATTCCTTTGTTTCAAGGGAAGAATCAAGAGAAATGGAATGGAGTTCCATAAGGCAGTGTACTCGGTCCGTTTCTTTTTCTAATTAACACAGCTGATATTCTCTCTATCCAAATTATATTTGCCGACGATAGCAGGCTCTTGACTATCCACTGTGATCAAAAGTACCATTCTTACTCAGGAAGGAATCTTGCCCAGCAACATTGCAACAACATGTCCCAATTGGACGAATAGTCGAGAGTGTTCACAAATGCCGGTACCGCTACCTACCAACTGAAGCTCATGATATGCGAAGTGACCTACGTATTATGAAAAAATTACTTTGTGACATCTTCGTTTCTTCGTAAAAGGCAAAAAAAAAATTTAACGACCACTCTCGGCGTTACGTCTTAATAGACGTAAGGTGCAAATAGTAACCTGAGACCTGCACTGTGGCTGGACGACGGGCGATAATTTAATTTCAAAGTGCACTTTTGACGATAACGACAATGACTCTGCGACTGGGATAGTAAGTGGGTGAAATGCATGAAATTAAAAAGCAAGCAACAACAACAACAAAATCACAACGACTTTTCAAAGTTCATTCGCACTGAAATCGTCGAGCGTCGAGCGTCGAGCGTATAGTTCCCCCGTCATCTGTCATCGTTAAAAAAGGATCTTGCAACTTTGAACTGTGATCGGATCCGTTTCATTTTTGCGGGCGACAAACACATTCTTCACTTTCCGCATTATGACTCAATCGCAAATATTTACTTTTTGGGTCATAACATTATAACGGAACGGACGGACGGATGGTGTGGCGATGGTCGTCGTTGTCGTCGTTGCCGGTCATAAAAAAAATTCACAAAATAATTTATTGTTGTCAGAATTAGAATTTAATGGTCCGGACAAATACAATGTTCGAGTATAGTGTGGCGAGCATACCAACCAGCAAAGAGAATGTAAACGATCTGAGCTCTTAATAAAAATCCGGAAATTTATTACTGCGCAGGCGTAGCGAGCGGGCGGCCTCGCTCGACAAACAAGGTTTGACTTATGCCCAACTGAAGGCATACCAAGCATTCGGACACACATTGTAAGCGGAACGTTATAAAAATTTGATTGTCAATCAATTCGAATGAATGCGCTGCGACCGACGGCGTAAATTAACTGGAGTGCTGGATGGTGTCGCTCTGTTATTGGCACTTGGCAAAATCTTTGGAAAAAATGCTTTATACCAAAGTTGTAAACGGTTGGCCAGGTTTCATCGGGATTCGTTTTTACCCCTCTTTATAAAAGATCGTCGATATAGGAAAATTTGCAAAGCTTCACAATGAGACTGTCGAGAGAGATCAAGAGTATTGCAAAGGTTAACATGAGGTTGTCGATTTGAGAAGTGCTGCGTCGAGGCTCTAACTAAATCTCATTGTGATTATCTTGGTAGGAGGCATTAAAGAAAAATTCTGTCCTGAAAAATCTCTGACGGCCACATAGTTACGGAAGACGACAATGAAGTGGGACGCCTTATTCTCCCATACCCATCTTTCCTTTTTTTTTCCAAAGCTGTACTCCAAAGCTATTCAACAGAAGTACGACCCTCATTGGGCTTGATTGGGAATATAGGTATATTCCTAAACTCTGAACATCCTGATCTATACTTTTTCTCAAGATTGTCAGAATTTTCGAGCAGATTTCTTTTCACGAACACATTCATTCAGACAGCCCTCCTATATTCGCTCCGTAATGAATCAATACTTAAGTCTTTCAAGACTCTGCAAATTCAGGAAACTAACCATAAAATCCAAGCTGCTGGTGTATTAGACCAGTACTCACATGTGGATCCGATACTTGGGTTTGGTTAGCAAAAGGCATTCTGACCTCTTAGCCGCGCTCGAGAGAAAAGTCTTACGGGGAATTGAGGAAAGACGATTCCGGAGACTCTACAATGATGAGTCTTACGAGCGTTATCGCGATGTCGACGCTGTAAAGAGAATTAATTTCGGTAGGCTCCGGCGGGCAGAACATATTTTTGCGGGAGGCCTGGATCGGACCCCGGCTGTGAAGCCAAATATGATGATGAATAAATAAATGACAGTGCAGTGCTTAGCGTTAGTCCATCAGCAATAGAGCCTACCGATCTTAATTTTTTGCATGAACCTTGGTTGAATATTTCGTTGTTTTAGAATCTAGCCTATTGACTCTAGATGTGAAGCTCCACCAATGAACGATGACCATATTATACACCAAGCGAAAAAGAAGTTAATATAATACTATGTAATATTTGAGAAACCGTTTTGGTCCAAGTGCTAGTTTCTCGCGACCAATCGTGTTGTGCGAGGGACCTACAATTTAATGCGATATTCGAAAGAGCGAATTGAAAAGCTTACCGTGACAAGTTATTACTCTCTGACGTTTGTCAGACATTGGCTAGAGGTGGAACCGTAAAAACATGTTTTGTTTTTTTTTCTGCGAGTTGAACCTTGAACTAACAACTATGGCCGCTGCAAAAAAGTTCGCAGAGCAATAAATCGGCTAAAAAAATAGGGCTTCGGAATAATTTTTCTTAAGTGTGAGGCGAATCATTCTGCTCTTAGCTTAGTATCCAAGACGTGCTATTCTCGACTATATGAATACTCGTCAAAAAAAAACTGATCAACATTTTTGGACGATTTTGTTCATTGTCGCAAGGAGGATAACAAAAACAACTACTGACAAGTGGGAGGACTCGCCTTAGTTAAGGGAGAGAAAGTCTTGGGAGCATGGGACTAAGATGAATGAAGGGCATAAAAGAGAAATGGATTAGTATTTAGTACAGCTGACTCGATCTTAGGAAATTGACGCTAAGATCGAAAGGACGGGTCCTTAAGCTCGCGACTTAACATAAGAATGTAGCGTTTGAAGCAATGAAGCTCTTGTAGAACGGGGCCACGGGAACAAGAATATAAAAAGCTCAGAAGATATGTTAACCGGCGAAAGAAAGCGATCTTGCCAGTGAACTAGGAAGTATAGAGAGTGAGTACCAGAAGTTTAAGCAAAGAGTCCACGGGAGGATAAAATTGTGTGGAAGATTGGAGAAAAGGCATCCTATCGTAGCGTGCAGCAATTATCTTGGTATAATGCAGTGCAGCATATTAGATAGGCTCCTCTATCATACAAGACAGGAAAGACGCATGCGCCAAAGCCATCATTTTGGCACATACCAGTTTGGATTCATCCCAGATAAATCAACAATTGATCACATTTTCAAATATAGGCAGCGATGGAAAAGTCTTTAAAGTTCCAAGACTCACTACAACATCTTTTTATAGACTTTAAAGCCGCCTAGACAGAGTAGAACTTTATGAAGCCATGAGAGAATAACGATATCCAAAATAAACTGACATTACAATGTATGTTGACCATGACCAATGTTATAAGCTAAGTAAAGATATCCGGATCATTATCAAGACCATTCAACATCAATAACAGGCTTCGACAAGAGGATGGACTGGATTACGTCCTCTTTAAACTCAAAGTGATCCGAGACTCCTTTCCGAGCGATGTTTTCGCTGGAGTGGTTGGCGGATGGCGATCTTTGGTCTGGATTAGCGTCCGTGTCTTGAGTTATTATAAGCGGAAGAGCGATCTGTAGTCCAAGTGATGCGTGGTTCGGACTGTGCAATATCTGAGCGATATCCTCCCTATGAATATGAAGGGAATATGAAGACCGAATAATGCGTGGATCGGGCGGTGATCTATCTGGGCGGTGTTTTCTTCGGGCGATGCGTGGATCGGGCGGTGATCTATCTGGGCGGTGTTCTCTTTGGGCGATGCGTGGATCGGGGGCGTTGTTCTGATCGAGCGATATGGTGTCTGAGCAATTTTTTCCCTGGAGGGGTTGGTGGATGACGATCTGTGGTCTGACTTGGCGGGCTTGCCTTGAGTAGTTATGAGCGGATGGGCGATCTACAGTCCGAGTGTCTAAGCAATGTGCTACGGGTGATGTACTCCCTTGTGTAGTTATGATAGGATGAGCGATCTGCAGTCCAAATAATGTGTGGATCGGACGGTGCGCTGTCTGAGCTGTGTTCAGCCGTTGCGCTGACCAAATGCTTTGCTGTCCGAGCGATGTTTTCCCTAGATCGGATGGTGCATTTTCTAAGCGGTGTCCTCCCTTGATCAGTTATGAGCGGATCGGCGATCGTGGATCCAAGCGATACGTGGATCGAGTGGTGCGCTGTCTAAGCAGGTTTCTGTCCGGTCGATGTACTCTCTTGTGTAGTTATGATCAGATGAGCGATCTGCAGTCCAAGTAATGTGTGGATCGGACGGTGAGCTGTCCGAGCAATGCGTAGATCGGGTAGATCGGTATGCTGTCGGAACGATTTTTTCCCTGTAGTGATTGGCGGATGACGATCTGTGGTCTGAGTATGCTGGTGTGTATGAACGTAGCAATCCAACGGGCAGTCCAGAAGAGCAGCTAAGTTATACGACGACGATGTTGACAGCGGAAGAACAGAGTGATGTCGGTAGAGAAATTTCGGCAGCTGAGCGTAGGATTTTTTTTTATTAATATCACTTACCACGATGTGATGATCCAGACAGCAAATGAAGAAGAACGTTGGCCTGCGTGTTCGTTTTTTTATAGTATTCCGATAGACAGTGATTGGCCAGTTGCTTCCTGTTCGTTGGCTTTAAAATCCATCCGTTGGCTGCACTGACCTGATGTTTTGTGTTGTGTGGGAAAAATTTGACCACATGAATTTTGTTCCTGACAATAGTGAAGCGCGAATTTGAAGTAGTGCCATCGTTTAACTATCTGGGATCCACTGTATCTGCCGATAAAATCATAGTACCAAAAATACGCAGATGGTTGCTTAGAGCCAACAGAGCCTACTTTAGTACAAATGGTTGCTTAGCAAAAAGCATATTTTAGAGGAAAGTCTTATGGAGAACTATGTACCCCGTATGTGAGAAAGGATGGAGTTTCTTCAATTATGAGATCTAGGAGCGATATGGCGATCGCTTAATTCACGATTGTCAACGTAAAGAGAATCAAGCAAGGAAGGCTCCTATGGCGGTCACCTAGCACGCATGAATGAAGACTTGGAAAGTCTTTTGCGGAATGATTTATATAAGCGAGGAAGGCCAAGCATAAGACGGCTAAAACAGTGACGCCTATAGAGTTAAGAGATGCCAAACGGAATGTATTCGGCTCAATATCAGAACGGATGAAGAAAGGTGCTAGGTGTCCGAATGTAGAGCCAAGTATGATGATGATGATGATGATGAGTGCGCACTATTTTTGGGCAATTACTCAGTTTTAGTTTTTGGTTGATCGTTCATGTAGCCGGACTGTCTTATATTTTATTTATCAACAGAAACTTAGTTATGGTTACGACCTAGGACTTCAAAGGTCTTCTCAGACTAAAGTACCCTTTGTTCGAGTTTTTCTTCTGGTTCCAATAACGGTTATGCTATCGTTGATCCCAGTGTAGGTCACGGAATGAACTAAAACAAATTTGTGGTCTCTCTCTCTCTATATATATCCACAACCTTAATTATGGTATTCATTTTGGATCTTTGGGCCGTAGACGAGCCTTGCTTTGCTCTTATTTGAGTACAGCCCCGTAAGATCGTCCTGGTATAAAGTCATAGGCGTTTATTCGGTGATAACCAAATGATCTTGATTACCCACTATATACGATGGATACTTTCTTGTATTTCAATCACTGCACAAATTGCATACGAACAGAAGGAGATCCATAGGAAACACGAGAACCCCTGAGCTGTATTGTGGGTATTGGTGATAGAGAAAGAGAGGAGACGATTATCGATCCTGGAATAAACTGCATCCAAATTTTTGTACATTTAAAAAGCTGGCAGCTACTCCTAAGTCCGCACTGATGCCAAACCTTATTTTTTTTAACATTTGTTCACAAAGAGTAAGACTATCATCCAGATTACCAGAAATAATGAAATGGCAAACGGCTCTTAGCAATGAAATGTCCAGACTTCACAATATGCCAAGCAGTCTCTTCGCCTAACTGTAAACATTTGCACACATTTCCAATGCCTGCTTCCAATATGCGTACAAACGGCCTGAATGGCATTGTGGTCCTCCAACCAATTCCAATGATTAATGTTAATCTTCTCGTCGTGCGGTGTCTGTCCGCCGTCCGTATCTATCTACATGAAGCGAATGTAGGTAAGTTTC
Source organism: Nephrocerus scutellatus (assembly GCA_947095585.1). NCBI lineage: Eukaryota > Metazoa > Arthropoda > Insecta > Diptera > Pipunculidae > Nephrocerus > Nephrocerus scutellatus. The sequence goes on along the minus strand of OX352762.1, from coordinate 110,860,541 downwards.
GCCGAATGTCCTCGTAAAATATGTCCACGAAGGTGGAACACTGCATAAATCTGTCGGGTGACATTTAACTGCCGCCGCCGTTCACACACACACACACAGACACACATGCACACACGGAGTATTCCCAGTGAGCGTTTTAACAATGCAAAGGCGAAAAACAACACTCAGGGTTGGCGGGGAGGATGAGAGCAATTCACGAGAAACATAAAATTTCCAACAAATTGTTTTCACGCATTTTTGTGGGATTCTTAGGCGAAGAATGAAATAATGATCCTTCCATCCTTGCAGCGGCAGCAGCACTGGGCTGGCTACCTCTCGCTGATGTAGCCAACGAACCGCCGAACACATCACACATAGTAAAGCGTCATAACTCAGTTTTGCGTAATAAATTTGCATCTGCTTAAGACTAGTGACGGACGGACACACTTGGGCGAAAAATCAAAGGGAAATCGCGATAAGTTATGGAAATTGCATTTTAACAAGGTTGCCGATGATGAGTTTCGGCCAAATTGAATTGGAAACCTTTTTATGGGATCCGCCGCCGCGATATTAGTCACGGTACCATGGTCCATGGTGGATATGCACATTGGAGAAGTGCGCATAATTACTTGTGGGCCGGACCAGCTGTGCAGTTGATAATGCATCTCCATTGAAATTTGAGTTTTGATTATTTTAGCCGAATGCAATTCGCCCGCCCACGAAGACTTCCTCGAAGCCCGCACACAACTCCAACTTGCGCTGATGATCTACGCGCTTTCTTGCACTTTTCTTTCGTTTCCACTTGAAGTTGGAGTTTGCCGCCGTTTCAGTGAATTTCCTCGCTGCTTTACACAGCTAGCAGCGTACCAACCGTGAAACAAAAATGTCAATTGGCGGACAAAATATAGTTGAGGCCACTGGCTGGACTATACAGAATGGTTGTGCACAATTACGTCACTAAGTTTTATGGATTTTTGGGCTAACAAATCTCTGTAATGCTTTTCTCTTGAAGGCAGCTTGGAGTTCAGAGTATTTTTGGAAATATAGATAGAGATAGAGGGATTGAGATTTCAAAGATTGACATATAGAGAGAAAAAAAGTTAAGAGTTAAAGAGTCTATGAGATAGAGAGATAAAAAGATAGAGAGATAGAGAGACTGTGAAATTGAGAGATTGAGAGTAGATCATTTTTTGGAAAGATTGATTTGAAAGATTGAAAGATTGAAAGATTAAAAGATTGAAAGATTGAAAGATTGAAAGATTGAAAGATTGAAAGTTTGAAAGATTGAAAGTTTGAAAGATTAAAAGATTAAAAGATTGAAAGATTGAAGATTGAAAGATTAAAAGATTGAAAGATTGAAAGATTGAAAGATTGAAAGTTTGAAAGATTGAAAGATTGAAAAATTGAAAAATTGAAAGATTGAAAGATTTAGAGATTGTGTAACGGAGAGATGAAGAGGTAGACAGATAGAGCGATAGAGAGATAGTAAGAAAAATAAAATTAAAACAAAATGGCGTTTATAAAATCTGAATAATGGGTCTTAAAATACAATGGGTATACGTTGGACACTTGCGTAAAAAACTTACTCTCATCGAATAGGGCAATAAGGCTACAAATCCATTTGTAAACTGATCTACGCCATGACTTCAGAGTGAACTTTGCCTGTCTCGCTGTCTTGTTTCATGAATCCTACCGCAATTTACCGAACCTTAGTCTTTTGCCAACATTTCAGACTTGATCGTCTTTACGATTTCGAAATCACAGTGGCGCTTGTAGATCTCAACATTATAGAATATCCGGAAGTGTCTAATATACCAGCAGGTTGGATGTTGTGGTCCAATTCCTGCATTAAAAGAGTATTAAGTGACTTTGTTGGCTTTAAGCAAACGTGGGCGTATTTTTTGCACGCTGTAATCGGCGCTTGCAATAGCCTCGAGGTAGTCAAAGGATTAATTTGAAGTCACAATCCACAATCTTAATTGAGGGACTAATGTTGCATCTCCAACTCGCAGACGTTGCCGCCATGTACTCTGTTTTGCTCTCACTAATGTGCAGCCCCCACGATCTGGATAAAAGCTATCTGTACAGCACTTGTGTTTCTACCAATGATGTCAATATCATCTATGTACGCCAGTACCTGGATGGACTTAAAGAGTATTGTTAACCTCGCCATTAGATCAGAGTCTTGGATCAGTTTCTCCAACGGACGTTTGAAGAGGACGCAAGCCAGAACAACTTCTTGTTGGAGTCGGTTATAGATGTTGAATGGGCTTAATGTTGATCCGGATATCTTTCGATGGCTTATATCATTAGTTATGGTCAACCTACATACATATTCATGTCAGTTTATTTGGGATGTAGAATCCCCTCATGGCTTTAAAAGTTCTACTCTTGCTATGCTCTCACAGGTAGCCTTAAAGTCTACAGATGGTGTAGTAAATTTTGCAACTCAGCCCAATATTCAATTGACTACATAAAGGCTTATATCTGATCAGTTGTTTATTTGCCTGGAAAGAAACCACACTGGTATGGGCCAATGATGTTCTTAGCGTTTGTGGCTATCCTGTCATGAAGGATAGAGTAAGAAAGTTGTACCATGTCATGGTATCTCCCTTCTTATTTATGGAGCACATGAAACCTCTTCGCCAGTCTTCTGGCATCGCTTCTTCCTCCCATACTTTAACTATTATTTCATGAATTGCGTGGTGTAATGTGGAATCTCCTGATTTATTGAGCTCCCTAGCGATCCCATCAGATCCTGAGGCCTTATTCTTTTTTAGACGATTTATAGGGCAGCTAAATTCGTCTATGCTTGGTGGCGGCAGCATAGTGTGGTCGTCGGTCATTAGTGAAGTCCTCCAATTCCTCGGTTAGCTTAGCATTTAGCAACTCATGACAGTGCCCTTTCCATCGCTCCAAGATCAGATCCAAGATTAGATCAGATTAACTTTTTGTATTTGCAGTAAGTTGAACGCGACTTATACAGCGTCATACTCTTTGCTAGAACTTCTGGTACTCGTTCTCTGTAGTGTTCTAGTTCACTGGCAAGAATCTTCTTCCAGGCTGCTTTTTTTCGCTGCTAAACTATTTTATCTTATATTCTGAGCTCTTTATATTCTTCTTTAAATATCCAATCCTATGCAATGCATTCTCATATAACGTAGCCATGGACGTTATGTGAGATTGTAGCATTGCTCGGTATTCAATGCAATCTTCATGTGCGAGCTTACAGTCCTCATCGAACCAGTCGTTCCGATTTTTATAACTCCTGCCTAAGATGGAGTCACTAGCACTATTATTGACAGTATTTTTAAGGCGTGTCCTTTTTGCTTGAACGGCCGGCTTCTCTGTCTCAGGTCTTACTCGCATTTCATTACTGTCAGCTTTACATTTGACCAGAATATCTGACAACTATTTTACAGCTGGAGCTCTATAAAGTGAGCGAACGTCCCATGAGAAAATTCTTAAATCGCTCAGCCGATTTCGTTGCCGTTTTCGTCGTAAGAGATTAGAGTTTTCGAGGTTGTTTGGGGCCCTATAATGATGGTATTTTTAGGGGAAAAGTTATTTGTTAAAGTCAGGGGCCTAGCCCGATCCTTTATTAGGGGAAAATTCCAACAGAATATTTACGGCACGTGCATACGAACTACATGCCATTCGCTCTATCCTGCTTATGGCTGGCTGCTATATTAATGTGTTTCATAGTTTCAGTTTTTTTCGGAGCAACCAATTCTCGGATCGTGGACTTCAACAGTCTGTAATAAAGTAGGTTTGCTTTGTGTCCCGATCGATTTTTACGCTACAATCCACGCGAAGTGTAATTTCAATATTTTCCCCGCAACTACTTGCGCTGGTCCCATAGTGCTGCGACGACGCAATTGCACATCACACCATTCACTGTCATTTAATTATTGCATCGCAAAATGCAGATCCTTATCGTCGTCGATCGCCGTTCACAGAATACCCAAGTTGATCACTAAATTGAGAAGTTTATTTGTTTATTTGGCATCTGGTGACATTAAGTCATTGCGCGTAAATAAATATTTGAACAATTTTTTCATTAATGGTAAATGCTACAAATTCTTGTGATTTGACATTTAAGTAATTGTTATTGTTGAAGATTTTATAGTGTGCAGCACGCACTTGTTGTTGTTTGTTTGTATATAGTCACAGTGGAAACCAGTTTAGGACTTCAACTGCATATCGATAATGGCACTCAAGGCTATTTCGACATTATGATGTAGAAATAGTTAATAGGAAAGTTGAATTACGCTCTGTAATAAGTTGAAAATTTTTTTCTTAAATTTTTTTTACTACCAGACAATTAGGTATATGGTAGTACGATGTTGTTGACAGTTACAGTTACAGCTAGTGCAGGCATTAATTATTTAAAGTTTCAAAGTTAATGTACTGTATCTACGAATAAAATAAACAATTTAACAACTAAGCTTAAAATAAGATCCAATATATGTCCTGTATTTTAGCTCGCTCATTCTTTTATACCACGGGCCAATAAAGGTTTACCGGAGTCTGTCACGAAAATTTAAATTAGAAAATCTAACAATAACTTAGGTCGTACCAGAGTATACTGCTTACATACCGCTTACATACTTCTTTTTTAAATTCTATATATTAACTTCACTTGCCCGTGTGTTTGTGGGTTTGTGGGCTTGTGGGTTTGTGGGTTTGTGGATTTGTGGATTTGTGTGTCATGGAATCTTGCGATCAATTTTTGACCCACTTCCCAAAGTCCTATTTTATTGAAATTTTGCAAACATGCATATCTCCGATGACAACACTTTCTATTACAATTTGAGGACACTCGGGCCACGGGGTCGGTGGGCTCCCCTACAAATATTTTACACAATTTTACTCGATTTTCTTCAAATTTTATACACTTGTGTATCTCTGATATACAACACTTTTTGTAAAAATTTTGGAGACCCCGGGCCCGGGTTTGTGGGGTCCCATAACTTTTTTTAAAAAAATTATCCCGATTTTCGTCAAATTTAATACATATTTGTATCTCCGATAGACAACACTTTTTGTAAAAAATTTGGATACCCCGGGCCCGGGTTCGTGAGGCCCCATAAATTTTTTAAAAAAATATCCCGTTTTTTTTCAAATTTAATACACACGTGTCTCTCCGAAAGACAAAACTTTTTGTAAAAAATTTGGGTCCCGGGGTCGTGGGGCCCCAAAATTTAAAAAAAAAATTAACCCGATTTTTTTAAAATTTTATATACGTGTGTATTTCCGATGGACAACACTTTTCGCAAAAATTTTGGAGACAGGGTTTGGAGGGTCATACATAAGGCCCCAACAAATTTTTTAAAAAACTTAACCCGATTTTTTTAAAATTTTATATACGTGTGTAGTATCGATGGACAAAATTTTTTGTAAAGTTTTTGGAGTGAGCACCCGAGGGGTGCCCATATAAATTTTTTAAAAATTAGCTCGATTTTCTTCAAATTTTAACACATACCCATCTCCTATTAGAGAATTTACATGAAAAATTGTATTTTTATGGGTTTTTTTTATTAATACCCTAGCCCATATGGCGGACACTTCTGAAGCAAACACGATGTTCTGTGTTCCGCTCTTAGACTGAACTTCAATCAGCATTTCCACCAGGTCTTTCGTTATGAATTTTGGAATAGGAAGGAAGGTGATGTTCGTGCCGCTCAAGTTGGCCGCCCTTGGCGCACTGGCTCTCCTCATTCACAGATCAACTAACTTCTCCCGTTCTGTAGACCTTATATCTGTCCGCTAATAACCCTGGGTGAGATCAAGTGTTATATTTCAAGTCATAACCTAAAAAGAATACTAAAATTCATAAACTGTCTTAAAGCTGTTTCTACTACCAAATCAAATGCTGAAAGTTTCAAAGGTCTATCGTTTAAAGTATGACTTCTACAAAAAATTAAATTAGCCTTTCATGTCTGCTAGACTATTTTCGGAATCGAAGTCTTTTTCTACCAAATTATCCTCATTTTCGCTTCTATCCTACGACAACTGATCCAGCCAGTGTAGTATTTGCTTTTCAGAAGCAAACATCGAAAAATTCTAGAACTATTAGGTAAATAGCTAAAAACAATAAAAAAAATTCAAAAAGAACGCGAAAAAAATTACCGATGGCCCGTAACTCGGGAACCCAAAGGCATAATCCGACGTGCGTCCGCACACAAGCTCGAAACAGCGCAAAACTGAGTAGGCACGAACTCGTGCTTTGATATTTACAAGCGATCATAAAGTATTGGGGGAAAACTCGAATACGTTCCGCCTCACAGGCGGACATTAGTATTCTAGGGATATTGTCTTTTAAAATTCTTGATAGTCGAGTTGTACATAAAAAATGCTTCCTTGAACTAACCACCGCTGCCACCACATTTGTATTGGATAATAACAAGAATTTGTCAAGGAAATTAAACAATAAATAGACTCCAAATACTTTTTAGTAGTTCTCAAAATAATCGCACATGTGGTCGCCACGATGTCCCAAACAGGAAGAGAGCTTACCATTTTATTAATTTTTTTCTTTTTCATGTTGGTTTTCTTTTTTACAAATAAGGGCTTTGTTTGGTGACTTCATCACATTACATACCGCTTACATTGTGTCTACATACTGTTTACACAACGCTTGGATACTGTTTACATACCGCTTACATACTGCTTATGCACCGCTTATATATCGCTAACATACCACTTACATACAGCTTACAAACCGCTTACACTTGCCTACATACTTCTTAAACACTACTTACATACTGATTATATACCGCTTACACTCTGCCTACATACTGCTTACATAGCGCTTACATACTTCTAACATACCCTTAACATACTGATTACATACCACATACATACTGCTTACAAACCACTTACACTGTGCCTACATACTGCTAACATACCATACCACTTACATACTGCTTACATACCGCTTACACTCTACATACAAACTGCTTACAAAGTGCTTACATAGTTCTTACATACCCCTTACATACTGAACACATACCGCTTATATACTGCTTATATTCCACTAATATTTTGCCTACATGCATACGGTTGGATATTGTTTACACACCGATTACATACTGCTTACATACCGCTTGTATATCGCTTACATACCACTTACATAGTGCTTACCTATCGCTTACTACTGCTAACATACCGCTTATAGTGTGCCCACATACTGCTTACACACCGCTTGTATACTCTTTGCATACCGATTATATACTGCTTACATACAAACATACAAACCGCATACACAGTGACTACATATTTCTTACATACCCCTTACTTACTGATTATATAACGCTTACATACTGCGTACATACTACCTTAAATCTGCTTACATACCGCTTATAAATCGCTAACATACCACCAACATACTGCTTACAAACCGCTCTGCTTACAAACACTCTACCTACATACTGCTTAAATAGCGCTGACCTAGCGCTTACATACTTCTAACATACCTAACATACATCCTAACATACTGAATACATACCGTTTTTAAACTACTTATATATCGCTTATATTATGCCTACACACATGCGCTTGGATACTGTTTACATATCGCTTACTACTGCTTACATACCTCGTATATTGTGCCAACATACCGCTTACACATCGCTTGTATACTTGCTTGTATATCGCTTACATACCACTTATATACAAATCGTTTACACTGCACCTAAATACAGCTTACACACCGCTTACATACTTCTTACATGTCGCATACATTTTCCCTATCCACCACTTTCCTACCGCTTAAGTTAGAAGCCTTAGGTTTTGGTGGTTACTTTTAATTATGGCTGAAATCTTACTTTTTTGGTAATTCACAAAAAGATCTTATAGGAAATTTGTACTCCAGGCAAATAAATGTCTCATCTGGAGTACCTGAAGGATCTCATCTGGGTCCTGTTCTCTTTTTACTTTTTATTATGGCTGAAATCTTACTTTTTTGGTAATTCACGAAAAGTTCTTATAGGAAATTTGTATTCCAGGCAAATAAATGCCTCATCTGGAGTACCTGAAGGATCTCATCTAGGTCCTGTTCTCTTTTTACTTTTTATTATGGCTGAAATCTTACTTTTTTGGTAATTCACAAAAAGTTCTTATAGGAAATTTGTATTTCAGGCAAATAAATGCCTCATCTGGAGTACCTGAAGGATCTCATCTGGGGCCTGTTTTCTTTTAGCTTTTTGTAAATGATTTACCGAAGATTTTAGAAGTTTCCACATGTCTGATGTAGGCAGATGATTTTTCGCTTGTAAAAGTAATTTCGATTGTGAACGCCTTCGGATCAATTTAAATAATTTTTAACCTGCTGTCATAAAAATGATCTGGTCTTACCTATAACTAAATATGCTAATACTACCTTTCACAGAATTAAATTTTCTAATTTGGCGGTCTATAAAAACATTTTCCAACTCCAGATGTTTCCATGTTCTTCGATGTTTGTCAAAAGAATGAAGATCATTGCAAGTTTCCAATTTGTGTCAAGTAGAGGAGGATAAATGTGCGATTTTGTGGTGCATTGCGGTGCACCCTCAAGCGCGATGACATTTTACATTCTAATCGAGTAGGTACTCCTACTTCCGCATATACGAGTATGAATTATGTTGCAGTATATTATGTTTGGCTGCAGTTCATACTCCAGAGTTGTAGTTTTATGATTATGAGATTTATGTGAGATGCCAGAAAATTGTAAGCGAATATGTGTAGGATGGCAGACGCTTTCAATAATGCGCCTCTAAGCATTTCCTCTTGTTAACTGGGAATGTTAGCCAGAACGTTTATGACCGTGAAGTAATAAAAAATATTGACGGATGGGTGCGTTCTCCCAAGTGGTCCGAATGACTACATCTGCGATAATTAATTTCTATCGAAAAAGTAAACTGCTGTAATTGTATACCCTCTGTATGATACTCGTAGTAGCACGGGTGATGTGCACGATAATCCTGGAGAAGAATGGGTACTATGAGTGAAAGCCAGAAATTGACGAAATAGCAAAAAAGCCAGGATAGGTTTCTATCGATGAAAATGCCGGAGTTGGAGTCAACCCATTAAGACACAAATATACCTGCATCACACCTCACACTTAGGTTAAGAAAAATTTCCAAGCGGTATATTGACCATGGATCGAGAGAACGGAATTTGACAACCTATTACCATATTACATACGTTAATAATTTACGCTTAAATTTCTGAATTCTTTGTCGATCTTGGGCATCTCTAAGACCACTTTTGAACCAAGAATTAAAGCCGAACGATCATCAGCTACAACGTAACTTTATTCATGATTGGGTCCTTAACTTATTCGATAACGCGACCGATTTCCATCGCAAAATTATTCTCAGCCATGAAGTCAATTTCTTGATCAACTGCTTTCTTAATAAGCATTTCTCATTTGGGAAACTTAGCAATCAGCAACTGGAAGCAATTCACAAAATTACCTTCACATAATTACTGTACTTACTGTAGCTGGTGACGGTTTCATGTTCAAGGAGTCTTTAACCCAAACTTCTTCTTCAATGGCACTGGCAACAAATTCTCAGTCAATGTAGATTCCGCTTCTGAAGTATGAAGCTGACTATTCTTGGGAAAAATGGGAGAGGTTGACTTGGAGTATATGTGAGGTCAACAAGACAGCGCCACATACCAAACAGCTGGCCAAACAATCGACTTAATAAAGTCGAAATTAGATCTCCAGAAATAGCCCAGTAAATTGGATTCCTCGTTTTTGCGATTTGTCGCGTCTGGAATTTTTTCATTTGAGGCTATACCAATAAGCCAGGGACTTTGGACCACCTAAGGACCAACCGATGTGATGCGAAATTGACAGCAAATTGCCTGAGTTATACGAAAAGGTTATGGAAAATGGGTTTAGCCTATTTACACGTGCAGGCGTTTCCAAGGAGGACAATTTTGATTGATATTGTGTACCATAATTAAAGGGATCGATGATATTTTAACCCGAAATACATTATTAAAATGTGGTTAGGGTTGTAGGTAGGTGCGTGCATATGCGGAGAGAAATGTAGGCTGTGGCAACGCTTGCAGATATATATGGGCAAGTACACACTACTATGCAGTCGAGATATGTAGAACTTACCAGTCCTCGTCGTCGGACGTTTGTCAGACTTTGGCGAGAGGTGGAATAACGTGAAAAGTACTTTTGATGGGATTCGAACCATGAACCCCCTGCTCAGAAGTTGTTCCTCTTATCCACTGAGCCACGGCGCCCACTTATACATATTTCTATCTTTTATATTATAGAGCATTCCTTATTATCCAGTTGAGAGATTTTCTAGCGCAGTGAACTCAAACATTGTGCTATGTTATATATCATGTGCCACACAATTTCATCGATCGTATTTACTATCTCACGTTACTCCTCTTATAATTCTACTCATATGGATTTTTAGCATGCATTTTAACCTTTATTCTTTCAATCACGCCAAAGAAGTATAACTTCGAACGCGCGAACTCACTCAAATCTACGCACCCACTTTTTGTTCTAAAAGATAAAGGTCCGCTCCGATTCCAACGTTCCACACGAAATTTTTTTATTCATGGTAAAGGTCCGTTCTGAATTTAACGTTCCAGTCGACATTTTTTTATTCGAATGTAATCTCCGTTCCGATTCTTACGTTCCATTCAACATTTTTTTATCCGTGATAAAGGTCCGTTTTGATTCCAACGTTCCAGTCGATATTTTTTTATTCGAAAGAACGGTCCGTTCCGATTCTTACGTTCCATTCAACATTTTTTTATCCGTGATAAAGGTCCGTTTTGATTCCAACGTTCCAGTCGATATTTTTTTATTCGAAAGAACGGTCCGTTCCGATTCTTACGTTCCATTCAACATTTTTTTATCCGTGATAAAGGTCCGTTTTGATTCCAACGTTCCAGTCGATATTTTTTTATTCGAAAGAACGGTCCGTTCCGATTCTTACGTTCCATTCAACATTATTTTATCCGTGATAAAGGTCTGTTTTGATTCCAACGTTCCAGTCGATATTTTTTTATTCGAAAGAACGGTCCGTTCCGATACTTACGTTCCATTCAACATTTTTTATTCGAGCTAAAGGTCCTTTCCAACATTTCAGTCGACATTTTATCGAGTTAAATGGGTTTTTTAGAATAAAACGAGAATCTAAATGACATTTGTAAAAAACCATTTTCTGCAATTTTAGTCGATACTTGGAACAGCAGGGCATGACTCTGCCGTCTGCCAAATATCCCAAATATGGCGATGATGATAGTTGATAGTAAAATAAAAGGTAGAACTGAGTAGCAGTAAAAGTAATCATATAAAGGCTCTCCTTTAGTTAATAGTTCTGGCTCATTATTTCAAAAACGAAAAAATTGCTTGATAGAAAATTTATTACACAGAACAAGTAATCGTCACCATAATGTGACGGCAGCGATGATGGCCACACGGCCATTAACCCACCTAATAAAATGAAAAGTGAAGAATCGTCAAGCAAAGCAACAACAACTGAAAGAGTTATCTAGATCCTGCATAAGAAATTCGTTGTAAGAGGTGGAAACGCATTATGACGTTGTGCAGCCGCGCCATACTGCGTTAAAATTTCAAATAAATTCCCTATACTCGTCCTCGTCAGAGAAAAGAAAAATAAATAAAAAAACCGATGGCGTTCCAATTGAGTCGTGACAAAAGGACATAAGTCTCCCAATATGAAAATGCACGCATTTGGGTTATGTTGTTGAAATGTCAATAGTACGGCAATTTATTTCTGTTGGTCCTTGGTCGTTGTATGTACAACAGCAGCGGAATTGTAGTCGAAGTCATCAGGACGCGCGTGAATAAAGCAAATTATATCAAATGATGGGGTTATATGCGCCCATGTGCCATGCCATAAAACCCAGAAAAGGATTCAGAACAGAAACCGAGAGAAGACTTACATTATTTATATTGTATCTGACTTTAATGCTAGAGGGAAAAATGTGCTCAGTCGCAGGACTCTGAAAAAATTATGAGTTCGCATTTTTCTCTGTGATGTGTACGCTCTATGCATTGGACATAATCATTAAGATGGCTTTTTATTTAGTTTTTTTTTTTTTGGAGCGTTAATTGAATGGCAGTTTGACATGTTGCATAGCCTAGACCTGAATTATGAGCGGGAATAGGTGGGGGTGGACCAACACAATTAATTACAACAGGGAAAGCACGCCTTCTTTTGTTACTTACAGAGTAGTGGCTATGCGTTTATTGTGTTAGCCTAGGAGTCGAAGGGTTAAATATGTTCTTGTCGTTGGCTTAGTCTAGGGAATTATTTACTTAATTAGTGGCGCAAAAATCTAGCAATAATAACAGTAACTTCGGAAGAATTTTTGTTTTCGTTTCCTTTGCGTTAAGTTCTATGCTGGATTTTTACGTTTTGAGGGGGAGCTTTTCCGGGAAAAGCAATACGCCCACTCCATAAAGACTACCGGAATCACCTTGTTAACATGAAAAATTAGTTACTTCATTTTAATTTGGTTTTGTGACCGTAGTTTTGCGGGTCCTGCAATTTTGTTGGCCGAGCTTAATTTACTTTTGCCTAAATTTGATAAAAACATTATCCTTGTGGAAATTCATGGAGTTTTTGAAGCTTTCCGTATAACTCATAGTATAATTTACATTATTTACAACAACAGGGAGACGTTCGCCCCATAGTGTAGGGATTAACTACTCGCGAAAAAGAAATACCACATCTTCTCGCGTGGTGTATTCCGTACACCACTGGAAAATATCCCTAAAAAAGACCATAAAAATCAAAATTTTCTAATGGTCCAATACGAAGGTATGCAAAGTTTCAACAAAATCAGGTTTTTGAAGAAATTTATATTGGAGCACTTTGACCCTGGTGCCCGATCACTTTAACATTATTTTGAAAAGTGGTATCATCAGAGATACTCGTATACATTGTGCAAAGTTTTAATAAAATAATATTTCATTTTTTTTAAACCATCTTTTATAAGTCTTACTATCTTCCTAATAGTTAAAAATAAGATAGATGGGTAGATCTAGAAAAACAAGGTCTCTCATAGAATAACTAAAAATTGGTGGAATGTTTTTAAAAAAAATCTGGAACATTCGAGGACACCCCAAAAGATCCACCAAAGCACCCCAAAACACCCCCAAAAGAACCCCAAAGGACCCAAAAAATCCAAGAGACTCTTCAAAGAGCCCGTAATACCAGTTAAGCCCCCCCCCCCCATCAAGACTTCCTTAACACTCCCTCATTACCCCACTGAAGACTCTCACAAAAGTCCTTAATACCCCTCTCAAAATCCCCTCACACCCATCTACAAAGTATCCCAAAATAACCTCAAAACCTCTTCAGGCCCCACACCATAAAAACCACCTCAATACGCCATCGAATATACTTTCACAACCCCTCAAAAGCCCTCTTAAAACTCCCTCCAACAACCTCAAACCACCTTAGGACCATACTCAAGAAAACAATCAAGACCCCCTTAAGACGCACCAAAAAACTTACCAAAAGAGTTCCGAAATACCCTCAAAAACCATCAAAATTCCCACCAAAATAACCCCCACCACAAAAAAAAACCATCGACCTCACGACCCCCAAAATCAGCCACTATAGTCACCTTCAAAACCCCACTAAAGAACTCCTTTAAACTCCATCAAGACCACTCTTAAAAAAACCCCCCTCAAGACCACCTCAAAAAATCCTCAAGGCTCCGCTCTTAAGACCCCCGCAAGATACACTCAAGATCATCTGAAAATTATCTTAAGACCCCACTCAAGCCCATCTCGAAACTCCCACAAGACCACCCGCAAACCCTCTCAACACTAATTTAAGAGCCCAAAATACCCTCCAAGACCACCTCAAGTCCACTTTAAGACCCTATTCAATGCCTTTTTAAAATCCATCAACATCTTCTCAAAACCCTCTTAAAAACCCTCCTTGACCCGCTCAAGACCCTCTTAGTATCCCTCAAGGCAACCTCATGAACACCTCGGATTTCATGCCGCTTGCTCGTTCTGGATGATATTGTACAGCTCTTTTATAATCAATGTCAATATAGTCTGCGTAAGACAGGTTGAAAAAGACGAAGGTCAGTCCATCCTTTTGAAAAGGACCCTTATATATGTGAAATGGGCTTGATAGTGATCCGGCTTTTAACATTGCTCATGGAAAACCTACCTTGCCGTGTCTATTTATTTAAGAATCCAAATTCTCTTAATCATAGGCGGATTTAAGTCTACAAACAGATGGTTTGGTGAATTTTGAAACTATAGAACTTTTTTCTTCGCCTCTCTAAACGTGAAATGCTGATCAATTAATGGCCTGGAAGCTGAAGCCACACTGGTATAGGCCAATAATGACTATCCTGTCTTGAATGAAAGAGGAGAAACTCGTCGTATACGGGTTACTTAGCACCGTCCGTTATGCCACGAGAATCGCTGCACATTGCGACATCCCCTATCCCTTGATTCTATATTCTTCTGGTATGGTTTCTTGCTCTCATACTCCCTTGCACTATTTGTTCATAAATATCTTGGTGTCATCATCAAGTTTTAATTAGCATTGCTAGGATAGTATCTGATCCCGAGACCTTATTATTTTTGAGCCGATTTATCGCTCTACCAACTTCGTCTATGCTTGGTGGCGGCAACATAGAGTGGTCGGCAATCATTGGTCTAGCCTAAGTTTCTCAGTGAGCCGGCTAATTAGCAACTCATGCGAGTGCTCGCTCCAAGATCCATTTGAGATCAGCGATCAGGTTACCTTTTTTGTCTTTGCAGAATGTACCACGTTTTGTATAACGGACTCTTTGGTAGAACTTTAGGGCCTGGTGAGGTCCCTTACTGTCTGTACTGTCCTAGCTCACGGACGAGATTCTTTCTCCAGACCGCACCGGTGAACTATTATTATAATTTTTTTTTTTGGGATGTTAAATATTGCATGTCGCTTGTCACATGTAGCATTTTGGATGTTCCATGTTACATGTTGCATTTTACATGTTGCATATTACATCTTGCATGTTACAGGTTTCGTATTGCATGTTTCATATTCCATTTTCCAAGTCATTTGTTGCATATTGTATTTCCCATGTACCATGTTCCTTGTTTCATGTTCCATCATCCATATTCCATGTTCCATATTCCATTTTCATGTTTCATGTTCCTTGTTGCATGTAACTGGCTACTTCTTTATTTAGGTGACTTTTATTACTCATTTTCGTTGCTTTCCAAGCCCTCTTATAACTTCAGCAATATGGCTGGCTGCTTACAGGATTATTTATTATCGCATCGCTTGCAAAGAGCCTTTAACTCCTAAATCGAATATTTAATTTATTAAAAAAAAAAAACAAAAAAAACTGCTTTCCGTTGTTTTAATTATTTATTTGCAATTACTTCTAATTAAGAAAGTCAGTATAAGTTTAACTTTTTAATTATATGTCACATGTCACACGTTATAAAAGCCTTTAAAACTCTTAACAACCAAATAAATTAAACCCTTTACAAGAAAAACATCTGCGCGTTCATGTGGGGTTGTTAGGACGACGCATCATATTACTCGTCTGGCTTCTATTTCTCGTTGCTGGTCAAAAAACCTTACACAAGACAAGACAAACTAGAGGAGAAAGAAGGGATGTTCACGATTCCTCTCTCTTTGGAAGGATTTGTCACGCATGTCCACAGCTTAACACTTGATACGCATTCATCGCGCAAACGAGACATCGTGGCTGAGCGTCGGACTGACGTACCGCTCATCAAAATGCGTACGTAATAAGGATATATACGCACGATGATGAAAATGCAGGGAAGCCTATTGACCGATATGTTTATAAAATTAAAAAAAAACAAAAACAAATGAATATATAAATCACCTGCGAATGATTAGAAATTCAAGCTCATTGTGGAGGTGGAAGCATTGTGGCGCTATATTTGTTGCGCAGAGAAATATTTACTTTGGTCTGATGGGCAAAGGGTGTCAATTTTCATCTCTCCAGAAAAATTTTAATTCAGTTTTTTACTCGCCTGCACATTTCCATTTCGACTCTGTTCGTCCTTGTCCTCATCATCATCGTAATTGAATCCAATCTAACGAATGTATCTCATTTATTTGATTCCGTTCCAATGCAAAATTAGTTCCGCATTTTTTAATGTCCTTCTTCCGTAGAGGGAACGCTCGTCCGATGTGGAAACGAATAAAAAAAAACATTAATTTAAGTTTTGTAATTGTGTTGCGCTGAGTTATCCCTGCACCTAGTGCTCTTCCTTTTGAAGCTTGTTCTTTTTACACTCACATCTCTGGTACACAAAATTCGCATAATCATTGCTTTTAAATATCCATTTCTTTTATGCATCGCTAATGTGCACTGTGCTAGGATCCAGCCGGCTGGGTTGCTAAAAATGCTGAATTTTAAATGTACGAGGGTGGATTGAATGACTCTGCGAAGTTTCATTCCTATGTTCCATTTATTTCTGGGAAAAGTACTAAAAGAGAGGCTCAATTGATCAATAGGTGGAAACTTTAAGAAAATCTACTTGGAAATCAAGTGTTGAAAAGTGGGAAGCCGAGTCTAATCGTGGACGGGAGAGCGTTGAATACGACCCACGTTCCATAGGACCTTCAACCTTAACTACAGAGGAAAACATCGAAAATATTCATTATCTGGATCACCGAAGACCGTAGATTATAGAAAAGGGATATAGCTGAGATCATCAACATTTCGCATGAATGGACTGAAAACATCTTTAAAGAGTAGTTTTTGGTTTTCTAAGCTATCTGCAAAATCAGCTCCGAGAATGACTTTAGTTGAACAACAAGTAAATGAAATTTTCGGGAAAATTTTTTTTATGTGTACATCGACACACGCCACACAGTCCTTTATTATTATAGTGGTAGTATACAATGGTAGCATTCCTGGATATTGAAGGCGCTTTTAACAACGTCAACACATCGGCGATCGTAGATGCACTGTCGGCCGTGAAGGTTGACAACTCACTTGGTGAACTAATTAATATCCCACTTACAAGTCGGATCATTACTTCGAAACTGGGTGTGGCGACTGTCAATAGTTCTTCCCCCGGCGTTGAGGCGTATAGAAAATACCACGGTACGGAATGCCTGGTTTAAGAGTCCTCTAAAATTCCACTCCGTGTTGGGGTCCAGCAGCATCTTTATACTTAGGTTTATGGTGCAGGGCTCTTCCACGGAAGATAAATAAAAGGTCGCGGGTACTTAGAGCATGCTCTTCGTACTTGGCGACCTGGAAAGGGCCACTGGTACTTAGAAATGCTTACAGTCGGGCAAACTCTTCGTATTTAAGTGGTCAACTTTAACATATGTGAGAAAGGAAGGTGGGCCTAGAATGGCTTGCTGTCCTAGTGGCAAATGATAAGGTTCGAAGTTCCGGAAGGATGTGCTGCCAGGGTTTTGCCTTGTCAAATGCCCAGACACCCATACCTGAAATTTACGAACCCATTGATGTCAGACCCTATTGGTACCACGGGAATTGTCCGTGACCACAGATAAAATAAGGCCGACCGTAAGGTTCGACCGGTCTGAGGACAATTATGGTGAGGACCCAGCTCGTTCTGGGGATGCAACGCGGGGGCTGCGGTTTACTCTCGAAGAGAGTATGGCGCAAGCTAGACAAGCGCGGGGCTCACGCTCCAACTCTACGCTACTGTCAATAGATCTGTCTGCAGAGGAACGCCACAAAGTGGAGTTCTATCCTCCCTTCTATGGAATTTATTGGTGAACGGGCTGCTTATATACCTGAAATGGGAGGTCTGTAGAGTAATCGTCTTTGCGGATTGCCATTTTAGGAAAACTCCTAAATACCCTGAAAGAACTCTTACAGAATACTCTTAACAATCAAACTAAATGGGCAGATCGTTGTGGTCTGGTTCGTAAAGCCATACAGTATCACTTTTCTCCTGTAAACAAAGCCATCGGTAACAAATAGGGTCTTCAATCCCATATAACTCATTGGCTTTATATTTCGATAATAAGACCTACACTTCTGTACGTAGTGGTGGTCTGGTGGACTGCCTTAAATAATAATAATAATATTCGGCGCGACAGACCGTTGCTTCTCGCGACCATTTGTATGCATGCATATTTTTTCACACAAATGGAAGGGACCTAAAATTGTATGCCGTGTACGCAGGGCGAATTGAGAAGCTTTCCGTGACAATTTTTTACTCTCGGACGTTTGTCAGACTTTGCTACAGGTGGGACACCGCCGGGATTCGAACCACGAACCTCCTGCTCAGCAGTCATGCAGTTATCCATTGAGCCACGGCGCCCACGGTGGACTGCCTGACAGACTCGACATCTTTAGCAGACAAGATGCTGCGAGCGCGGCTATTCGCCTAAACCCTGAATTCTTTCAGGGTTCCGCCAGGACTACAACTACATTTCAACAACAACTTCCAGGTTACCATCCCCTCCAGATCACTCTGGGAAGAAGGTGCTATCTCGTATGATGATTCAATCAGTTTTTATACAGACGGGTTACGAACGGATGATTGGGTAGTCGGAGGTGTTTTCTCAAAAAGGCTAAATAAAAGCTCTCTTTCCATCTTCCTAATCACTGCAGTATTTTTCAAGCTGAAATCATGGCGATTAAATAGGTCCTGTTTTGGTTGAAGAGAAACTTCATATCCATTAAGGATATCCGCATCTTCTCGGATAGTCAAGCCGCTTTGAGATCCCTAGAATCAGTCTCTACGAACTCTATTGAGAGCCAAAGACTGTCGATCATCTCTCACGAATATGGCGGAATAGTCCAACATTCACCTGTATTGGGTGCCGGGGCATAGGAACATTCTTGGGAGCTACAGAGCCGATGAAGTCGCCCAAAATGGTACTACGCTGCCCCCATTCTACCTGAAAATGGTTTCTTAGACATACCGATTGCTACATGCAACCTCATGTTAAAACACAATGTTACTGACAAAACCAAACTTAGATGGACAGCTTGTATATATAGCTTGTATAAGTTGTGTAGCGACAAAACAGACCTACCTGACCAAAGCTGGAGCCGAAACGCTCCAACTTTTTGATCTCTCTAAACAGAGTTCACATAAGCGCTGCGATAGGTGTAATTACTGGGCACTGTCTTATAGGCAAGCTTGCAGCAAGGCTTGGTGTATTGACTTCTGCAGAAGCTGCATGGACGAGAAAGCGGAAAAGACCATTCTTCACCTTCTCTGTACATGCACAGCTCTTTTTCTCAAGTGTAAGCTCCATTTGGGAGCCTTCTGTTACAACGACCTTAATGGTTTGACATCAAAAGTGTTCTACGCTTCGTTCGAAGCTCCAACTGGTTCAACGAGTAGCTGTACTTGTGTATTAAATCCCATTACAAAAAAAAGTAAATGATAACCTTAAGGCAGTAATTGGACAATCGTTTTCGGACTACCAGTTCTTTACGTTGCCAGAAGACCATCTATTCGATGGCCTCCTCGTATACAGGGCGCATAGAAACATAATCAACATACACACATCATCCGAGTTGTTGGTCATCAACTGTAGAGATCACAATCTCTAAACGGAAGCAAAACGCTCCGTAAATTTTTCTGCACACACACACTCACACAAAATTCCAACACGAAATGCCACAATTAAATTTAATAGTTCGTTGTTTTGGTTCTCTTTCTTAAATTAAAATAAAATTCGAATTTCCAAAACTATTAAGAGGATCAATGACGATAATTTTTCACCAGTCACCGGACAGACGCTGAAACAAGCATCAGACGCACAGTAGCCGCTGCGTGATGCGTTGTTGATGATGATAATTATGACTGTCTGGTGCGGTAAAGCCGACCTTGATTCGGGCGGGCATTTCAAATAAATCAGACACAGTCACCCTCACCAGTTGGTTGGAAATCGGCATTGAAAAATAGTGAGTTTCGAAACTTTTCGACCTTCTTCAGATACGCCTGCTAACACAGACACACACACACGCCGCACGAAAGCTGGATCGATCGATTTGAATGCAATGTTGGAGACCGACCGACAAAACCGGCAAACTCGATCTCGACGTATAGCCTAAATTAACAAGATTATTTCTAATTGGACCACCTAGCTAGAGGTTGCTACTGTTTCTGCGTCGCCGTAGATCGCGTATCGCATCAGTCGTAATCTGTGTTCATAGTGCCCTGGCGAAGAATCGCCGATGCGATGTTGCTCTATCGATGTCGATCTATTGATCCGGTGGGAGCAACTTCTGTACACGTTCACTGATCTTAGTGTCATATAGTCCGTGAGCTCATCAGAATGTCTCATGTACCCCATCGATCTTTGCGAGAGCGAACAGCGTATCGTATCCTATAATAGATTTTTACTTCCAGGGAATTCTCAGGAGGTTCTCCAGACCTGAATCATTGCATGCTTATGCAAATATTACCAGCCGAGCCGTTGCAGTGTGCTGGACTGAATGTCGGACGATGGTTTTCTGGGTAATGGTGTGTGTGTGTGTGTGATCCTCTTGCGATTGAAATGATCTCGTCATCGTGTGAGGCTTAGTGTTTGTTCGTTCGACTTTGTGGTCTGTGATCGTCGAGCAGGTGAAAAAATACCCACCACAGTTTGTGCGTTTGTCGTTTTGATGGATCAGTAGTCGCTACCGGGATTTGTTGCGGACACTCACTGCAAAGGAATTTCCACAATTTGGCATTTTACTCGGAGGAACTTAATTACATTTATGGGTTTCTTAGGTTGTCAGTGTGGAGCTCTCCAGAGGGCCAATAGCGAATAGTTGCCGGCAGATGATGGTTGTTGTATCTTTTGGAATCTGGTTCTGCCAAGCAGAGGGGTCATTGGCGAATAGTTTCAGGCAGAAGACGATTTCGTCTATAGGAGCCTGGTCCTTCCAATTCGATCCATTTCAGAGTGACCAATAGCGATTATTTGCAGGCAGATGATGATGGCATCTTCAGGAGCCTGGTTGGTGCCAATTAAGTCATCTTCACAGTGAACAATAGCGAATAGTTGCAAGCAGATTACGATGGCATCGTCAGGAGCCTGGTTGGTGCCAATAAAGACCTCTTCAGAATGGCCAACAGCAAATAGATGCACGCAGATACTGGTGGCATCTTCAGGAGCCTGGTTGTGCCAATTAAGACCTCATCAGAGTGACCAATAGCGATTTTTTGATTATTTGCAGGCAAGTGATGATGGCGTCTTTAGGAGCCTGGTTCTGTCAATTGAGACCTCTTTAGAATGACCAATAGCGAATAGTTGCAGGCAGATGATTATGACGTCTTCAAGAGCCTGATTCTGCCAATTGAGACCTCTTCAGAGTGTCCAATAGCGAATAGTTGTAGGCAGATGATGGTATTGGCATCTTTTGGAACTTGGTTCAGCCAATTCAGACCTCTTCAGAGGGGCCAATAGCGAATAGGTGCAGGCAGATGATGATGACGTCTTTAGGAGCCTCGTTCTGTCAATTGACACTTCTTCAGAGTGTCCAATAGCGAATTGTTGTAGGCAGATGATGGTATTGGCATCTTTTGGAACATGGTTCTGCCAATTCAGACTTCTTCAGAGGGGCTAATGGCGAATAGTTGCAGGCAGATGATGATGACGTCTTTAGGAGCCTCGTTCTGTCAATTGACACCTCTTCAGAGTGTCCAATAGCGAATTGTTGTAGGCAGATGATGGTATTGGCATCTTTTGGAACATGGTTCTGCCAATTCAGACTTCTTCAGAGGGGCTAATGGCGAATAGTTGCAGGCAGATGATGATGACGTCTTTAGGAGCCTCGTTCTGTCAATTGACAGCTCTTCAGAGTGTCCAATAGCGAATTGTTGTAGGCAGATGATGGTATTGGCATCTTTTGGAACATGGTTCTGCCAATTCAGACTTCTTCAGAGGGGCTAATGGCGAATAGTTGCAGGCAGATGATGGTATTGGCATCTTTTGGAACTTGGTTCAGCCAATTCAGACCTCTTCAGAGGGGCCAATAGCGAATAGGTGCAGGCAGATGATGATGACGTCTTTAGGAGCCTCGTTCTGTCAATTGACACCTCTTCAGAGTGTCCAATAGCGAATTGTTGTAGGCAGATGATGGTATTGGCATCTTTTGGAACATGGTTCTGCCAATTCAGACTTCTTCAGAGGGGCTAATGGCGAATAGTTGCAGGCAGATGATGATGGCATCCTGAGGAGTCTCGTTCTGCCAATTCAGACCTCTTCATAAAGGCCAACAGTGAATAGTTGCAGGCAGATGATGGTAGTAGCATCTTTTGGAATATGTTTCTGCCAATTCAGACCTCTCCATAATGGCCAACAGTGAATAGTTGCAAGCAGATGATAGTAGTGGCATCTTTGGAAGGTGGTTCTGCCAATTCAGAATAGAATAGTTGCGAATAGTTGCAGGCATATGATTGATCCTCAAATACTTGGTTCTATGTTCATTTTCTTATTTATTTACAAAAAAATCACTGCATTGCCTTAAACGTAATGATATGACCATCGATATCTATTACAATGCTCGTCCTAGAATCTGCTGCTGCTGCTTCTGACTGCTCATCTTTGCCTCGCGCAGTCTTCATATTATCTTATCGCTGGTACTCTCAAGAAGCAAAACACTAACAAAACTGAACTGATGCGCCGTCTATCTGATCGAGGATTAATACGCACAGCATGCATCGATTGCATCAGCTGCCGTAATTCATCACTATAATGTCCGTCATCGCGATAAGGACATCTTCTTCTTCTTCTTCTGCTGCTGCTGCTTCGTCTTCGTCTTCTCTACAGGTACAGATGCTTCTTTATCGATGCAAACGACAATAAATGTATGTAAGTGTTAAGCTCCGGTAGTGAAGAGAACGATCAGAGAACGGCTATGGAGAACACACCCAGACCCAATCGCGCAATTTTTCATGAGCGACGGCGCACGTGTAATCCAGAGGAATGCGCTTAACAGAGAGCTATGATGCAAGCTAAAGCGGATTACACGGCTTTGCACTTGGGTCGGTATTAGAGCGGAGCGTGTATGAGTATTTTCGGTTGTTGCGCGGTGTGGGAAACAATGCGGGATGATCGTACGCTCGCTTGCGGTTGTCTCTATACACAGTGGACACTCGATTGGGCCATGTAATCCGCCGTCGCAAACAACTCTTTGTCCAGACGGACGCGCAGTCGATCCGGACAGATGCAATTAGTCTTCATCATCATTATACGCATGTGCCATGTGATTATGCGAGTACGCGGCACGGAGACAAATGACATTGTGTGCGCATCGGGCACAGTGATGTCGTAGGGCGACCATATTCCATCAGACTATCATCTCACATTAAAATCGGCTGCGATCCTTATCGATAATTGGAATTGGTTTGGAGTGTGATTCCAATTTTTGACATGGCAATATGTCATGATGATGTTACTGTCTCCGTTCTCCGTGAAATGATCACGGATAAAAAAAAACTCTAAAATAAATGGCTGTTATTCCGCTGGAAAGGGTTTGTCATTTGTTGCTTCGACAAGAATGTGATGAGTTTGAGTGAACAAATCAATCGGGGACACATTTATCAAAAAGACGAGGCAGCAATATTGATTGGGCTAATAAATTTCTCGTCATGGAATTCTCCGAAAACCCCTGTTGACTGGCACAACAGAATTTCATTTCATTTTCATTTCATTTTAATTTCATTTTCATTTCATTTTCATTTCATTTTCATTTCATTTTAATTTCATTTTCATTTCATTTTCATTTCATTTTCATTTCATTTTCATTTCATTTTCATTTCATTTTCATTTCATTTTCATTTCATTTTCATTTCATTTTCATTTCATTTTCATTTCATTTTCATTTCATTTTCATTTCATTTTCATTTCATTTTCATTTCATTTTCATTTCATTTTCATTTCATTTTCATTTCATTTTAATTTCATTTTCATTTCATTTTCATTTCATTTTCATTTCATTTTCATTTCATTTTCATTTCATTTTCATTTCATTTTCATTTCATTTTCATTTCATTTTCATTTCATTTTCATTTCATTTTCATTTCATTTTCATTTCATTTTCATTTCATTTTCATTTCATTTTATTTCATTTTCATTTTCATTTCATTTTCATTTCATTTTCATTTCATTTTCATTTCATTTTCATTTCATTTTCATTTCATTTTCATTTCATTTCATTTCATTACATTTTCATTTCATTTTCATTTCATTTTCATTTCATTTTCATTTCATTTTCATTTCATTTTCATTTCATTTTCATTTCATTTTCATTTCATTTTCATTTCATTTTCATTTCATTTTCATTTCATTACATTTTCATTTCATTTTCATTTCATTTTCATTTTATTTTCATTTCATTTTCATTTCATTTTCATTTCATTTTCATTTCATTTTCATTTTATTTTCATTTCATTTTCATTTCATTTTCATTTCATTTTCATGTTATTTTCATTTCATTTCATTTTCATTTCATTTTCATTTCATTTTCATTTCATTTTCATTTCATTTCATTTTCATTTCGTTTCATTTTCATTTCATTTTCATTTCATTTTCATTTCATTTTCATTTTATTTTCATTTCATTTTATTTTCAGAACAAATTTTTAAATGCCTTGCCTGATATCAGAATTTAAAATTACAACTAAAAATTGCCAATCGAGTTATCGTCCAAGAAGTCTCCTAAGTTTCTTAGGTAACTGCTAGAAAAGGTCCTTAAGTCCTCTGCATACCAACAATAATAATCCCTACTGAATAATTCAGATTTGGATCTCAACATTCAACCATCAGGCATCAAAGCTTTAGTATTAAAAACCACATCAGAAATGATTTTGATTCCAAGTTATCTACAGGCTAGACATTGCTAAGTTCTTAGTCACAGTTTCGCATTACAAACTTACAAAAGTTATTTCTGATGCTCCTTTTGAAAATTTTACAAAGCTTTCATTCTAAACGGCTGTTCATATAGGAGATGAAAATTAATCCCATATTCCTATTTTTTTGGTGTACCTCAAGTATCAGTATGTAGCCCATTTCTTTTTAATATTTTTTTATCTGACTTCCCTCTTTGTTCTCCTAACAATATTCATTTTGCCATATTTGCAGACGATACTGCGATATTTTCGCCGGCGGAAATACAGACAGTCCCTAATCACTATAACTATTTACAAATTTCATTAAAAAAAAATAGAATTCTTTAATTGGCATCATATCAACATAGTCTTTAGTTTCCCCGAGAGGACCGCTTTATATTACCTTTCGATATGCTCGGAAGATAAAATAGGCAAGGCTGCTAGTACTTAGAATGTCTAGAACAGGCACTGTTTTCGTATGTAGCAACCTTACCGTACAATTGCAGGACCTGGGATAGTTTCTATCCTGGGCGGGCTAGGATATAATGGTATCCTAGTGACAAATTATTGGGTTCGAAGTTCCGGACGATGTGCTGCCAAGGATGTATAGAACCTACGCCCAGGCACTCATACTGAACGCATTAAGTCCCTTGATGTCAGATCTCACCAAGGTCGCGTTGGTACTACGGGAGTTGGCTCCGCCCACAGATAAGTATTATCTCCTTGTAGGTTAGCCGAGTCTGGACCAACTTTTGGTAAAGAACCCAGCTTCGTTATGGACTTGACCTACGTAGTGGCTGGTGGTTTACTACCCAAATGCGGTTAGGGCGCTAGCATGGTAACATTAGAGGAAGGCCTGGTGTTATCAGAATCTATGGTATGGTATGGTATATCAGCGCTCGACCTGATGCATTCTCAACCGGTTGTCGAAAACCAAATATCGGCAAGGATATTGGTAGATCCTGCTCTAAGCATTGGCACATCAGTCTATGATGGACGTCGATTGTCGTATAACAAATCCGCGTCTGAAGGGGACCATGGAATTATGTCCTTAGTTGGCGGTGTTCACGTTAATCCAAGACATCTCCATAGTCTTTAGTTACTATAGCTACACCCGAACGCTAAGGCCGAACGACTATTAGCTGCGACATCACTTCAGTGATTGATTCCATAAAAAATGTTCGTTTTCACGTCAGGAATTCCTCTATTTGGTGAATGCAAAAGTGCAAAGTGTATTATTGCGGAAAATCTACTGTGCAAGTAGATAAACTTACATATGTGCTTTTCCTCTATTTCTCTATAAATTCCCTGCTCTCTTGCACTTATCGAATAACTGAGGTAATTTCAAAAAACAAGCACCGTTCATAGACTAAAAAAATTATATTCATTGTATTTATGAACTTTTTAATAGATTCAATGAACTCGGATAAATTACGAAATTCCTCTGTTCCGGGTTCAAAAGACGGTTGTGAAAACCAACTGTAGAAGTTGTTTACCCATAGAAATTCAAAAGTATCAACACTGTTGTCAGAAGACTATCTTTTAAAATGTATCACAGTTAAATAAAATACATTTTTACATCTCTTTCATTCGTTTAAAAAGTGAATTAAACTGAAGTTGTACAAATTGCCGAGGAATTCAAAAAAAACGCAACACTTCATATCACCAGAAAATTTCCTTTCTTTACTGCAAAGCCATCCCTCCCAAACCATCTGATGAAAACGTCCCCCATAAAATCTACTTCATCTATTACGAAGCAATTTAAAAAAAAATCATAAACCCAACAAAAAAAATGTCTTCTTGGCTCGTGCGTACATTGCTGCTGCTCTGTACCGCCCACACGACACCACATAAAGGATACACTCGATTTGTGCCTCAATTAGAAGGATACTTTTTATTGCGGGCTGCAAGGATAAAGATAAAAGTGATCGGTCGCTATGAATGGAGAGATAACTGCGAAAACAGTTTACATCCAGACAACGGGTGGAAAAAAACGTCGGGCTGCAAAAACTCCAAACAGGATACGGTTCGTGTGCTTCGTGTATGGAAATAATGTGATGTCCTTTTTTTTAATGGTGTTTGCTTTTGTGTGGCGCAATCAAATTCCAGTCACACACAAACACCCAAACCCAGTGCACTGAAACATTCCTGATTACCACCATCATCGTCATCATCACCATCACCGTCATCATCATCATCATCATCGCCGGGGCAAACAATTTACTTTTCCATTCGCGCAGAGATCACGTTTTTAATTTGAAATTTAACATCGCGTCCTGCTCCTGATGTGCGCGAAATGTATATTTTTATGGGGAGTTTCCCTCTATCTCTATCTCTCTCGTTTAGCTCCTTTTTTTTCGAGTACGATGGTGCATATGGCAAATGTTAAATGGCTATCTCTGACTCTGTATCTGCACTCTACGTAGTTGGTTCTCGAGCACGAAAGTTCTTTATTGCGTTTTCAGGTTCAAAATTAACCCTTCGCTTGGGGGAATGGATGCTCCTAGATTTTTTTTAATTCTAGCTTTTTGTACGAACGTCGTTAAGTTGTGTAATAAAATGAGAGAAAGTACCTAGAGAAAGAATGGGCAGAAATGCAAATAAATATCAAGGAGTGTCTGCTGGCTGCTGCACGAACGCGATTTGGTTTTTTATTTGCAGGGTAGCGAGGTTTTTTGTCGCATTTCAAGGACTGTTGATTCTTGGGTTTATATTCGTAGACATACATATCTCTGGTGAAAAATACAGTACATCCTTGCTTCAATTCATTTCAGCATCCAGGGAAGTCACACTCCATAAGGAACATTGAATTCGTTGTGCCCAGCTTAAGTGTAGTCTCTGACAATTATCTACACTTTATTCCTTACAAACAACTGTAGTTTTTTAATTGGGCAAAGTAAAATGGTTCCAATTCCCATCCATCCCAACAAAGCAATAGAAACATTCCTATGTCATTGATAGGCGTGACGAAGAGAAGAGCCGTAAGAATAGAGCCTTGAGGGACACCACTGCTATTGGGGTAAAAAGTGGCCACTGTGTCATCATCATCATCATCATATTTGGCTCCACAACCGGGATGTGTCAGCTTCCCGCAAAAAATCTCTATTCTGGTCTGGTCCGGTCCGGATTAGAGCCGCTGTTTGGTATTCATAATCTCTAAGCGTCCTTCTGTACGGCATATCTTGCGACATAAGCATGGCCTGCATCTCTGTCGTGTTACATAATTCCTATCGTACACTTTTCGAGCCGGATCATCTTCGCTCATGCGAGCTTGATGTCTTGAATTGTCCTTTCTCTCATACAGGGCCAAAAATTATCTGTAAGACATTATTTTTCAACGCGGCTAAGAGATCATAGTGCTTTTTGTTAAGCTCCAAAATCTCGGATCCATATGTAAGTACTCTGGTATGACCATTGTCTTATAAACTAGCAGCTTGGATGTTATATCTTTACTCCTGGATTGGAGGAGTATTTGCAGACTTTAGTAGGCATTGTTGGCTTTAAGCAAGCGTATACGTATTTCTGATTGATGCTGTTATTAACACAAGACCTCAAATCATTTACATTGTCGGTGGTGCAGTGGTTAAAGTTGATGGTTCGCACTCGGAAGACACCGGGTTCCATTCTCGGCGGGTCGTATAGAGTCACTGTATAGAGCTGCTGTATTCACATATACGGTTGAGTTGATGTGTGAAGTAATCAATTTATAGAGCCATCAATATTTTGTGCTTATGAGCACAATGTTGAAGTTTCTGAGTGCTCGGGTCTGCACTCAACTCCATCCACCACAACACATTCTTTCCATCTTTTATCCAAAATATTTCCAAGCCCAAGCTGTACGAATCGTTTGATGAGAGCGCTAATTATTAAAAAGCTAACCCATATAAATGAGCTTGAGAGCAAGGTCAAGCAACTTATCCTGGCCTTGAATGCAGTGCTGTTTTGCTTTCTGTCGTCTTATGCGTCCAAGAGGCAAGAAGAGACTACACTGGTGAAATTCAGAGTTGGGAAAAATTAGAAAGTGCTGTAGAAAATTGTTCAACTTAGTTAGTCAAAGTCACTAGACCGACTACTCCAAGTATATAACAAAGAATTGAGGAGAGGCAAGCGTTTATCCAGGAGAATCTTCTGTGGAAAAATAGAAGAATCTTTAGAGGCAGAGGCAGAGGCTAAGAAAAATCCGCTTAACCAATCCTATAATGGTTAGCTCTTTAAAAAAAAGCAGATGGAAAGCATGGACTACTTATAGCGAGGCGTCGCTTAATCTACTTCTAGACACCAACTTCCTAGGTAGCTTCCGTGTTATCGGTATCTTTGACCTAATCTGGTCAAACAGTTATACAACTATCTCTCAAGATCTTATAAATAAGCACAAATCGCTTTGGGCGCTGCATAGCTCCAAACCATATAAATCTACAGGATCAGACGGCGTAATTCCAGACGAACTGCAAATGACTTCGGATGTTATCCTATACCTTTGCTAGAGACAATTCTAAAAAATGTCTTGATCGAGTCCACATTCCAGTTTTATGGAGAGAAGGTAATGTAGTTTTCATACCCAAAGCCGGAAAATGCTCTAATGATAGTCCGAAGGATCTCAACGTCATCTGTCTTTGATCGTTCATCTTAAAGACACTAGAAATACTTACTGATATCCAGGTACGCAATAGCATTGACAAGAGACTTCTGTCTACTGATCAGCATGCGTTATGTAAGGGTAACTATGTAGAAACTGCTCTGCAAGCGCTAGTAGGTACTATCAAATATTCCCTTCACTATAACGAGTACACAATGGTAACATTCCTTGATAATGAAGGGGCTTTTAACAACGTCAACACATGTGCTATCACGGATGCACTGTCGGCTGTGAGCGACACTTGGCTTGTTGATTACTTTTCTGCTCAAAAGCCAGATTATTAATTCAAAGCTGGGTACGACGTCCGCCAGAAAATCTGTCTGCAGAGGAGCCCTGCAAAGTAGTCCCTATCTACCCTTCTATGGAACTTAGTGGTATGCCTGAAATTGGAGGGATGCGAAATTATCGCTTATGCGGATGACTATGGTATTGCCATCTCAGGAAAGCACCATAATAACTTAAAGAAACGCCTACAAAATCCTCTTAACAAGCTAGAGATTGGCAGATGTTTAGGGATAAGCCCACATGCCACATAAAACTGATCTTGTCCTCTTCACAAGGAAATACAAAATCCCGCATGTAGGCCCTCACTGTATTTAGGGCACTAGCTAAACTTTCTCTGACAAAGCCCAATATCTGGGTCTTATTTTAGATAGAAAGCTAAGCTGAAAGCCAAGCATACAAGTAAGAGTCCGTTAAGCCACAGTGACACTCTTCTTATCAAAAAAAAAAAACCATTGGAAACAAATGGGGTCTTCAACCCTATATCACTAATTGGATACATACAGTCTCTATACCGTGTAGCTGTGTGGTGGACTGCCTCATATAAAGCAGTAAATCGTGGTAAGCTAAGGAAAGTCTAAAGATCAGCTTGTTTATGAACGTGCGGAGTACTTCGCACGACCCCTCCGCCACAATAGACATTCCATTTAACAATACACCACTAGACATCTTCAGTAGACAAGTAGCTGTTAGCACGGCTTTTCGCCTCAGTGCAACCTCCTAGTGGTCCAGGAATGCAATCCTATCTCTGTTTTCTGTCCTCTGTTTTGAATTCGTTTAGGTTTCCACTGTGCAACACAGGCTACATGGGACTGATAGGGTTGGTGAAGGTGTTTTCTCCCAAAAGGCTAAATCTTAGTCTCTCCTTCCGTCCTCCTAATCACTGTAGTGTTTTTCTGGCAGAACTTATGGCGATCAAAGGATCTTTATCTCTCTACCAACTCTCTTGTAGACCTAAACTGACTGCCAATCATCTCTCAAGGAGATGGCGGAGTAGTTTAAAATTCATCTGTGTTGGGTGCCGGGGCATGGAGATATTCCTGAAAATTGTAAGGCTGATAAGCTTGCCAAACATGGAACTGCACTGCCTAACGCATACCAATCGCTACATGCTTTAACTCATGTTAAAGCAGGATGCTACGGAGAAAAATATCCGTAGGTGGTCAAACGGAGCAGCTTGCCTAGCGACAAAGCAGATCTGGCTCAAGGTGGATCTCAAACGATCAGTGCTGTATGAGTTGTCATTACTGGGCACTGTCGTCTAATAGGCAAGCATGCAGCAAGGATCGGCGTATTCTCAAACGACTTCTGCAGAAGCTACATGGACGATGAAGAGGAAGAGAGTACTCTCAACATTCACTGTACATCCCCAGCTCTCCTTTAAAAACTTAAGTTCCATCCAGGAGCATTGTTTTATACTCACCTTAGTGATCTGACAAATACTGGCATTGGTAGTCTATTGCGCTTCATACCAAGCTCTAAACGAGTAGGGGAAAATATTTCCCCGATCCCTGTGGTACAGGAAATAGTCGCAGGGGGCTAACTGTGGAGAGTATGCTGGATGAGGTAGCATTTCGTAGCCACACGTGTGCACCTGTGCATTGTCTTAATGGAACGGCGCAAAAACTCTTTTGAATTTCGGCTGAACTTAGTCGCTTAATCAGCACACGAAATTCATTTTTTTTTTCATTTTCGTTAAAATTCACGAGGTTGTCTGCTTTCAATGGCTCTCAAACACAAACTAAATGACGCAGTTTGCTCAAAATTTGACAGTAGTCTATTTATAGATGGCAGTTGACGGGAGTAATGTTGTATTTAAAGTTACTGCGCGGGAAATTCAAAAAGTCACTGTCTTATCAAGCTGCCTTCGTATCACAATGGACCATTATTGGTCTAAGTGTTTCGGTTTTGCCACTTTAACCTAACCTAACCCATAAAAATTTTCATGTATTTTTCACTAATCGGAGATACACATGTGTGCAATGCGTGAATAAAAGCGTTAGGAAGAGTATTAAGAATTGATGACAAGATATGGCGACAAACAATCAAACACACGCGAACGCAAGGTTAATATAAACAATTTAGAAATCAAAGTTTCGAATCACTTTCTTAAACGGCAAACAAATGAAATCGCCATAAACAATTGCATTAGGTTAAGATATCGACAGAGATAGATACTCGTATCTTTGTCATATAGGACCGTAGTTATGAGTGTATTAGCAATTCGAGATATCGTTGAACTACGAGTACGATGCATTGCAGTGCTCTGCTGTACCCCAGAGTTCCCAAGAGACCGCAAGACCATTAAGAACCAAGAACCTTCTCGCCAAACTGCGAAACACTGAGCTATGCATCTGTATCAATGTATCTATGATTTATGCAAAAGCAAATAAGTGAACTGGCGACTTGGGAACTCGTACACTCGTCGCACAATCCACAGCAAGACAATAGCTGGTCGCAACAAAAAGTGTCCCTATGCGTCTGTTCCGTAAATGCTCAGACTTCCCCGAAAGTACTATTAGTCGCGCTCACGCCACACCATAGACGCTGCTGGCTCTCGGTGCTGCACTTCACTGACTGGCTGACTGGCTGACTGGCTGACTGGCTGGCTGGCTATCTGACCCCCATAATGGGTGAACTGATTTATTGTGATTTGTTGTGACTACACGATGACAATAAATTATAATTAGTTTATTCAGTACTTACGCTGCGAGTAGATGGGAGTTCGGTTGAGTTGAGTTGAGTATCCGAGTGGTATAGGTATCCGGGGAGGCAGCGATTTGTAGATAAATCATATTCGGATCGAAAATTGGAAACAAAATTATCTCTCAACTAATTTTGTGATCAGTGCAAACACACACACACACACACATACGGCCGCACATTATTAAATGATCGATGCCAATGTGAGTCACTATAATAAATCATTGTTTCGCAGACATTGCATTTGTTGTAGATATTCCTATTGTTGTTTTAAATGGCAAACGACAGCACACTTATCTTGGAGCAATAAGTCCCATCGCTATCAGTGTTAAGCATTTTCAATTGAATGCATGGAAGTCGACGTTGGAAACAAATCATATGATCAGAC
The DNA here is from genome assembly GCA_947095585.1 of Nephrocerus scutellatus. Lineage (NCBI taxonomy): Eukaryota > Metazoa > Arthropoda > Insecta > Diptera > Pipunculidae > Nephrocerus > Nephrocerus scutellatus. Next base: position 110,827,725 of record OX352762.1, on the reverse strand, counting down.
GCATGTGAAGTTTTTAACAAATAACAAAATTAACAGAATCTCATATGTATACAGCCTGCATATGTATTGGTAAAAATAACATTTGTTATTTTGAATTTAGAGGTTCGCTGTAAAGCAGATTCACAAGCTCACATATATGTCTTACTAAATTGACCCACACCTGTGTCTTCCTAAAGGAATAATCTATCGAATAGAGTTTGTTAGATTACAATGCAGAGGGGAAGAGGCATTTGTGCATCGGTTTGAACTTTTGTTATTTTTATGAAATTCTTCAATTTGGAGGTTCTCTGTCAAGCGGATTGGCCAGTTCCCAGAGATGTCTCACTAAATTCACCCACACCTGTGTCTTCCTAAAGGAATAATCTATCGAATAGAGTTTGTTAGATTACAATGCAGAGGGGAAGAGGCATTTGTGCATCGGTTTGAACTTTTGTTATTTTCATGAAATTCTTCAATTTGGAGGTTCTCTGTCAAGCGGATTGGCCAGTTCTCAGAGATGTCTCACTAAATTCACCCACACCTGTGTCTTCCTAAAGGAATAATCTATCGAATAGAGTTTGTTAGATTACATTGCAGAGGGGAACAGGCATTTGTGCATCGGTTTGAACTTTTGTTATTTTCATGAAATTCGTCAATTTGGAGGTTCTCTGTCAAGCGGATTGGCCAGTTCCCAGAGATGTCTCACTAAATTCACCCACACCTGTGTCTTCCTAAAGGAATAATCTATCGAATAGAGTTTGTTAGATTACATTGCAGAGGGGAAGAGGCATTTGTGCATCGGTTTGAACTTTTGTTATTTTTATGAAATTCTTCAATTTGGAGGTTCTCTGTCAAGCGGATTGGCCAGTTCCCAGAGATGTCTCACTAAATTCACCCACACCTGTGTCTTCCTAAAGGAATAATCTATCGAATAGAGTTTGTTAGATTACATTGCAGAGGGGAAGAGGCATTTGTGCATCGGTTTGAACTTTTGTTATTTTTATGAAATTCTTCAATTTGGAGGTTGTTTGTCAAGCGGATTGGCCAGTTCCCAGAGATGTCTCACTAAATTCACCCACACCTGTGTCTTCCTAAAGGAATAATCTATCGAATAGAGTTTGTTAGATTACAATGCAGAGGGGAAGAGGCATTTGTGCATCGGTTTGAACTTTTGTTATTTTTATGAAATTCTTCAATTTGGAGGTTCTCTGTCAAGCGGATTGGCCAGTTCCTAGAGATGTCTCACTAAATTCACCCACACCTGTGTCTTCCTAAAGGAATAATCTATCGAATAGAGTTTGTTACATTACAATGCAGAGGGGAAGAGGCATTTGTGCATCGGTTTGAACTTTTGTTATTTTCATGAAATTCGTCAATTTGGAGGTTCTCTGTCAAGCGGATTGGCCAGTTCCCAGAGATGTCTCACTATATTGACCCACACCTGTGTCTTTCTAAAGGAATAATCTATCGAATAGAGTTTGTTAGATTACAATGCAGAGGGGAAGAGGCATTTGTGCATCGGTTTGAACTTTTGTTATTTTTATGAAATTCTTCAATTTGGAGGTTCTCTGTCAAGCGGATTGGCCAGTTCCTAGATTTGTCTCACTAAATTCACCCACACCTGTGTCTTCCTAAAGGAATAATCTATCGAATAGAGTTTGTTAGATTACAATGCAGAGGGGAAGAGGCATTTGTGCATCGGTTTGAACTTTTGTTATTTTCATGAAATTCTTCAATTTGGAGGTTCTCTGTCAAGCGGATTGGCCAGTTCTCAGAGATGTCTCACTAAATTCACCCACACCTGTGTCTTCCTAAAGGAATAATCTATCGAATAGAGTTTGTTAGATTACATTGCAGAGGGGAACAGGCATTTGTGCATCGGTTTGAACTTTTGTTATTTTCAAGAAATTCGTCAATTTGGAGGTTCTCTGTCAAGCGGGTTGCCCAGTTCCCAGAGATGTCTCACTATATTGACCCATACCTGTGTCTTCCTAAAGAAATAATCTATCGAATAAAGTTTGTTAGATTACAATGCAGAGGGGAAGAGGCATTTATGCATCGGTTTGAACTTTTGTTATTTTCATGAAATTCGTCAATTTGGAGGTTCTCTGTCAAGCGGATTGGCCAGTTCCCAGAGATGTCTCACTAAATTGACCCACACTTGTGACTTCCTAAAGAAAAAATCTTTCGAATAGAGTTTGTTAGATTACAATGCAGAGGGGAAGAGGCATTTGTGCATCGGTTTGAACTTTTGTTATTTTCAAGAAATTCGTCAATTTGGAGGTTCTCTGTCAAGCGGGTTGCCCAGTTCCCAGAGATGTCTCACTATATTGACCCATCCCTGTGTCTTCCTAAAGAAATAGTCTATCGAATAAAGTTTGTTAGATTACAATGCAGAGGGGAAGAGGCATTTATGCATCTGTTTGAACTTTTGTTATTTTCATGAAATTCGTCAATTTGGAGGTTCTCTGTCAAGCGGATTGGCCAGTTCCCAGAGATGTCTCACTAAATTCACCCACACCTGTGTCTTCCTAAAGGAATAATCTATCGAATAGAGTTTGTTAGATTACAATGCAGAGGGGAAGAGGCATTTGTGCATCGGTTTGAACTTTTGTTATTTTCATGAAATTCTTCAATTTGGAGGTTCTCTGTCAAGCGGATTGGCCAGTTCTCAGAGATGTCTCACTAAATTCACCCACACCTGTGTCTTCCTAAAGGAATAATCTATCGAATAGAGTTTGTTAGATTACATTGCAGAGGGGAACAGGCATTTGTGCATCGGTTTGAACTTTTGTTATTTTCATGAAATTCGTCAATTTGGAGGTTCTCTGTCAAGCGGATTGGCCAGTTCCCAGAGATGTCTCACTAAATTCACCCACACCTGTGTCTTCCTAAAGGAATAATCTATCGAATAGAGTTTGTTAGATTACATTGCAGAGGGGAAGAGGCATTTGTGCATCGGTTTGAACTTTTGTTATTTTTATGAAATTCTTCAATTTGGAGGTTCTCTGTCAAGCGGATTGGCCAGTTCCCAGAGATGTCTCACTAAATTCACCCACACCTGTGTCTTCCTAAAGGAATAATCTATCGAATAGAGTTTGTTAGATTACATTGCAGAGGGGAAGAGGCATTTGTGCATCGGTTTGAACTTTTGTTATTTTTATGAAATTCTTCAATTTGGAGGTTGTTTGTCAAGCGGATTGGCCAGTTCCCAGAGATGTCTCACTAAATTCACCCACACCTGTGTCTTCCTAAAGGAATAATCTATCGAATAGAGTTTGTTAGATTACAATGCAGAGGGGAAGAGGCATTTGTGCATCGGTTTGAACTTTTGTTATTTTTATGAAATTCTTCAATTTGGAGGTTCTCTGTCAAGCGGATTGGCCAGTTCCTAGAGATGTCTCACTAAATTCACCCACACCTGTGTCTTCCTAAAGGAATAATCTATCGAATAGAGTTTGTTACATTACAATGCAGAGGGGAAGAGGCATTTGTGCATCGGTTTGAACTTTTGTTATTTTCATGAAATTCGTCAATTTGGAGGTTCTCTGTCAAGCGGATTGGCCAGTTCCCAGAGATGTCTCACTATATTGACCCACACCTGTGTCTTTCTAAAGGAATAATCTATCGAATAGAGTTTGTTAGATTACAATGCAGAGGGGAAGAGGCATTTGTGCATCGGTTTGAACTTTTGTTATTTTTATGAAATTCTTCAATTTGGAGGTTCTCTGTCAAGCGGATTGGCCAGTTCCTAGATTTGTCTCACTAAATTCACCCACACCTGTGTCTTCCTAAAGGAATAATCTATCGAATAGAGTTTGTTAGATTACAATGCAGAGGGGAAGAGGCATTTGTGCATCGGTTTGAACTTTTGTTATTTTCATGAAATTCTTCAATTTGGAGGTTCTCTGTCAAGCGGATTGGCCAGTTCTCAGAGATGTCTCACTAAATTCACCCACACCTGTGTCTTCCTAAAGGAATAATCTATCGAATAGAGTTTGTTAGATTACATTGCAGAGGGGAACAGGCATTTGTGCATCGGTTTGAACTTTTGTTATTTTCAAGAAATTCGTCAATTTGGAGGTTCTCTGTCAAGCGGGTTGCCCAGTTCCCAGAGATGTCTCACTATATTGACCCATACCTGTGTCTTCCTAAAGAAATAATCTATCGAATAAAGTTTGTTAGATTACAATGCAGAGGGGAAGAGGCATTTATGCATCGGTTTGAACTTTTGTTATTTTCATGAAATTCGTCAATTTGGAGGTTCTCTGTCAAGCGGATTGGCCAGTTCCCAGAGATGTCTCACTAAATTCACCCACACCTGTGTCTTCCTAAAGGAATAATCTATCGAATAGAGTTTGTTAGATTACAATGCAGAGGGGAAGAGGCATTTGTGCATCGGTTTGAACTTTTGTTATTTTCATGAAATTCTTCAATTTGGAGGTTCTCTGTCAAGCGGATTGGCCAGTTCTCAGAGATGTCTCACTAAATTCACCCACACCTGTGTCTTCCTAAAGGAATAATCTATCGAATAGAGTTTGTTAGATTACATTGCAGAGGGGAACAGGCATTTGTGCATCGGTTTGAACTTTTGTTATTTTCAAGAAATTCGTCAATTTGGAGGTTCTCTGTCAAGCGGGTTGCCCAGTTCCCAGAGATGTCTCACTATATTGACCCATACCTGTGTCTTCCTAAAGAAATAATCTATCGAATAAAGTTTGTTAGATTACAATGCAGAGGGGAAGAGGCATTTATGCATCGGTTTGAACTTTTGTTATTTTCATGAAATTCGTCAATTTGGAGGTTCTCTGTCAAGCGGATTGGCCAGTTCCCAGAGATGTCTCACTAAATTGACCCACACTTGTGACTTCCTAAAGAAAAAATCTTTCGAATAGAGTTTGTTAGATTACAATGCAGAGGGGAAGAGGCATTTGTGCATCGGTTTGAACTTTTGTTATTTTCAAGAAATTCGTCAATTTGGAGGTTCTCTGTCAAGCGGGTTGCCCAGTTCCCAGAGATGTCTCACTATATTGACCCATCCCTGTGTCTTCCTAAAGAAATAGTCTATCGAATAAAGTTTGTTAGATTACAATGCAGAGGGGAAGAGGCATTTATGCATCTGTTTGAACTTTTGTTATTTTCATGAAATTCGTCAATTTGGAGGTTCTCTGTCAAGCGGATTGGCCAGTTCCCAGAGATGTCTCACTAAATTCACCCACACCTGTGTCTTCCTAAAGGAATAATCTATCGAATAGAGTTTGTTAGATTACAATGCAGAGGGGAAGAGGCATTTGTGCATCGGTTTGAACTTTTGTTATTTTCATGAAATTCTTCAATTTGGAGGTTCTCTGTCAAGCGGATTGGCCAGTTCTCAGAGATGTCTCACTAAATTCACCCACACCTGTGTCTTCCTAAAGGAATAATCTATCGAATAGAGTTTGTTAGATTACATTGCAGAGGGGAACAGGCATTTGTGCATCGGTTTGAACTTTTGTTATTTTCATGAAATTCGTCAATTTGGAGGTTCTCTGTCAAGCGGATTGGCCAGTTCCCAGAGATGTCTCACTAAATTCACCCACACCTGTGTCTTCCTAAAGGAATAATCTATCGAATAGAGTTTGTTAGATTACATTGCAGAGGGGAAGAGGCATTTGTGCATCGGTTTGAACTTTTGTTATTTTTATGAAATTCTTCAATTTGGAGGTTCTCTGTCAAGCGGATTGGCCAGTTCCCAGAGATGTCTCACTAAATTCACCCACACCTGTGTCTTCCTAAAGGAATAATCTATCGAATAGAGTTTGTTACATTACAATGCAGAGGGGAAGAGGCATTTGTGCATCGGTTTGAACTTTTGTTATTTTTATGAAATTCTTCAATTTGGAGGTTCTCTGTCAAGCGGATTGGCCAGTTCCTAGATTTGTCTCACTAAATTCACCCACACCTGTGTCTTCCTAAAGGAATAATCTATCGAATAGAGTTTGTTAGATTACAATGCAGAGGGGAAGAGGCATTTGTGCATCGGTTTGAACTTTTGTTATTTTCATGAAATTCTTCAATTTGGAGGTTCTCTGTCAAGCGGATTGGCCAGTTCTCAGAGATGTCTCACTAAATTCACCCACACCTGTGTCTTCCTAAAGAAATAATCTATCGAATAAAGTTTGTTAGATTACAATGCAGAGGGGAAGAGGCATTTATGCATCGGTTTGAACTTTTGTTATTTTCATGAAATTCGTCAATTTGGAGGTTCTCTGTCAAGCGGATTGGCCAGTTCCCAGAGATGTCTCACTAAATTGACCCACACTTGTGACTTCCTAAAGAAAAAATCTATCGAATAGAGTTTGTTAGATTACAATGCAGAGGGGAAGAGGCATTTGTGCATCGGTTTGAACTTTTGTTATTTTTATGAAATTCTTCAATTTGGAGGTTCTCTGTCAAGCGGATTGGCCAGTTCCTAGATTTGTCTCACTAAATTCACCCACACCTGTGTCTTCCTAAAGGAATAATCTATCGAATAGAGTTTGTTAGATTACAATGCAGAGGGGAAGAGGCATTTGTGCATCGGTTTGAACTTTTGTTATTTTCATGAAATTCTTCAATTTGGAGGTTCTCTGTCAAGCGGATTGGCCAGTTCCCAGAGATGTCTCACTAAATTCACCCACACCTGTGTCTTCCTAAAGGAATAATCTATCGAATAGAGTTTGTTACATTACAATGCAGAGGGGAAGAGGCATTTGTGCATCGGTTTGAACTTTTGTTATTTTTATGAAATTCTTCAATTTGGAGGTTCTCTGTCAAGCGGATTGGCCAGTTCCCAGAGATGTCTCACTAAATTCACCCACACCTGTGTCTTCCTAAAGGAATAATCTATCGAATAGAGTTTGTTACATTACAATGCAGAGGGGAAGAGGCATTTGTGCATCGGTTTGAACTTTTGTTATTTTCATGAAATTCGTCAATTTGGAGGTTCTCTGTCAAGCGGATTGGCCAGTTCCCAGAGATGTCTCACTAAATTCACCCACACCTGTGTCTTCCTAAAGGAATAATCTATCGAATAGAGTTTGTTAGATTACAATGCAGAGGGGAAGAGGCATTTGTGCATCGGTTTGAACTTTTGTTATTTTTATGAAATTCTTCAATTTGGAGGTTCTCTGTCAAGCGGATTGGCCAGTTCCTAGATTTGTCTCACTAAATTCACCCACACCTGTGTCTTCCTAAAGGAATAATCTATCGAATAGAGTTTGTTAGATTACAATGCAGAGGGGAAGAGGCATTTGTGCATCGGTTTGAACTTTTGTTATTTTCATGAAATTCTTCAATTTGGAGGTTCTCTGTCAAGCGGATTGGCCAGTTCTCAGAGATGTCTCACTAAATTCACCCACACCTGTGTCTTCCTAAAGGAATAATCTATCGAATAGAGTTTGTTAGATTACATTGCAGAGGGGAACAGGCATTTGTGCATCGGTTTGAACTTTTGTTATTTTCAAGAAATTCGTCAATTTGGAGGTTCTCTGTCAAGCGGGTTGCCCAGTTCCCAGAGATGTCTCACTATATTGACCCATACCTGTGTCTTCCTAAAGAAATAATCTATCGAATAAAGTTTGTTAGATTACAATGCAGAGGGGAAGAGGCATTTATGCATCGGTTTGAACTTTTGTTATTTTCATGAAATTCGTCAATTTGGAGGTTCTCTGTCAAGCGGATTGGCCAGTTCCCAGAGATGTCTCACTAAATTGACCCACACTTGTGACTTCCTAAAGAAAAAATCTTTCGAATAGAGTTTGTTAGATTACAATGCAGAGGGGAAGAGGCATTTGTGCATCGGTTTGAACTTTTGTTATTTTCAAGAAATTCGTCAATTTGGAGGTTCTCTGTCAAGCGGGTTGCCCAGTTCCCAGAGATGTCTCACTATATTGACCCATCCCTGTGTCTTCCTAAAGAAATAGTCTATCGAATAAAGTTTGTTAGATTACAATGCAGAGGGGAAGAGGCATTTATGCATCTGTTTGAACTTTTGTTATTTTCATGAAATTCGTCAATTTGGAGGTTCTCTGTCAAGCGGATTGGCCAGTTCCCAGAGATGTCTCACTAAATTCACCCACACCTGTGTCTTCCTAAAGGAATAATCTATCGAATAGAGTTTGTTACATTACAATGCAGAGGGGAAGAGGCATTTGTGCATCGGTTTGAACTTTTGTTATTTTTATGAAATTCTTCAATTTGGAGGTTCTCTGTCAAGCGGATTGGCCAGTTCCCAGAGATGTCTCACTAAATTCACCCACACCTGTGTCTTCCTAAAGGAATAATCTATCGAATAGAGTTTGTTACATTACAATGCAGAGGGGAAGAGGCATTTGTGCATCGGTTTGAACTTTTGTTATTTTCATGAAATTCGTCAATTTGGAGGTTCTCTGTCAAGCGGATTGGCCAGTTCCCAGAGATGTCTCACTAAATTCACCCACACCTGTGTCTTCCTAAAGGAATAATCTATCGAATAGAGTTTGTTAGATTACATTGCAGAGGGGAAGAGGCATTTGTGCATCGGTTTGAACTTTTGTTATTTTTATGAAATTCTTCAATTTGGAGGTTCTCTGTCAAGCGGATTGGCCAGTTCCTAGATTTGTCTCACTAAATTCACCCACACCTGTGTCTTCCTAAAGGAATAATCTATCGAATAGAGTTTGTTAGATTACAATGCAGAGGGGAAGAGGCATTTGTGCATCGGTTTGAACTTTTGTTATTTTCATGAAATTCTTCAATTTGGAGGTTCTCTGTCAAGCGGATTGGCCAGTTCTCAGAGATGTCTCACTAAATTCACCCACACCTGTGTCTTCCTAAAGGAATAATCTATCGAATAGAGTTTGTTAGATTACATTGCAGAGGGGAACAGGCATTTGTGCATCGGTTTGAACTTTTGTTATTTTCAAGAAATTCGTCAATTTGGAGGTTCTCTGTCAAGTGGGTTGCCCAGTTCCCAGAGATGTCTCACTATATTGACCCATACCTGTGTCTTCCTAAAGAAATAATCTATCGAATAAAGTTTGTTAGATTACAATGTAGAGGGGAAGAGGCATTTATGCATCGGTTTGAACTTTTGTTATTTTCATGAAATTCGTCAATTTGGAGGTTCTCTGTCAAGCGGATTGGCCAGTTCCCAGAGATGTCTCACTAAATTGACCCACACTTGTGACTTCCTAAAGAAAAAATCTTTCGAATAGAGTTTGTTAGATTACAATGCAGAGAGGAAGAGGCATTTGTGCATCGGTTTGAACTTTTGTTATTTTCAAGAAATTCGTCAATTTGGAGGTTTTCTGTCAAGCGGGTTGCCCAGTTCCCAGAGATGTCTCACTATATTGACCCATCCCTGTGTCTTCCTAAAGAAATAGTCTATCGAATAAAGTTTGTTAGATTACAATGCAGAGGGGAAGAGGCATTTATGCATCTGTTTGAACTTTTGTTATTTTCATGAAATTCGTCAATTTGGAGGTTCTCTGTCAAGCGGATTGGCCAGTTCCCAGAGATGTCTCACTAAATTCACCCACACCTGTGTCTTCCTAAAGGAATAATCTATCGAATAGAGTTTGTTACATTACAATGCAGAGGGGAAGAGGCATTTGTGCATCGGTTTGAACTTTTGTTATTTTTATGAAATTCTTCAATTTGGAGGTTCTCTGTCAAGCGGATTGGCCAGTTCCCAGAGATGTCTCACTAAATTCACCCACACCTGTGTCTTCCTAAAGGAATAATCTATCGAATAGAGTTTGTTACATTACAATGCAGAGGGGAAGAGGCATTTGTGCATCGGTTTGAACTTTTGTTATTTTCATGAAATTCGTCAATTTGGAGGTTCTCTGTCAAGCGGATTGGCCAGTTCCCAGAGATGTCTCACTAAATTCACCCACACCTGTGTCTTCCTAAAGGAATAATCTATCGAATAGAGTTTGTTAGATTACAATGCAGAGGGGAAGAGGCATTTGTGCATCGGTTTGAACTTTTGTTATTTTTATGAAATTCTTCAATTTGGAGGTTCTCTGTCAAGCGGATTGGCCAGTTCCCAGAGATGTCTCACTAAATTCACCCACACCTGTGTCTTCCTAAAGGAATAATCTATCGAATAGAGTTTGTTAGATTACAATGCAGAGGGGAAGAGGCATTTGTGCATCGGTTTGAACTTTTGTTATTTTCATGAAATTCTTCAATTTGGAGGTTCTCTGTCAAGCGGATTGGCCAGTTCCCAGAGATGTCTCACTAAATTCACCCACACCTGTGTCTTCCTAAAGGAATAATCTATCGAATAGAGTTTGTTAGATTTCATTGCAGAGGGGAACAGGCATTTGTGCATCGGTTTGAACTTTTGTTATTTTCATGAAATTCGTCAATTTGGAGGTTCTCTGTCAAGCGGATTGGCCAGTTCCCAGAGATGTCTCACTAAATTCACCCACACCTGTGTCTTCCTAAAGGAATAATCTATCGAATAGAGTTTGTTAGATTACATTGCAGAGGGGAAGAGGCATTTGTGCATCGGTTTGAACTTTTGTTATTTTTATGAAATTCTTCAATTTGGAGGTTGTTTGTCAAGCGGATTGGCCAGTTCCCAGAGATGTCTCACTAAATTCACCCACACCTGTGTCTTCCTAAAGGAATAATCTATCGAATAGAGTTTGTTAGATTACAATGCAGAGGGGAAGAGGCATTTGTGCATCGGTTTGAACTTTTGTTATTTTTATGAAATTCTTCAATTTGGAGGTTCTCTGTCAAGCGGATTGGCCAGTTCCTAGAGATGTCTCACTAAATTCACCCACACCTGTGTCTTCCTAAAGGAATAATCTATCGAATAGAGTTTGTTAGATTACATTGCAGAGGGGAATAGGCATTTGTGCATCGGTTTGAACTTTTGTTATTTTCATGAAATTCGTCAATTTGGAGGTTCTCTGTCAAGCGGATTGGCCAGTTCCCAGAGATGTCTCACTATATTGACCCACACCTGTGTCTTTCTAAAGGAATAATCTATCGAATAGAGTTTGTTAGATTACAATGCAGAGGGGAAGAGGCATTTGTGCATCGGTTTGAACTTTTGTTATTTTTATGAAATTCTTCAATTTGGAGGTTCTCTGTCAAGCGGATTGGCCAGTTCCTAGATTTGTCTCACTAAATTCACCCACACCTGTGTCTTCCTAAAGGAATAATCTATCGAATAGAGTTTGTTAGATTACAATGCAGAGGGGAAGAGGCATTTGTGCATCGGTTTGAACTTTTGTTATTTTCATGAAATTCTTCAATTTGGAGGTTCTCTGTCAAGCGGATTGGCCAGTTCTCAGAGATGTCTCACTAAATTCACCCACACCTGTGTCTTCCTAAAGGAATAATCTATCGAATAGAGTTTGTTAGATTACATTGCAGAGGGGAAGAGGCATTTGTGCATCGGTTTGAACTTTTGTTATTTTTATGAAATTCTTCAATTTGGAGGTTCTCTGTCAAGCGGGTTGCCCAGTTCCCAGAGATGTCTCACTATATTGACCCATCCCTGTGTCTTCCTAAAGAAATAGTCTATCGAATAAAGTTTGTTAGATTACAATGCAGAGGGGAAGAGGCATTTATGCATCTGTTTGAACTTTTGTTATTTTCATGAAATTCGTCAATTTGGAGGTTCTCTGTCAAGCGGATTGGCCAGTTCCCAGAGATGTCTCACTAAATTCACCCACACCTGTGTCTTCCTAAAGGAATAATCTATCGAATAGAGTTTGTTACATTACAATGCAGAGGGGAAGAGGCATTTGTGCATCGGTTTGAACTTTTGTTATTTTTATGAAATTCTTCAATTTGGAGGTTCTCTGTCAAGCGGATTGGCCAGTTCCCAGAGATGTCTCACTAAATTCACCCACACCTGTGTCTTCCTAAAGGAATAATCTATCGAATAGAGTTTGTTACATTACAATGCAGAGGGGAAGAGGCATTTGTGCATCGGTTTGAACTTTTGTTATTTTCATGAAATTCGTCAATTTGGAGGTTCTCTGTCAAGCGGATTGGCCAGTTCCCAGAGATGTCTCACTAAATTCACCCACACCTGTGTCTTCCTAAAGGAATAATCTATCGAATAGAGTTTGTTAGATTACAATGCAGAGGGGAAGAGGCATTTGTGCATCGGTTTGAACTTTTGTTATTTTTATGAAATTCTTCAATTTGGAGGTTCTCTGTCAAGCGGATTGGCCAGTTCCCAGAGATGTCTCACTAAATTCACCCACACCTGTGTCTTCCTAAAGGAATAATCTATCGAATAGAGTTTGTTACATTACAATGCAGAGGGGAAGAGGCATTTGTGCATCGGTTTGAACTTTTGTTATTTTCATGAAATTCGTCAATTTGGAGGTTCTCTGTCAAGCGGATTGGCCAGTTCCCAGAGATGTCTCACTAAATTCACCCACACCTGTGTCTTCCTAAAGGAATAATCTATCGAATAGAGTTTGTTAGATTACAATGCAGAGGGGAAGAGGCATTTGTGCATCGGTTTGAACTTTTGTTATTTTTATGAAATTCTTCAATTTGGAGGTTCTCTGTCAAGCGGATTGGCCAGTTCCCAGAGATGTCTCACTAAATTCACCCACACCTGTGTCTTCCTAAAGGAATAATCTATCGAATAGAGTTTGTTACATTACAATGCAGAGGGGAAGAGGCATTTGTGCATCGGTTTGAACTTTTGTTATTTTCATGAAATTCGTCAATTTGGAGGTTCTCTGTCAAGCGGATTGGCCAGTTCCCAGAGATGTCTCACTAAATTCACCCACACCTGTGTCTTCCTAAAGGAATAATCTATCGAATAGAGTTTGTTAGATTACAATGCAGAGGGGAAGAGGCATTTGTGCATCGGTTTGAACTTTTGTTATTTTTATGAAATTCTTCAATTTGGAGGTTCTCTGTCAAGCGGATTGGCCAGTTCCCAGAGATGTCTCACTAAATTCACCCACACCTGTGTCTTCCTAAAGGAATAATCTATCGAATAGAGTTTGTTAGATTACAATGCAGAGGGGAAGAGGCATTTGTGCATCGGTTTGAACTTTTGTTATTTTTATGAAATTCGTCAATTTGGAGGTTCTCTGTCAAGCGGATTGGCCAGTTCCCAGAGATGTCTCACTAAATTCACCCACACCTGTGTCTTCCTAAAGGAATAATCTATCGAATAGAGTTTGTTAGATTACAATGCAGAGGGGAAGAGGCATTTGTGCATCGGTTTGAACTTTTGTTATTTTCATGAAATTCGACAATTTGGAGAAGATTTAACTTTGTCCCCATAACGTTACATACATATGTTAAGTTGATTATTATATGTATACCTACAGCGTCATGCATAACCTAACAATACATGATTTGAAATCATTTAATAGTGCGCCTTGAAATTACCCGCTGTTTCCACTAAGAATAATATATTAAAATTTTACCCGCTGTTTCCACTAATAATAATAAATTTGCGCAATAATTTGCGTTTGTGTAGAAAATGAAAAAGTTAACGATTCAAAGATATTTAATCTTAAATGGGGAAAATTCTTTTATTATAGACCATACCATTATATTAATCATTACAATAATATTATATTCAGTATTGTTATGTTGTAGTAAGAAAATATGTGACTTATGAATATACTATATTTATATCCACTCAATAATTATAGCCGGATTTTATTTGCCGAGGAGCAACAACAATTGCACTGTCGAATTCCTTCTTTGGAATTGTGAAAACCTGCTGTTTAGCTGGTTTTGACATTCGAATTCCGAACTCGCTCGGCAAATAAAATACAGCTTATAAATTTGAATTTGTTAAATTTCTGCAGGCGCCTATTCTGTCCTTCGGTTTCTAATATTTATTTCAGTATATAGCTGTATTTTGTTGAAAAACACAATTCTAATTATTATGCTATTCAAATGTCCCCAGCAACCAGCCAAAATTCCCTTGCAGAAGAAATGTAAAAACAATCGCATAGAAAAATCTGACCAAAAGCGTTGCAAGACAGGCATTGGCTGCAAAATCTTCCCACACCAAACAGATCTACTTTTCTAATGACTTGCACAGCGGTATAATTCCAAAGCCTATGGAGATGTAAACGCCTATCGCCATATTGTCATATGAATTTTTGGTATACATTTGCAATTACTCTCTGGAAAAAATGCATAAATACATTCAAAAAATTCACGCGATATAATGTCTACCTCGATTTTTTTTTTACTGTGGCCGTGTTTTTTTTTATGTCAGAGTAATCGGATAATTAATTTAAATGTCAAAATTTAGATCTGTTTTTATTTTCATTTTACGAGAAAAAAAAAAATTTCTCTGTGTCGTTTTTATATACTCCGATAATTCTGGGATATGATCTTTTTACTCTGAAAAAAGATTCAGAGCATTTTTTGACAAACGTAGTTGTTTGTTTCTTTATCAATGAGACTACTACGGAGCAATTAGGGGAAAAATAAAACTTTTTTCTGATACTAAAAAAACACACAGATATTTTTTTGATCTGACAGATCTCGTCAGAGAAAATAATTTACTTTTATTCACTTTGTGTGCAGCGGTACAAGTTTGAAATGTATGGCTGGGTTCTTTTTTGATGTCGAAATAGTTGGAGAGATAATTTAACTGTCAGAATTCGTGTCTTTGTTTTTATTTTTTCATTCACCGAGAAATCTGTTTTCTCGTTCTTTTTTACGGCTCCGATTATTCTCGGATATGATCTTTTTACTATGAAAAAAAATATACAGAACATTGCTTGACAGCTGTAGTTGTTTGTTTCTTTAAACATGAGACAGGTCGACTACTATGGAGCATATTCAGGTGAAAAATAAAATTTTTTTCTAATACTAAAAAAACACAGCAGATAATTTTTTTATCTGACAAATCTATCTGAACAGAGAAAATAATGAACTTTTATTCACTTTGGGTTCAGCGCTACAACTAGTACAAGTTTGAAATTTATATATCAATTTTTTTTCAATATGCCAACCCTGGTGTCAAAAATTAAACTATGGGTTTTCTATTGTCAAAATGAGCTGTACTCAAACTAAATACCAAAAGCTTTTTCAATCTGCATGATTTGCACTTTTTCATATGTTAATTTTTTGGCTGCGATTTGCTCTACAAAACCGTTGCAAATCATGCAGATCCAAAAAGTTTTTAGGAAGCCATTTTTTAGTTATAGCGATCACCGTAAGGCGGTGTTTTTAAACACAATTAAAATTGCTGTTTTGGTTTGGCTAATCCAGCTTGGCTTACAACAAAATCGCATAAGCATAAAGCCGAAAATAAATCTAAAAAGTTTTTAGGATTTATAACTAAAGCCATTTTTTAGTTATAGCGCTCACCGTAAGGCGCTGTTTTGTTTAACACATATAAAAATTAAAATGCATCGAACATTTAAAGCCCATTTAAAGCCAAAAGCTATTGCTTTTGTAAAGCCAAGCTGGATTAGCCAAAGCAGAACAGCAAATAGAAAAACCAACTATATTTTTGATAACAGGGTTGGCATATTGAAAAAAATTGATATATAAATTTCAAACTTGTACTAGTTGTAGCGCTGAACCCAAAGTGAATAAAAGTTCATTATTTTCTCTGTTCAGATAGATTTGTCAGATAAAAAAATTATCTGCTGTGTTTTTTTAGTATTAGAAAAAAATTTTATTTTTCACCTGAATATGCTCCATAGTAGTCGACCTGTCTCATGTTTAAAGAAACAAACAACTACAGCTGTCAAGCAATGTTCTGTATATTTTTTTTCATAGTAAAAAGATCATATCCGAGAATAATCGGAGCCGTAAAAAAGAACGAGAAAACAGATTTCTCGGTGAATGAAAAAATAAAAACAAAGACACGAATTCTGACAGTTAAATTATCTCTCCAACTATTTCGACATCAAAAAAGAACCCAGCCATACATTTCAAACTTGTACCGCTGCACACAAAGTGAATAAAAGTAAATTATTTTCTCTGACGAGATCTGTCAGATCAAAAAAATATCTGTGTGTTTTTTTAGTATCAGAAAAAAGTTTTATTTTTCCCCTAATTGCTCCGTAGTAGTCTCATTGATAAAGAAACAAACAACTACGTTTGTCAAAAAATGCTCTGAATCTTTTTTCAGAGTAAAAAGATCATATCCCAGAATTATCGGAGTATATAAAAACGACACAGAGAAATTTTTTTTTTTCTCGTAAAATGAAAATAAAAACAGATCTAAATTTTGACATTTAAATTAATTATCCGATTACTCTGACATAAAAAAAAACACGGCCACAGTAAAAAAAAAATCGAGGTAGACATTATATCGCGTGAATTTTTTGAATGTATTTATGCATTTTTTCCAGAGAGTAATTGCAAATGTATACCAAAAATTCATATGACAATATGGCGATAGGCGTTTACATCTCCATAGGCTTTGGAATTATACCGCTGTGCAAGTCATTAGAAAAGTAGATCTGTTTGGTGTGGGAAGATTTTGCAGCCAATGCCTGTCTTGCAACGCTTTTGGTCAGATTTTTCTATGCGATTGTTTTTACATTTCTTCTGCAAGGGAATTTTGGCTGGTTGCTGGGGACATTTGAATAGCATAATAATTAGAATTGTGTTTTTCAACAAAATACAGCTATATACTGAAATAAATATTAGAAACCGAAGGACAGAATAGGCGCCTGCAGAAATTTAACAAATTCAAATTTATAAGCTGTATTTTATTTGCCGAGCGAGTTCGGAATTCGAATGTCAAAACCAGCTAAACAGCAGGTTTTCACAATTCCAAAGAAGGAATTCGACAGTGCAATTGTTGTTGCTCCTCGGCAAATAAAATCCGGCTATAATTATTGAGTGGATATAAATATAGTATATTCATAAGTCACATATTTTCTTACTACAACATAACAATACTGAATATAATATTATTGTAATGATTAATATAATGGTATGGTCTATAATAAAAGAATTTTCCCCATTTAAGATTAAATATCTTTGAATCGTTAACTTTTTCATTTTCTACACAAACGCAAATTATTGCGCAAATTTATTATTATTAGTGGAAACAGCGGGTAAAATTTTAATATATTATTCTTAGTGGAAACAGCGGGTAATTTCAAGGCGCACTATTAAATGATTTCAAATCATGTATTGTTAGGTTATGCATGACGCTGTAGGTATACATATAATAATCAACTTAACATATGTATGTAACGTTATGGGGACAAAGTTAAATCTTCTCCAAATTGTCGAATTTCATGAAAATAACAAAAGTTCAAACCGATGCACAAATGCCTCTTCCCCTCTGCATTGTAATCTAACAAACTCTATTCGATAGATTATTCCTTTAGGAAGACACAGGTGTGGGTGAATTTAGTGAGACATCTCTGGGAACTGGCCAATCCGCTTGACAGAGAACCTCCAAATTGACGAATTTCATAAAAATAACAAAAGTTCAAACCGATGCACAAATGCCTCTTCCCCTCTGCATTGTAATCTAACAAACTCTATTCGATAGATTATTCCTTTAGGAAGACACAGGTGTGGGTGAATTTAGTGAGACATCTCTGGGAACTGGCCAATCCGCTTGACAGAGAACCTCCAAATTGAAGAATTTCATAAAAATAACAAAAGTTCAAACCGATGCACAAATGCCTCTTCCCCTCTGCATTGTAATCTAACAAACTCTATTCGATAGATTATTCCTTTAGGAAGACACAGGTGTGGGTGAATTTAGTGAGACATCTCTGGGAACTGGCCAATCCGCTTGACAGAGAACCTCCAAATTGACGAATTTCATGAAAATAACAAAAATTCAAACCGATGCACAAATGCCTGTTCCCCTCTGCAATGTAGTCTAACAAACTCTATTCGATAGATTATTCCTTTAGGAAGACACAGGTGTGGGTGAATTTAGTGAGACATCTCTGGGAACTGGCCAATCCGCTTGACAGAGAACCTCCAAATTGAAGAATTTCATAAAAATAACAAAAGTTCAAACCGATGCACAAATGCCTCTTCCCCTCTGCATTGTAATCTAACAAACTCTATTCGATAGATTATTCCTTTAGGAAGACACAGGTGTGGGTGAATTTAGTGAGACATCTCTGGGAACTGGCCAATCCGCTTGACAGAGAACCTCCAAATTGAAGAATTTCATAAAAATAACAAAAGTTCAAACCGATGCACAAATGCCTCTTCCCCTCTGCATTGTAATCTAACAAACTCTATTCGATAGATTATTCCTTTAGGAAGACACAGGTGTGGGTCAATATAGTGAGACATCTCTGGGAACTGGCCAATCCGCTTGACAGAGAACCTCCAAATTGAAGAATTTCATAAAAATAACAAAAGTTCAAACCGATGCACAAATGCCTCTTCCCCTCTGCATTGTAATCTAACAAACTCTATTCGATAGATTATTCCTTTAGAAAGACACAGGTGTGGGTCAATATAGTGAGACATCTCTGGGAACTGGCCAATCCGCTTGACAGAGAACCTCCAAATTGAAGAATTTCATAAAAATAACAAAAGTTCAAACCGATGCACAAATGCCTCTTCCCCTCTGCATTGTAATCTAACAAACTCTGTTCGATAGATTATTCCTTTAGAAAGACACAGGTGTGGGTCAATATAGTGAGACATCTCTGGGAACTGGCCAATCCGCTTGACAGAGAACCTCCAAATTGAAGAATTTCATAAAAATAACAAAAGTTCAAACCGATGCACAAATGCCTCTTCCCCTCTGCAATGTAATCTAACAAACTCTATTCGATAGATTATTCCTTTAGGAAGACACAGGTGTGGGTGAATTTAGTGAGACATCTCTGGGAACTGGCCAATCCGCTTGACAGAGAACCTCCAAATTGAAGAATTTCATAAAAATAACAAAAGTTCAAACCGATGCACAAATGCCTGTTCCCCTCTGCAATGTAGTCTAACAAACTCTATTCGATAGATTATTCCTTTAGGAAGACACAGGTGTGGGTGAATTTAGTGAGACATCTCTGGGAACTGGCCAATCCGCTTGACAGAGAACCTCCAAATTGAAGAATTTCATAAAAATAACAAAAGTTCAAACCGATGCACAAATGCCTCTTCCCCTCTGCATTGTAATCTAACAAACTCTATTCGATAGATTATTCCTTTAGGAAGACACAGGTGTAGGTGAATTTAGTGAGACATCTCTGGGAACTGGCCAATCCGCTTGACAGAGAACCTCCAAATTGAAGAATTTCATAAAAATAACAAAAGTTCAAACCGATGCACAAATGCCTCTTCCCCTCTGCAATGTAATCTAACAAACTCTATTCGATAGATTATTCCTTTAGGAAGACACAGGTGTGGGTGAATTTTGTGAGACATCTCTGGGAACTGGCCAATCCGCTTGACAGAGAACCTCCAAATTGAAGAATTTCATAAAAATAACAAAAGTTCAAACCGATGCACAAATGCCTCTTCCCCTCTGCAATGTAATCTAACAAACTCTATTCGATAGATTATTCCTTTAGGAAGACACAGGTGTGGGTGAATTTAGTGAGACATCTCTGGGAACTGGCCAATCCGCTTGACAAAGAACCTCCAAATTGACGAATTTTATGAAAATAACAAAATTTCAAACCGATGCAAAAATGCCTCTTCCCCTCTGCAATGTTATCTAACAAACTCTATTCGATAGATTATTCCTTTAGGAAGACACAGGTGTGGGTGAATTTAGTGAGACATCTCTGGGAACTGGCCAATCCGCTTGACAGAGAACCTCCAAATTGAAGAATTTCATGAAAATAACAAAAGTTCAAACCGATGCACAAATGCCTCTTCCCCTCTGCATTGTAATCTAACAAACTCTATTCGATAGATTATTCCTTTAGGAAGACACAGGTGTGGGTCAATATAGTGAGACATCTCTGGGAACTGGCCAATCCGCTTGACAGAGAACCTCCAAATTGAAGAATTTCATAAAAATAACAAAAGTTCAAACCGATGCACAAATGCCTCTTCCCCTCTGCATTGTAATCTAACAAACTCTATTCGATAGATTATTCCTTTAGAAAGACACAGGTGTGGGTCAATATAGTGAGACATCTCTGGGAACTGGCCAATCCGCTTGACAGAGAACCTCCAAATTGACGAATTTCATGAAAATAACAAAAATTCAAACCGATGCACAAATGCCTGTTCCCCTCTGCAATGTAATCTAACAAACTCTATTCGATAGATTATTCCTTTAGGAAGACACAGGTGTGGGTGAATTTAGTGAGACATCTCTGGGAACTGGCCAATCCGCTTGACAGAGAACCTCCAAATTGAAGAATTTCATGAAAATAACAAAAGTTCAAACCGATGCACAAATGCCTCTTCCCCTCTGCATTGTAATCTAACAAACTCTATTCGATAGATTATTCCTTTAGGAAGACACAGGTGTGGGTGAATTTAGTGAGACATCTCTGGGAACTGGCCAATCCGCTTGACAGAGAACCTCCAAATTGAAGAATTTCATAAAAATAACAAAAGTTCAAACCGATGCACAAATGCCTCTTCCCCTCTGCATTGTAATCTAACAAACTCTATTCGATAGATTATTCCTTTAGGAAGACACAGGTGTGGGTGAATTTAGTGAGACATCTCTGGGAACTGGCCAATCCGCTTGACAGAGAACCTCCAAATTGACGAATTTCATGAAAATAACAAAAATTCAAACCGATGCACAAATGCCTGTTCCCCTCTGCAATGTAGTCTAACAAACTCTATTCGATAGATTATTCCTTTAGGAAGACACAGGTGTGGGTGAATTTAGTGAGACATCTCTGGGAACTGGCCAATCCGCTTGACAGAGAACCTCCAAATTGAAGAATTTCATAAAAATAACAAAAGTTCAAACCGATGCACAAATGCCTCTTCCCCTCTGCATTGTAATCTAACAAACTCTATTCGATAGATTATTCCTTTAGGAAGACACAGGTGTGGGTGAATTTAGTGAGACATCTCTGGGAACTGGCCAATCCGCTTGACAGAGAACCTCCAAATTGAAGAATTTCATAAAAATAACATAAGTTCAAACCGATGCACAAATGCCTCTTCCCCTCTGCATTGTAATCTAACAAACTCTATTCGATAGATTATTCCTTTAGGAAGACACAGGTGTGGGTCAATATAGTGAGACATCTCTGGGAACTGGCCAATCCGCTTGACAGAGAACCTCCAAATTGAAGAATTTCATAAAAATAACAAAAGTTCAAACCGATGCACAAATGCCTCTTCCCCTCTGCATTGTAATCTAACAAACTCTATTCGATAGATTATTCCTTTAGAAAGACACAGGTGTGGGTCAATATAGTGAGACATCTCTGGGAACTGGCCAATCCGCTTGACAGAGAACCTCCAAATTGAAGAATTTCATAAAAATAACAAAAGTTCAAACCGATGCACAAATGCCTCTTCCCCTCTGCATTGTAATCTAACAAACTCTGTTCGATAGATTATTCCTTTAGAAAGACACAGGTGTGGGTCAATATAGTGAGACATCTCTGGGAACTGGCCAATCCGCTTGACAGAGAACCTCCAAATTGAAGAATTTCATAAAAATAACAAAAGTTCAAACCGATGCACAAATGCCTCTTCCCCTCTGCAATGTAATCTAACAAACTCTATTCGATAGATTATTCCTTTAGGAAGACACAGGTGTGGGTGAATTTAGTGAGACATCTCTGGGAACTGGCCAATCCGCTTGACAGAGAACCTCCAAATTGAAGAATTTCATAAAAATAACAAAAGTTCAAACCGATGCACAAATGCCTGTTCCCCTCTGCAATGTAGTCTAACAAACTCTATTCGATAGATTATTTCTTTAGGAAGACACAGGTGTGGGTGAATTTAGTGAGACATCTCTGGGAACTGGCCAATCCGCTTGACAGAGAACCTCCAAATTGAAGAATTTCATAAAAATAACAAAAGTTCAAACCGATGCACAAATGCCTCTTCCCCTCTGCATTGTAATCTAACAAACTCTATTCGATAGATTATTCCTTTAGGAAGACACAGGTGTAGGTGAATTTAGTGAGACATCTCTGGGAACTGGCCAATCCGCTTGACAGAGAACCTCCAAATTGAAGAATTTCATAAAAATAACAAAAGTTCAAACCGATGCACAAATGCCTCTTCCCCTCTGCAATGTAATCTAACAAACTCTATTCGATAGATTATTCCTTTAGGAAGACACAGGTGTGGGTGAATTTTGTGAGACATCTCTGGGAACTGGCCAATCCGCTTGACAGAGAACCTCCAAATTGAAGAATTTCATAAAAATAACAAAAGTTCAAACCGATGCACAAATGCCTCTTCCCCTCTGCAATGTAATCTAACAAACTCTATTCGATAGATTATTCCTTTAGGAAGACACAGGTGTGGGTGAATTTAGTGAGACATCTCTGGGAACTGGCCAATCCGCTTGACAAAGAACCTCCAAATTGACGAATTTTATGAAAATAACAAAATTTCAAACCGATGCAAAAATGCCTCTTCCCCTCTGCAATGTTATCTAACAAACTCTATTCGATAGATTATTCCTTTAGGAAGACACAGGTGTGGGTGAATTTAGTGAGACATCTCTGGGAACTGGCCAATCCGCTTGACAGAGAACCTCCAAATTGAAGAATTTCATGAAAATAACAAAAGTTCAAACCGATGCACAAATGCCTCTTCCCCTCTGCATTGTAATCTAACAAACTCTATTCGATAGATTATTCCTTTAGAAAGACACAGGTGTGGGTCAATATAGTGAGACATCTCTGGGAACTGGCCAATCCGCTTGACAGAGAACCTCCAAATTGACGAATTTCATGAAAATAACAAAAATTCAAACCGATGCACAAATGCCTGTTCCCCTCTGCAATGTAATCTAACAAACTCTATTCGATAGATTATTCCTTTAGGAAGACACAGGTGTGGGTGAATTTAGTGAGACATCTCTGGGAACTGGCCAATCCGCTTGACAGAGAACCTCCAAATTGAAGAATTTCATGAAAATAACAAAAGTTCAAACCGATGCACAAATGCCTCTTCCCCTCTGCATTGTAATCTAACAAACTCTATTCGATAGATTATTCCTTTAGGAAGACACAGGTGTGGGTCAATATAGTGAGACATCTCTGGGAACTGGCCAATCCGCTTGACAGAGAACCTCCAAATTGAAGAATTTCATAAAAATAACAAAAGTTCAAACCGATGCACAAATGCCTGTTCCCCTCTGCAATGTAATCTAACAAACTCTATTCGATAGATTATTCCTTTAGGAAGACACAGGTGTGGGTGAATTTAGTGAGACATCTCTGGGAACTGGCCAATCCGCTTGACAGAGAACCTCCAAATTGACGAATTTCATGAAAATAACAAAAGTTCAAACCGATGCACAAATGCCTGTTCCCCTCTGCAATGTAATCTAACAAACTCTATTCGATAGATTATTCCTTTAGGAAGACACAGGTGTGGGTGAATTTAGTGAGACATCTCTGGGAACTGGCCAATCCGCTTGACAGAGAACCTCCAAATTGAAGAATTTCATAAAAATAACAAAAGTTCAAACCGATGCACAAATGCCTCTTCCCCTCTGCATTGTAATCTAACAAACTCTATTCGATAGATTATTCCTTTAGGAAGACACAGGTGTGGGTCAATATAGTGAGACATCTCTGGGAACTGGCCAATCCGCTTGACAGAGAACCTCCAAATTGAAGAATTTCATAAAAATAACAAAAGTTCAAACCGATGCACAAATGCCTCTTCCCCTCTGCATTGTAATCTAACAAACTCTATTCGATAGATTATTCCTTTAGAAAGACACAGGTGTGGGTCAATATAGTGAGACATCTCTGGGAACTGGCCAATCCGCTTGACAGAGAACCTCCAAATTGAAGAATTTCATAAAAATAACAAAAGTTCAAACCGATGCACAAATGCCTCTTCCCCTCTGCATTGTAATCTAACAAACTCTGTTCGATAGATTATTCCTTTAGAAAGACACAGGTGTGGGTCAATATAGTGAGACATCTCTGGGAACTGGCCAATCCGCTTGACAGAGAACCTCCAAATTGACGAATTTCATAAAAATAACAAAAGTTCAAACCGATGCACAAATGCCTCTTCCCCTCTGCAATGTAATCTAACAAACTCTATTCGATAGATTATTCCTTTAGGAAGACACAGGTGTGGGTGAATTTAGTGAGACATCTCTGGGAACTGGCCAATCCGCTTGACAGAGAACCTCCAAATTGAAGAATTTCATAAAAATAACAAAAGTTCAAACCGATGCACAAATGCCTCTTCCCCTCTGCAATGTAATCTAACAAACTCTATTCGATAGATTATTCCTTTAGGAAGACACAGGTGTGGGTGAATTTAGTGAGACATCTCTGGGAACTGGCCAATCCGCTTGACCGGGAACCTCCAAATTGACGAATTTCATGAAAATAACAAAAGTTCAAACCGATGCACAAATGCCTGTTCCCCTCTGCAATGTAATCTAACAAACTCTATTCGATAGATTATTCCTTTAGGAAGACACAGGTGTGGGTGAATTTAGTGAGACATCTCTGAGAACTGGCCAATCCGCTTGACAGAGAACCTCCAAATTGAAGAATTTCATGAAAATAACAAAAGTTCAAACCGATGCACAAATGCCTCTTCCCCTCTGCATTGTAATCTAACAAACTCTATTCGATAGATTATTCCTTTAGGAAGACACAGGTGTGGGTGAATTTAGTGAGACATCTCTGGGAACTGGCCAATCCGCTTGACAGAGAACCTCCAAATTGAAGAATTTCATAAAAATAACAAAAGTTCAAACCGATGCACAAATGCCTCTTCCCCTCTGCATTGTAATCTAACAAACTCTATTCGATAGATTATTCCTTTAGGAAGACACAGGTGTGGGTCAATATAGTGAGACATCTCTGGGAACTGGCCAATCCGCTTGACAGAGAACCTCCAAATTGAAGAATTTCATAAAAATAACAAAAGTTCAAACCGATGCACAAATGCCTCTTCCCCTCTGCATTGTAATCTAACAAACTCTATTCGATAGATTATTCCTTTAGAAAGACACAGGTGTGGGTCAATATAGTGAGACATCTCTGGGAACTGGCCAATCCGCTTGACAGAGAACCTCCAAATTGAAGAATTTCATAAAAATAACAAAAGTTCAAACCGATGCACAAATGCCTCTTCCCCTCTGCATTGTAATCTAACAAACTCTGTTCGATAGATTATTCCTTTAGAAAGACACAGGTGTGGGTCAATATAGTGAGACATCTCTGGGAACTGGCCAATCCGCTTGACAGAGAACCTCCAAATTGAAGAATTTCATAAAAATAACAAAAGTTCAAACCGATGCACAAATGCCTCTTCCCCTCTGCAATGTAATCTAACAAACTCTATTCGATAGATTATTCCTTTAGGAAGACACAGGTGTGGGTGAATTTAGTGAGACATCTCTGGGAACTGGCCAATCCGCTTGACAGAGAACCTCCAAATTGAAGAATTTCATAAAAATAACAAAAGTTCAAACCGATGCACAAATGCCTGTTCCCCTCTGCAATGTAGTCTAACAAACTCTATTCGATAGATTATTCCTTTAGGAAGACACAGGTGTGGGTGAATTTAGTGAGACATCTCTGGGAACTGGCCAATCCGCTTGACAGAGAACCTCCAAATTGAAGAATTTCATAAAAATAACAAAAGTTCAAACCGATGCACAAATGCCTCTTCCCCTCTGCATTGTAATCTAACAAACTCTATTCGATAGATTATTCCTTTAGGAAGACACAGGTGTAGGTGAATTTAGTGAGACATCTCTGGGAACTGGCCAATCCGCTTGACAGAGAACCTCCAAATTGAAGAATTTCATAAAAATAACAAAAGTTCAAACCGATGCACAAATGCCTCTTCCCCTCTGCAATGTAATCTAACAAACTCTATTCGATAGATTATTCCTTTAGGAAGACACAGGTGTGGGTGAATTTTGTGAGACATCTCTGGGAACTGGCCAATCCGCTTGACAGAGAACCTCCAAATTGAAGAATTTCATAAAAATAACAAAAGTTCAAACCGATGCACAAATGCCTCTTCCCCTCTGCATTGTAATCTAACAAACTCTATTCGATAGATTATTCCTTTAGGAAGACACAGGTGTGGGTGAATTTAGTGAGACATCTCTGGGAACTGGCCAATCCGCTTGACAGAGAACCTCCAAATTGACGAATTTCATGAAAATAACAAAAGTTCAAACCGATGCACAAATGCCTCTTCCCCTCTGCATTGTAATGTAACAAACTCTATTCGATAGATTATTCCTTTAGGAAGACACAGGTGTGGGTGAATTTAGTGAGACATCTCTGGGAACTGGCCAATCCGCTTGACAGAGAACCTCCAAATTGAAGAATTTCATAAAAATAACAAAAGTTCAAACCGATGCACAAATGCCTCTTCCCCTCTGCATTGTAATGTAACAAACTCTATTCGATAGATTATTCCTTTAGGAAGACACAGGTGTGGGTGAATTTAGTGAGACATCTCTGGGAACTGGCCAATCCGCTTGACAGAGAACCTCCAAATTGAAGAATTTCATGAAAATAACAAAAGTTCAAACCGATGCACAAATGCCTCTTCCCCTCTGCATTGTAATCTAACAAACTCTATTCGATAGATTATTCCTTTAGGAAGACACAGGTGTGGGTGAATTTAGTGAGACAAATCTAGGAACTGGCCAATCCGCTTGACAGAGAACCTCCAAATTGAAGAATTTCATAAAAATAACAAAAGTTCAAACCGATGCACAAATGCCTCTTCCCCTCTGCATTGTAATCTAACAAACTCTATTCGATAGATTATTCCTTTAGGAAGACACAGGTGTGGGTGAATTTAGTGAGACAAGTCTAGGAACTGGCCAATCCGCTTGACAGAGAACCTCCAAATTGAAGAATTTCATAAAAATAACAAAAGTTCAAACCGATGCACAAATGCCTCTTCCCCTCTGCATTGTAATGTAACAAACTCTATTCGATAGATTATTCCTTTAGGAAGACACAGGTGTGGGTGAATTTAGTGAGACATCTCTGGGAACTGGCCAATCCGCTTGACAGAGAACCTCCAAATTGACGAATTTCATGAAAATAACAAAAGTTCAAACAGATGCATAAATGCCTCTTCCCCTCTGCATTGTAATCTAACAAACTTTATTCGATAGACTATTTCTTTAGGAAGACACAGGGATGGGTCAATATAGTGAGACATCTCTGGGAACTGGGCAACCCGCTTGACAGAGAACCTCCAAATTGACGAATTTCTTGAAAATAACAAAAGTTCAAACCGATGCACAAATGCCTCTTCCCCTCTGCATTGTAATCTAACAAACTCTATTCGAAAGATTTTTTCTTTAGGAAGTCACAAGTGTGGGTCAATTTAGTGAGACATCTCTGGGAACTGGCCAATCCGCTTGACAGAGAACCTCCAAATTGACGAATTTCATGAAAATAACAAAAGTTCAAACCGATGCATAAATGCCTCTTCCCCTCTGCATTGTAATCTAACAAACTTTATTCGATAGATTATTTCTTTAGGAAGACACAGGTATGGGTCAATATAGTGAGACATCTCTGGGAACTGGGCAACCCGCTTGACAGAGAACCTCCAAATTGACGAATTTCTTGAAAATAACAAAAGTTCAAACCGATGCACAAATGCCTGTTCCCCTCTGCAATGTAATCTAACAAACTCTATTCGATAGATTATTCCTTTAGGAAGACACAGGTGTGGGTGAATTTAGTGAGACATCTCTGAGAACTGGCCAATCCGCTTGACAGAGAACCTCCAAATTGAAGAATTTCATGAAAATAACAAAAGTTCAAACCGATGCACAAATGCCTCTTCCCCTCTGCATTGTAATCTAACAAACTCTATTCGATAGATTATTCCTTTAGGAAGACACAGGTGTGGGTGAATTTAGTGAGACAAATCTAGGAACTGGCCAATCCGCTTGACAGAGAACCTCCAAATTGAAGAATTTCATAAAAATAACAAAAGTTCAAACCGATGCACAAATGCCTCTTCCCCTCTGCATTGTAATCTAACAAACTCTATTCGATAGATTATTCCTTTAGAAAGACACAGGTGTGGGTCAATATAGTGAGACATCTCTGGGAACTGGCCAATCCGCTTGACAGAGAACCTCCAAATTGACGAATTTCATGAAAATAACAAAAGTTCAAACCGATGCACAAATGCCTCTTCCCCTCTGCATTGTAATGTAACAAACTCTATTCGATAGATTATTCCTTTAGGAAGACACAGGTGTGGGTGAATTTAGTGAGACATCTCTAGGAACTGGCCAATCCGCTTGACAGAGAACCTCCAAATTGAAGAATTTCATAAAAATAACAAAAGTTCAAACCGATGCACAAATGCCTCTTCCCCTCTGCATTGTAATCTAACAAACTCTATTCGATAGATTATTCCTTTAGGAAGACACAGGTGTGGGTGAATTTAGTGAGACATCTCTGGGAACTGGCCAATCCGCTTGACAAACAACCTCCAAATTGAAGAATTTCATAAAAATAACAAAAGTTCAAACCGATGCACAAATGCCTCTTCCCCTCTGCAATGTAATCTAACAAACTCTATTCGATAGATTATTCCTTTAGGAAGACACAGGTGTGGGTGAATTTAGTGAGACATCTCTGGGAACTGGCCAATCCGCTTGACAGAGAACCTCCAAATTGAAGAATTTCATAAAAATAACAAAAGTTCAAACCGATGCACAAATGCCTCTTCCCCTCTGCAATGTAATCTAACAAACTCTATTCGATAGATTATTCCTTTAGGAAGACACAGGTGTGGGTGAATTTAGTGAGACATCTCTGGGAACTGGCCAATCCGCTTGACAGAGAACCTCCAAATTGACGAATTTCATGAAAATAACAAAAGTTCAAACCGATGCACAAATGCCTGTTCCCCTCTGCAATGTAATCTAACAAACTCTATTCGATAGATTATTCCTTTAGGAAGACACAGGTGTGGGTGAATTTAGTGAGACATCTCTGAGAACTGGCCAATCCGCTTGACAGAGAACCTCCAAATTGAAGAATTTCATGAAAATAACAAAAGTTCAAACCGATGCACAAATGCCTCTTCCCCTCTGCATTGTAATCTAACAAACTCTATTCGATAGATTATTCCTTTAGGAAGACACAGGTGTGGGTGAATTTAGTGAGACATCTCTGGGAACTGGCCAATCCGCTTGACAGAGAACCTCCAAATTGAAGAATTTCATAAAAATAACAAAAGTTCAAACCGATGCACAAATGCCTCTTCCCCTCTGCATTGTAATCTAACAAACTCTATTCGATAGATTATTCCTTTAGGAAGACACAGGTGTGGGTCAATATAGTGAGACATCTCTGGGAACTGGCCAATCCGCTTGACAGAGAACCTCCAAATTGAAGAATTTCATAAAAATAACAAAAGTTCAAACCGATGCACAAATGCCTCTTCCCCTCTGCATTGTAATCTAACAAACTCTATTCGATAGATTATTCCTTTAGAAAGACACAGGTGTGGGTCAATATAGTGAGACATCTCTGGGAACTGGCCAATCCGCTTGACAGAGAACCTCCAAATTGAAGAATTTCATAAAAATAACAAAAGTTCAAACCGATGCACAAATGCCTCTTCCCCTCTGCATTGTAATCTAACAAACTCTGTTCGATAGATTATTCCTTTAGAAAGACACAGGTGTGGGTCAATATAGTGAGACATCTCTGGGAACTGGCCAATCCGCTTGACAGAGAACCTCCAAATTGACGAATTTCATAAAAATAACAAAAGTTCAAACCGATGCACAAATGCCTCTTCCCCTCTGCAATGTAATCTAACAAACTCTATTCGATAGATTATTCCTTTAGGAAGACACAGGTGTGGGTGAATTTAGTGAGACATCTCTGGGAACTGGCCAATCCGCTTGACAGAGAACCTCCAAATTGAAGAATTTCATAAAAATAACAAAAGTTCAAACCGATGCACAAATGCCTCTTCCCCTCTGCAATGTAATCTAACAAACTCTATTCGATAGATTATTCCTTTAGGAAGACACAGGTGTGGGTGAATTTAGTGAGACATCTCTGGGAACTGGCCAATCCGCTTGACAGAGAACCTCCAAATTGACGAATTTCATGAAAATAACAAAAGTTCAAACCGATGCACAAATGCCTGTTCCCCTCTGCAATGTAATCTAACAAACTCTATTCGATAGATTATTCCTTTAGGAAGACACAGGTGTGGGTGAATTTAGTGAGACATCTCTGAGAACTGGCCAATCCGCTTGACAGAGAACCTCCAAATTGAAGAATTTCATGAAAATAACAAAAGTTCAAACCGATGCACAAATGCCTCTTCCCCTCTGCATTGTAATCTAACAAACTCTATTCGATAGATTATTCCTTTAGGAAGACACAGGTGTGGGTGAATTTAGTGAGACATCTCTGGGAACTGGCCAATCCGCTTGACAGAGAACCTCCAAATTGAAGAATTTCATAAAAATAACAAAAGTTCAAACCGATGCACAAATGCCTCTTCCCCTCTGCATTGTAATCTAACAAACTCTATTCGATAGATTATTCCTTTAGGAAGACACAGGTGTGGGTCAATATAGTGAGACATCTCTGGGAACTGGCCAATCCGCTTGACAGAGAACCTCCAAATTGAAGAATTTCATAAAAATAACAAAAGTTCAAACCGATGCACAAATGCCTCTTCCCCTCTGCATTGTAATCTAACAAACTCTATTCGATAGATTATTCCTTTAGAAAGACACAGGTGTGGGTCAATATAGTGAGACATCTCTGGGAACTGGCCAATCCGCTTGACAGAGAACCTCCAAATTGAAGAATTTCATAAAAATAACAAAAGTTCAAACCGATGCACAAATGCCTCTTCCCCTCTGCATTGTAATCTAACAAACTCTGTTCGATAGATTATTCCTTTAGAAAGACACAGGTGTGGGTCAATATAGTGAGACATCTCTGGGAACTGGCCAATCCGCTTGACAGAGAACCTCCAAATTGAAGAATTTCATAAAAATAACAAAAGTTCAAACCGATGCACAAATGCCTCTTCCCCTCTGCAATGTAATCTAACAAACTCTATTCGATAGATTATTCCTTTAGGAAGACACAGGTGTGGGTGAATTTAGTGAGACATCTCTGGGAACTGGCCAATCCGCTTGACAGAGAACCTCCAAATTGAAGAATTTCATAAAAATAACAAAAGTTCAAACCGATGCACAAATGCCTGTTCCCCTCTGCAATGTAGTCTAACAAACTCTATTCGATAGATTATTCCTTTAGGAAGACACAGGTGTGGGTGAATTTAGTGAGACATCTCTGGGAACTGGCCAATCCGCTTGACAGAGAACCTCCAAATTGAAGAATTTCATAAAAATAACAAAAGTTCAAACCGATGCACAAATGCCTCTTCCCCTCTGCATTGTAATCTAACAAACTCTATTCGATAGATTATTCCTTTAGGAAGACACAGGTGTAGGTGAATTTAGTGAGACATCTCTGGGAACTGGCCAATCCGCTTGACAGAGAACCTCCAAATTGAAGAATTTCATAAAAATAACAAAAGTTCAAACCGATGCACAAATGCCTCTTCCCCTCTGCAATGTAATCTAACAAACTCTATTCGATAGATTATTCCTTTAGGAAGACACAGGTGTGGGTGAATTTTGTGAGACATCTCTGGGAACTGGCCAATCCGCTTGACAGAGAACCTCCAAATTGAAGAATTTCATAAAAATAACAAAAGTTCAAACCGATGCACAAATGCCTCTTCCCCTCTGCAATGTAATCTAACAAACTCTATTCGATAGATTATTCCTTTAGGAAGACACAGGTGTGGGTGAATTTAGTGAGACATCTCTGGGAACTGGCCAATCCGCTTGACAAAGAACCTCCAAATTGACGAATTTTATGAAAATAACAAAATTTCAAACCGATGCAAAAATGCCTCTTCCCCTCTGCAATGTTATCTAACAAACTCTATTCGATAGATTATTCCTTTAGGAAGACACAGGTGTGGGTGAATTTAGTGAGACATCTCTGGGAACTGGCCAATCCGCTTGACAGAGAACCTCCAAATTGAAGAATTTCATGAAAATAACAAAAGTTCAAACCGATGCACAAATGCCTCTTCCCCTCTGCATTGTAATCTAACAAACTCTATTCGATAGATTATTCCTTTAGGAAGACACAGGTGTGGGTCAATATAGTGAGACATCTCTGGGAACTGGCCAATCCGCTTGACAGAGAACCTCCAAATTGAAGAATTTCATAAAAATAACAAAAGTTCAAACCGATGCACAAATGCCTCTTCCCCTCTGCATTGTAATCTAACAAACTCTATTCGATAGATTATTCCTTTAGAAAGACACAGGTGTGGGTCAATATAGTGAGACATCTCTGGGAACTGGCCAATCCGCTTGACAGAGAACCTCCAAATTGACGAATTTCATGAAAATAACAAAAATTCAAACCGATGCACAAATGCCTGTTCCCCTCTGCAATGTAATCTAACAAACTCTATTCGATAGATTATTCCTTTAGGAAGACACAGGTGTGGGTGAATTTAGTGAGACATCTCTGGGAACTGGCCAATCCGCTTGACAGAGAACCTCCAAATTGAAGAATTTCATGAAAATAACAAAAGTTCAAACCGATGCACAAATGCCTCTTCCCCTCTGCATTGTAATCTAACAAACTCTATTCGATAGATTATTCCTTTAGGAAGACACAGGTGTGGGTGAATTTAGTGAGACATCTCTGGGAACTGGCCAATCCGCTTGACAGAGAACCTCCAAATTGAAGAATTTCATAAAAATAACAAAAGTTCAAACCGATGCACAAATGCCTCTTCCCCTCTGCATTGTAATCTAACAAACTCTATTCGATAGATTATTCCTTTAGGAAGACACAGGTGTGGGTGAATTTAGTGAGACATCTCTGGGAACTGGCCAATCCGCTTGACAGAGAACCTCCAAATTGACGAATTTCATGAAAATAACAAAAATTCAAACCGATGCACAAATGCCTGTTCCCCTCTGCAATGTAGTCTAACAAACTCTATTCGATAGATTATTCCTTTAGGAAGACACAGGTGTGGGTGAATTTAGTGAGACATCTCTGGGAACTGGCCAATCCGCTTGACAGAGAACCTCCAAATTGAAGAATTTCATAAAAATAACAAAAGTTCAAACCGATGCACAAATGCCTCTTCCCCTCTGCATTGTAATCTAACAAACTCTATTCGATAGATTATTCCTTTAGGAAGACACAGGTGTGGGTGAATTTAGTGAGACATCTCTGGGAACTGGCCAATCCGCTTGACAGAGAACCTCCAAATTGAAGAATTTCATAAAAATAACAAAAGTTCAAACCGATGCACAAATGCCTCTTCCCCTCTGCATTGTAATCTAACAAACTCTATTCGATAGATTATTCCTTTAGGAAGACACAGGTGTGGGTCAATATAGTGAGACATCTCTGGGAACTGGCCAATCCGCTTGACAGAGAACCTCCAAATTGACGAATTTCATGAAAATAACAAAAGTTCAAACAGATGCATAAATGCCTCTTCCCCTCTGCATTGTAATCTAACAAACTTTATTCGATAGACTATTTCTTTAGGAAGACACAGGGATGGGTCAATATAGTGAGACATCTCTGGGAACTGGGCAACCCGCTTGACAGAGAACCTCCAAATTGACGAATTTCTTGAAAATAACAAAAGTTCAAACCGATGCACAAATGCCTCTTCCCCTCTGCATTGTAATCTAACAAACTCTATTCGAAAGATTTTTTCTTTAGGAAGTCACAAGTGTGGGTCAATTTAGTGAGACATCTCTGGGAACTGGCCAATCCGCTTGACAGAGAACCTCCAAATTGACGAATTTCATGAAAATAACAAAAGTTCAAACCGATGCATAAATGCCTCTTCCCCTCTGCATTGTAATCTAACAAACTTTATTCGATAGATTATTTCTTTAGGAAGACACAGGTATGGGTCAATATAGTGAGACATCTCTGGGAACTGGGCAACCCGCTTGACAGAGAACCTCCAAATTGACGAATTTCTTGAAAATAACAAAAGTTCAAACCGATGCACAAATGCCTGTTCCCCTCTGCAATGTAATCTAACAAACTCTATTCGATAGATTATTCCTTTAGGAAGACACAGGTGTGGGTGAATTTAGTGAGACATCTCTGAGAACTGGCCAATCCGCTTGACAGAGAACCTCCAAATTGAAGAATTTCATGAAAATAACAAAAGTTCAAACCGATGCACAAATGCCTCTTCCCCTCTGCATTGTAATCTAACAAACTCTATTCGATAGATTATTCCTTTAGGAAGACACAGGTGTGGGTGAATTTAGTGAGACAAATCTAGGAACTGGCCAATCCGCTTGACAGAGAACCTCCAAATTGAAGAATTTCATAAAAATAACAAAAGTTCAAACCGATGCACAAATGCCTCTTCCCCTCTGCATTGTAATCTAACAAACTCTATTCGATAGATTATTCCTTTAGAAAGACACAGGTGTGGGTCAATATAGTGAGACATCTCTGGGAACTGGCCAATCCGCTTGACAGAGAACCTCCAAATTGACGAATTTCATGAAAATAACAAAAGTTCAAACCGATGCACAAATGCCTCTTCCCCTCTGCATTGTAATGTAACAAACTCTATTCGATAGATTATTCCTTTAGGAAGACACAGGTGTGGGTGAATTTAGTGAGACATCTCTAGGAACTGGCCAATCCGCTTGACAGAGAACCTCCAAATTGAAGAATTTCATAAAAATAACAAAAGTTCAAACCGATGCACAAATGCCTCTTCCCCTCTGCATTGTAATCTAACAAACTCTATTCGATAGATTATTCCTTTAGGAAGACACAGGTGTGGGTGAATTTAGTGAGACATCTCTGGGAACTGGCCAATCCGCTTGACAAACAACCTCCAAATTGAAGAATTTCATAAAAATAACAAAAGTTCAAACCGATGCACAAATGCCTCTTCCCCTCTGCAATGTAATCTAACAAACTCTATTCGATAGATTATTCCTTTAGGAAGACACAGGTGTGGGTGAATTTAGTGAGACATCTCTGGGAACTGGCCAATCCGCTTGACAGAGAACCTCCAAATTGAAGAATTTCATAAAAATAACAAAAGTTCAAACCGATGCACAAATGCCTCTTCCCCTCTGCAATGTAATCTAACAAACTCTATTCGATAGATTATTCCTTTAGGAAGACACAGGTGTGGGTGAATTTAGTGAGACATCTCTGGGAACTGGCCAATCCGCTTGACAGAGAACCTCCAAATTGACGAATTTCATGAAAATAACAAAAGTTCAAACCGATGCACAAATGCCTGTTCCCCTCTGCAATGTAATCTAACAAACTCTATTCGATAGATTATTCCTTTAGGAAGACACAGGTGTGGGTGAATTTAGTGAGACATCTCTGAGAACTGGCCAATCCGCTTGACAGAGAACCTCCAAATTGAAGAATTTCATGAAAATAACAAAAGTTCAAACCGATGCACAAATGCCTCTTCCCCTCTGCATTGTAATCTAACAAACTCTATTCGATAGATTATTCCTTTAGGAAGACACAGGTGTGGGTGAATTTAGTGAGACATCTCTGGGAACTGGCCAATCCGCTTGACAGAGAACCTCCAAATTGAAGAATTTCATAAAAATAACAAAAGTTCAAACCGATGCACAAATGCCTCTTCCCCTCTGCATTGTAATCTAACAAACTCTATTCGATAGATTATTCCTTTAGGAAGACACAGGTGTGGGTCAATATAGTGAGACATCTCTGGGAACTGGCCAATCCGCTTGACAGAGAACCTCCAAATTGAAGAATTTCATAAAAATAACAAAAGTTCAAACCGATGCACAAATGCCTCTTCCCCTCTGCATTGTAATCTAACAAACTCTATTCGATAGATTATTCCTTTAGAAAGACACAGGTGTGGGTCAATATAGTGAGACATCTCTGGGAACTGGCCAATCCGCTTGACAGAGAACCTCCAAATTGAAGAATTTCATAAAAATAACAAAAGTTCAAACCGATGCACAAATGCCTCTTCCCCTCTGCATTGTAATCTAACAAACTCTGTTCGATAGATTATTCCTTTAGAAAGACACAGGTGTGGGTCAATATAGTGAGACATCTCTGGGAACTGGCCAATCCGCTTGACAGAGAACCTCCAAATTGACGAATTTCATAAAAATAACAAAAGTTCAAACCGATGCACAAATGCCTCTTCCCCTCTGCAATGTAATCTAACAAACTCTATTCGATAGATTATTCCTTTAGGAAGACACAGGTGTGGGTGAATTTAGTGAGACATCTCTGGGAACTGGCCAATCCGCTTGACAGAGAACCTCCAAATTGAAGAATTTCATAAAAATAACAAAAGTTCAAACCGATGCACAAATGCCTCTTCCCCTCTGCAATGTAATCTAACAAACTCTATTCGATAGATTATTCCTTTAGGAAGACACAGGTGTGGGTGAATTTAGTGAGACATCTCTGGGAACTGGCCAATCCGCTTGACAGAGAACCTCCAAATTGACGAATTTCATGAAAATAACAAAAGTTCAAACCGATGCACAAATGCCTGTTCCCCTCTGCAATGTAATCTAACAAACTCTATTCGATAGATTATTCCTTTAGGAAGACACAGGTGTGGGTGAATTTAGTGAGACATCTCTGAGAACTGGCCAATCCGCTTGACAGAGAACCTCCAAATTGAAGAATTTCATGAAAATAACAAAAGTTCAAACCGATGCACAAATGCCTCTTCCCCTCTGCATTGTAATCTAACAAACTCTATTCGATAGATTATTCCTTTAGGAAGACACAGGTGTGGGTGAATTTAGTGAGACATCTCTGGGAACTGGCCAATCCGCTTGACAGAGAACCTCCAAATTGAAGAATTTCATAAAAATAACAAAAGTTCAAACCGATGCACAAATGCCTCTTCCCCTCTGCATTGTAATCTAACAAACTCTATTCGATAGATTATTCCTTTAGGAAGACACAGGTGTGGGTCAATATAGTGAGACATCTCTGGGAACTGGCCAATCCGCTTGACAGAGAACCTCCAAATTGAAGAATTTCATAAAAATAACAAAAGTTCAAACCGATGCACAAATGCCTCTTCCCCTCTGCATTGTAATCTAACAAACTCTATTCGATAGATTATTCCTTTAGAAAGACACAGGTGTGGGTCAATATAGTGAGACATCTCTGGGAACTGGCCAATCCGCTTGACAGAGAACCTCCAAATTGAAGAATTTCATAAAAATAACAAAAGTTCAAACCGATGCACAAATGCCTCTTCCCCTCTGCATTGTAATCTAACAAACTCTGTTCGATAGATTATTCCTTTAGAAAGACACAGGTGTGGGTCAATATAGTGAGACATCTCTGGGAACTGGCCAATCCGCTTGACAGAGAACCTCCAAATTGAAGAATTTCATAAAAATAACAAAAGTTCAAACCGATGCACAAATGCCTCTTCCCCTCTGCAATGTAATCTAACAAACTCTATTCGATAGATTATTCCTTTAGGAAGACACAGGTGTGGGTGAATTTAGTGAGACATCTCTGGGAACTGGCCAATCCGCTTGACAGAGAACCTCCAAATTGAAGAATTTCATAAAAATAACAAAAGTTCAAACCGATGCACAAATGCCTGTTCCCCTCTGCAATGTAGTCTAACAAACTCTATTCGATAGATTATTCCTTTAGGAAGACACAGGTGTGGGTGAATTTAGTGAGACATCTCTGGGAACTGGCCAATCCGCTTGACAGAGAACCTCCAAATTGAAGAATTTCATAAAAATAACAAAAGTTCAAACCGATGCACAAATGCCTCTTCCCCTCTGCATTGTAATCTAACAAACTCTA
Source organism: Nephrocerus scutellatus (assembly GCA_947095585.1). Classification (NCBI taxonomy): domain Eukaryota; kingdom Metazoa; phylum Arthropoda; class Insecta; order Diptera; family Pipunculidae; genus Nephrocerus; species Nephrocerus scutellatus. The sequence goes on along the minus strand of OX352762.1, from coordinate 110,789,737 downwards.
TTCGATAGATTATTCCTTTAGGAAGACACAGGTGTAGGTGAATTTAGTGAGACATCTCTGGGAACTGGCCAATCCGCTTGACAGAGAACCTCCAAATTGAAGAATTTCATAAAAATAACAAAAGTTCAAACCGATGCACAAATGCCTCTTCCCCTCTGCAATGTAATCTAACAAACTCTATTCGATAGATTATTCCTTTAGGAAGACACAGGTGTGGGTGAATTTTGTGAGACATCTCTGGGAACTGGCCAATCCGCTTGACAGAGAACCTCCAAATTGAAGAATTTCATAAAAATAACAAAAGTTCAAACCGATGCACAAATGCCTCTTCCCCTCTGCAATGTAATCTAACAAACTCTATTCGATAGATTATTCCTTTAGGAAGACACAGGTGTGGGTGAATTTAGTGAGACATCTCTGGGAACTGGCCAATCCGCTTGACAAAGAACCTCCAAATTGACGAATTTTATGAAAATAACAAAATTTCAAACCGATGCAAAAATGCCTCTTCCCCTCTGCAATGTTATCTAACAAACTCTATTCGATAGATTATTCCTTTAGGAAGACACAGGTGTGGGTGAATTTAGTGAGACATCTCTGGGAACTGGCCAATCCGCTTGACAGAGAACCTCCAAATTGAAGAATTTCATGAAAATAACAAAAGTTCAAACCGATGCACAAATGCCTCTTCCCCTCTGCATTGTAATCTAACAAACTCTATTCGATAGATTATTCCTTTAGGAAGACACAGGTGTGGGTCAATATAGTGAGACATCTCTGGGAACTGGCCAATCCGCTTGACAGAGAACCTCCAAATTGAAGAATTTCATAAAAATAACAAAAGTTCAAACCGATGCACAAATGCCTCTTCCCCTCTGCATTGTAATCTAACAAACTCTATTCGATAGATTATTCCTTTAGAAAGACACAGGTGTGGGTCAATATAGTGAGACATCTCTGGGAACTGGCCAATCCGCTTGACAGAGAACCTCCAAATTGACGAATTTCATGAAAATAACAAAAATTCAAACCGATGCACAAATGCCTGTTCCCCTCTGCAATGTAATCTAACAAACTCTATTCGATAGATTATTCCTTTAGGAAGACACAGGTGTGGGTGAATTTAGTGAGACATCTCTGGGAACTGGCCAATCCGCTTGACAGAGAACCTCCAAATTGAAGAATTTCATGAAAATAACAAAAGTTCAAACCGATGCACAAATGCCTCTTCCCCTCTGCATTGTAATCTAACAAACTCTATTCGATAGATTATTCCTTTAGGAAGACACAGGTGTGGGTGAATTTAGTGAGACATCTCTGGGAACTGGCCAATCCGCTTGACAGAGAACCTCCAAATTGAAGAATTTCATAAAAATAACAAAAGTTCAAACCGATGCACAAATGCCTCTTCCCCTCTGCATTGTAATCTAACAAACTCTATTCGATAGATTATTCCTTTAGGAAGACACAGGTGTGGGTGAATTTAGTGAGACATCTCTGGGAACTGGCCAATCCGCTTGACAGAGAACCTCCAAATTGACGAATTTCATGAAAATAACAAAAATTCAAACCGATGCACAAATGCCTGTTCCCCTCTGCAATGTAGTCTAACAAACTCTATTCGATAGATTATTCCTTTAGGAAGACACAGGTGTGGGTGAATTTAGTGAGACATCTCTGGGAACTGGCCAATCCGCTTGACAGAGAACCTCCAAATTGAAGAATTTCATAAAAATAACAAAAGTTCAAACCGATGCACAAATGCCTCTTCCCCTCTGCATTGTAATCTAACAAACTCTATTCGATAGATTATTCCTTTAGGAAGACACAGGTGTGGGTGAATTTAGTGAGACATCTCTGGGAACTGGCCAATCCGCTTGACAGAGAACCTCCAAATTGAAGAATTTCATAAAAATAACAAAAGTTCAAACCGATGCACAAATGCCTCTTCCCCTCTGCATTGTAATCTAACAAACTCTATTCGATAGATTATTCCTTTAGGAAGACACAGGTGTGGGTCAATATAGTGAGACATCTCTGGGAACTGGCCAATCCGCTTGACAGAGAACCTCCAAATTGAAGAATTTCATAAAAATAACAAAAGTTCAAACCGATGCACAAATGCCTCTTCCCCTCTGCATTGTAATCTAACAAACTCTATTCGATAGATTATTCCTTTAGAAAGACACAGGTGTGGGTCAATATAGTGAGACATCTCTGGGAACTGGCCAATCCGCTTGACAGAGAACCTCCAAATTGAAGAATTTCATAAAAATAACAAAAGTTCAAACCGATGCACAAATGCCTCTTCCCCTCTGCATTGTAATCTAACAAACTCTGTTCGATAGATTATTCCTTTAGGAAGACACAGGTGTGGGTGAATTTAGTGAGACATCTCTGGGAACTGGCCAATCCGCTTGACAAAGAACCTCCAAATTGAAGAATTTCATAAAAATAACAAAAGTTCAAACCGATGCACAAATGCCTCTTCCCCTCTGCAATGTAATCTTACAAACTCTATTCGATAGATTATTCCTTTAGGAAGACACAGGTGTGGGTGAATTTAGTGAGACATCTCTGGGAACTGGCCAATCCGCTTGACAAAGAACCTCCAAATTGAAGAATTTCATAAAAATAACAAAAGTTCAAACCGATGCACAAATGCCTCTTCCCCTCTGCAATGTAATCTTACAAACTCTATTCGATAGATTATTCCTTTAGGAAGACACAGGTGTGGGTGAATTTAGTGAGACATCTCTGGGAACTGGCCAATCCGCTTGACAGAGAACCTCCAAATTGAAGAATTTCATAAAAATAACAAAAGTTCAAACCGATGCACAAATGCCTCTTCCCCTCTGCAATGTAATCTAACAAACTCTATTCGATAGATTATTCCTTTAGGAAGACACAGGTGTAGGTGAATTTAGTGAGACATCTCTGGGAACTGGCCAATCCGCTTGACAGAGAACCTCCAAATTGAAGAATTTCATGAAAATAACAAAAGTTCAAACCGATGCACAAATGCCTCTTCCCCTCTGCATTGTAATCTAACAAACTCTATTCGATAGATTATTCCTTTAGAAAGACACAGGTGTGGGTGAATTAAGTGAGACATCTCTGGGAACTGGCCAATCCGCTTGACAGAGAACCTCCAAATTGAAGAATTTCATAAAAATAACAAAAGTTCAAACCGATGCACAAATGCCTCTTCCCCTCTGCAATGTAATCTAACAAACTCTATTCGATAGATTATTCCTTTAGGAAGACACAGGTGTGGGTGAATTTAGTGAGACATCTCTGGGAACTGGCCAATCCGCTTGACAGAGAACCTCCAAATTGAAGAATTTTATAAAAATAACAAAAGTTCAAACCGATGCACAAATGCCTCTTCCCCTCTGCATTGTAATCTAACAAACTCTATTCGATAGATTATTCCTTTAGGAAGACACAGGTGTGGGTCAATTGAGTGAGACATCTCTGGGAACTGGCCAATCTTTTTTACAGTGAACCTCCAAAATAAAAAAAGTTTCATTAAAATTGCAAATGTTCACATTCATAACAAAAGCTTAATTCTGCCCGTACGGTTATACAACATATTTTTTTTCATAGAGCATTCCTTAAGGAAGACTTGGCTATTAGTGGCATCTATGGAACAAAGCTGTGAGCTGGTTAAATTTTATTAGAGTGAACATATATTTAACAAATACAAAATGTTTGCATTCTGTTAAATAGCATTACCCATACATACAAATATTTTGTTATTTGTTAAAAACTTCACATCCGTTATGATCAGTGGGTCTTCGATCGATGAGCAGCGGCGATAGTGAGGCCGTCGAGAGGTGCGCATTATGGCCAAATTACAATGTCGCGTTTGTACGAACGTTAATACGCAATATACTAACTGACTGACTGACGACAAAAATCAGTCAAGAGCCCAGCCCATAGAATCCATAGCGTCCGTTGTAGCGAAGTAATATCGATGAAATACACGCGTTCTTATGGGAAGTGTCCCATAGGCAAAGCATGTGACGGAAACGATGCAAAAAGTTGACCAACTTATAACTTTTCTCTCCGGCAAATGCTTTGACAGTTCTCTCGCACACAAGTTTGAAGTTTTTTTTTTTTGCGTTTCTTGTTGTTTGCCTGTACGACGACAAAGTGTTCATTGGGTCACCTCTTTGCGTCACATACGGCAACGTCAACGCAACTGACGCAACGGATTCTATGGGCTGGGCCCTTCTCAACTCATTACCAGGAAATTGGCGAAACGAAATGTTGCTTTACTACATTGGACTGAGCATCATTATATCTGGCTCTAAAACCGGTGTCCGGTCCTGGCCTCCCGCAAAAAATCTATCCACTGTTCTCGATTTCGAGCCGATGTCATCCAGTTTGGCATCCCTAAACTCTAGGTGTTACGATGGTCTACGCCATCCTTCTAGCGTAGGCTTGGCCGGTCTCGTTGTCGTGTTCCATAAATCCTACCGCAAAGAACTTTCCGAGCAGGATCATCTTTGCTCATGCGAGCTAGTTGCCCTGCCCACCGGAGCCTACCGAGCTTAATTCTCTTCACGTTGTCGATATCGCGGTAGCGCTCGTAGATCTCATCATTATAGAGTCTTCGGAATCGTCCTTCCTTACACACGGGGCCAACAATTCTCCGTAAGACTTTTCTCTCGAACACGGCTAAGAGGTCAGAATGTGTTTAGCTAAGCACCCAAGTCTCGGATCCATATGTAAGTACTGGTTTGACCATTGTCTTATATATCATCAGCTTGGATGTGTTTGGTTAAATTGCTGGATTTGAAGAGTCTTGACAGACTAAAGTAGGCTTTGTTGGCTTTAAGCAATCGTGCGCGTATTTCTGGTTCCATGCTGTTATCGGCTGCTACAGTTGACCCGAGATAGTTAAAGGATTGCACTACTTCGCAAAGTCGCGCTCCACTATTTGAATTGAGGAACCAATGTTGGATCTTCTACTCGCAGACGTGTCCGCCATGTACTTTGTTTTGGTCTCATTTATGTGCAGCCCTAGATTTCGTGCCGCCTGCTCGATCTGGATAAAAACTTTCTGTACAGCTCTTCGGTTTCTACCAACATAACAACAAATGGGGTCTTTAACTCTATATCACTAATTGGATACATAAAGTTTCTATACCATGTGGCTGTATGTTGGACTGCCTCATATAAAGCAGTAAATCGTGGCAAGCTAAGCTAAGTCCAAAGATCAGCTTGTTTATGAACGAGCGGAGCACTTTGCACCACGACCTATCCGCCACAATAGACATTCTATTTAACAATACACCACTAGAGATCTTCAGTAGACAAGTAGCTGCTAGCGCAGCTATTCGCCTCAGTGCAACCTACTAGTGGTCCAGGACTTATATCCTATCTCTGTTTTCTGTCCTCTGTTCTAAATTTGTTTAGGTTTCCACTGTACAACGCAGACTACACCATCGCACAACTTTCTACCAACATACATTGGACTGATAGGTTAGGTTAAAGTGGCAGTCGGTGTGGAAAAACCGAAACACTGAGACCAGTAAATGTCCATTGTGACACCACATGGATCGAGAAAAAATGTTGAGCCAGTTGGAGCTTCGTAAGAAACTTAGGAGACTTCTAATATCGGTTTTTGACAAATCATTGAGATCATTAAAAAAGAAGACTCCCAGATGGAGCTAACGTTTTTGGGAGATGACTGATAATATGCAGAGATGGTGGATAATGTTCTTTCCATCCTCTCACCGTCCATAAAGTTGTTGCAGAATTCATTCGGAAATACGCCAAACCTTTTTTGTATGCTGAGAAAGTGCCCAGTAATGACACCTATTGTAGCACCGAAATGCAATCTGTTTAGCGAAATCTAACTCTCGGATGGTTTCGGCTACAGCTTGGGTCAAATCTGCTTTTCGCTAGACAAGTTGTTCCTGCTCTTGACCACCTGTGGTTAGTTCTCTCGATTGTATCCAGCTTTAACATAAGTTTTCATGTAGCGATTTTCAGGTAATATGGGCAGTCTAATTCCATGTTTGATCCAGCTCATTTCCCGGAATGTTCCTATGCTTTGTCATCCACATCTACAACTGTATATTGAACTGTTCCACCATCTCCTTAAGAGGCAATCGGCAGTTTAGGTCTACAATTGAGTTTATAGAGATTGATTCTAGGAATTTGAGTGCAGTTTATGACTATCAGAGAAGATGCGGATATCCTTGGTAGATATGGCATTTCCCTTCTGTCAAGATAAGACTTCTTTTATAGCCATAATTTTCACTGGAAAACACTGTAGTGATTAGGAAGACGGAATGAGAGACTAAGATTTAGCCTGCCACCTTATCCGTTTTTGAACCGTCGGTGTAAAAGTAGCCCGATTCATCTTCCAAAGGAGCGCGCTCTTCCATAAATAATCTGGAGGGGATGGTGACAAGACCTCATTCCAATGGCTTTCTTGAAGGAGAGGACTCCTAGTACAGCTTTACGAACTCTTTCTTTTATATTAGGTTTCGTGCTTAGCTTTTTATATTAAATAAGACCCAAATATTAGGCCTCATCAAAGGAGGATAAGCTTATACCATTCATAGAGGGAGGGTCAACGTGTGGGATTTAGTACTTCCTAACAGAGACAGTCGAGTTTTGTGGGCTTTACACCCAAACCACAACGATCTGCCAACCTCGTTAGCTTGTTAAGAGCATTTTGCAGAAGCTTCTTTAAGGTGTTAAAGCTATTTCCTGAGACAGCGATGACGTTGATATGCGAACTATCACTCCACAGCCCTCACTTTTCAGGCATATCAGCAGCATCACCATCACCACTAAGTTCCAGAACAGGGGGATAGGACTTTACCTTGAGACCTACCTTTCTTTGTAGACAGATCTTCTGGCAGATGTCACACCAAGTTATGAGTTAATGATCCGACTTGTGAGCGGAAGATTAATCAATCCGCCAAGTGAGTCGTCTGCCTTCACTGCCGATAGTGCAGCTGCAATCGCCGATGTGTTGACGTTTTACAAAGCGCCTTTAATGTCCAGGAATAATACCATTGTGTACTCCTTGTTATGAAGAGAATATTCGATAGAACGTACGTATGCAGAGCTCTTTCCACTGATTTGCCTTTCCAATATGCATGCTGATCAGAATACAGAAGTCTATTGGCAATGCTAAGTGGATAACAATCAGTCTTTCTAGTGTCTAGTTTAAGAGGAGAACGATGATATTCCGATAGGTCTGAGATCTTTCGGACTAATGTGGGAAAATTTGCCGCCTTTGGGTATGAAAACCACATTCAGTTCTCTCCATAGATCCGAATGAAGAGCTGATCTTTAGAATTATCTCTAGCACAGGCTGGATAATATCCGAGGTCTTTTGCAGTTCGGCTTGTATTAAGATATGGGACTGATGCTTTAAATGGAATTTTTGATCATCGGTCAGAAGGGTCCGTGCGAAATATCTTAAAATACTTTGAAGGCGTTACAATTTGTTACAAACCCTAATACGTTAAAGAAAATGATTTGAAACTCTGGTGTTACACGTCACGGATCCAAGCTCTATAAGGCTGAAAGATACTGGGTTACGTAGACCACGTCTTTTGCTATTAGATTCAAGTAAGTATTTTGTCGTTGCGAGTACAAGATTTGTGCGGAAGCTACCTGCCTAGCTACCTAGCTAAATAGATAGACCACCGTCACATTCCAAATCTGAGGACCGTACGAAATGTTGATTTCGATCTCAAGCTTAGAGCGCGGACACTAAGCCTAAACGATGTTAGCAGAGTATTAAATTGGCTGAATATACCAAGGCCTCGTAGTCAGATGGCATCCCAGCTGAGATGATTAAAACTGAAAAGCCCCTACTACACTTAGCAATGCATGAACTAATAGTGCAAGTATTGGAGAAGAAGCGTTGCCAGAAAACTGGAGAAAAAGGATCTTGTGCAGCCACTATCGTGCGGAATTCTTGACGAGAGGTTCGAAAGAATCATATGACCAAAAAAATAATTTTTACGGTCGCACCTTTCATAAAAGTCTTGAAAAGCTCCCCCACTCGCCTTTTGAATTTCGCTTTTATTTATAAATAATTTTGTGTGCAAAAATATATCACGCACAGCAGGAATGGATTATTACTATAATATTCGGCACGACAGGCCGTTGCGGTCCAAGGCCGAGCTTCTCGCGACCATTTGTGTTGTGCATGTATATTTTTGGAGACAAAATGGAAGGGACCTACAATTTAAGGCCGCATCCGAACGGCAAATTGAGAAGCTTTCCGTGACAAGTTATTACTTTGGGAACGTTTTTCACCCATTCGCAAGAGGTGGGACACCGTGAAAAATACTTTTTGGTGTTACTGGGATTCGAACCACGAACCTCCTGCTCAGTAGCCATGCTCTTTTCCACTGAGCCACGGACGCGGGATAGCTAGGCTTTATATGCTAACTAACTAAAGCCTTAAGAGAATTCTGTATCTCAAATAAACTTACACGAATTTGTTGGATGATGGTTAACCATGACTAATGTTTAAAGTCAAGTAGAGATATCCGGATCACTTTCAAGCCAATTCAACATCTACAAGGGGCTCCAAAAAAGAGATGGATTGGTTTGGTTCCTCTTCATCCTAGATCCTAATCTAAGAAAGATTATATCTTAACCATTGCTGCTCGCTGTCGTGGTACGAATCAGAAGTTTCGTCAGTTGCGTCCGACTTTTTGCTTCCATCTAAAAAAAGGGAAGTACTAAAAAGGACCCAAAACATATCGTTTCGAAGTTTCAGGCAAATTGAAGCATAAAAAATATCAGATGCCTAGTGATCTTGGTACCGGCGATATTTGACATTTCTTTAAGGTCTGAACGTCAGTGACGTTTGGTACCTGCCGTACAAACACACCCTAAAACATTATTTTTTTTTGCCTCTAACTCCTCACAAGAACGTTCTATGTAAATAAAATGTCAGTTGTGTATGGTGTTTTTTATACCGCCTAAAATTTGGCACTTCTTAGAGGTCCGTACGTCCATGATGTCTAGTACCTGACATGAAAAATTTTTCTTTTTAACTTTGTTGGTCATTACCTTGTTACTGAATATATTTCGCACGAGGAATGCGTATACAGTATCCCATTACGTCATCATTTTGTCAGAAGTGACACTTAAGAGCCCCCCCTCTCAATGATCTCGATGATCAGAGAAGAACAGACAGAGCTGACTGACAATGTTTGTCTTACACTTTTCTCGGATTCGCCTATCTACGAGCGAGAAGATACGAAGGTACCACCAACAAGTTGTCAGCAACGTCCTCCGCAAAAATATAATCCAAAAACATTAGTGTTAGTCCACACACCCATCAGCACTGTATTGATCTGCTTCGAGATCAGCTCGAAGTGCAGAAGGTTAGAGTTAGACAAGCTTCGTCTACCGACGTTTCTCTACGATCGTCGAGTGCGCCCACTTCGATCGCAAATTCAAATTCGCTCGAAAGAACGGAGGGAGAGAATCGTCGAGATCACCTGGAATGTGTTGCAAGAGGTAATTCCCATGTTGAGCGCATGATCTTCATTTCATTTCGATGAAGGACTGCACTGCACTGTGATAATGTTGCCATATTCTTGGCGCAGCAAAGACGAAGACGACGAAGACGGCCACGACGACGTGTGTGGTCTCGAGTTGGCCTTTGGTTGCGCACAACGTCAGTACCGTCCCGTGCATCAGGAGTCAGGACGTTTGCGAATTAATTATAGCTCGTATCTGCGTGCATAAGGCGGACTCATTCACGTCGCATCTGCCCTGTTTGCGAATGCGAACATCGCACAAAGAGCACTGCTGCTACTCTCTGCGAGCTTTGAGTAAGAGAGTTAGGTGACTTGTGACGACGATCTGGCATTAAGAGAGGATGTGATGCGCGTCCAAATGGATTACATATCCAAATCACGACTCTGTCCGCACCGTGTATACCTCAATTCGTGAATTCAATCAACACACAAGTCCATCGATGTTCTGCGGATTTTTGGGACTTCTTCTGCTCGCCCGTTGTGCGGTCGCATTGCCTAATTTGATCGACGTGCTGTGTGCTGCTGATCGATTGTGCCACCAACTTCCGAGAAATGCGCGCTTCTTCGTAATCCGATCTGATCGTTGGCAAATTCCAGAAGCAGCAGCACGCATCCGTTACCAATATCAATAATCGTGAAATGGCAGCGAAACGTGCGCGATCAAAATGAAAACAAACCACCGCACATACACACATTGGTTGCTGCCTGCCTCCCGACAGGATCGCGCGGATCATTCCATGCGAAAAAAAAAAAAAAAAAAAATTTTGACAGCTGCGAGTATTCCATCACGACACAACTCTCTCATTGAGATTATGAAATTTGGACCTCGCACTGCAATCGGCGATGAATCTGGAAATTGAGTGGCGACGATATCATCGCGTAACTGCCGCCGTCGCCGTCCCGTCCAACCGTCATGTTAACAAGAATTGCAATTGAGTTAAAAAAAAAAAAAGCAAAAAGCAAAGATATCAGTCGCACCTTCCTATCCTTTTTATTTCTTGATTTGGCCAGAAGTTGAAACTCGAACAGAGGAGTCGTCGCGAGGCAATTGGTGGGAATTATTCCGGTCAGGTATGTGGGGAGAGAGTATGGATCGTCTTTGTAGTATTTTGGAAATTTTGGTTTTTTTTGTGTGTCTTCCAGATTCGTATATCGATTACGCAGGAGTTGACGCCATCACGCAGCAGCTCCTTCGATGACAGGGGCCTATGGGTGGCAATAAAGCATTCAATTTTGAATATCAGTAAGAACACAGGCATGTGGCTCGTTGGGTGGCTTTTTATGACTGAGACCGATTAGTGCGTGGCGAAATAATTCCTCGCCTTTTATGACATCGGAATTACTGGCAACCCCCACGTTGTGGCCGCTGGTAATTTTTCTACATTACAGAAAAAGCTGAATGATCGGGCTGCTCCCTTCAAAATAAGGTAGGCCAATAAACTAGCCCTTAAAAAAACTTTATTTACGGAACACAAAATCAGTCTCGGATACACCGATGAACGATGTCGACCACGGCAACGAAAACGGCTTAACGATTTAAGAATTTTCTCATCGAACAGTACGCTCACTGTAAAGAGCTCGAGCTGCACAGCAGCTAGTCGATTCCCTATCCATATATAATGCTGACATAACAGCAGTCCATGAGATGCGGTGGACGTGTCTAACAAAAATCACATCGAAAATTTTTTTTCTGACCGGTCCTATTCCACAACTCGACGTTTGATAAGGTTTGTGGCCAACAGATCTTCAGAATGTACCGCAGATACCGATTAACGAAAGTCTGTAACCAGCTCGAGATGTTGGCAGCCAGCCACCTCTCCGTTAGCTCGCAGTGATTGACACATTTGATTCGAACCAGCTGCGCTATTTGCTAGAAGACAGTTATCATGGCATAGTCAATATATGACTTACCTCAAATGGTCTCCATTGGATACCATGCCTCCCGTTTGATCCCACCGTGACAGTCAGTCACATCATCATCAATTGCCAGTAAGAACAGCATAGATGACAGAACATCACCCTGTCGCACACCTTGACCAACCTGGAAAGAATCGGAAAGCTATCGACTGTGCAAAACGAAACACCATGCGTTATTGTAGGACTCTTTTATGACATTACCTATCTTCCCTCGTAATAAGCAACTTCCAGATACATTCCCGATTAAACCAATCGAAGACCTTTTCAAAATCTACGAACATGAGGTAGAGCGGTGATTGGAGCTCAAACGATTGTTCAAGTATAGTTCTAAAGGTGTTAATATGATCGACGCATGATCGACCACTGCGAGGCCCGCTTGGTGCCTCTTGAGCGTATACTCCATTCTGTCCTAGACTTTATCCTTTCGATTATAACAATAATATTCGGCGCGACCGACCGTTGCGGTCAAAGGCCTAGCTTTTCGCGACCATTTGTGATGTGCATGTATATTTTTGGACACAGATGGAAGGGACCTACAATTTAAGGCCGCATCCGAACGGCAAATTGAGAAGCTTTCCATGACAAGTTATTACTCTCGGAACGTTTGTCAAACATTCGCGAGAGGTGGGATATCGTGAAAAATACTTTTTGGTGTTGCTGGGATTCAAAACACGAACCTCCTGCTCAGTAGCCATGCGCTTTTCCACTGAACCACTGAGTATAATAATTGCCATTAACTTCAAGAATATGGACACTTTGGTAACTTAACAATCACACCATCCCTTTCAATCACTGGGATAGGTTTCATTCTCCCAAACAATCCCCACTTGTAGTTGCAAAATACATGAAGCTGCTTCAGAAATTCTGCAGGTATGCCGTCAATTCCAGCAGCTTTGTTTGCATTGAGAGGATGGATTGCGGTTTTTAATTATAAGCTTGTTGGGGGCTGGTGTCAATGCCCTGTAAGACACGCGGCGTGCGTTTGTTGAGGATTCAATTCAACAGATTGCCGCTCCCACCGAGCACAGGATTGTTCGTACTGCTACGCTTTCCGACAATGTTTTTGGTAATTTTGTACAGCTACCATGCATCCCCTCTTCCAGCAGCATGTTCCGCACTCTCCGCAAGTTTGTTCTCTTGTCACGTATCACACATCTTTTCACTGTCTTATGAGCTGCTTTAAGTTCAGTTTACAATGAGCATCGCTTTCCGCATTGATTCTAACTTTCAATGTCCTTCGGTGTTTTGGGAAATCCAGGAATCTCTAGCTCTTGTATGTCTAGGTACTGTTTCGGATCCGATTGCAGTAAAAACATTATTAACCTGACCCCACATATCATCAACAGATAAATCAGTATTCACAAATAATCCTGACGCTTTTTCGCGGAGTGTGATGGCATTGGCGTACATTTGTGTCACTTAGAAGGTTTGTATTGAAAGAAAGCCCCTGTTCGTAACATCAGCAAGTGATGATCACTACCTGCATCTGCCCCTCTTTCACTTTGAACATCATACAGGGATTTACTCCATCTCCGCTGTATGATGAAGTTGGTGATTTGATTTTTGGTTCGACCATCATGAGATTCCCAGGTAATTTTGTGACATGTCTTGTTTGGAAATAAAGATCCTCCAATCGTAAGTTGACGAGCGTTATACAGAAGTCGAAAAGCATATCATCATTTTCGTTGCGTTGACCTAAGCCGTGTTTACCCATAATGCGTTAAAGGCCGAAGTTGTCAGAGCCAATTTTGACATTGAGGTCTCCAATGATGACTATGATATCGCCCTTTGGAACATTGTTGTAAGCCGAATTCAAACGAGTATAGAATGTTCTCATCTACTGCTCCTTCGTTCGTTGGTACGTAGCATTGAATAAAAGTCACCTCTTGCAAATTTCGGAGCTTAACCTTGCCGTCATAAGCCTCGATGAAATCGGTTACCATGATATAAGACTTTTTTGGCATCCCTAGTGAACATGATACCCAAGACCCAAGTCGGGCACCTGGGTACATTCTATCGGTTATCAACACGTGATCTGTCTGGTTGTGACTGTATTCATCAGGAGACACCCACCCAGCTGTTTAGATATTCTTACGCGAGAACCTTGTAGTCGCAACGACCAAAAAATCTCACTGGCTGCCATCTTTAATCACTCGTTTTCCATTTTCATTAGTATTCTCGTCTGAACTATATGTGTCAATGTAAGGCGTGAATGCTGGATCCTTACTATGATACCAAGAATGATTTCCACAAGACACTGAGTGCCGGGCATGGAATTCCCGATAGACTAATTCAAAGAATTCCTAGGAATCCTCTGTAGGTGTTTGAATGGTTATGAGACTTGAGTCCTTAGATCGGCTCCGAATGCGAAGTGTGCTTAGTTTATTGTTTTAAAGCCGGTAACGGGGCGGATTTAATTCCTCCGCTTGCAGATATTTATTGGGCTGACTAGAAAACACAACCCCAGTACATGACGTGACAGCTGTAGTATGTGACACAGTCTGATTTTTGTATGTAACCATTCCACGTCCACCGCTTCACATGAATTGCTGTAATGGGCAGGTTATCGGCGTATGTGCTCTAGGGTCTAGGCTAATTACGGTTATCATTCAAGATGTTAGTCTATTAAATTATGATCGTTCTTCAACATCAAACACTAAACCATATTATAGTAATCAGAGGAAAGTTTTAGGGGGATATTTTTGGCCCAGTTTATAAGAAACGAGTATTTTGAGAAGATAGAACAACAAGAGCTATAGAAACTTGCGTGAGAGAAGAGGAATCTATAAAAAAATTCCTTTACGCTTTGAATACGACCAACGATTTTTTCATGAAAGATTGTTGTCGTCCAGTATCAAAGGATTGGTAGAGAGATTTTATTTTTCGGCTTACACGAGTAGTTGTGTAGAGAGCCAATATCATGATTCACTTTTTCGAAGTTCATACTCGTAGGTATAATAGGTTTTGGTACGCTTCCCTGTGGTACTTCATGTTCGCTGGACGTTTCTTTCCTTACTCTGTCTCATCTCCCTTCGCTTAATTATAAGTTAAAAAGAATAATTGACATCGTACAGGTTTCTAATTAAATGTTTTTATTAAATAGAACAAATTGTACCGTACTGTAAAGTCAGTTAGCAAATTAATGTCAAATTCAAGTTATTCAAACCTATTATGAAATAAGTAAGCAATCGTCTCAATAATAAGAAATTAAAGAAACTATATGATAGGAACTCTCTTAAATCCTCTCTTAATATTACCTTCATCTAAATCCCATTCGTTAGCATCGGGTCAGGTAGTATCCTGTCCTGTCCTGTATGAAGTCTTCTTACTCTCTTAAATCTTCAATTCAATATCGTAACTTATCGTGGTCGTGGCGTTTCCCCCTTCCCCCCACCGCACCTAGATCGTGGTCACCCTATTCAACGCGATCTCATCACCATCTCAGAAGTGAGTAGAGTTTAAGGTACGGTTGCTCCCGCGGCCATCACACTCTAATGCAAAGCAATCGAATATCATCGAGATTTCAGTTGCAAGCCCAACAACAACAAATCTCGACTCCCAGACAACTTGGGTGGTCCAGGAGCATTACTTTATTACGTCGACCGCTGTTGTGTGTGTGCGCTTTCGCCGATTTACTTATCTGCTACTACCGCTCCTCCTGGCGTTTACCCCTAGCCATATAAGTAGATGTGTACCATCACAGTTGTTATTGTTGTCTTTTGACGATGAAACTTAACTTTACAAGATCCTTGTGCAGTTTTTCGTCCCGCTCTTGACTCGAGCAGACAGTGTGTTGTGCAATTATTGTTTTTTCCGCTTTGGAATTGCCATGAAAATGGAACCTTTTGATGCTCGTACTTCTTCGAGTGCTTCTGATGCAGCTCCTGATGACGATGCCGATGTAAGGTTGATTGTGACGGCTGGTCGGCCAGCTATGGGTAATTGCACGAGTAATGTCTCTATACACGGCGCGGTGTTGTGCTTTATAGCCTGCGGGGATGTCTGTGTTTCTGTGCATAGATGCACTTTTTAGCCTTCGTACTAGATCACTGGTGCGGCTCTACTAGAATGTGATTCTTCTCTAATGAGGAGGAATGAAGGAGATGAAATAATTCGTGAATACGATTGGCCTAATGGACATTAGATTGGACGCGCCTGCCGATTAAGTCATGCGATTGGAGGAAGTTAGTGACCGCATACTACCGATTAGCTTCTATTAAATCGGAGAAGATCTTTATCGATAGGTTAGTGCTACACTGGAAAGTGAGAGACTGTCCTTTCTGGGCGTAAATGGCTTTCTATTATTAACCTCGATGTACGGTTGTAGTTATTCAAGGTTTCTTAAAATCTTTCACTTTAAAATTTTTTCCACACTAGAGATTCATAAAATTCTAAAGTCTCTCAAAACTTGTATGGTTTTGAAAGTGATGTCCAATAAAATTTTGAAAAGTACTTCATACTCTTTGTAGTATATACGTATATCTTTAATCATAAGAGTGCAATGTTATCCTTTTTTGAGTAAAAGTAACTTTTTCAGTGATTCCCAATTTGGATTTAGAAAAAGTAGATCGATTTTGAGACTGTGTGGCGAACTTTTTTTAGGCCTGAGTGAATCTCAGATTGTTACTTCCCTGTTTATTCATATAACTAAGTCTTTTGACATGAGTCGGGTCATGCTTTATCACTCCAGAATCTAAGTATGAGGTAGGGTTTTAAGCGTTCGGTTATGATTGCTTTACGTCTATCGAAGAGACCAGCAAATAAAAGTTAAAGTTCAGGATATTTTTGAGCTCGGACAAATGTATAAACATAGACGTTCCTCAAGGTTCCGTTTTGGGTCCGATCGTATTCTTAATTTTTGTGAAAGTTGTACGAAAATTGGTTGAACGTTTGGTGACATGACTGATATTACTGTCGAATTTATAGTATTTGGGGTCACTGAGATAAATATTGACGGAAAGACTCTCTAACAGCCCTAAGGGTGGGGGGATATAGGGGAGACATATGATACGACAATGTTCATTGTTTATAGAGTCGCTGAAATGAATGGTGATGGTAAGACACCTCAAGCACCCCTGTGTGTCACATATGGGGTGACCGATATTACTATAGAATCCATAGTTTTTGTGGTCACTGGGATGAATGTTGACGCGAAAGACCCTCTACCAATGCTAGGGGTGAGTGACAATGGGGTGACGTATGAGATGACCAATATTACTGGCAAATCAATAAGTTTTTGAGTCGCTTAGATGAATAGTGATGGTAACGTACACCTCTCATAACTAGGGGAATAATTCAATAAGCATCATACACCTTTTTATCAAGTTTATCACTTGTGATTTGATTGGATTAAGGAGGAGGCCACTGTGGATTTACCAATAGATCATCATTCGTGATATGAATAATTTACATGTCATCAGAATTAAGATGTAAAGACACGGATTTAAAAAACATTTGACAAATCATTAAAAAACACACTAAACAATAAAGGACCTAAAATAGAACCCAGAGGGACACCAGCAAAAGTAGTCTTGAAGTCAGTAGTAATATATCTAATCTCTACCCGATAGAAACTTTTTGATAGGTAACTCCTTATGAGCTTAGCAGGACTGACACTAAGGGTAAATAATAATTCAACTTTAGGCTTACGATCATAAGCTCGGGAGAAATAAAAAATAAACATACTGTATCATTATCTTTGTCAAATTCTTGACGAAAATTGTCAATGTTGTCACTTCAACTATCCCAGTGAAGCAGCTGTGCTTCACTTTAAAGCTAGATTGTAGTGGTAACGAAGGGTAGCATTGTTTATATATGCAGGAGCAGACGAGTAAGAATATACTTCAAAGCTTTTGGTTTTTTGAAAATAATGAGCATTCCCAAAAAATCAACTATGCACAGCTTTTACTCCTTCAGGTAAAAAAAACCGAACACCTAAAAAGTGCTATTTAACATTTCAAGATAACTTGAAACAAACAAATCTACTAGGATGCATTGAAAATTTCACGGCCTGACTAAGAAACAAGTAAATGTAAAAAAAACTTCGCTTTTCGGGTACGAAATTTTATGTATACATCGAGACTAAGCATGAGTTCGAATCCCAGTAACACCAAAAGAATTTTTCACGGTATCCCACCTCTCGCCAATGTCTGACAAACGTTCCGAGAGTAATAACTTGTCACGGAAAGCATCTCAATTCGCCGTTCGGATCCAGCCTTCAATTGTAGGTCCTTTCCATTAGTGTCAAAAATATACATGCACAACACAAATGGCCGCGAGAAGCTAGGCCTTGGACCGCTACGGTCTGTCGCGCCGAATATTATTATTATTATTAATAATCGCCAAAATATCTGTTTTTAAGGTCGGGGCTATTTCAAAGTATTTTCTTTTTTCCACGCTTCACACGCGACTCGCGACACGCGTCAAACGCGGCGGAATATCAAAATTGACATTGAGCCGTTCACAAAACTTCAGCCCTGTTGATTGTGCGAAAGGAAGTTAAAAAAGCGCTTAAAAACGAGAAAATGACGCGATTTCAAATTATAACACGCGAAACGTGACACGCTATTTTGGACTTAGACTTTTAGCTCTCTAGGATGTGTTGACGGTGGTTAAAAAGGACCTCAAAAAGTCAAAACAAAAATGTCAACCCATCACACGCGCCACACGAGTCATACGTGGAATTTAAAAAATTCTATTTTGGACTTAGACATACACAAAACTTCAGCTCTCTAGGTCATGTGGAAGGTGGTTAAAAAGGACCTTAAAGAAGCGGATTTTGGACTTAGACACTCACAAAATTGCAGCTCTCTAAGTCGTGCGAAAGGTGTTTAAAAAGGACATAAAAAAAGTCGAAAAAAATGTCAACAAGTCACACGCGCCACACGCGACAGGTGACACACGTCATATGCGGAATATAAAAAATGCTATTTTTGACTAAAACACTCACGGCACTCTAGGTCGTGTGCAAGGTGGTTAAAAAGGACCTCCAAATAGTCGACAATACAGACAAAAAGGGGTCAAGTCAAGTTAAATAAAAGTTTTAAGAAAGGCTTGGAAGTTACAAAAAATTCTATAATTTCTTAACATAATCAAGTCTTAGGCGCCGTTGCTCTAGCGGTGAGTGCGTTAGACTTCTAAGTAGGAGGTTCGAGGTTCGAATTCCAGAAACACGAAAAGTATTTTCCACAGTTCCACTTTTGGCGATAGTCTGACAAACGTCTGGGAGCAATAACTTGTCATGGAAAGCTTCTTAAGTCGCCTTCCGGATACGGCATTAAATTGAAGGTTCTTTTCATTTGTGTGCAAAATTATAACACGCACTCCACTAGTAGTCTTAAGAAGCAAAACCTTGGATCGCAATGGTCTGTCGAACTGAAGATAAATAATCACCTCCTAAGGTCATTATACGGTTTTTTGAGAGTTTAAAAGGATACCTAAATACCCACCAAAAATACGTTTAATGCAGTTTTGAGCTCTTTATTTGTTTAAAATCCTTGTCCTCCTAAATGTTTGTTTAAGTTGGGCGAAAGATGAGATTCACATGGAGGGAGATCAGTCTAATAGAAAGGATGGGACATTAATTCAAACGTCCGAAAAGTTATGTTTCATCAGGACACGTCAAACAAACGCTCTGATGAACATAAATTTTCTCCATTACATTCCTGGGAGTTTTTTTTATTTATTTTTCCTCGCAATCAACGCAGAAGACCGCAATAGTAATTCGGTAATCCTCTTTGCGTTCCAATTCAAAACCTTACCCGCTGATAGAATGACCTTTTCTTCGGCTTTGGTAATCTAGATCTTCTCCACTCTTTTGATTGCTGTTTGGTATCAGTGGTTAAGTTATGAACGATTGTCTCATTTGCAGTCAAAAGTCTGTCCAACAAATCCTCTGGATCGGTTTCAAACATCTCCAAGCTATCGCGAGACAGCGCCCAGTCCATTGGAGTTTTTATTTTCAAATTCTATCGAGCTTAAAAAAACACCGTTTATTAGCATAGCCGAAAAACCGCAAAGTATAAACTTGAATCTTATATCACTTGGGTTGTATCGCTTCAAGTTGTTTTTGTCGATTAACAGATACACAAATATTGTTCGAACCTGTACCAATAGTATGATTTAGTTTTTTTAAGAGTCTGTCATTATGATGCGGGGTTAAAAAAGGAGATTCTTGCTATTGCCATATTTCAGTGCCTATATATCATGCCTGATAATATCATTTTTTTTTTAAATACATTATTTCTTGTAGATGAGAAACGACAAAGGAATTCGTCCATTATCACACTTACTCCAATATGGTGAATAATAGACATTTAACAAATGATGCGAAAATGAACTAGCTTTACCTCTAACGATGCTACCTTGAAAAGGCTGTTCGGATACTTTTGAACAGCGTACAAATTTGTTTCATGCTCGAACCATTTAATAAAATGCAAATTCAAAACTCCGACCGCGAATTGACAATTAGATCAAAATCAGTTAGTAATTTGTATCTGCCTGATGATAAGAGAAAGAAATTCCTCTTTCTACCTTCTTAACATCGCAAATAGGGATCAAAGTCAGATCAAAGGCAACAAGTACGTTCGATCTATCGCCAACGATTTTTGGAGACGCCAACACCATTCAATTCCAAGAGAACAATCCTTCGTCTAGGACATTAGTTATATCATTTACATTCCACTAGAATGACCAGAACCCACCGACTGACTACCTTAAGGATACAAATCGAATGTGTATTAGAACAACGTAATATGTATCTACACACAATTTATAAAATTCTTGAAATAAAATTAACGAAAATCAAAGATCTCTTCCATCAAATCACATCATCTTGGACAGCCAGACGGGTTAATTATGTGCGATTAATCAAATGAAATACCGACGCTATCAAATGCCTGCATCAGGGCTGCTCTGCCACTAATCATGCCAATTAAAAACTCAAAACAAAGAACACAAAAAAAAAAAAAGTCCTAAACTCAGGCAGAAGATAGAGGCAAAGTCAAACAATTGTCTCTGATGTCGTTGTGAGACGCGCGTAATAATGACAGCAATTACTCAAAATGTCAATCACGAATAGGACGATTGGTCGAAGGCATTTCACAGCAATTATAAAAAAGGATTTCAGAATGATGAATAGTTGTCGCGTTTTGTTCAATGAAACGTTTTAGGTAACATCTATAGGAGAGTGGGGAGAGAGGAAAGAGTGGTGATGAAGGAGAGAGAGTGGTGAGAGAGGAGAGTGAAGAGTGAGGAGAGTGAAGAAAGAGGAGAGAGAAAAGATAAGAGAGAGGAGAGAGCGAGTAGAGAGGAGAATAAATTTACATTGTTTTTTAATTTTTATTCCAAGCCATGGGCGGATGTCTCTATCTCCTTTCTAGTCTTAGCTAGATAAAAAGAGAAGAGAGTGAGAGAGAGAAGAGAAAGAAGGGTGAAAGAAGAGAGAAAAGAGCAAGGAGAGGGAGGTGAGAGACATACAAAATATGACAGGCACTTAGAGCATGAAAAGAGCAGAATAAATTTGCATTGCTTTTTATTTCATATTCCGAACCATGGGCGGATATCTTTACCTCCTCTCTAGTGTTAGCTCTTATCTAGACAGAAAAAGAAGAGAGTGGAGAGATAGAAGAGAAATGAAAGAAAGGAGAGAGACATACAAAATCTGCCAGGCCCTTTGAGCAAGACGAGAGCAGAATAAATTTGCATTGCTTTTTAGTTCATATTCCAAACCATGGGCGGATATCCCTACCTCCTCTCTAGTCTTAGCTCTTAGCTAGACAGAAAGAGAAGAGAGTGGAGAGATAGAAGAGAAATGAGAGAAAGGAGAGAGACATACAAAATCTGCCGGGCCCTTTGAGCAAGACGAGAGCAGAATAAATTTGCATTGCTTTTTAGTTCATATTCCAAACCATGGGCGGATATCTCTACCTCCTTCCTCCTCTTTAGTCTTAGCTCTTATCTAGACAGAAAGAGAAGAGAGTAGAGAGATAGAAGAGAAATGAGAGAAAGGAGAGAGACATACAAAATCTGCCAGGCCCTTTGAGCAAGACGAGAGCAGAATAAATTTGCATTGCTTTTTAGTTCATATTCCAAACCATGGGCGGATATCTCTACCTCCTCTCTAGTCTGTCAGGTTATTGAGATGAGGCACCGCAATGTGGCGTATGAGAAAACGTATTACCTTTCCCAAACATTCCTTATTCAAAGAAAGTCTTTCTTTCTCTAGGTTTAATCACAAGAACGCTCTTCCAGTGGTATGGTTGATTTTCCCAAGAACTTATTTTGGCTGTAGCACTATGGCATCATTTGTCCAATTGGCTTCACACAATGCGTCTGGGCGTAGTGGCTTTGATCACCACCCTAGTCAGTTCTTACGTAGCCTCGACTAATCTCCTGTGACCAGGCGCTTTAGACGCCACAAGACGTCAAAACATCACCTGACGAGCCTTGAAGATATCATATATAGTAACTGAGTTCTTTCACAGCCACATGATTGCCCCAAAGTTTTTTGATCGTAGTACCTCGTATGATGGAATATACCAATTCCGATGTTGATACTGGCGAAGAGGGAACCGATTTCAGCCTGGCAATTATTGGGACACACCTCGGTGTTGAGTGCAAGAGCAACATAACGCACTACAGACCTTTACAATCCCTTGGTTTGTAGTTATAATCCAGCTAAAAATTTAAAACAGAACTCGCAGTAATCATCTTATGAAGATATGGTGTATTGATAGCTGGGCAAAGAATTTGTGAGCCTCTATGGCAGGTACGTGGGCGCTATTCGCAGTGGCTCAGTGGAAATGCGCATGGCTACTGAGCAGGAGGTTCGTAGTTCAAATCCCAGTAACACCAAAAGTATTTTTCACGGTGTCCCACCTCTCGCGAATGTCTGACAAACGTTCCGAGAGTAATAATAACTTGTCACGGAAGGCTTCTCAATTCGCCATTCGGATCCGGCATCGTCTACACCTTTTTTAAACTAACTGCGAATTATACTGTCGTCTTGGAAAAAAAGTTATTTCTTAGACTTGTAATGAACAGCAGAAGGAGTTAATTATCCTTTTAATAAGAAACGCCGGCAAGTGTGTTGCACTTTAACTGATAGGTCTATTGAGGTATATGGAATTCGGAGTGCGGATTGGTATTTATCTAACTTTCTGCAAGGCTGGTGTTCTCAATACAATATTCCTCACAACTATAGTTGTATGGTTTGTGATGGAGTTCATTTCGATGAATTAATTTAAGCTTAATTCATTATGTACTGGTCAAAAATGTAGCCAGACCGGTTTGTCCGGTTTGCACGTTTTTTGTGTATGTACATGCACATGTAGTATATTTTTAGAAGATGACTCATTACATATTAGTATGGTTGGTTGTAAGTAATAGAGCAATGGAATAGAGTCTCCGGAATCGTACTTCCTTGCATACACATACGGGGCCAACAATTCTGAGTAAGATTTTTCTCTCGAACCCGGCTAAGAGGTCAGAATGCTTTTTCTAAGTAAGTACTGATATGACCAGTGTCTTATATGTATACCAGCAGCTTGGATTTTCTGGTTAAGTTTCTGGATTTGAAGAGTCTTGGCAGACTATGGAAGGCTGTGCTGGCATTAAGCAGCCGTGCGCGTTTTTCTGGTTCCATGCTGTTATCGGCTGCTACAGTTGACACGAGATAGTTAAAGGATTGCACAACTTCAAATTCGCGCTCCACTCTTTTACAAATTGAGGGACCAATGTTTGGATCTTCTACTCGCATACGTGGCCACCATGTACTTTGTTTTGCTCTCATTTATGTGCAGCGCCAGATTATGTGCCGCCCGCTCGATCTGGATGAAAGCTACATGTTCAGCTCTTTTTTTATCAGCTTATGCTTATGATGCAGGAATTGGAATAGAATTGGAAAAAGTGCAGAGGCTTGCCTTTGTGTTAATTACAGGGGCCATAAGAACCTGCCGCACAGCGGGCATAGAGGCAATCCTTGGACTACTCCACTACTTATAGTGGTCGAGAGCAAATTCAATGAAACCAAGCTATGTTTGAGTAAGGTAGGCTACTTCACGGAAGGCAAGGCAAGAGGAATAGTAGAACCACTTTCCAAGCAGATAACTTTATCGAGCATGCCGTGTGATAACATGGTGTGCAAAATTGAAATTAAGAAGAAATTTGAAGTCAAACTGAGCAACAGGAAGGAAACTGAGTTCCAAATACATCCGGGAGCCATAAAGTGGATCAAAGAAAGCAAAAGCCACAGGTGCAGGAGTCCATTGGCAACGAACCAAGTACTCTGAAGCAATGGGGAAGTACCCGAGCATAGTCCAGGCATAAATGCCATCGAAAGATGTGCTGGAAAGAAACTACATGTGACAGGAAATAGGCGTCATGATAGACAGCCAAGCTGCTCTAAGGACCCTGGATGAATTCCACAACAATTCAAAACTGGGGTGGGAGGAGGAGTTAAATTTGCTTTTTCATTTAATATCATGTAGAATAAAAAAACGTAAAGTGAATAACTTTATAAACACTGTCTTCTTCGAAACATTTTATTATTTTGTCAATGGATGACGTCACGAAGGGAGAATACAAATTTCTATCATATCTTGTATTAGTTTTATCATACGCAGAGTATATACGGTGTGCTTTCAAACTTACTTTCCAGCCATTAACGGCTGTCTTTCTGGCAAAAGACACAAAGGATTGCTAAAAGTTTTGTTCGCATTCGCAAAAAAATAATCCAAAATGTGACACAACACTTTTTTATCATATCGCCTGACACTTGCAAATTCATTTCCATTCAAACTCAATGACCGGAGCAATTGATCACTCACCAAGTACACAGATACCAGTGGCTTCAATGTATAGCACTCATTACATGGAGAGTTGCATTTTATTGCACTAGGAGCGCACTGAGCCCACAACTGTGACTCTTATCAACAATTTACTGTAAATTGTTGACCGTTTAGCTAATCACAAGTGATTAGTGATAGGAGCACGCCTTTTCGCTCTTTATGACAGCCAGTGGAGATAGCTGGATAGCAAAACCCAGATACTTAGAAGCAACATTCACACACATACACTCGAGTTAAATCGGGTGAGTTATGGCGTATGATTTGGCGCTGGACTTAAATTAACTTGACAAAAGTCGAGTCGAATGCCAACAGCCAGAGCTAAGGTATATTGCGGTATATAGCTTATTACATGTGCGCCAGCGCAACACAAATGCGACGACATGCGATACGCGCGGCAAATCGCAAAAGTTCAAAAAGTTACGTCCGTAGCGTTTTGTTGAGGCCCATGCAGTGCGACAAAGATGTTGATACACTCCGAGTCGGTTTGGTTGCCGGTATTTCCCTGAGGCTGAGGCTGAGGCTGAGACTCCGTTACAGCTGCAGTGCAGTTTAGATGCCAGAAGCATCGCCACCACCAGCTAATTGACTGGTTTCCATTTTTGAGGTTGTCTAGTGGTTTTACGATGACAGCTAAATAGGTTTAATCTTTGTGAAATTTATATTTATTATTCGAGGAGCGTACGAGAGCTGGAACCGGGGGCAAATCTGGTGTGCGCGCACCAAGCTTTGAGCCAACTCCAACTCTGATTAACTGTAGTGCCAGTGCTGGTATAAATAATTGGATATTACGCTGAACGATCAATCAAACGAACATAAGCAACAATAATAAAATAAAAAATAAAAAACGGTAAACGACTTTATGTATATATTGTCGAAATGTTATTGTTGCTGCAGTTGTTGTTGTTACTTTTAAACATCATTAATATTTGGTTTGTAAACATCCATTAATCACTATGTGGGAATGACTTTCCTTAAAGAAAGGAAATTCCTTGAAAATATTTTAAAAAACATTCATTAGCTATTCCACTTCTTAATTACGCATCACTTACAGTAAACGGACACACATCCTCGCAAGGGAATCGAAATTATTACTTCGTCGAACTAAATCACCCCTTTCTGTTGTGAAGGTAGGTACCTACTACCCCGTCCATTCATGCAAGGATTTAGAAAACCATTCAATTGGCAGTTCATAAAAGCATCTGATAGATTGACGGATGATCAGAACGTATACCTATACCGATGATCGCGATCGAACAAAGAATTTCGAAAGCAGAAATTGTCCAAAATGTCAAATAATTAATTATTTTATCCGACCGACGATCACAATGCATGCCAAAGTCAAAAGTCCTGATGTCCATGCGCCCACCGCAGTCGATTCATTTTGGCTACCGATCGTATTGGCGAAACAACCAAACCAAAAAATTCACAATGAACCGCACACTCAATCGTTGGCCGAAAATCTCTTGCTAGCTACCTGGGCGTACACAACACTCACACACTCAATGCCATTTATCTGCATCCGAATTGGAATCGGATTACCCATGGGTGTGATCCGTTTGATTGTCAAAACATTTCACAATTCCTTTTGTTTTTTTGAGTTGTTTGTGGTGCCTATCATGAAGAGGACAAGGCAGAGGAGATGGAGGAGCGAGCAAAGATCCCATACAGATTTTGTTCATCACCGCTCTGGCACACAAAGATCGTAAGTGATCCGCCGATGCCAGGCGCACTGATGAGCAACTTGGTAGGTCGAAAAATATGTCAATATCAGTGTGCAGGAAAACTGATCCTCGGGCAAGATCGGCACCTGACCATCAGGTGTAATTTCTTGGTGACATATGCGATGCGAATCCTGTATGGCAAACTGGCGAGGGAATTAAGTTATCAATATGGTGTCATCGGCAATGGACGGGAGATCATCAGGATATCAAGTAGTGTGGTCGCGTAGCAGAGTATCGGATGCGAGCATTTTCAGTGCACCCATGATTATAACGATCATGAAAACAAAATTGCTGATCGCACCTACAACGATCAGCAAAAACCTAATTCTGGGATCTTCATTACACTGATCCACTTAAGTTGACAAGATCAAGTGTCTTTGGCCTCTTTTTGAGGCCTGATGGTCCATTCTCTTGCTCACTAAACTGAAGATGAGTACCGGTATCACGTACATGGATTCGTCGATCCTGCACAGATCCTCGGGCACACGTTTTTTGACTTTTAAATTAAATGCCATAATCGTTCAAAATCTTAAGTCACTGCTCTTATTATGTGGGGGAATGCGAATGATCGTTGTTATCAATAATGAGGTCTTTGCCGACGGCGTCTAATTTACAAGACAATCAACAGCAAAACCACAACAGCGTTACACATAATCCCGTATGTCCTTTCCACATCGAAATTATTCCGATGACATTTTGTTGGCCGAATTGTGGTTTGATGTGTGGTGGGTCGCTTGCTAAGTGCTGCTCTTTCTCATTCCCTCGCAATATGACTGTATGTCTTTGACATGCGGTAATGCATCACTCGTTTTCTTCTCTGCTCATGACATACTATTTAGTATGGATGTGTGTGTGTGTGTGTGTGCTGTGAGCCCCCCAAAATAAAAACTGAACGAGTCTGTGCGATGTGTGTGAGCTGCGCCTTGCCGGGGATTAATTGGACCACCTGGAAGAAGGGTCTTTCAAGCGCTCTGATTGCTTGGCCATAGTGATTTTTGTCGACGCTGCGTCATCGTTGATCATTGCATTTCTTAGTATGTGTTTGATGTTGTTCTTGGTGTAATTGTTGCTATGGTTGTTCTTGTCGTTTGGTAGTGACGTCCTTTTATTGTTTGTTTGTTTGTTCTCGTGCTGACTGATCGTTTGCTGCAATTTGTACTCGTGATAGCGACCGATCGAAAATTATATAATTGGGTGTCTTCTAGAAAATGGAAACAGATTAGGGAGCTCTTTCTCCGATGTGGTGCAAGGAATATATGAACATTTGTTATTTGAAACATTTGGTTGAATAAAAAGTTAGATATGTACTTTTGACATACACAGATATTCCTTCGCAGACATAGCATATTGTATTAACTGTAGTGTGACTAAAGATCATAAAAAAATTTAACAGACTGGTGTATATATAGAGATTGAAAAACTTTTGAAAAAATCCTTTAAAACTTTATCTTGATATGACAAAAACTGCATAAGAGCAGTACCATATTACTGTAATGCTATACTAGTGTAGTGCCCATCCATTAATAAGTAGTGTCACAAAATTGGAACAAATCCTCAAACACAAAATTCTGAAACAAAAATCCCCAAACCAAAACCTCTAAATCAAAATCCCCAAACACAAAATCCTCATACACAAAATCCCCATGAAAAAAAAAAACCGAAATCAAATCCCCAATTAAAAATTCCCACATCAAAACATCCAAACACAAAATGCCTGAACAAACACGAAATCCCAAAATCGAAATTCTCAAGCCAAAATCTCAAAATCAAGAACTCCAAACCCAAAATCACCAAACACAAAACCCCAAAACAAAAAACACAAAATCATCAAACATAAATTTCTAAATTAAATTAAAATACCCAAACACAAAAAAACCGCAAATCAAATCTCCAAATCAAAATCCCCAGAACAAAATTTTAAACACAAAATACCCAAACAAAAACTACGCAAATCAAATCTCCAAATCAAAATCCCCAGAACGAAATTATAAAACACCAAATGCCCAAACAAAAAACACGCAAATCAAATCTCTAAATCAAAATCCCCAGAACGAAATTAAAAAACACAAAATACCCAAACACAAAATCTGATAATCAAATCTCCAAATCAAAATCCCAATAAAATAATGATAAAACACAAAATACCCAAACAAAAAATACGCAAATGAAATCTCCAAATCAAAATCCCCAGAACGAAATTATAAAATCTGATAATCAAATCTCCAAATCAAAATCCCAAGAAAATAATGATAAAACACAAAATACCCAAACAAAAAATACGCAAATCAAATCTCCAAATCAAAATCCCTAGAACGAAATTAAAAAACACAAAATACCCAAACACAAAATACGCAAATCAAATTTCAAAATCAAAATCCCCAGAACAAAATCATAAAACATAAAATATCCAAACAAAAAACACGCAAATCAAATCTCCAAATCAAAATCCCTAGAACGAAATTAAAAAACACAAAATACCCAAACAAAAACTACGCAAATAAAATCTCCAAATCAAAATCCCCAGAACGAAATTATAAAACACAAAATACCCAAACAAAAAATACGCAAATCAAATCTCCAAATCAAAATCCCCAGAACGAAATTATAAAACACAAAATACCCAAACACAAAATCCCCGAATCAAAATCGTAAAATCAAAATCTCCTAACACAAAATCATCCTTATCATATTTGGCTCGTGGCCTCCCGCAAAAAATCCATCAACCGGTCACGATCTCATGCAGTTTGGCATTCTTAAACTCTGGGCGTTGACTCGGATATTTTTACTTGGCTTATTATATTGGTAATGGTCAACCTACATAGTCGTGTAAGTTTATTTGGGATGCCGAATTCTCTCATGGCTTTATAAAGTTCTAAGTTCTTCGTCTATAAATAGATGGTGTAGTGAGTTTTGCAACCCTAGACATTTTTCCATCACCTGCCTAAGGGTGTAAATCTGATCAGTTGTTGATTTATGGATGAAGCCATGCACTGGTATGCACCGATGATGGCGTTTGCGTATGGGGCCATCGTGTCTTGAAGGATAGACGAGATACGCGGTACTCAACAACGTTATACCACGATAATTTCTGTATGTTGTGATATCTCCTTTCTTATATGTATGGTGTACAGGATGCCTCTTCGCCAATCGTCTGACATCGCTTCTTCCTCCCATACTTGCACTATTAGTTCATGAATTTCATGGTGTATATCGGGACCTCCTGTTTTAATCAGCTCCGCTGGAATATCATCTGATCCCGGGGCCTTATTATTTTTTAGTCCTACTTGATGATGCAATCCGCGCTCCGAGCATCAAACCAACAAGATGGTGGTCCGAGTCGACGTTGGCACCTCGGTACGTTTGTACCATCTCTATGACTCGTTGTACATTGTCATGAGGGTTCTTGTGTAAGCTACGGGTGCCAATGTACTGCCTCCCTACATATTTTTGCATTCATATCCCCAAAGAATGATTTCTATAACATACTGAGGGCAGGCATGGAGTTCCCGTTCGACAGATTCTTCTTTTTCTTCTTCTTCTGGGGAAACCTCTGTAGATGCGTGAACGTTTATGAGGCTTATGTTTTAAAATCTGCCCTGCATGCGAAGGATGCATAGCCATAGCCGATAACGTTGGGTTTCATTCTTTCGCTTACTAGAAAGCCCACCACGAGCACATGATGTCTTGCATGACAGCTGTAATATATCTCATATTTCACCGCATCTCCTGAATTGCTGTTATGTTAGGATTATATTTGGACAGGGTATCGGCTAGCTGCTGCGAAGCAAAGCAGAGGGGTGACGTTGGGGAAGATTCCAATCTTGAAGCTCCAATTGGAGCTTAGTACAGGGATTGAGAAGAATTAGAATTAAGCTTGTGTGTAGGTTTATGGCTAAAATTACTAGTCAGCTTCTGGGATCAATCTTCTTATCCTCAAAAAAACAAAGTCATCCGTATTTCTTGGGAATTTTAAGGCTAAAAGAGCTGGAATTCTTGGAATTAGGTAGAGAGGTTTTGTTACAGTCTTCGATGATAATAGTGAACTTCCGATTAAAGAATTGTGTCATCCAGATGGTATCAGCTTGTCGAGAAGATCCGCTGAAGATGATATCATTGTTCTCTTCGGATTTGCATTTGTTCCCTTCAGAGAGTGCCCATGTTGTACCGCGACGCGTAGTTGTGTGTGAGGGTTGCGATGCAGGTTGTGAAGCAGGCGGTGGAATATATCGCGGAGCAGCTGGAGTAATATTATAGACCAAATTGGAGTGCGGCTGAAGATTGTCGTCAATATTGTTGGATGTTAAGTCAGTTTAAACAAAAGAAATAAACCGTCTCCCCATTCAACGAAACTGACAACTATCCCCCCATCAGTGGTAAAGTGGTTATTCAATTATAACACCTATAGGAAAAGGATTTACATGGTACTTCGAGCCGGATCTTTGAAATGAAATTTCCTGAAGTTTAACAATCTCTATTACGCTGACGACATCTGTATGATTGCCGCAACTTTAATTGACATGGAATTGAGGCTGGAGTCACTGATCTGTGATGCACAGAAAGTCAGACTAAGGGTTAATATAGTAAAACAAAAGTCCTGACTCCACAGACAATAATAATTTTAAATAATTATATTACCATCACCATTGAGGAAGTTGAGTAGTTCTGCTACCTAGTAAGTGTGTTATATAAAGACGGCGGCACTGAAGCCAATATAGCATCACAAATCCACAAAGCCAGACATGGGTTCTTCAGACTAAACAAAATATGGCATCCGCGAATACTATCAAGACGCACCAAACTTAACGACATCAATTTAAAAGTAAAATCTCCCCTCCTCTATGGATGCGAAACTTGGAGAGTAACACAATCATCATCAAAGAGACTCTAACTGTTCATCAATGAATGACTAAGAAGATTATGCGTAATCTTTTGGCCGAACTCCAACGTTTATCTACAGGAACTATCATCTCAAAGTCCAGCAAAGATTCCAATACCGCGGAAAAAATGGCAATGAATTGGAAATAAGTTGCGAAAACCAGCAAATGATGTTGCCAAAATGGCATTTTAATGGAACCCAAAAGGATCCCGACGAAATGGGCGCCCTAGAAAGACATATGGATGGGATCAGTAGAAGCTGAATATCATCAGTAAGAGGAGTGTGGTTGCAAATCAATCGAATTAGGCAGGATCGACGACAATGGAACGATCTTATTTCTGCTCTAAATAAATATATAAATTATATAAAATATTATTTCTCCAAACCCAAAAACAAAGAAAAAGACAACACTCTTTCCCTGATAGCTCCTAGTTTATTGGTAGACATCATGTGCTAAATTCCAATTTGCAATTGTGTTGGAGTTCGCGCTCAACATGGAACACATCAGGAACAATACCTAATACAAAATACAATACGATTACCATCACCATCATCATCAGCGTGAAATCCCGCTGTCCACATCAAAGCATTACCAGCGTCAAAACGCCGGACATTCCGCCGTCGAAGAGCAACGCAAACGAACAAATAAGAAGAATATGTCCGTCACAACCCACCACCACCGTCCGCTTCGTAACAACAACGGCTATTAATGTGACCGACATCCAGTCGGCCAAGTCCAAAAAGTGTTCTTGCAATTAATTTGCATAATTGCGTCTAATTGCTGTTTGCAGAGTGAAGTGCTCATCCCATCGGCAGCAGCAGCTGGGAAGGAGGCGGCTTGTTTAGAAGTATGATCATCAGCTCTATGGGTGGGCAAGCGGGCGTGCGGTCGGTCGGTCTTATACAGATATTGCAGAGAGGCCATGCGATAAATGAATGTGTGGCGGCGCTGATCGCTTGTCTGTTTGCATTTTGTCGGCATTAACGATCCGCACAGGGCAACAACAACAACGGTCTTTAGCGGCGTGAGCGTGCGACACCCAGAGAACTGAAGATGATGCTGGCTAGATGGCATCCAGCATTCCAGTTTTGTATACTCGTAATATGCGTCTATTGTTGCGGAGATGGACGGCTTTGCGGCATCGCACCACAAATTGTCCATAATTTGCACTCGCAGTAGCGGGCAGAGAGGGCGGTACAGCCGCGCAAACGGCGCGCATTTCACATTTCCCATTTTCCGCATTTAATTTAAGTCGACGATTAATTTCTATTAAACGCACTCCAGCTTCAGTATCCCTATCCAGAGAGGCCAGAGACTGCTGCACTGCGTGAATTATGCCCCAAAGATGAGCGACCATTTAACAGAACAGAACAGAACAGAGAAGAGCAGAGCAGTGTGTGTGTGAGTGAATGAGTGAGTAAGTGGTGAGCTTCAATAGAATCTGGATGTGCTGCGGTCCGTTTAATTCCTATTTTCGCTATACGCGCAGTGCTTTACGGATGATGACAAGTTTTCCTGGAAAATCTACCCTGACTGAGTTACTGCGCTGTGCGTTCCTTCCTTTCATTTGACTGCTAACTAAGTGGTTTGTGGCTTTTCACTGTGGGTCTTCTTCATTCCAACTTTGTTGGTATATGGGTGCTGCTCCTGCTGCTGCTTCTGATGATAATGATGATGATGCTCTGAGCATTTTTAGATTTCCGCATCTTTTGGTACACGCTAGAGGTACCTTGACAAATTTCAGTAAATTTATGAGCCTGTTTCTCTGGTGATTTGTTGCTTTGCTGATCATTTTAGGAACATTTAATGGACTTTCTGAAGGTACAATTCATTATGCAAAAACCAAGCAACCAACCCCTCATATTAATTATTTTATTATTGCGCTTGACAATTTGCGAAAAAGCACGTTTCGTCGCATTGGTGGTGCCAATCTAGTTACGAGGTACATTCGAGAAGTTAGGAACATTTAGTTCAAAAAGTTTAGGTTCGTTAATTTTCTTGTACTGTTCATTAGAAGTTCTAAATTTCCTATAGGAAGAAGGTACTTAACTAATTAGTATTCCAAAGCAGGGATGTTAAAAGAACCTCTCGCATTTAAGAATATGGGAGGTTATGATTATGATTATTATGATCGTCACTCACTGAGAAGCTATACGAGCACAAAAGGCGACATATCAATATCAAGCAAAATGAGCGAAGGAAGACACTAAGAGATGTTACTCTAGGTATAATGTTTGGAAGTTTTACGAAAAAGGTAATATGACTATGACACACAAACAGAAACCTGTCGAGAGTAGGAAGGAAACCCCATCAGAGCTGCGAAACATGGAAAGAACGCCTTTGCACTTTAAAATTGAGATTAAAATCAACATTCAGTTGTCCGGCAGAACGGTTCATACAACCTGGATGATGACAGCCAATGTTTACATCTGATTCGCCAGGATTGCACTAACCAAACTGAAAAATGCAAACTGATTGGCACTTAGCAGTGGGACTTTAAGCCTGAAAAGCCGTCAATCGACCCAACTATCAGACTGCGGTTGATCCTGTGAAGACCCAATAAGTGCAAATCGGATCCCCATTTTTATCAATTCCAAAGCTGTATTAGACAGCAACGCCATGTCTTATTTCGGCATCACAACAAAACTAGTTCGTTAAGGTCGGGAACAATCTGACCGAGTCCTTCGGTGTCAAGAAAGAATTTAGGCAAGAGACCTGCTGTCATGTGATTTCTTTAACATCGTATTAAGCTTCGAAGGCGCTCTGTTGTTAAACTTTGTTTATTGTCTCTTCCTAATTAATCTTTGTCTTGAACTCATACTCATTTTCCTTTTCCTTTTCCTTTTCCTTTTCCTTTTCCTTTTCCTTTTCCTTTTCCTTTTCCTTTTCCTTTTCCTTTTCCTTTTCCTTTTCCTTTTCCTTTTCCTTTTCCTTTTCCTTTTCCTTTTCCTTTTCCTTTTCCTTTTCCTTTTCCTTTTCCTTTTCCTTTTCCTTTTCCTTTTCCTTTTCCTTTTCCTTTTCCTTTTCCTTTTCCTTTTCCTTTTCCTTTTCCTTTTCCATTTCCATTTCCATTTCCATTTTCATTTTCATTTCCATTCTAATTTTCATGTCCATTTTCATTTCCATTTCCATTTCCATTTTCATTTCCATTTTCATTTTCATTTTCATTTTCATTTTCATTTTCATTTTCATTTTCATTTCCATTTTCATTTTCATTTCCATTTTCATTTTCATTTTCATTTCCATTTCCATTTTCATTTTCATTTTCATTTCCATTTCCATTTCCATTTCCATTTTCATTTTCATTTCCATTTCCATTTTCATTTCCATTTTCACTTCCATTTTCATTTTCATTTTCATTTCCATTTCCATTTTCATTTCCATTTCCATTTTCATTTCCATTTCCATTTCCATTTCCATTTCCATTTCCATTTTCATTTTCATTTTCATTTCCATTTTCATTTTCATTTTCATTTCCGTTATCATTTTTATTCTCATTCTCATTTCTCATTCTTATTCTCATTCTCATTCTCATTCTCATTCTCATTCCTATTCTCATTCTCATTCTCATTCTCATTTTCATTCTCATTTTCATTTCCATTTTCATTTCCATTTTCATTTCCGTTATCATTCATTTCTCATTTCTCATTCTCATTTCTCATTCTCGTTCTCATTCTCATTCTCATTTTCATTTTCATTTTCATTTTCATTTTCATTTTCATTTTCATTTTCTTTTCCATTTCCATTTTCATTTCCATTTCCATTTCCATTTCTATTTCAATTTTCAGTTTCATTTTCATTCTCATTCTCATTCTCATTCTCATTCTCATTCTCGTTCTCATTCCATTCTCATTTCTCATTTATTTATTCATTTTTTACTATAGCTCTCTTTTTTCCCTCTATCATAAAATTTTAATTTCATAGAAATTAACAGACAACAACAAGTAAAAGGACAAGTCAAAGACCTTACAGATGTTGATGTTACTGTTGCCATACCATCCGTCGACTCTATAAAGAGTGGCAACCATGAATATTCATACGTTTGCGTTCGACATACGTTCGAAATTAGTCATTGTCGGTGTCAGCTCACGGTGCGGAACACTCACTGCGGAACGCACGTAAATTATTGAAATATTCTTTTCTTCCCGCTTAAGACAAAACATAGAGAACACCATATCACATGTGGTGGAGTGACGAAGAAAAGACTCGGAATTCCAAATTCGTTACAATTCCAGATCACAGCGACTGTTCGAACCTTGACCACTATATGGTAAACGTTTACTTACACTCAACTAAGAAAGTAATAACAGCGCAACAACAACAAACATTGCGGATCTTTCCGATCGGTCCAGCTATACAGCCCGCAACTTGGGTGGTCCATGGTTATGGGTTATGGACGATTTTATTGCGCGCGTACATCGTCCATCGATCGAGTATGTTGGTCTCTAAGTGTAGCTGTTCGAGAGCAATCGATCGCAGCAGCTAATGGCCGATCTTGGACAAACGCTGATGCTCATTTGAATAAAAAATCGGCGACGACCGTCGGCGTGCGACTGCGTCTGACCTCATCGCGTATCTCACTCATATGGATAATCGTATTTGATGGTCACGAGATTGATTTAATGTAATCGCTATATTTCTTCAGCTGTGGGGCAACGCTCCGACGATAGTCATGTGGGACTTTGCGCATTTGCAGAGCTTCACTTGTTGAACGGCGGTGAAACGCCACTTGTTGCCACCTTCCTCCGCACACCCCCACAATCCTTAATCGGCTTCTATTTCGGGTTCGATTTAATTTATTCATCAAGCGACAAAATTGGACAGTTCCAGATCGATTTCGCCATCAGTAGTAGGCGGCGGTGCCGTCTCGGTCGTTCATTTCTAATGATAATGGACAGCCGAAGCCGAAGAATTGCTCTGACGTGCAAGCCGCTAGCATAAGAGCTCTAAATCGAGTCAAACGCACGTGTTGGAACGCCTAATTAACATCTTATTGGTAAGTTGACGTTGACAAGCGCTGCACGCTCCTCCGCGAGGTTTCATTTCAATCGGTTGCTGTATACCTACACACGTAATTGAAAACATAGCCTTTTAGTCATTAGGGTCTGAAAGCGTTAGCTATTAGCATGCCCTTAAATTAACTCCGGCATTAACTCAAATGTAAATAATGGCGCCTAAACGGCAGGGTAGCTGCCATTGTATATACAAACGCAAATATTTTCCAAGCTTAGCGCCAGGTCTGTTTGTGTGTATTTTCGGCGGGTGCGAGTACAACCCTTTTCCCTCGCACCATCAATCCAGTAAACATCTCTTTCGGTTTCTCGCTTAATCACCGCGCGTATTTATTTAGGATATCAGATTCCGATTTTCCGATTGATCAATTCGCAGGAAATGAGAACGCGCACCCCTACCTCTATACCAACACGAGCCACTTGAGTCGATGCCGTCAACAGTTGAGTTTCTGTGAAAGATCGTCTGTTGTGTTGTTGACCAAACAATGTGTGCTGTGATGTAACGTCATCTGCATGGCGCTAAAACACTCGGCTGGAGAAAAAAAAGTGACGAATGACAAAGGTACAATAAACACTCCAGAATCCTGGTACTTTACAGAAGATGATGTGAGTTCTTAAGATCTTAGCATATTTCTGTGGAAAGCAATCGTTCCTTCTTGTGTAGTTACATAAGGAGCCAACGTTTGTTTACACAGCGTGCTCGAGTGCATTTTGGTCCGATGTGTGTGTGTGTGAGATAGCGTGATGAAAGAATTGTTTTTGTCGAAGTCAGATGCTTGGGAGTTGATTTGTTAATTTGATTATGAAAAAAAATTAAAGTTTTTAAGGTCAGAACGTATACGATTGAAAAGTCAATGAATGACCTTTTAAATAAAAGATATTTTTTTCGGAAAATGTCAGAGATCATGCGAGCTTTATAACTCTGAAGTATATGACACCAACATGATCGGAGTTGTGCCCAGGTTGTCCGATTTTCACTAAGCAGGGACTTTTCGCTGTTATTTATGGTAGGAAGATGTGTACCAAGGACCCTATTAACCATACTTAAGGATACCGCTGCAGAGACTGCTTCATAGTGTATTGCTATTAGAGGCTTAACAGAAAGTGGTTGGATTCCAGGTGGTCGGTATGACGGGCTTTATGCAGTCCCTGTATATCCGGATGTCTTGACGTATGCTTGGTAAGCTTGGTAAGTGGGGTTCTGACAGGCTAGCAAGAACGGTTTTGAGAACAGTTCATTGTGTTGCCTGGCGGAGAGCATAGATGTTTCGTCATGAAGATGATAGTGGTTGTTTATGGAGTGGCACCCAGTTGCAATGCGAACGGCTGTATTTTGTCTGGACTGGATATTGGTCCATTGTGAACTCCGCCTTACTTCCGACGTGTAAGAGAGGGAATGGTCTCAGAGTTGATGACAAAAAAACGTGTGCTCACTCACTAGAGATGATTAGACGTATTTTGGCAGATGACCAGGCGACCACCTCTCCTAGCACGTAAGCAGCATGCCGGTCCCAAGCCCGGGTAAAGGGGTCTGGGGTAACGGGGCAACCCTATCCTCAGTAAATAGTGTAGAGGAGTAAACCTCGGCAGACTAAAAAAATCCTAAATCCATTGGTGAGACACGTGCGCCGAGGGATGAATGGCCATGAGTTGTTGGTCGCTAGCACGGGACTTCGGATACCTGACAACCTCCGACTTAAACCGGTCTTCTCATGGTATATCGGGCTCTACCATGGGTGACATACTTTTCCGGATACTCGTGGGAATTTTTGATTATCCAAAAACAATTTATGAGACCGTTGCATCTCCAATCGCATCAACCTCGGAACCTGCATTAGAGCGGCCTGTTGTAGTGTCAGAGGCTTCTATGCCCCTGACAGTCATCCCAGTGGTGACACCAACTTCGAGATGTGCTTCTGTGCCATCCGAAACCACGTCAGGAACCGATTCCCTTCCGACGGTCAATCAAGTGTTGAATTCAAACACGGATCCTGCTCATAGGCAGACCGTTGTTTTGTCGGTGGGGGAAGAGCTCCCGACTGTCAACCCCGTGTTGACTACAACTTCTAGGTCTGCTCATGAGCAGCCAAGAAAAATTCAGAGTGCGGATGACTGTGCTTTAAGAGCCACATCCGTATCTCGCAAAAGTGTTGGCAACAAGGGTGTGGATTCGAATACATCCGAGTCTGACACATCCGAAGTTGTCGACACCATCAGCGTCATCTCGAAGAAATCCGGCTGTTCCTCGGTTGGGATCGCATTAGGGGGAATGCAGATCCAACAACAGGCTTACGTCAAGCTAACATCAAGGGAAAAAAGGCGTTTTAAGAATGCTTTACGCATAAGTAAAGATAGAGACAGTGCTCTTGTTTTTGCCAAAGCAGCGCCTCCCAGTAAATGCGTTGTTAAACGCGTCAGGTCGGAAGACCAGACACCACCCACATCAGCCGCTAAAAAGGTCAGAGCAGGACCCTCACCCGACATTCCCACTTTCAGTCAAGTGGCCAGTGCTGTCAGGCTGGGGGTTGTCCCGATCGACCTCTTGAAGAAACTACTGACAAAAGAGCAAATGACTCAACTTCAAGAAGTGGACCTTTCGCGACAGCATTAGAAACTATCGTAGGTCTTTCGCCCCTTCAAATCTTCATTAGGAAGACGGCCGCTAGATGCGCTATAAAGCTGCAACTAGAATATAAGTATAAACCAGGCGACCTTGTGGGACACCTGAGAATTCTCAACTCAATTCCCGAAAGAGACATGTTCTGCACAATATCGGACGTAATGGTCGGGGAGTACTGTTTCGGAAGGTTATTTGAGGTAGAGATCTCAGACCGCGCAAGCTGGTCTAATGGTGCTTCTACACTAGACGCTAATGGTCTGGTTTGGTTCACGGATGGATCAAAGATGGAATCTGGAGTTGGTGCTGGTGTCTACGGACCTAATACAAAGGTCTCGATACCAATGTGAGTTAGTACCACGGTCTTCCAAGCTGAACTCCATGCCATAGAGATCTGAGAATATATATCTATTCAGATAGCCAGGCAGCGCTCAAAGCTCTGTCGTCCAAGTCGATGGACTCATTAACTGTTAAAAGCTGCTACGATGCATTGCAATCTCTGGCCAGACACAACAGGGTTAAGCTCGGTTGGGTACCAGGTCATCGAGGTATCGCAGGCAACGAAACCGCAGATGAACTAGCTAGGGCTGGTTCGGAAACTGCATTCATAGGACCTGAACCATTTTGTAGCGTCAATTGGTGTGCCGCCACAAAGGTGATAAACTGTTGGGAGGTCAAACTTCACCTGGCTCATTGGGTAAATACCCCGGGGCTAAGGCAATCCAAACAACTGATCAGACATATAAAGAAATCCTGCATTTAGATAAAGGTAGCATTAGGAAGCTAGTGAGTTTTCTAACTGGCCACTGTGGCCTAAGATATCATCTTAGCAAAATGAGTGTGGGCTTTGTGACAGAATGTAGGTTCTGTGCGGAGGATGAGGAGTCATCCGAACATGTTCTCTGCGATTGCCCAGCACTTATATGGTTAAGGAAACGCATATTCCATAAGGAAATATGCTCAACAGCGGAGTTAAAAAATTCTGCTAATAAGGACATCCTATCTTTTATTAGAAAAGCTGTAGGTCTATAAGATAATTAATGCCCTATTGATACAATAGATCTTTTAGGTCGCGGTGTCAGTCACTTGGACCAGGGTTTAAAAAAAAAAAAAAAAAAATTGGTCCGTGTCACTTAAAAATGACGTCCAGATGGGGGTGGCGTAGTTAACAATTGAATGGCAAACAGCTTTATACGTCGTAAAGGACTTATTTGTCCTTACTCCATGCATTTCCGGCTAAGGCTGTTAGAACGACTGCTCACTTTACTGCAAATATTTCTTGCGTGCCTATAGAAGGTAAGGAGGTTGTCGAATACGACTGCTTATATTTGGGATGGTTTCATTATTGATGTGAATGTCAAGTAATAGCCTGAATTCTTTGGTAAAAAAGGTGAACAACGTAGCAGATGATTTTTGGGAGGCGAGGTGAAGTTTCCCTTTTTTTTTTAAAGAATTCAGATAGCACAGCCAGGTAGGAGTTTATCCTATTTGTAACTTCGTTTACATCTGCACCGGAGGCAGCAACAGCAAAGCTGCGTAAGTGATCCATTTAACGGCTGTGTGGTGAGTGGGGAGCATCGAGATATAGAGATTAACTAGAGAGAACTCCTCCTTTTGGGAATCCCATCTTAATTTTCCGATGCTTTTAACAGGAATTTATATAAACTGACAGGAACCTTTTAATAGAGTTGGGGAGAGTGGAACTCTATATGTCCTGTGAGAGGATTGAGTGGTCAACCGTGTCGATAGCCTTAAATAAATCGATTGCCACGACAGCAGCGGACTACGGTGGTTTAGAACGTCTGCAATATGAGTCGTCAACTTCGTTAAGGCAGTTGCAGTGCTGCGATGTTTTCCCAAGCCATGTTGGTGAATGGCAAGATTCAGATGCTGATAAAGCCTGGGAAGCAGGAGGGTCTCCAAAATGTTGGCTATAAGAGAAAGCAGCGAAATTGGTCTATAAGACGATCTTTCGTGGGTGATTTTTAAAACTGGGACTACCCAGGGCAGGGCAAGGATTAAATCTTGCCAGCGAATCGTGGTGGTTGCCTGCTTGCCGGTCTGTCGCACAGTCTCCACGGAGGCAATGCAGGTGTTAATGGCTGTTCCCCCTCTTGACTTGGATGTGATCTGTAGAAGATTATTCTTCAAGGTCAGGAGGGCTAAGCATTTCCTGCAGTTTGACTGGCTGGTGGGGGATGATGTGGCTAACAGGAGCCTTAGCCAGTGAAAGGGTATTTCTGGAAGAAATCATGTTGTCTAAATGGCAAGCCAGATGGAATGAATGTGAGAATGAACGGGTGACGTTCGACTACATCATGGACGTACAATATGCCAGGTTAAACACAGAGTTCAATTTTAGCCTCAAGCTGGGCTTTTTGCTCACTGGTCATGGTAGCCTTAATGCATTTTTGTATCAAAGGCACCTCAGTGAGTCTGAACGCTGTGTTTGTGGTTTCGTTAGGGAACACTGGCGATATGTTCTCTGCGGATGTTCGTTGTACTCGTACGTCAGAGATTTGAATGCGATGGAGATTCAGTGGCTAAACGGTGAATTTGAATTTCGAACAGCTTTAAGCTGCAGGGAATAAGTTGAATGTTTGAATGTTTGGTATGCAAGATTGGTGTTTGGGCGGCGGAGAGCTAGGCAGTTTGGTGTTGCGGGTGTCACAGACTAACTACCTAATTACGACCGAAAAGACAGAAGGACAACTTGGACGACTTAGGGACGGAAAACTGACTGACTATGGGCAATCAGTCCCGAGTTGTGAGGAACTTAACTGGAGTAACTTGAGTAGTGGATGCGTGGTTGATGGCTGCTGGTGGCTAGTCTACCTTCTGACCGCTAGCTGTCACGTGGTTGCACCAAATCCCACCGGAGATTTTTCTGGTACCACGGGTGTCGAGAGCCCACGGATGAATGTCCGTCTCCGGCAGATGATGCGGACCTTCGGGCAGTTTTCGTTGTGGTTGTGGTTATGCCCAAGCTGGAAGACAATAGTCCGCGTGGAGTTGTGTTTGAATCAGCGGGGTGACGTGACCAATAGAATGGCAGAGATTTAGATAGGTCCCGCTCCCATCAGTGAGAACGCCCTTACACCCAGTTATACTGATACATCTGTAATAGAATATATTGTGGGTGGGTGTTGATTGTAGTTTCAGTACCTAATTCGTGTCTGAAGAGGACCGTTAAGTCAATTTCTGTCCTTTCATGTTTCATAAGCATAAGGTTTCTTTTCTGCCTTCGATAGGCTTTTGTGCTGGCTGGTGACTTTGATATACGATCTTTTTTGGTACAACTTCCGAGCATTATCCTGGATTAGCATTTCGATCGCGAACTTTTCATTCTCTTTCTTTTTCAAAGCCAAATGAAATCCATCAGGTGCTTCACTCGTCTTTGGTACTCGTAGATCTCATGAGCAGCAGCAGAATGAAACCGCTTCCTTTTAAAGAACATCTCAAAATCAGTAGTTGCGGTTTTAAAAGAACTGGTTCGAAGTAAATAATTAGTAGGAGCTGAAGCTGAAGCCGCTATAAGTATTCAGTTTAAGAACTGGGTGCTCAGCAAAAACTAATTTGCGAGGAAAGTCTTGTTGGACCGTATATTAGAAACCGTACAGCCGCTACAATGAATACGATCTGCTTTATCTGCGGTGAACCTATAGCTCCAATAAGCGAAGGTAAGCCTCCTTCAGACTTCCTTTGCAGATTGCAATGAATAAATGGCCAATATGTCACCAGATTCGTGATGACCTTTTATTTTGTT
Source organism: Nephrocerus scutellatus (assembly GCA_947095585.1). Lineage (NCBI taxonomy): Eukaryota > Metazoa > Arthropoda > Insecta > Diptera > Pipunculidae > Nephrocerus > Nephrocerus scutellatus. The sequence continues at coordinate 110,747,437 of OX352762.1, read as the reverse complement.
ATAATTTTTTAATATTTCTCCCACAACAGGATACCAGAAGATGATTCATCTGATGCTATTCGAAACTGCGGGCGTCGATAAAATCAAGTCTTTTACACACTCTGTCAATTAGTCTAATCGCCTGCAAGCGGACTTATTTATTGATTTATTCATTGAATCACCGTGAAGTGTGTCCTGAATGGCAAGAGGTCCAGTCCACCCATGCCGATTATCCCAACGACAGTGTCCGGCGTTGGCCAGCCTCCACCAATCAGAGAATTTCCAAATTATGATATATGATGGCTGTCAACGCAAAAGTCATTAGTGTGAGTGTTGTGTAGTCTGATGATGGTATAGCCACCAGCACATCACCTCGTCCATAGGCAGGTGGGATAATCCGTTTCTTTTTGTGAATAAATTTTCCACTGATAGGACTTTTGCAGAATGATAAATGACAAATATCCGGTGGTGCTGGTACTGGTTCTGGTACAAACATTTTCAAGGACAACCAGCGAAGCTTTGAGACCAGCAAAGTTTCGGCGAGTGTCCTTCTCCATATAATGCGTACTCTGTTGATGATCAGTTCCAAACCGAACGAACGAACCAATATTGTTCGCTTGGCTCATTGGTTCATTCGTCATTCCCATCAGTCGCCAGCAGTTCCAAGCAGTCATGTCATATTTGCAAAGCGAGTGCTTCATTTATCATCGAATCGCATTTGGTTGGTTGCTTGGCTATTGAAGGTGCACCGTGCACGTTGCGGCGATGCGGACCGTGTGAATACGCGCGCGCGCATTATAAATTATCCTTCGCCAAGAAATAGATATCAACTGGGCGGGAATTTTTTTCTGAATTGAATTGAATCGACGAATTGAATTAAAAACTGATGTCGTATCGTCAGTCGCTGGAGGAGTCATTTGTAAGGATTATTGTTCTCATCTACTATTACTATTAACCCCGCCATGGCGGTTCTTGTGCCGCAGCATATCGGAAACGAATTAAATTCTCAGCTAACATGAGTGGATTTTTTATTAGTCATGACAATGAGATTATTATGTGAGTGTATCTGTGTAATTGGAGGATGAAAGGAGTTGGCCAATCTGTAGATCGTTCCAGACGCTCTCTAATGTTTCAGTCAGAGTCTAATTATTTCTTGAAATCATTGTTCATGGTTGGTATTGAAGACCGTCGGTTCTCCAGTTGTTCATTAATGCAAACAACAAATTGATTTCTTGTTGAGACTTTTTCATGCACACAAAGAAAAGCTATTGAAGGCTACCTTGTCGGGTAAAGCTTTAAGTTGGCACAGTTGGCAAAGTAATGTCTATTCGAAGGGATATAGACGCAATTAGGTACTCCCTCCCAACCATTATTCTCAATTTATTTCCTTCTCCCCCACTCCTGATCCATCTATGAATGCTTCTACTTCTTCCTCAATTCCTAACTCACTATTTATTGAACCGGCTGGGCCCTCAAATCCTCATTCTGATATTTCTACAGATAACCGACAAAATCCCTCTTTGCATCTAAACTGCGGTTAAGTCCACATTCATAAATGACATATTATAGATATCATTAATTATGCTGTGCTGATTAATTTGGAGATAACCTCTGATACGTTCTTTATTACTGAACCAGTGAGTACCTGTCGAAAATGACGCAATATTTTTTTTTTACCATTTTACCGTTTTCATCGGACCACCAAACAAATATATGGTGTGAATATTACCCAAATCCATCCATAAACACAAAATTTTCGTAAATATCTCAAATACAGCGCCACCTAACGGGCCCAAAAACAACTTCAACTTATCGGAGCACCAAACGATCACATTGTGTTAATATGGCTTCGATACATATAGTGGTTTAGGCGGGATGAGGCGACATAAAAGCGTTATATCCATACAGACAAACAAACAGACAACGGCAAGTATGTTATTAGGCGACGATTGTAACCGCAGCCCGTTATGCGAATAAATGTGCCCCTATTAATGTCAATTACCCTAGAAATCCATTGCTTTGCTCACAAATCCTGGGCCAGATGGTATTTCCTCATTAGTTCTGAATTGTGTAGGCTTTTCCATCTATCCTATTCTTATTTGCACTTCCCGAGAAGTTGGACAACAGCCTATGTCCAGCGTGTAAACAAAAGAGGCTAGCCGTCGTCTTCTTCTTCCGACCGACCTACAGTACTATCCTTCGTGACCAGCAGTACGGATTTCGTGCTTCGTGTTTCTACTAATTTGTAGGTATATCTCATTTCAGGAGACCCTGAAATACACCAAGCAATTCGTGAACTAATTTAGTGCAAGTATGGGCGGAAGAAGCGATGCCAAGAAACTGGCGAAGAGGCATCCTCTGCCCCATACATATAATAAAGGATATATCAAAACATGCAGCAATTATCGTGAAATAACGTTGTTGAGTACAGCGTATACGATTTTCTTCTCTATCCTTCAAGACAGGACAGCCGCATACGCTAAAGTCATCATTGGTCCATACCAGTGTGGCTTCATTCCAGGCAAATCAACAACTGATTAGATTTACACCCTTATCTAGAGTTTCAAACACCATCACTACACCATCATTTTATAGAACAGACCTTAAAGCAGCCTATGATAGCATAGCCAGGGTAGAACTTTATAAAGCCATGAGAGAATTCAGCATCCCAAATAAACGGACACGACTTTATATTGACCAAGACCAGTCTTATAAGCCAAGTAAAAATACCTGGATCACTATCAAGCCCATTCAACATCTATATCAGGCTCCGACGAGGCGATGGACTGGCCTCTTCAACCTGGCGTTGGAGAAAGTGATTCGAGACTCTGACGTAACGGCGAAAGGAATAATCCTCTATAAGTCCAATCAGATACTGGCTTACGCAGGCGACATCGACATCGTTGGTAGAAACCAAAGCGCTGTACAGGAAACTGTCATCCAGATCGCACGGGCGGCACAAAATCTGTGGCTGCTAATGAATGAGAGCAAACAAAGTACATGGTGGCTACGTTTGCTAGTAGAAGATCCAACATTGGTCCCTCAATTAAAATAGTGGATCGCGAATTTGCAGTAGTGTAATACTTTAACTGTAGCAGCCGATAACAACATGAAACCATAAATACACACACGGTTGCTCAAATCTTCAAATCCAGGAACTTAACCATAACATCCAAGCTGCTGCTGTATAAGACAATGGTCATACCAGTACTTACATATGGATCCGAAACTAGGTTGCTTAGCAAAAAGCATTCTAACCACTTGGCCGATTTCGTGAGAAAAATCTTACGGAGAATTGAGTATCGTGAGTAAATGCGATACCGGAGATACGATCTACGAGCGATGTCATATCGTAAAGAGAACTAAGCTCGGTAGCCTTAGGTGGACATGACACCTAGTTCGCATGAGCATGAGGATCCTCCTCGGAAAGTCCTTTGCGGTAGGATTTATGGAACACGAAAGCGAGGCCGGTCAAGCCTATGTTGGAAGGATGGCGTAGACCAGGACGCCCAGAATTTTGGGATGCCAAAGGACCGGTGGAGAGAGTTTTCGCGGGAGGCCAGGACAGGACACCAGTTGTAGAGCCAAATATGATGATCTCACCGAACAGTGGAACCGGTCTTTGCATCAATTTGGTGAAACCAAAGCTGTTGCTCTCGATATTTCCAAGGCATTTGATAGAGTTTGGCATCAAGCTCTTTTATCCCAAATGCGTGCTTATGGAGTCGATGAAAGACTGCTTTATTAGATTAGAAACTATCTTTTGAACCGCTCTTGGACTCAAGTCTAAAATACATCACATAAATGTTGGCGTTCCCCAGGGCTCTGTTTTGTCCCGGCACTCTTTCTCCTTTTTTAAAACTTTTTTTTTACCTTGACTTGACCCCTTTTTGTCTGTATTTTCGACTAACTTGAGGTCCTTTTTAACCAACTTCCACACGACCTAGAGAGCTGAAATTTTGGGAGAGTCTAAGTCCCAAATAGCATATTTCTCGTGTTACGTGTGTCGCGTTTCGAATGTGGCGCATGTGTGATGGTTTGAAATGCCGCCATTTTTTCGTTTTTTGTCTTTTTCTTTTTTAACCGCCTTGGGCGCCATGGGCCAGTGGATAAGTGCATGGACTTGTGAGCAGGAGGGTTCGTGGTTCGAATCCCAGTAACACCTCTCTGACAAACGTCCGAGAGTAATAACTTGTCACGGATAGCTTCTCAATTCGCCGTTCGGAGTCATCGGAGACAATTGTAGGTCCATTTGTGTGCAAAAATATACATGCACAACACAAATGGTCGCGAGAAGCTAGGTCTGTCGCGACGAACATTATTATTATTATTATTTCGCACGTCTTAGAGGGCTGAAATTTGGTGAGCAGCTCAATGTCAATTGTGATATCCTGCGTGTGACATGTGTCGCGAGTCGCGTGTGATGCGTGGAAAAAATAAAATACTTTTAAATAGGCCCGAACCCAAAAACAGATATGTTGGCGATTATTACCAAATAATAAAGAACTCTGCGACGTAAAAGTTTGTACCCGAAAAACAAAGTTTTTCTTATCATACGAATCCCTTGAGAAATGGCTTGGTTCCAAAATCAAATCCAATGCCATTATCCACGAATGGCACTTGCATCGAGGAAACTGAAAAACTCGTATTTCTCGGTATGTGCGCGTTAACGACAAGTTTCGTGTCAATGACCCATATTGACTGTCACCAAAAATGCTGCGAAATTTTTAGGTTTTCTAACCAGGTGCAAGAAATATTTCATTCCCTCTCATCTGGCAGCTATCTACAAGGCGTTTATTCGTCCTAAACTTGCGTATGATTGCCATATCTGGTCTGTTCCGCCTAAAACTACCCAAGTACCAGCGGTGATCAAGAGAACAAGCCAGACTCTCCTTGAACTTAGCCGCAATACTCGTGGCGCTCTAAATGTTCATCAGTTTACCTTAAAGCCCATCTTCGGACGCAACAGCTTTGCTTTCACCAAATTGATACAAAGACTGGCTCCACTGTTCGGTGAGATATACCATCAAATCCCCAATAGAAAGTTGCTCACAATACCCGTACGGCCGGTCACTAAGGATTCTGTGAATTTTAAGATATTTCATGCTCATCCGTGGTCAATATGTGATGAGACGATGATGATGAATCTGTAGATCGCTCCAGGCGCTCTCTACATATTTTTATCTATGTGAAGCTTTATTTATTTCTTAAAATCATTAACAACAAGATGTTCTTAGTTGGATGGCAGGTTCGATGTTGTCACTTTATGGAAACGAATCCCGATTGACAATTGATTTCACAAGACCACACGCAGATTATGCTCCCTTCAATTCCGCATTCCAAATAGATATCAAAAACGAATTAAATGATTCCAACAGGTGATTCGTAGACAAACGGATCTTTTACGACAGGCGTCGCGTCGCTTGTTTGTTCAACCTGTATATGCGATCAACAAAAATATGATTACTATTCTAGGATGCGTTCACTCATCCTGATGCGGTGGTATCGTATAATTTCAATTCAATTTCTTAGCAAGGACCGCAGGACAAAGGGAGTATGTAGGGACGTGTACCTGTGCATGCGATAGTCCATGCGTCATTGACAATCACAACAACTATAACAACAACAACAACAACAACAACGAACCTCACCGACGTGCCTGTCAACAAAAACAATAATTATTGTCATTGTCGTCAATTCGTCGTCGATCAATTGCGCTACCAAACAGTGGTCGAAATGAATCAATTAGTCTGTCTGCCCGTCGGCCGCTTCAACGCGATTCCAGCATTGACTTTCTATCGCATCGGCGTTGGCGTTTGCGTTGCCATTGTGTTTATGATGCCTACCTCCAGAGGAAGCAAGATCAAGAGGCCCACAATAACACAACCGTGGAAGTAATTTCCGATTTGAGTCTTTGTGTGTGGGCTCAATTGTTATGCGATTTCATTTTATTGATTTCCAAAGTGCCGCTCCGATCAACGATCATGGCACTGCAGAGAGAATATCAATGTCGATAGAGAAATTATATAAAAAATGTAGTAATAAAAAAATTTATTACAAAAGTTCCTCCGACACAATATCTAAGTGCGAACGGTACAACTTAAGGATTGAATTCTTATTTAGAAGCGAAGATATCCTTGAGAGGTTATTTAAATCTTCTTTTAATTCATCAAGTCCTTTTAGCTAATGGCTGGAAACTACTGGAAACCAGTTTTTCAAAACCAAAAACTACAATTAGTTTTTAAGACTTTAGTTTTTTAAAATTCTTAAATAATAACCTATAATAAATTAAATTAATCAAAAAGCCAACACATAAAAACTAAAAATGTTCCTGTAAATTCTCTTATTGGAGATACACAAAGTTTAAATAAAATCGGGTTAGTTTTGAAAAATAAAAATATATGGGAGCCCTTGGGCACTGTGGCCCGATCACTCCACTAGACCACTGAATAAAGAAGTAGCAGTCAAAAGCAAGAGAAATTTCGGAACGCAACGAATCTCTTTAAAAGGACAAACAACCGAACCGACGTTATCTTTTGCTCACAAGCAAAGGCTAAGGAAACGCCTTCAGAGGATCTTCAACAGGACTCTAAACACAGTTAATGACGAATATCAGTCGGTATATTTGCAACTGCGTTGTACAGTAATCATGCTTCGTCAATCTGTGCGAAGTTACCAGGAAGATGAACTGACCAAACGTCTTCAGAACATCAAACCAGGCCCAGATGCTTTTAAAAAGCCCAATTCTGTGATCGGAAAACGTATTTCTATTCCAGAAAGTATTACATTTGGAGAGCAAGTAGCATCCAGTTCTGTTGAAAAAGCCGAAGCCTTTGCCTGTCATTTCGAAAGGAGCTTTACAGACCAAGCACCAACTCATCTTCCAGAATTCATAGAGCAAGTTGAAAGTTTTGTAAGTCTTGTGGAAGACACCACTTCTCCAAGAAATTTTGAAGTGCAATTCAGCGAAGACAATCCCACAAACGCATCCGTAGACGTGGATATGTTTACAGGAACAGCTGTTGTCAGTGATTTAATTATGAGTGGAAACTCTTAAAAAATCATCGGGCACTGACGGGATTTCAAATTTCCTGCTTAAAAAGCTGCCGGGTATAGCAATTTTGATGTTAACCATCATATTCAACAATTGCCTTAACAATGGATACTTTCCAGACAACTGGAAGGTAGCCAAACTAGTACCAGTACCGAAGAAAACCGACCGCTCCAGTGTAACTGGTGACCGCCCCGTAGCAGCTTTACTGTGTTGTATCAGTAAAGTATTGGAGTCTTTGATCCGTAAAAAGATCAATGCGTATTGCTCGGAAAGAAATCTAATTCCTTCCTTTCAGTTCGGCTTTCGAGAAAAGCGCTCTACGCTGCACCCTCTGATGAAGCTTCACAGTGACGTCACTCGAGGACTGAATGTCAAAAGTAGTACAGTAGCCTGTTTGTTAGACATCGACAAAGCTTTCGATAGCGTCTGGACAAACGGGCTTCTGTACAAACTTATTCGATTTGGTTTCCCCAATTATATTGTGAAAATAATTAAAAAATTTCTTTTAAACAGGGTCTTTTTTGTACAGATGTATGGCAGCCTATCGACAAGGAAAAGGATTAAAGCCGGAGTTCCCCAAGGCTCCAGACTTGGACCAGTCCTATTTAGCATCTTCACGGCGGATCAACCCACCAATACAGCCGGAACAAGGACCATGCTTTTCGCGGATGACTCCATCACGTATGCCGTTTGCCGCTCTCCTGAGATAGCTGCCCGAAGAGTGGAGGAACACCTCTGAAATCTTTGGGAGAACTACCTGAAGTGGGGTCTGAAGATCAACGCCAACAAAACGGAACTCATCTGCTTCCGAGTACCAGCCACCGAAATAAGGATAAGAAAAATCGCAAGCCGGTGCAGAGCCTGAAAAATTACCCTTCCGGATAACACAACAATAAACACCAAGTCAGAGACTAAGTACCTGGGAATCAACTTTACTGAGAAGCTCAAGTTTGACTCTCACATTGACAAAACAATGAAAAAAGCGAACTACGCTCTTCATTTGGTGCACCCGCTACTAACGGACTGTCCAACCAACCATCATCTACAAGCAGCTCATCAGGCCAGTGATAACCTATGGCTTTCCCATATGGTTCACCGTCTCACCAACAACGATGAAGAAGATCTCCCTTTTTGGAAAGGAAGGTACTTAGGATCTGTTCAGGACTCTGGAGGGTGCCAAACAGCTATAAGTTTGTGTCGACTGCAAGACTTTACGACGCGGCAGGTCTGCTGCCAATAACCGACCACTTGTTCCAAATGGCAAAGAAATTCGTTGATGGGTTGGAAACACTTGCAAGTCCGGAGATATAAGACTGAGAATCGAGGAAATCGAGCCAACCCACCGCTTTATAAACATCAGAGGATTCACAGATGCTAGATTCGACGACATCTTTAATAATCAAGAAGTCTCCTTCTACGAGAAGGCCAGCTATCAACATTACAGAGGCTGAAGATCGCCCTGTTTATACCTCCTCTTATATTTTTTTTTCATTTTTATTTTATTTTAAAATCTATTGTTTAAAATTAAATTACTTTAACATGTAGTGGATTAAGTTAAGATTAAAAATATTGTTTTATTATAAGCAATACAAAATAAATTAAAACAATGTAAATAGGTCGCAAAATCGAGTTTTACATATCACCCGAGATACGCTTGGTTCGATTTACGTTCTACTCGATTTACGGGCGCAAATAACCTTCTTTCTTTCAGGCCATCATACCACACTACCACGCAACATAATGGTCTAAACACCATCCGCGATATGCTCCGTTCGAGCTACGCTTTACTTGACTATTGACTTCACCACAGCATCTCTATACCCGTCAGCTATATCTACGCATCGTCCTACCATGCAAAATAAAAGTCTACACATTACACAATATACGTTTTGTATGATTAACACTTTACGCGAGATACGCTTAGCTCAATTACCGCATTACTTACACCACTGCTCCTCCAGGCCTCCGCATTATGCTGTCACTCAACATCAAGGTCTACGCATCATCCGAGATCCGCTATACTCTATTAACGCTTTAGTCGACTTGTGCTTCCGCACATGTACGCTCATTCACCGCTCAGGCACCGTGATGTCACGAAACAGAAAGATCTAATCATCATCAGAGATACGCTATACTCGACTATCGCTCTGATCGACTAACACTCTGATCGACTAACGCTCTGATCTTAGATGAGGCAGCATATCAACTTAACGATGTGTTGCTTTCTTCCTATCATAACAACTGTGTCCATAAAACCAGCTTGTGTAGACGAAAGGTTCCCTGGTGAAACGACCAGCTGACTAAGCTTAGGAAGAAAGCCAGAAAACTCTTGAACTCTGCTAAACGCACGAAGAGTTGGTGCGAATATAGGTTCACCCTTACAGAGTACAGAGCATTAGTTAAGGATCAGACAAACTGTGTAGGTTTATTAAAAAAGGCTGATGGCACCGAGAGGATACAATCAGAACTCTAATACAGGATCATTTCCTAGGTTCGTCTACTCGTGCACCATACATGTACCCGAACGCATCTAACCATAGGGTTTGCTTTACTAGTAGGGTGAATAGTTTATCCGGTAAAATCTTCAGTTCGGAAAAGGTTAACTGGGCAGTAGGCTCTTTTAAACTTGTCAAAGCTCCCGGCGTTCATGGGATCTTTCCAGCGCTTCTACAGAAGGAAGTCGATCACATTCTACCAGCTATGATTGCTTTATTTAGAGCCAGCTACAACTGAGGGTACATTCCTACTATCTAGAGACAGGTAAATGTGATATTTATCCCCAAACCAGGCAATAGGCTTAGTGAGATGCTTAAATCATACAGACCTAAATAAGTCGAACATCATTTGTCCTCAAAACCATGGAAAGGCTTATTGATGTTCATATTACATAGAGGCCGGTTAGAAATGTCTACCCCTCTGCATTCAAGTCAGTTTGCGTACAGGAAGGGCAAAAGCACAGAAGGTATTCTTCACTATCTTGTAAAGAAGACAGAAGGAACTTTTCGTTCCAAGGAAGTGGCCCTGTGTGCCTTCCCCGACATTAAGGACACTTTCGATAACACTGGCTACGACTCCATTGCCAAGGCAATCAGCAGCATGTGACTCGAAAAATCATTGGATAAGGGCCATGCTTGAAAGTCGAGACATAATTTCCTCCTCGGGAGTATTGTCTATTGTCTATGACTGCAGTTAAGGGATGTCCCCAAGGGGGAGTGCGCTCTCTTCTTCTTCTAGTCGATCTTGATAGATCACGCTTCATCGCCATTGGTTATCCGGAAGATTTGGCTATTTTTGTTAGTGGTAAGCACAGCACGACTGTCACTAAATCCATCCATCAATCCTTGCAAAACCGTTCTAGTGACTGGTCGACCTATCATCATCAAACGCACCACCTTAGATTATTCCAGTGAGGTTAAATATTTCGATGTAATCCTTGATAAACGGTTAAACTGGAATTCTCATATCAAGTCCGCCATCGAACGCGCCACTAGGGCCTTGTGGGCCAGTAGACGCCTCTACGGCAGAACTTTGGGTCTAAATCCTAAAATCGTACATTTGATGTACACAAAGATGGTGAGACCTATTATCACATACGCGGCCATCGTATTATTGCCGAAAGCTCTTAAACGGACAACGGCAACTAAGCATTAGAAGCTACAAGAGCTGCCTGTCTATGTATAACGGTTACCATGCGCTCCTGCTCTACGACTGCACTAGAAGCTGTTGAAGGAAGATGGCTGTTAGATGCGATATTAAGCTGCAACTATAATACGGGTACAAACCGGGTGACTATGTAGGTCACCTGAAAATTCTTGACTTATTTCCTGAAAGAGACATGTTCTGTACTATATTGGACGCGTGGTAAACTAGTGCAGTGGTGTTCCGGCACTGGACGTTAGATGTCTGCTCTGGTTCACAGATGGATCAAAGATGGAAACCCGAGTTGGAGCTGGTGTCTTTGGACCCAACACCGAAGTCTCGATACCAATGGGAAAAAGTCCCTCGATTTTCCAGACGGATCTCCATGCCATTGAGATATGCGTTGGGAATATAGAATATATATCTTTTCAGATAGCCAGGCAGCCCTTAAAGCGCTGTCTTCCAATTTAATGGACTCAATATCGCTAATAAACTGTTATTTTCTAACTAGTCATTGTGGTCTGCCTTAACAAAATTGGTGTGGGCTCAGAGATAGAATGTAGGTTCTGCTTGGATGATGAAGAGTCATCCGAGCACATTCTTTGTGAATGCGCAGCATTACTTTGGTTAAAAAGACGCAGCTTTCACAAGGAAATATGCTCAACAGCAGCGTTGAGAAATTCTGCTACTAAGGATTTACTGTCGTTCACTTGGGAGATGCTACGTCTCTTAGAGTAAAGACACCCATAGATAGATCTTTGAAGTCGCAGTGTCTGCCATATGGGCTATGATAGAAAAAATTAAAATACGGAGAAGCAAATCAAAAATCTAACAAATGAGTAGGAAAAAGCAAAATCAAAAATTATAAGAAAAAATGAAAATCAGGAATCAAATCTATATCTAAAAGTCATTATATCCGCATCCTCTCTCTCGCCTGAGAGAATTTTCGTATATAACTTTTCTATAATCGAGTTCATATTTCTGGAACAACCACAATAATTGCATAAACAATTTTAAAAGTTCCACTTCCATTTCCGGCACGCACATTCAACCTCTCTCCTTGAGGACAGCACAGATAAATTCGTCCGTCGAAATCCATCTAACAGTCAGTCATTCAACGTGTCGCCTTAATGGCAGAGAGCAAATTCCAATCAATTAAAATGGAATGAAAATACTAATATATCTACGCTCCTTTGAAAACTTTGAAAAAAAAAACCCTTCACTCTCTCAATAAATCAATGGGCCAAGGAGGAAAAACTAAAATTAATTACACTAATTGCCGGAGCATAGCGAGCGTTTCAAGCAATTCATTTTCGAGAACATCAAATCACACAAACTATTAATCCGATGTGTGAGCAATTAACATTTGCCGCAAATCCACAATCCACCCGCACTATAATACCCGGTGACACAAGGGTGGGAGATCCAACTCCCAACCACACCCGCATATGAGTAGAAATAGCTGATGAGTGCGCGTTGTCTGTGCATCTGTCAGTTAAAGCGCTTATGAGTAGGAGACCCTTTTCATTTCTTGCGCGGTTGCCGTCATCATCGGATCGCTTAAGTAGATTTATTGTAACGTGCGGCAAAGCACTGTACCACATAAATCAATGCGCCGAATTTTCCCCCGTTTTTAACAATTTCCCTAAAACCCCGATCTTTTCGGATGATCGCGCGCCGCTCGATCGAAAACAATTCGAGAGTGACAAAGGAACGATTCAAAATAAATCACACTCGGCGCATACTTGGAAATCTCAAGATGCTCAGGATGACGCGAGTGTAAATAGCAATGCGACCGCCGTCGACGACGATGATGATACATTTTCCCTGTGCCGCCGCAGTGCCAGAAAATTCCATCTAATTAGTCCGAAAATGAAATTCAATTAAATGGCAACTATACGAGAAGCGCGCACACTGTGCGAAAATCATCGCTTCTTTGATTACGATTGCTTAGTGGATGTGCTCTGGCTGGCTATCATCTCACAGCTCATCCCAATTATCGCTGCAATTTAGCAGCCGCACTGCATAAAATTGCTAATTGGATCATTTGGCGCGGGCCAAATGATTCCTCTGTGTGGCATGGCATGGTGGAACGAAGACAGAGGAGGAGGGATATATGAGCAGAGAGCACCGCACTGAGTGATTTATTTACTACTAACTCCTACATGGTGTTTTTGTCAGCGAAGAAGCTTTTGCATTAGAGGCGATCGCTGATCTTTTTAGACTGGCGGCAGATGAGAGAGAGAGCCTGGGATCCGTCTTAGTCAAGCGGGCAAGCAAATGTGCATCCAATGCACAAAATGAGCGTTTCGTCAAATTAAAAGCAGAAATCTTCGATAAATCTTTCCACACTCACGCGGAATACACCGCCGCGAGACGGCACCGCATTGAAGCGGCTCTTGTTTGTTATCTAAAAGGAATTTTCCACACCATCTGGGGCGCGCCGGTCGCCTTCTTGGCATAAGCAGATAGCGCTTTCGCTCGATTCCATTTGTCGTCATCGTCGCCGTCATCATAGATCTCCTTTAATCGCTGCGAGAAATCACTATTTTGATGTTTAGTCGAATTAACCCAAGTACTTCGCGCTTTGATTGCCGAGTGATTAATTGGACGCAGCGGAGCCATTCGACCGCCGCACATGAGGCGCTGTGTGGCGTGAGCTATGTATTGGCGATTTAGCAGCAATTTGTTTAGATTTGAAAGTAGGAGTATAGGTGCAGCAAATCCCCCCTTTGTCCTGCATATCATCGTCTTAGGAATTGCGATGATTTATCGACCTGTTTCGATGGATTCATCATGCGCTCTCATTGGGAAGAGCTTAGGTTAAAAAATCCAGTGTTAACTATTTGTGTGAGAAAACTTTTTGACATTAAAAGCTGATAACTTGCAAGTTTTACTCAAGAAGGAGGACCTTACTGCAATAATTTAATCTTGTCGTCTCCGCAATAGGTTTTGTAAACTCTTGCAACTTAATCTGGATCAGGAAACAATACGACAAAAATAGTACCAATAAAATTATGTCCGTCCATCAATTGTGGTGTCAGTCAATTATTTTTGGAGCCTCCATTGCTCATGAAAGTGCTCTTCACATCCAATGCTCCAACATTCCTTAAAAAGCAGGAAATAAATTACCATCTATAGCAGCTCTGGTAGAACTTTTGTGTCATAATGCCACAACAGCATGTCGATTAGCCTACAGCAGTGTAGATCAAATACCATTGTGCACCAAGGCCTAGGTTCTCGAGATCCTAATTGCTGCGCGTGTTATATTTGTGCACAAAAATGGAATGACCTACAATTTAAAGCCATAGCAGAAAGGCGAATTGGGAAGCTTTCCATGGCAGTTCTTTTACTTTTGAACTTTTGCCAGATATTCGCAAGAGGTAGGACCGTGAAAAAGATGTTTTGTGTTTTTCTCGAACTTCAAAGCTTTCGTTCTAGAGTACCGCGTATAAGATTTTCTTCTAGGTCCTTGAAGGCAGGATAGGCTCATATACTAAAGTCATCATTGAACCTCACTAGTGGGTCTTTATCCCCGGCATATTAACAGCATATTTTCACTCCCACTCAGGCGATTAAATAATTTCGAGAGAGTTCTAAAACTCACTACACCACCTGTTTAGAGAGAATTCGGAACTGGAAGGAGTGCGATGGTAAACCATAACCATAAGCCATGTAAATAATTCCGGATCACTGTCACGCCCATTCAACATTTATAAGAGGCTCCGACAAAGGGATGGATTGGCCTGTGTACGCTTTAACCCGGCGTTTGAGAAAATTATCGAAGACCAAATGAAGATCATATACAAGAATATCAACTCGAAATTTTCATTGAGATTGGTCGAGACGCTGGTTTCGAAATGCAAGCATCAAGTGTCAACAAAAAATTTAGAAAAGCCCGCCTCAGAACTTCGTCAAGTAGGTTGGTTCGGTCTACTACTTTTTTCAGAAGAGGCAACAAGGTTTCTAATGAATTGGTAGGCAATTCCAGACCACGGTTTTTTAGGCCAGGTTTGTATTGACTGCATCCGAACCTGTAGTATGCTTGTTCAGTTTTATACTCCTGCTGAAAAGTTCATACAAGAGGCTGACGTCATAATTTTACTTACCGATCTTAACCCATGGTTTATGGTCTTGACTTCAGAAAAAAAACGCATGCAATCAATTGGAATGCAACCATCTCTAGCATTCACCTGGAATCGCAATTACAACCACAATGAAGAACGTGGATGTTAGAGTTCACTGGGGCTTACAAGGCGTTGGACACCTATTGCATGGTGAGAAACATCTGGCACACTTATAATCGAAGATTCTGAAGCTCGCATACATCATTAGCATATTAATCATATGTGGCTCATTAACCGGGGTCTGGTTTTGACCCCCAGATCATCTGCGTCACATATTCATTACTTGGAAAGTCATGGATTCAAAATTCCAACTCCCATCCAGGGCCTCGATTGATGTAGAATAAAATCGTACGACGAATTCTGAGAAAAACATGGCCTGAGATAGTCTTTAATCAGAAACTTTGAAGAGTGACCAGAGAGGAGAACGTTTCGTTGACTATCATATTGGAAAAATTAGAAGTAGAGTAAGATGTGAAATGAAATAAATAGCCATCATGACAGCAAGCCAAGCTGCGCTAAAGTCCATAGCTGCATTACACAGCACGTCAAGACTGGTGGAGGAATGCAGGGCGAAGCTAAACAGACTTGGGGAAGTAAACAAGGTACGTTTTGTACTGGGTGCAGGGACACATTGGCATAGGCAATGAAGCAGCGGATAGGCTCGTTAGCAAAGGGACAGAAACTCCACTTGTTTAGGGCCAGAACCATTCTGTGTCGTAGAGAACCGCATAATCCGGTAGGGGATACGAAGAATATGTAAGGCAGCTGCTTCCGTAAGATGGAAAAATCTCCCAGGACTACGGCTGGCAAAGAAAATGATGGGGAACTATGACCAAAAGAGTTCTTGCTTTGTAGAAGTAATGTGAGAATCGTTACGGGTTTCCTAACAGGGCATTGTACAGACTGAACGGGCACCTAAGGAAATTAAAATTAGAAGAAGAAGATGGCAGCTGCAGGCTTTGTGGGGATACGGATGAAACTCTGTGCACCTGCTCAATAATTGCGGCGAATCGATCCGCCGGAGGAGAGACCACACGGGAACTCAAGCGAACCCGGAGTCTGCACGGCATTCACTGAACCCACAAAATATCATTGAGTTCATAAGAACCATAACATGTAGGGGGTGCTATAGGGACGGTCATGCACTGTCTCCATTAGGGGGATGCGCAATAGATCAGAACGCAGCGCTATTTGTATATACCCCATTTTGCATCATCATCATAATGATCATCATGAATCGGTTCATTCGGTTCTACCATGCGAGGATATCATTTGTTAAGTCCCAATCCCTACTGGCACCCCAGTGAATGATAAGAGATTCAGAGAAGCATCATTAATCGGTTAGATCGGTTCTACCATTGGAGCGCATTATTTATTCAGTCCCAATGCCTATTGCGATCCCAGTGCATGGGTGAGGGATTTCAGAGACGCCTGATGAATCAGTTAGATCAGTTCAACCATGAAAGCGTATTGTTTGTTGAGTCCCACAATACCTGTTGTTATACCAGTGCATGGGTCAGGAAATTCAGGGACGCCTCATGAATCGGTTAAATCGGTTCTAACATGGGAGTTAAATCGGTTCGTCCAAATAGATGCGTGTTTTTGTTGAGACCCTATGTATACTACGTTTACAAGTAGAAGGATGTCAGGGAATTCAAAGACGCCTCATGAATCGGTCAAATCGATTTTACCATGTGAACGCATTATTTGTTGAGTCCCAATGCATACTGCCATCCCAGTGCATGGGTCAGGAAATTTAGAGACGCCTCATAAATCGGTTAAATCGCTTCTACGATGGGAGCGCATTATTTGTCTGCCTACTTCCATCCCAGTGCATGGGTATAGAAATTTAGAGATGCCTAATGAATCGGTTAAATCTGTTCTACCATGGGAGCGCATTAATTGTTGAGTCCCAATGCCTGTTGTCATACCAGTGCATGGATGAGTGAACTTAGAGACGTCTCATGAATCGGTTAAATCGGTTCTTCCATGGGAGTGGACTACTTTTTGAGTCCCAATGCCTACTGCTACAACAGTCCATGAGAGAGAGAATTCATAGACGCTTCATGAATCGGTTAAATCGGTTCGTCCAAATAGGTGCGTGTTTTTGTTGAGACCCTATGTATACTACGTATAGAAGTAGAACGATGTCAGGGAATTCAGAGACGGACCATGAATCGGTTAGATCGCTTCTATCATGGGAGCAGATTATTTGTTGAGTCCCAATGCATACTGATATCCAATGCGAAAAAAAAACCCATTTGGTTTTGGCTTAAAATTTTTTCAAATATTTATTTAATTTTTTTTTAATGTTTTTATTTTCAGTTGAGTTTGAATCATTTTTTGTTGTTGTAATTTTTCTCATATTTTTCTTCTAGATTTTTCTAATATACCTACAATATTTTACTTATTTTTTTAATTTATTTTTTTTTAATTTATTTATAATTTATTTTTCTTAAGATAAAGCAATAAATCTTAATCACCAATTATATAATTTATACATACCGAGTAATTGATTATATAGATAGTTGTTTGAAAAATGACAAATAATTAATTATGTATAGATATACATACAGTGGTAATAATGCAATTAAATATTTTATTATGTAAATAATACTCAGTTGTGTTGTTTTTATGTAATAATAAGTGGATTTTATACAATAATTATTAAAGTTTAAGTTTAATGTTTAAATAAAAAATACAATAATTTATGGAAATATTTTTATAATACAATAAAGGTAGATAGGTAGGCGGGAGGGTATAGGGTTAATGTACACACAATTTATTTTTTTTTTTTCAATTATTTTATATATATTATAGTGTATATATATTATAGTGTATATATATTATATATATGTATTATTATTATTATATATATATTATAATGTACAGACATTTAAGTTTAAAATTATTTTATTTATATCACAATTTGTTTTTGTATTTTGCTATATATGTTTATTGTTTTGTTTTCATATTTAATATTTTTAGCAAAGTCAAACTAAAGATAAATATTTAAAAAAAAAACAAGAAACGTCCATTACATCATTGTAATGGTATATAGTCATAGAGTCATGACATCTACATACACAAAAGTTTGGCGCGATTGGGGCTATGTACTTGCATCAAATATTTGTTGTAGTGGATAGTTGACAACTAATTGCTGTTGTAGTCAATTTTATTGCACATAACAGTGGGCCATCCATCATCTTTCTCCGGTATAGAGCTGACTTACAGCTGACCGTTCATTCGCATCTCCAACTCCTCTTCCTCCTTGGTGAGTGGCACTGTCGTATGATTGTACAGACCCTGCGCCATCAACTGTAGAGCGAGAGGATTCTTCGATCCTGTGGATTTTTTGATTTTCGCCCGTTTGTTCTGGAACCAGATTTTAATTTGCGCCTCATTCAAGCCCAGCTCGGCGCTCAATTGTTGGCGACGTCGTTCGGTGAGATAGCGATTCTCGTTGAATTCACGCTGTAGAGTAGAAGAGAGTGAGAGAAAAAAGGTGTGCGATCAGTAAAAATGTGAAGAAAATCAATTATTTGCGGTTACGATGAAAGGATATCTTGTTAGGGATGAGTAACAATAGAAAGGAAAGGAGATAAAGTCATGACCGCAGCGTTACTAATTGCTGAGAGACGACACACACATCAGGCATATATAGATGCGGACAAAATACTTTTTCTTTGTCCGCACTTTTATGTGCGGTTTGCGCACAATTACCCAATATGCGACCGGCAACTGTGCAACAAGGGCATACTCGTAGATAACACAGAGTGGTGCAAGCAACAGGGCGGACAGAAAAACAGGACAATGCTGGACTATAACAGGCTCACAGCAGGCGGTAAGCCCGGTTAGCGTAAATATTTTGAAAACTCACACAGCCAGAGGAAATGATAAATTTGCGATTCGTTATGATTGTCACAACGTCACAACAAATTGTCATGTCATCTCAATAGGAATAGGGACAAATAAAGGAATAAAGGATATCAAATGCACAGGCACACTCACACACATAAAACGAAACTTACTTTAAGTCTGGCTAACTGCTCGCTGGAGAATGCAGTGCGCGGTCTTTTCTCGTCCGATTGGCTTTCGTCCTTTGGCTGTTTGGGGCGACGATAGCGAGGTCCTGCAAATGAACGAAGGAAAATTATTTGCGGGGTTAGTGAGATATTTTAATAGAAAAGTGTAAATATTTTAGAAATAAAAATAAAAATAAAAAAAAAAGGAAAAAGGATCGCAACAACGTTTCATTTACTTTTCAACACCACTATCAAGGGCGGTGACATGTCGCACCGCTGATCTCTGACACAACAAACAACCAACTACCGCCTGACTGTCTGTCAACGAGTTATCAAATGACACGTCTCTAACTACCGCCTGCCTGTCTGTCTGTCATCGAAACATCACACATACAGCGAATTGCACACCATATTTAGTCGTTATATTCTAAGCGCAAGTCAACTTAACACACAACACCCATTGACAAGATCACAAGGCCTAAGCGCGCAAGTCAACTTAACACACAACACAAGGTCACAGCGCGGCGGTACGACACGACTTGTCAGAAAACTGCATAATTGTTTTTTTTCTTCAATCAAGCGGCGGTGCATCATAATAGTGTTTTGTTCCGAATGACATTGTCATTGTACAGGTACTGTACGATCAAAATTCCTAGTAAAGTGCGGCGCGCATGCGCACATGAGCTGTCATTTTGCGCATAGCGTGCATATCCGATTCTATATTGCAATAAAGGTACAGCACTAGTATTGAGGGATATGTTAATTGAGCGTGAGCGATAGACGAACAGCGGCTTGTTTGTAACAAGAAGTTAGCTGCGTATGGGCAATTGCTGTGTGTCACTCTTTAGATTGCAGAAGAAATATTAATTTCTCCAGAAAGAAAGGAAGACAGAAGAATAAGAGATTTCCCGTCTTCTTCTGTTTTCTTTCTTTTTTCTTCTTCTCCTTCTTTTTTTCTGTTCTGTCTTTAATTTGAGAAAAATTTCGAAATCCAATAAAAAAATGAAAATTCTTCTCCAATAACTGCAACTGCAACTCAACTACAAAACAACGACAATCGTAAAGCAGCCCAGCACACAAAACACAGTCATTATAGTAGGGTGTGATCTGATGCCGCTATATGGCATGAAATTAAAAAACTAAAATTGTATGGGATCCCCTCTAACCCGCAGAGCGATCACTGCCAAATTTTAACAGAATGTGTTGTCACCGGAAATACACATATGCGCAAAGTTTCAATAAAATTGGGCTTTCGGAAGTGGGTTTAAAATTTATTGCAAGAACGACAGAACCATGCCGACGCGAAGGTAATATAAAGAATTTAAAAAAAAGAAAAGAATTTCTAAAAAAGTAAAAAAAGAATAAAATAATTTAATTAACGAAAGTCGACAACCGGTGCTCATTGCCACCCCATTTAAGATGACGATGACTCGGAAATAAGGAATTCCTTCTTAGACTTTTCCCCAAATACCTGCGATGACCTGATGCGATGAACATCGCTGGTAACAAACAATACAGCAATTTGTCATCTGTCATAAGGAGATGTGTGTGTGTGTGTGTTTTTTTATGTGGATCCACTTGAACTAATAATAATGTTAATTAGTTTTGCATAATTAATACCCTAACCGCTGAGTCGACTAATTAACAGTGCGGCGACGCAGCGTTATTTTCATTTCTTTTTGTTTTTCTGTTAAATGTGCGTGTTGGTTGTGTCTGTTGGTCATTTAAGACTTTGCTTAGAAATATGGCAAAGAACGAGTGTGAAATGGTGATGTCTTCCCAACTGACTCGCGTCGCGTCGCGTCGACAACATACTCAGAGGTGGTCTTTTGTATGGCAGCGTTGCGTTCATATGTAAATATGATAAGTTCGTTGTTGTTGTTGGGAGACCTAAAAACAACAAACAGGTGAAAAGCGCAACAATGCGGACTAATAAATTAATGTTATGCGTCTGATGGTGTATTGGTATGCTTTGCCGTCTGTCTGGTGCTGCCTGCTCGAGGCAAAATTATAATATTAAATAAAATCAACAATTTCATTATGCAAATATCCCACATTGGCAGTTAGAAGAGAGCAACGCTACATATACTATATATACTACACTAGTCTCTGTCAAATAACCGCGACAGCGTACATTTGTTTTGTGGAATTCCTTTGGCACATTTGTTTAATTTGATGCGACAATTCTGATAGGAAGCTATATACGCATGCAATGAATTGACACCTTTTTAGTGGGTGGGGGCAGGTTAGTAAAAAACCGAGGCAAATTACTCTTTCAAATGAGGAGTAATGACTGGAGAAAATTTGGAATTTCTTGTTTTTTTTTAATTTTTTCTAGAATGGACTTAGATTGTTTAGTGAAGACTTTAGAGGATATAACCACGAACTATTTAAGTATTTAAGGAAAGCAGCTGCTTAATATGACTGGCGTCCATCAGCACTGGATGACCGCTTGAAAGGCAAAAGATTAAAAAATCAACAAAAATCGTTCTAGATCCCTATTTAACCACTGCAGAGGAACAACTGACTGCGCAGCGCTGTGCAGATTTATGCAAACGTGGATTTCCAATTAAAAAAATGATCCATAAATTAACAAAATACACAAAACACGACTAGGAAAAACATGAAAAGAAATCCTTCTTTAGCAATCAGAGAAGTTGAGAGCATGAGCAAGAGGAGCTAGTATTCAAATGGTTCACAGAACTAAAGACATCTATCAGAAGCATATAAGAAATGATCCTAAAAAAATACTGAATGGTGATGAAAGCAGCCAAATACTGGCAAGTTATGCCTTGCTGCTAAATGTTACAAAAATATATTCCAAATTTATGCTGGAAACGAAAAGAAGACACTGAAGTAGTTATTGGCATTTTTAGCATTAGGTTTTCGATCAAAAAGGGGTATTTCAATACGTACATCAACCAGATAGTATTCCGGATTCCTCTGGTTTTAAGAAAAAAGTGAAATCGGATGAATGCAATGCGAAACATTTTTCCAGTACGTCACTAACGGTGTACATCAACGCTTATCGGCCGATAATGTGGAACAGCCAGATATATTGTTTCTCGATGGGCATAAATCACACCTGACTTTAGAACTCCAGTAAGTTTTGTAGCAAGGATACACCTAAGTGTATGTTAACCAAGACAACGCTTTCACAAACAGAAAAAGAATAACTCTTCTTACACTAAGATTACAAGGGAAAATCCTCCAAATAGTACCGGAAGCCAAATATCTGGGATGTTATGTTCGACCAAAAACTAACACATGTCATGCATCACCAAAAAACCTAACTAAGCTTACTTCACCTGCCAATGCATGTTCAGAAAACGTGAGCAAATGACTCTATGGCTATATAAGCGAAAGCAATATCAGCCCTGATATTATGGTCACAAAAAGAGCAATCAAAGAGACGCTCAAAACTAAATAAAATTCAGAGACTAATTTGTCTAAGTCCAACATAAAGACTTGCCCAACGACAGCTCTTGAAAAACTTCTAGGACTTTCACCTCTTCACTTACACACATCAACAAGTGAGGCTGGCTCAAGAAGCATTACAGGACATACAAGTATCATCACCAAAATTAACTTGGAAAAGGCAATTGTCCTATCAGAAATCAGACTTAATGATAAAAACAACTAATTTCCAGAGGAACCCTTCAATAAGAATACCAGAACGAAATCAAGCTAAAAATATTATAAATAACCTTCCCCATCATGCAGTCAGTGGGTGCCGTAGCTCAGTGGAAATGCACATGGCTACTGAGCAGGAGGTTCGTCGTTCGAATTCCAGGTATCCCTAAAAGTATTTTTCACGGTATCCCACCTCTCGCGAATGGGTGACAAAAACGTTCCAAGAGTAAAAACTTGTCACGGAAAGCTTCTCAATTCATTTGTGTCCAAAAATATACATGCGCAACACAAATGGTCATGAGAAGCTAGACCTTGGACCGCAATGGTCTGTCGCGCCGAATATTATTTTTATTATTATTATCATGCAGTCATGTTATACAGACGAAGAGTAGCAGCAGGAGTGTTCGGACCAACAGTCACAATACGAATACGAATTCGAATTTCAGGCAGAAATACTAGCAATAGAAGCCACCACCTTAGAATGTATTAAAACCGAGATCTAAATGTTCTTCGACAACCAGACTTAAAGGCCCAGTTTTCAATTCCAAAACATCGTGGATCTGCTACTGCCACTAAAACGAACTGAACAACAAAACCCACAAGATTACTCTAATGTGGTCTCCCGGCCATTCAGGCAGAGAAGGCTCAGAAGAGATCTTCACTGGTCCCGAACCCAACATTGCCACCTTAATAACAGGATAAATGAGCGGGAAAATAATGCGGAATGGGAATCATCCAGTTCGTATTCTTGCAAACAAGAAAGTCGTAAGCTATGAGTTTGCATTCTTGTTAGTCAAATAACCACCAGTAAGTAATAATTCGTAGAAGCCTTCGATCTCTTCAATAGTTGTTCAGTTTCCAATTCCTGGGTTTGGTACGCTAAATATTATTATTATGTGCTTCATCTTCTTCTTCTGCCTCCCCACAATAGAAATAAATCTACCGAGCTGGAACAGATATTTTCAGGGGCGTATATAAGCTATAATATAGAGGTCATTGGCCAGTGGCTAGCACAGAAGTTGCAGGGTTGTTATAACGAGAAAGAAACTCTTATTCATTATCTCTGCAAATGTTCAGCCCTGATAGCGAGTTGCCGCCTCGACATATTGAGGAAACCTTCCTTTGCCGACCTGAAGGAGCTTTCGAAAACCAGATCACTGATCTGATTTCGTTGCCGACCTGAAGGAAACCGGATCACTGATCTGAATTCGTACCTGAATGCGACTGGTTGGATATATTCAATCCAGTTACCTATCACATCATTAGGTCTCCCGAGGTCTGTGGTTACAAAACGGCACACTCTCTGAGGCCTTTTGGCTTTGGCGACGAGGACTACCACTCTACCTACCAATTACGTATATGTGCGTCTTTAAAGGTAATGTTTCTTAAAGAGAGCTAGAGATCGAAAAACGAGAGCTAAAGTTGAATTCGCATAACTTTCCTTAATTGTGAATAGGATATAGTGTAGATGTAGACTGCTGTGCATATGAATTAACTTTCAATTCAATTAACGTCAAATGAAACATTTTGCCATTCCCATCCATGTGCGAGTATATCTATGCGGAAGGATGCATTCTTCATCACAATAATAGTCCACTGTAATTGTCATAAGGTACACACTGACAAAATGACTCAATAACTAATCAAAATCATTGAACCGAACATTGCATTCAATTACACTGCTCGTAGTTATATACCCGTGCACGACAAGAACCATACAGGAACTATAAGCAAAGGCAAAGCTTGGCTAGAGAGCAGTGTCACTCTATCGACTGCAATTATCTTATAATAATATTAATAGGAATTATGGTTAATTCCATATCATTATAAATTAGCGTTAATTGGCAAGTGTTGCCATCAGTGCATGTCAATAAAAGTGGCATTACAGGAAATGTCTATGTCTATGAATGGTTATAGCCATTAGTGCGACGATGCTGACTCGTTAACAATTAATTGGCAATTTGTTAAGTGTAAACGAAGAATATATAAAAACTTACATTGTTGTATGTTATGATATGTTTCCACAATAAGTACCTATATAAAATGATGTATATACAGTAAACTCTCGATAATTCGGAAAACTTTTGCATAGGAAATTGTTATCGCAATTTTAATTTAAAAAGTTGTGACAATTTATCCCTTGGCCATCACAGTAAAGTTAGAGTTCTGCCAGGGAATTCCAGTTTTAGACTTTCACCACTTGACCAGAGAATTACTAACAACTGGCAGGACGCTTTACCTGACCCATGTGGTCTATCTGCATCATAAAATCTTATCTGGAATGGTGCGGGGCTTGACCACGGGAGATTAACAAGGGCAGCGGGTACTTCGAGTATCCTCTTTATGGGCAATGTCTTCGTACTTTGCGACCCGAAGTTGGCTATTGGTACTTAGAAGAACCCTACGGGCGACTCTTCTTATTTAGTAGCTCATTTTGTGCACACAGGGACAGAGGGAAAGGCCTGGAATAGTTTCTATCCCATGCGGCCTACAAAATAGCAATAATCCTAGTGACAAATGATGGGGCTCGAGATTTCGGACGATGTGCTGTCGGGGTTGGCTTTTCGTTAGCCCAGGCAAACATACTGAATAAACTTAGTCTCATGATGTCAGACAGGTGACTTTGTACGTTTACTAACTCATGATATATTCTAAATATGATATTCCTTTGAATTTTTCAAACACTACCAAGTCCAAACATCATCTACAACAGGCCAGATGTCTTCTTAAATAGAAAACAAACTCAAAAATAAATCCGCAAAACCCTTTACGAGACAATAAGACCGTCTCATGTGAATCTGAATATTATAGGTATACGATGGACTCATAAACCAACACCGCAATTAAAAATCAAAAAAAAAATGTATCGCAAGCTTCCACCAGCCATTGACAGAACCATGACAACGCGAAGTTTATGAAGAGAATTTAAAAATCAGAAGGGTGTCCATCAGCAAAAATCCGAACAAAATTACTTGAGACAGAATTGAACCTAAAACCTTTAGAGAACCAAACATATAAAAGAAAACACAATTCCGATGGTTCTACCTCTATGGATTTAATTCTACCCTATACGAGTAATAACACCACACCAGATGATTAGAGGAGTATCAGCAATAGACATCTCCATCAGCTCCCAATCAATAATCGCATCATTGCGTTGAATTAAAAATCCATTCCAATTCATAAAAACGCACTCAAAATGTCAATTATCACAAGCGCCACACCATCGAGAAGTGTGTAACGCTGCTCTTTCGTATATGACTCGCAGCGATTAACCCCAAACAAACGCGCTTGGCGTGAGATATATGGAAAAAGTGATATCATTCACATCATCAGAGAAGAAGAACGCCGACGTGCGAGGAACACACACAGAGCGACGCGTGCATATCCCACAAATCTTTCAACGGATTCTTTCCGTCCCACTACAACACTCGTACGTGTATGTTTGTGTGACCTTCTTTAAAACAAAACATTCCCAGATTCTAAATGTCTTTCGGTCTTAAATTACATCACTCCAAAAGGCAAATCGATAAAGGACGTAAGTTGTGAAAGGCAATCTGACAAACAGACGAAACTCACACTGATTCTCCCTCTATATCCCTGTGTCCACTTGAGAGAAGATGAAAGGACCGAAGAAATGGTAGGACGAGGCATGCATAGTAGGGAATTCAGATGTTTGGATCACGCAGTCAATTTTATTGCTTTTCGAATGACAAACGATGCGAAAGATCCGGCCTTGAAATTTGCCGCTCTTTTTTGTGCGGAATAGAATCCTTTGAGTACCGACGGACGAACATTTGTGCGTAGCTTATGCTTATTGGAACGAATTGCTAAGGTGACAGATTCCCAGATTGAAAACAGATTTGGAATGCTACGAACGGGAAAGACGTACGACGCACATATCATCAGGGCTGCAGACCTGCGGCAAATCTGATGGCTCTACTCTCACGCAATTCGCACGTAACTTTATAAAGTTTTACAAATGGCATAGGTGCGGTAAAAATGATTTCCCTTTAATTCATGCTTCCCTCAGAACCTCAGTTAATTTAAAAACTTTTCTACACAAACTTTCCCTTGAAGACCTCAGATCCTCTCTTAATCTTAAGTCTTCCCTTGAAATCATGCTTCACTCTGACCATTACTTCATCCCAAGTCTTCTCAATAACAACTATCCCTTGAATTGACGTTCCACTGCTCAGACCCTCACTTAAGTCTTTCCACCAAAACCTTTCCCTTGAAGAACTCAGATCCTCACTTAATCTTAAATCTTCCAGCTTCACTCTGACCATCACATCACTTAGTCTTAAGTCTTCACAACAACAACTATCCTATGAATTAACTCTAATTGACTCCACTACTCAGACTATCACTTAATCTTAAGTCTTCCCGACAACAACTATCCCGTGAATTCACACACCACTACTTAGACCTTAACTTAATTTTAAAAGCCTTTCATAAAGCAGAGAAATAAAAAACTATCACCAACCTGAACTTGGACGATCACTGTAGCGCGTGCAGTAGACCCATGCTGGCCAAAGTTGATTTTGATCCTCCTTCGATGATGATCCATTTTCCGAGCGTGTGTCATCGGATGATTCCATACCAGAATCCCGGCTGACAGCCGATGGTGGAGGAATCGACTGTGGACTGGTGCATTTATTCGGTGCAGGTCGACTGGCCGTCGTCTTAGTTGTTGTCGGCGAGGATGTTGTCGAACATGATGAAGATGACGATGATGAAGACGATGACGATGATGACAAAGCTGAAGAGGATGATGCATTTGAAGCTGGAGGAGGACTGGACATAGTGGCGGAGGCGGAGGCGGATGATGATGACGTGCTAACCATAGGAGATTGACCAATCTGTGAAACCGCCTTACATAGTGATCCCAGTGGTGCCATTTTCTCCTGGTGCTGGTGATGGTGCTGCACTGGAAGGAGAGTTGATGGTGGCATTTTTTTCATCGCATTCCGTCGATTGGTGCTGTTCATAATCTCCTCATGAATTCGTGGATAGACAGCGGGATTAAAGCAGTTCAAGAGATTGGCACGCTCCACCATCATAGCAGCGGCGGCGGCTGCTGCAGCTGCAGCAGCTTGTTGTTGCTGTCGCTGTTGTCGACTAAAATCGAGAATATCTATTCCCGGAATTCGTGTGAATGCCGAAGGCAAAGGCGTTGGAGCTTCGAACGGACGAAAAATTCCAGCGCCATTTGATTCATTCTGTGGTTTCACTTCAGCACCGGAAACACCAAATCGGTCGCTAAGGATGTTCGTGATGGAGAACGAAATTACTGGCTTAGCTGACTGTTGGTGAGCTGGCGGTGGAGTACGCTGATGGACATCGCTATCATTGTCGTCCGCTACATCGATATCATCGTCGTCTTCCTCGTCGGCCGGTGTGTTTGAGTTTGTCATCATTGTCGTCTGATGGTGATAAGTTTCATCAGTAAAGCTATCGCCCATGATGGAGTCATTTTCTTCCTCCTTGATGGTGACTGGTGTAGCGGGCGTTGTTGTCGAGGATGATGCGGTCGACTGAGCTCCAGGCGATGAGAGTCGTTGGTGCAGCGGATGAAGGTGATGTGGTTCAAATGTCGATGCATAGGCGGACGACAGGTGATGTTGTTGCTGCTGCTGCTGCTGCTGCTGATGTAGTTGTTGCAATTGCTGCAAATGATGTAGATGCTGCAACTGCTGGGCATTGTACTGATGGTGGGGGTAGTGTTGCTGTTGTTGTTGTTGCTGTAGCTGAAGATGGTGCTGCATTGCCGGATGGAGCATTGTAATACCACCACCGACTTGAGGGCTGTGTTGTGACATACTCATGTCCAGTACCAATGGCGCTGAGCCTGTTTGCGGCGAGTGCGGAACACCTGGTGGACTTGGGGCACTTTGTGGACTACAGCGATCCTCTAAGGCCATCTGGAGAATTATGACTGTGTTGGTTTGCTTTTTTTTTGTCTTCCTTTAAATTTGTTCAAAACTTTGCTAATAACTTTTTGTCACTTATCAAATCAATAATTTGCTTTATAGACTTAATTTAGAAAAATATCTCAAATATTTTTTTCTATTGGGTTTTTCACTTCACATGCACGAGTAACACTTCTTGTATCTTGATGTTTTCTTAAATATTATTTAATTTTTATTGATATGTCACAGTAATTCAAATCAATGCACACGAAACGCCGAACTTGACCAAACATGCACACAAACGATACAAACGAAGCGGAGCACACACGTCTGTTCACTGGCAGAGCATCGAGTAAATTAACTAATCATAGTTTCTTATCGTCTGTGGCAAGCCAGCGCATTCACAGTTCCACTGATTGAACTGTTACGTTACAACAACACATTCTTACATGCGATGACTGCCTTCTATCGACGATTGTGTGTGCGCGAGTGCAATGAAACATGTAAAACAGAAAGAGAGCGAAATCTTTGAGAGAGCAATCAAACAAACAAACGACACTTTGTCTTTGATGTTTGAGGGAAGAAAAAAATGACAAACGGACGAACGCAACTAAGAAAATGCAAACTATGATGCCGCGCCGATGATCTGACACACTCAGTTGTCACCTGTAATCTGACAGACGATTGAGTGAGAACTCGACAGGCAATGAGACTGTGACGGTGCCGGTGGTGGTTTGTTGATTTAAGAAACAATGACACGAACAACAACTGAGAACACTCGCGCACAACACAGAATAAGATCAAACCGGTTTCCTTGACTGAAAACTCTATTAAAAAGCTGTCACAATTGTAACAGAGGTTGTCTCTTTTGCTCTTTGAGAGTTTTATCAACTTTACGACCCTTATAAGAATGCCGAAGGCTGAGTTTGCGTTATATACTACTGAAGTAGGAGGGATTTGATTTTAAACACACCTTCTTTACATCAATGTTTCTCTTTCTCTTCCACAGCCATAAACGACGTTTTTTAACGAAGTTTTTCACACAACTTAATTACTGCCATCAATCGCAGAAGGAGAAAACTTGGTACTGCGCAGGATCTGGTTATTGAATAATCAATTAGTCTTACTCTTCTAACTTGTACGGGTTTCGTATGTCAGACAGAATTATGATATTTGCTTAGTTATTTTGTTCTGCTAGCTCAGTCGATTGTAATAAAATTAAGAGTTCTATACGTTAACTTATCTCTGCGTGCAAGAGTGAGGCAAGAAGACTGATAGAGCTAGTGTTTTGCTTTACCGCAATCTTAATTTGTTTTGTAGTGGAGATGTTTGTTTTAGGTTCCCTTGTTTTTTTTTGCGCTTTCTTTGCGTGGTCAATGATCAAAAAATCACGTTGACAGGGGAGAGAACATCACATTAATAATGAATATATCTCTCGCCAGTGATTAGTTTTAATATATGTCGCCATAGGAAATGTATCAATTATTATTTTTCAAGATTGTCGCTGACTGGACAATCTTATTTGGCTACAATCAATTACACCAGAAAAATTTGCGTCTGATATTAAATATTTTCTATATTCAGTTGAATCGCGTTAGTGTGAACAAAATAATACATAACGTGTTCGAGTTAACGACATATGTTCATGTTAGCTTTGAATTAAAATTAATTAAAAACCATTAAGTTATAAAATTCGAAGGAATAATTGATTTTTATTGAAATAGAAATAAACTGTTGCATGCTTCGGCTTCTTTCCGAAGTCTATTAAGCACAATAATGATTTATGTCTTTGTTTATTTCTCTCACCCAATCAATTACTTTATTTAAATAACTAAAAGCAGCAACTTTGTTCATTTGTGTATCCTTTTGTTCCTATTGCCCTGCCATATTCTTCATTTGAGTATCCTTTTGTTCCTATTGCTCCTTACCATTATCCGAAATATTTCTTTAATTGCATCAGACTTCACTTTATGTTCTGCACTGCGCTTTTAATGTTTAGCTTCTTTAGTATTTCACCGATGTAACTACCGTTTTAAGCTAAAATTTAGTTAATCTAATTGCATTTCCATCGGTTGTAATAAGAAAGAGATATTTGGTGGTAAAAGCAAAGCTATTGCGATTGCTCCATCTTCAAACTTTAATTTAAATTATTTGGTTCAAAAAAACCGAAGCATTAAAATTACTTGAAAAAATAAAAATTTATGTTTTCTTGAAATTATAGTCAATTTGGAACCGAAAAACCCGACAAAAAAAATTTACCTTCATGATGTGAGATGTGAGATTATCTCGCTAAAATGATTTTAAGAACAAAGTTGATTGAATGTTAGATATTGGAGTTTGTACGTCAACGGGTTGAGGTACTGGTCAAACAAACTGACGTCGAAAAATTACATTTTTAGAAACTTTACTTTAACTTGACTTGACCCCTGTTTGTGTTTTTTTTTTTAGACTAATTTGAGGTTCTTTTTAACCAACTTCCACACGACCTAGAGAGCGGAAATTTTGCGAGTGTCAAGTCCAGGATTTTTTATATTATGCGTAAGGCGCGTGTCTCGTGTCGGGTGTCGCGCGTATGATGGGTTGAAAAAACTTTTTTTTTTTACTTCTTTGAGGTCCTTTTTAACCACCTTCCACACGACCTAGAGAGTTGAAATATTTTTATATTCCACGTATGATTCGAGTCAGGTGTCCTGTATGGCGCGTGTGATGGTTTGAAATCGCGCCGTATCTTTTTTAACCACCTTTCGCACGACCTAGAGTGCTGATTTTTTGTGAGAAGCTCAATGTCAGGGGCCAATTTTAATATCCCGCATTTGACGCGTGGCACGTGTGAAGGGTGGCAAAAATAAAATACTTTGAAATAGTCCCGACCTAAAAAACAGATGTTTTGGTGATTATTACCAAATAATAAACGACTGTGTGGCGTGTTTCGATGTATACATAAAAGTTTTTACCCGAAAAACGGAGTTTTTTTTACATTTACGTGTTAAAATCTCAATATTACATTCGCGTGCCCGTGACTGGCTGGCTGTCTGGTCAGATTTTGTGATCAATTTTAAGACAGACACTTCCTAAAGCCCGATTTTATTCAAACTTTGTATACATGTGTATCTCTCATGACCATAATAATAATAATTTTCGGCGCGACAGACCATTCAAGGCCTAGCTTCTCGCGACCATTTGTGTTGCGCATGCCTATTTTTGGACACAAATGGAAGGGACCTACAATTTAAGACCGGCTTCGAACGGCGAATTGACAAGCTTTCCATGACAAATTATAACTCTCGGAACGTTTGTCATCCATTCGCGAAAGGTAGGACCCCGTAAAAAATACTTTTGGTCTTACTGGGATTCGAAACACGAACCTCCTGCTCAGTAGCCACGCGCATTTCCATTGAGTCACGGTGCCCACTCTCATGACAATACTTTATTTTTTAATTTTTTGCCCCCGGGCCTCGGTGTCGGGGAGCTTCCATACAAATATTTTACAAAATGTACCCGATTTTCTTCAAATCTGAACTCCGATTTTATAATTCGCAAACGCTTAAAGGGATTCGAAACCTTATAATGCTCGGCGGCTATACGCTTAACACAGCGCGGGCGTTAAGGAAAAGGAGGAGAAAAGAGGAGATGTCTATGAGCTTGTGTTTGAATGCCTGATGTGGATTATAATAATGTGGAAAGACAGAGCTTGGCAAAGCATTTCACATACGTGTTGTACGGCTGAAAATGGAATTAAATTAACTGTACGTCCGAAGATGGGCTTGAGGGCATGTACGTGGCATGCAGCTGGCTTTTTCTCTTGAGCACCGCTGGTGGAAGAAGCGATAAAACAGTGACAACCAGGAAACGTTCCTGCGGTGTTCAAGCGAATCTATTGATTTCGCAATGTTCTCGTCACAGATAAGTTTGAAAGCACGTTTTTGTATTCTATCTAGCTGATGGAAGGTAGTTTTAAGCGCACCAAGACCAGTTATAGAAATTGTACTCAAGCTTAGGGCGAATAAAAGCCTTATCAGAGGGAGTGAAATATTTTTTGCACCGGACTAGAAAACCTAAACATTTCCCAGCATTTTTGACGACGGTCAATATGTGGCCATTCCAACGATGCCCAAAACTATGCCCTATACAGAAAGACTGAAATATCTGATATATAATATCTATCTATATATATATATCTATATCTATAATATAAGGATATGTGCTTATCTTCCAGACAGGTTTTCCAAGCCGCAATAATGGCTGACTTCGCTGTTGTAAGAGATGTTGTTCCATATTCATGTTATTGGAGATATTTATACGATTTAACTATTTCTAGCTCTTGGCCGGCAAAAAAATATTTTTCATTTCTCGCATATCGTCCTCCTCCTTTTCTGATAACCATGACCTTGGATTTGGCTATATTGATCCTTAGTATACACTCTTCGCTGTATTTTTGTAACCTGTTTAACCTGCAAGCTCACCGGTGTGTCCGCAAGTACGACTAAATCATCTGCATATATCAGAGCTTTAATGGAAATTCCACCAATTGTTGTGGGGGTAAATAGAGCGTCTGTTATGTCATCAACGAACATCACAAATGCTTGTGGGCTAAAGTTGCATCCCTGTTTTACCCCCATTATTGTTTCAAAGAAATCTGATAATTATTTTCCATCCCATACGGCTGAAGATGTATTTTCATATATCTTTTCAATCAGTTTTCCAAACTTTCTGGATAGCCCACGATTGTAAAGTTAGTAGAAAAGTGCACTTCTGTCTACTGTGTCGAAAGCTGCCTTCAGGTCTACAAAGAACGCATACAAGTTTTTCTTTCTTCTAATGTATAGTTCAGCGCAACTGTTGTGAGTATGAATATTTGGTCCGTTGGTGAGTAGTTTGATCGAAAAACCGCCTGAAACTCATGGGATATCCAGACTTGAAAACGTTTAGCGAGAA
The DNA here is from genome assembly GCA_947095585.1 of Nephrocerus scutellatus. Taxonomy (NCBI): domain Eukaryota; kingdom Metazoa; phylum Arthropoda; class Insecta; order Diptera; family Pipunculidae; genus Nephrocerus; species Nephrocerus scutellatus. Next base: position 110,714,133 of record OX352762.1, on the reverse strand, counting down.
CGCACCCATTCGAATTTTTAATGAGGAGTTGAAAAATGCAATGCCACTGTAGTTTTCTGCCAGATTGTGGTCACCTTTCTTGAAGATGAGAAAGATCACTGATTGCTTCAAATTGTTTTTCAATGGCTCCTGTTTCTTCTTTTGTGAGAAGTTATTTGCATATTTGTAAAATTCGACTGCTATACCATCCGTACCGGGTGCCTTGCGGTCTTTGCAGTTCTTTAACCAGCCTTTTACTTCTTCTTCTGTGATGGGGTCATCCAAAAGATCATTCATATTATTCGGTATTGCATATTGGAGCCTAGGTGGATTAAGTACATTTTCAAAGTGCTTTTCTAGTTGCAATGCAGTGACTAATAAGTTTCCAGAGAGTCGTAGGATCTCTGCATTGCAATATTTCGATGGCGAAAGCGTACAATGCGTTTATAATGATTTCTGTATACTACTCGACTAATGTAAGGAAAATTCGAACGAGGTTACAATTTGTAGGTCTGATCTGAAAAGTTCTGCAATTGTACTTCAAATTTCTTGAGTAAATTGTTCCATTTTCACTCGCTTAGACTGAGTTTCCTTTGGTGGTACCGACAAAAGTATAGTCGCCTTCAAGGTTTCCTTTAGTGCATCCGATTTGGATGATTAGTTCGTACACCGAGAGAAAAAGCAACGTAAAATCAATGAAAACCACTTTAATTTAAATATTTTTCGGAATGATTTAGCTTCGAAGACGAAAATTTTAAAATCAATGTAGCATGCTATTAATTCAACATATTTCCCTACTTTAAAATGAATGTGTTCCATATTTGATTTAAAAATGTTTTTCTGTTGATTTGAGGTCGAATCATCGTCAAATTCAATTAATCTATTTTTAAAATAACATGTATCAACTTCGATGCAACTATTTGGCATATTAGATTGAAATGCATACGACTTTAAAAATACTACGCCTTAACTTCAGTTTGACAATTATACATCGTACAATTAAATACATATGACTTTAAAAACAATACGCACACACTTAAATGTAACCATTGTTTATTGTGAATTTGAATACATTTAACTTTGAAAATATTATGTTTCAACTTTATTTTAAGTTCGTTTACGTATTGACTCAAAGTGAACTCATCTTAGATTCTATCTCACCTCACATTGAAATAAATATTTCTTTACTTTGATCTTACCATGGTACATCGTAGAATTAACTATTTTAGACTTTGAAAATACAACGTTTTACCTTCGATCCAACCACGTTTCAATGTAAAATCAAATACGTTAAAACTTAAAAGCAAACTATTTCAACCTTAATTCAAGAACGTCCCTCTTATTTTCGAAATGGATTCATCGTCAATTCAAATATGTAGAGAATTTCTTTTTAAATATAAAACGATTCTTCAATTTAGAATTTAATGTTTTTATTTACGTTATAATATGTATTTATTTACTTTTATAAAAAATTATTAAAATGTAGGTACATTTATGTTTTAAATAATAATAAATAATAATAATAATATTAAAAATAAAAAAATAATATATAATTCAAATTCTTTTTTTCTTTTTTTTCTTTTTTTTAATTTTGACGAAATTTATTGATAAAAATGTTTTTTTTTTCAATAAATATCTTTTATTATTATTTAAATAAAAAATATAACACACTTATTTTTGTTTAAATAAAATTATTTCTAAAATATGTTTTTCCATTATTTACTGGGTATTAGTGTAATGGTGAGCTTGTGAAAAAAGATATGTCTTTGATCAATATATGATTGATTTTGTTACCGATTTCAAACGATTGAAAATGCTCACTAAATGATTTCACTTCAATTGGAGAACAAAAAACAAGCAAATTATTATTTTCAAGAGCAAATAGTTGTATTTTAAACAATTCCATTAATGGTTTTTCATAATGAGCCAAGTAAAAATTTTGTTTATAAAGAGTACCTTTGTATTCGACAGAATCTGCAACACACACAATATCGAAATTAAAATTTTCTGGGTTTTTTATTTGTGAAAAAAATCAATGTCTCGGAAGTTTAGTTTTGTTGTAAAAGCACTTTTGTCTAGAATACTCTTAATTGCGTCAGAAATATCATCATTGGTTAAATAAATTAACCGTTTAAATGTAATGTCGTTTCCTAAAATAAAATTAGGTATAAAAAATGTTGAGAAGCAAAATTTGAAATTTATTAAATCACATTAAAACACAAAACTTACGTTTTAGCACAGGGAAAAGACTTTCCATTTCAAAATTTTTTAATAATTTTTGTAGCTGAATGTCATCTTCCGTCATCTCTTGTGTTTGCGGTATATCAAAAATATTTAGGGGCTGTCCATTTTCGTCAATAAATGTGATATTTTCCATATTTTTCACTTGAACTTTTTCACTTTCACACTTTTCAAATCACAAATTAATAAAAGATCTTCTCACTTTAAACGCAAAAATACGAATGAATATAATGGCTTGGCTATGTAGACAATGTACAGAAATAACAGTTAAATATTTTGGTTGCATTTACTAAGAAATGAGATCTATATCGTTGATTGTAGTTGGATTCGCGACGCTTATGAGTGTTTGTTGTTGTTTTCTTTACATTGATCGTGGTTTGAAGGAGTAAGATCAATGTAATGAACATGTTCTACTTTGATTCGACATCGCTGTACATACAGTTGCGTTATACGTTCCGTTAGATTTCAACATAAAAAAAACACAACATTTCGAAGTGGATGGCACTTTCAAATAACGTTGAACAATGTAGATTTAACTTCCAAACATTTTGAAAGTACATGCAGGGCACTTTGAAAATAAATTTGAACAAATGTTATCATGTTTCATTTTGAAACTACGTTGAGGGCACTTTTTATTTAACAAAAGTTGATTTCAATGTAAAAATGAATACGTTTTACTTTAAAAATAGGTTGACTTATTTTAAATTACATTGACAAGTTAAATCAAATATCTTTCAACGTAAAATTTAATATGCTTCAGGAAATTTTATACAACTTAAAATCAAATAGGGTCATATTAAATTTTACATTGCTGTTTTTCCCTCAGTGTATTCGCTGCAGAACAATAGCTATCGCGAAACAATAGCGAACAGGTAATTTTTTTTTTGTTTTCATAATGTACACACGCTAAAGGGGTTTGCACCTTTATAATGCTTAGCACAGCGTTGGCGTTACTAAATTAGGGAGAGGAAAATATGAGATGTCTATGCCCGCGTGTCTTAAACGACAGCAGATCATATAAATGCGGAAACACAAAACACAGACAATTCATTCCACATAACTATCGTGCGGCTAAAGAAGGAATCTCTGAATTGGTTAGTACGTCCGAAGATAGGCTTAATGGTGGACCAATGAGCTCGAGTTGAGGCACGGGTATATTTCATATTTGATATTGAATATTTCTTTTGAACACCGCTTGTGGAAAAAGCGATAAAACAGTTACAGGCAGGAAACATTCCTACCATGTTCAAGCGATTCGATTCTTTTCGCGATACGTACGTCACCAATAAGTTTAAACACGCTCTGTTCTGAACTCTGTCTAGTAGATGCAATGTGGTCTTGGGGGCACCTGCCCACACAATGCAGTTGTATTCAAGTTTAGGGCGAATATACGCCTTGTAAATAGTAGCCAGATTTGAAGGAGTGAAGTACATCTTGCACCGTTTTACAAAACCTAAGCATCTCGCAGCATTTTTGGCGATGGCAAATATGTGTTCATTCCAACGAAGCTTATTGTTGACACACATACCGAGAATTGAAAGTTTTCCAGTTTCTTTGATGCAAGATCCATTCATGGTGGAAAGGTTGGGAGTTTAAATTACGCTTAGATTCGATTTAAATTCAACTCTATTATGTAGTCCCCACCTTGTTATGCCGTCAAGGTCAGAATTTAACGTGCCTTACATACGTTGTTGTTCACTTGTGACGAAGACGGGCGCGCAGAAAGCGAGAAGTCATATGAAAAGCTATAAGAGTACTGTCGTCAGCAAAGGAATGGATTGGATTAGAGGTGGTGGATAGGAGATCATAAATGAAAATCAGAATGAGTGTCGGAGATAAAACAGAGCCTTGAGGAACACCGGCATTTATACGGTGAACATTGGATTTGAATCTGTCCAATACGACCTGGATTTAACGGTCAGAAAGGATTTCACGTGATTCAAGGTATTGCATAAGCTTACGATTGATCAGGGTTTCCATAACCTTGGAGAGTATGGATGTTAGCGCAATGGGTTGGTATGAGGAAAGAGATGACGTTTCGCCTTTTTTAGGAACAGGCTGGATAAAGGCTGTTTTCCAATTCCTTGGGACGACTCCAGAAGAATAAGAAAAATGGAAAAGTCTGCGCAGTGGTAATGCCAACGTTGACGAACACCTCTTCAACACTAAAGCGGGAATGCCATCAGGCCCAGCAGATTTATGAATGTTGAGATCATTTAATACTCTAGCTTGACGAGTACGAAAGCAAATCTGTCCCATAGAGGATTCAACTCTTTCAAGTACAGGCGGCGACATCGCGCTATGTGGCAGCGTAGAGCTAGCTGCGAAATGTGAAGCAAGCAGATTGGCCTTGTCTATAGAGCTGACAGTTGGAACGTCATTGTGAATAAGCGTTGGAATTGAAGACGAGGCAGTATTTTTAATTCGTTTCACTAATGACCAAAAATTTTTACTTCCTTTGGAACATTGAAGTATTTTCTGCCTCAGTTTTTGGTCATAGTCGAATTTGGCGCGTTTAAGGAAGGCATTGCAATCATTTCTGACTCGAACCGAACAATATTGGTTTTCCACAGTGGGGTTTTTTTTATATAACCGAAAGCATACCTCACGGTTCCTAGTAACCTCTTTGCAGCCTAAGTCATACCAAGCATTTTCCTTCGGTTTAATACACTTTGTCCTGGAAGGGATAAATTGTCTCATACCCTCGAGGATTATGTTAGTGATCGTATCAAAAGTTCATCCACATCACTATTGGCATTACTCCCAAGGACCTTGTTAAGGCCGTCCCAATTGGCTTTCTCGTATTGCTATACTGTTTTTATGGGAGTTTTATCTCTAACTGCGTGGTTTATTAACGAGAAATTAGCTGGTCGATGAGCCAAGAGGCATACTAAATTAACGGAGTATTTATCAGGACAAGAGATAAGGAACAAGTGATGAGTGCTTGCGGAATGCTTTGCAATGTCAGTTATTCGTGTAGGCTCATTTACAAACTGAGTATGGTGATTGAACTCAGCGAATAACTCAACACACCTTCCTTCGGGTGTTGTCTGACCATAATGGCGAAGTCACCCAGAATTATGTATACATTGAAATCGCCCGCAATAACGATTTCAGCTTTACGATATTTTGTGACATCTCCGATTGACAACCGGGGAGGGAGGGTTCCCATACAAATTTTTTTTAAAACTATCTCTATCTCCGATAAGACAATTTACAAGAAAAACTTAGATTTGTATGGACTGCTTTTTTTTTGCTCACAGAAACCTCCGATATCAATTTTTTTTATCAGTTATGTTGTTTGCTTGTTACCACCGACAATTTGACAGTATTTTTGATTTCTATATGTCAATTACAATTTTTAATTGTTTCCTCCAATAGCAATGGAACGACAAATTTCACTTTTTCTATTTTTTCTTTTGATATTGCATTGCGAAATTTCTTAATTGGAAGCGTACCAACATTTTTCTATTTGATTTTGCCTAGCGACAGTTTTATAGAAAAAATCATATAATCCATTTCTCTTATTAGAAATTATGCATCGTTGGCGCCGTGGCTCAGTGGAAAAGCGCATGGCTACTGAGCAGTGGTTCGTGGTTCTAATACCAGTAACACCAAAAGTATTTTTCACGGTGTCCCACTGAATGTCTGACAAATATTCGAGAGTAATTACTTGTCACGGAAAGAGCTTCTCAATTCGCCATTCGGATACAGCATTAAATTGTAGGTCCCCTCCATTTTGTGTGCATAAATATACATGCACTTTACCGCTTCTTCCACCAGCTCCACAAATACTAGTGGCGCTCTAAATGCTCTTCAGTTTACCCTCAAGCCTATCTTCGGACGTACAGTTAAGTTTAGGGATTCGTTCTTCAGCCGTACAACACGTATGTGGAATGCTATGCCAAACTCTGTCTTTCCACATCACTATGATCCACATCAGGCATTCAAAACACAAGCTCATATAGACATCTCCTCATTTCTCCTCCTTTGCCTTAACGACCACGCTGTGGATTATAAGGTTGCGAACGCCTTTACGCCTGCGAGAATTATAAAAAGAAAAAAACTCTAAACGCGTTGAATCCACTTGAATGTGATCTACAATCACGTATTTAAATAACGCTATCAATTAGATGGGACTCACACTAGAGACTCAATCATCGACGGTATCTACCTACTGTCTATAAAAACCCAAGCAACTTTATAGTCACCGCATCGATTTAAAAGGAATGGAGTGTAATTATTATGTTGAATAGTGCTGTGTAGCAGTAAGGGTCTGCATAAGACTGAACAAAAAAAAATTTACTGATGTTTTGAAATAAAAACCTATCTTATTATATTTGGAGATAAACTAATAAGCATGCAAGAGCTATGCTCATAAAGGCATTTTTTTAATAATATCATTAACCATTAAAATGGTGGTTCAATAGTGCCTGCATACACTAAACATTATTTAACCTATATAAATTGAAAATTAATAAAAAAAAAACACAAAAAATACGCCTCATACGTAATTAAAGCAAATATAACTCAACTTATAGTTTAACTCTTCGCTTACAGCGTAGATATATAAAATATAACCAAACAATTAACTGGCTTAATATCTACGTTTGCTTCGAATTTCGCCAGTTTTTTTGTTACATCTTGCAATTCGCATTTAAGCCCAAAAATGGGTACAGAAAATTATGTTGGCTAATTTTGTAAATCCATAAAAGTATATATATAAAATCGCAAGAGTTGCATTTTAAGCTAGTGCTTCTTTTTCTACCGTGCTGTAATTCCTCTGAGGTATATGTCAAGTATTTTTGATTTATTCGCGTTATGAAAAACTTAATTGTTTTTTAATTGGTTGCATTGCTGGTTGAGAAACACACTAATTTATCGTGCAATTAAAACTAAATCACGAGATGAAATTTAATAAATACCTAGGTACATATAGCTACATGAAAAATATGTCTACATTAAATATTTCAGCATAACCTAAATCGTTGAGACGATGAGTTGGGTTATAGTTTAGTAACCAGCAACGATTATTTGCCATAACACACAGATATAATTATAAAAATTGAACTAAATCAATTTTATTGCCATCAGCGGGATGTACAACTTTCAGTCAGCGAATTTACCGAAAGTTAATTGATTGAAAACGAATCACCTTAAATATCAACATAAAAGAAAAACTGATCAAATAATAGGATACATTTACGACACTTAAATTTTTAAGTGCTATAAAATTGGTATATGGGATACAACGAGTATTTACTATTCCTATTTGTATTTAATTTCTAAATTGTAACTCTGAAGGTGCGATTTCATTTATTAACTCCTTCAATAAAAATAATTATAACATACAACAGCGCGCAACGGCAACGGCCGGTTGTTATTGCTTTTAAGCTTTTTATCTTAATTGATAAATCAAACAAACATTCGCGGTTTGCCCGACTCCACAAGTTCAAAATCAATACGAGTTAATAAATATCAATCAACAGCAATAAACACTAAACAAGAAAAGAGGCATGCTGCACCACCATGACTAATTTGAATTCGCCTTAACACCGCGACGAATCGTTATCGTCATAAGTGTATCATCGCTAGTCGATAATTACCAAGTGCGAATGAAAAAGGCAAACAAACAACAAGCTGCTACGCTAAATGCTCAATAAACAATTATGTATATATATGCAATCGCACTCAAATAATTCAAGAAATTAATACTCAAAGCGAAATCAACGCATTAAGGCCCCATAAGCAGTGCCTACAGTATGGATGCTACTCTGTCGAATAAAAGATTTAATAGAGAAGAAATGCTCTTGATTTATATTTTCCCCTTTCAAAAGGAGTCTCTTTATTTTCGTAAATAAGCACAACGCTAGTATGGTCGGCCATTAATTAATATAATAAATCCAAATCAATATCGCGCTGTACTTTATAAAAGCATGTGAGTGAACAGGAGAGAGATATAATAAATAGAGAAAAATACACATTGCAATTCGCAACTGTTCCCCTTTCGAAGTTCACTATACTAACCATCATTATTATCTTCAGCTTTGTACCGTTCAGTGAATATTGAGTTAATTATCGAAGAGCATTGCTTCACTCTCTAATAGAAGTCCCATTACTTTTATTGTGAACAATAATAATACAAAAACAAGTTTTAGAAATAGTTCTCTTTGTCTCTGTATCTGTCTCTGTCTTACAGTCATCAAAAACAACAATGGCTGATGTACTTGCTCGCAGCTGTTGGTGCTGCCTGATACACTGATGAACTTACAAAATCAGAGAAAATTGGGGCGTACAAGAATAAGATTGTGTGCTCTTTCCAACATTCGTCGTAGTTGTTGTTCTTTTCGCACTGCGAGCGCTAGTTTCTACTCTACAAGAGCATATTTTATTCTTTGTGAAGCACAACATAGGCTATGTGATGTTGATGATGGCCACGTTGTTGAGTGGTTGACGATCGCTGGAAATGAACCGAATTGTGAACTCATGCGACGGCAATCACGCTTTCCAATCATTCTTTCCTATTAGCAATGGAATCGGACTGATTATTTTAGTCTTCTCAGTAGGTAGATAAATAAGTAAATGCTGTGAATGCTTTGCTGTTAAATTTTTATCAAACATTAAAATAGAAGTTTTAATTTAAAAAAATGTTAATAAAAATTTTATAAAGCGAAATATTAAAGAAAATTATCACTTTTTTATTTATATAAATTAATAAAAACAAAAGAAATAATTCAATAGTAACAAGTGCTCTTTGATATTTTTAATACGTTGAACCCCAAGTGACTACCGATGGTGGTACATTTTTGAAATCGACTTCTGCCCTACGTATTCATCAGTGGATACAAAATATATCCATTTTGTTAATGCCAAACGAGTCGTCCCTCGGTCGGTTTATTAAATTGGGTTGTTTTGATAAAAAAAAATTGAGGTGTGGGCACAAACGTCTTTAACGGGCGGGGACGAAATCTTCAGTAAATGTATATTAAATGTTTTTATCAAAATTTTTATGTTGCTTCAAAACATGTAATGCACATTGCAAAGTTGCATTGATTGCATATATTATTCACCCTTTTAGCTTTCTTTCTTGCATATTCACTGCTCTGTTTTTTTGACATGATGTCATAACAAATGCTTTGTTTCTGGATTAGAATCACTTTCCAAACCGTTATCTTATAGAGAAACTGAACTACTAAAACTTTCTTCCTCCGTAATATAATTGAGATCATCCAAGGAAGATAGTGCCACACATTCTTCACTTCTACTCACTCACTGATCTCTTGAAGTACTTTTTCCAATTCTACTTGACGTAAATGCTTTTCCATTTTTACAAAGTGAAAATGAATAAAAAGCGTTGTCCATTCGAGATACACATACGTATAAAATGTAAAGAAAATCGGGTACATTTTGTAATAAATTTGCATGGGTGCCCCCCGACCCTGGGTCACGATCGCTTCAAAATTTTTACAAAAAGTGTTGTCCATCGGAGATACACATACGTATAAAATTTGAAATTTGAAATTATAAAATTTGTATGGGTGCCTCCGACCCCGGATCCCGATCACTTTCAAATTTTTCCAAAAAGAGTTGTCCATCGTAGATACAAATGCGTATAAAATTTGAAGAAAATCGAGTACTTTTTTTATAAAATTTTTATGGGTCGGTGGTCGGGCCCGATCACTTCCAAGTTTTTACAAAAGTGTTGCGCATCGGAGATACACATGCGTATAACATTTTAAGAAAATCAAGTACTTTTTTTTATAAAATTTGTATTTGTAAAATTGGGTAAATTTTGTAAAAAATTTGTATCGGAGCCCCGTGACCCCGAGGCCCGAGGTGTCCCAAATTTTAATAAAAAGTATTGTCACCGGAAATATACATGTGTGCAAAATTTCAATAAAATCGAGCTTTGGGAAGTGGGTTAAAAATTGATCACAAGATCTGACCAGCCATCCAGTCCGTCAGGCACGGGCACGCGAAGTTAATTTAGAGAATTTAAAAATAAAGTGTCCACGGTTGGTCACACCGTTCCACTATGCAAACATATATTCTGGGACCACGTGTCTTACCCGTGGACATTTTTTAAGTTAACAATTTAACACAGCAAAACACGTGCATTAACATTAAAAACTTGTTAACTACAACGAGATCACTTACATTTAAAAAAAAACTCCAAAATACAGGTATATGCCCCACAATGCAACACGCAGGAAAATATCACTGGGTCTCAATTTTTTTTAAAAATAATATACTCTCGTACTTACAACAATCTTAAAAACTGTTAATTATAAATTCCGCGTCATTGTCTCGTCTCGTTGCTCTGTCAGCGACGTTTTACTAGCAGTTTTTCCGCCGAGCTACAAGTGATTTCGAATTTTTTCCAGGCAAATAAAAAAGAAAAAAAAGCCCAATCTTTGCAGACTATTATTTTTTAAAACGTTTTTATTAGCTCTCTTTCGTGTATGTCTGTCTGAGAATTATCAGACCTAGGCTGACATACGCAGCCTTGATATGGTGGCCAAAAACAGAGCAATCTAAGACACGCTCAAAACTCAATAAGATACAAAGACTCATTTGTCTTAGTGCAACAGGTGCCATTAAGACCTGCCCTACGGCAGCCCTCGAGAAGATTATAGAACTGACACCACTTCACATACACATTAAAAGTGAAGCTGGCTTAAGACTCTCCACTCTCAATATACACAACCAGGTTAAATCCAATAGACCAGGACATTCAAACATCATCTCCCAAATTTAACTCGGATTATGGTATTGTCCTACAATCAGACACAATGATGAAAACAACTGATTTCCAAAGGAACTTCTTGGTTAGAATTCCAGAACGTCATCAAGTTGGAAATATCATCAATAACCACCCACATCATGCATCCATCTGGTACACAGACGGATCTAAAACAGATACAGGAACAGGAGCAGGAGTATTCGGACCCAGAACCACACTGCGAACTCCCAACCATTTTCCAGGCAGAAACAATTGCACTTGAAGCCTGCATCTTGGAATGCACCAAAAGAAAATACAGAAGAACAGAGATTTACATGATCTCAGATAGCCAGGCCGCACTACTTGTGGAGCTGCTACTGCCACTAAAAACAATTGGCCAAAACCAATAAAATCACCCTTATGTGGTCGCCAGGGCACTCAGGAATTGCAGGGAACGAGGCAGCAAATCTCTGCGCAAGAGAAGGCGCAAAAGGTACTTTCATTGGGCCGGAAACAAGCATTGCCTACTCCCTTAGCCACCTCAAAAACAAAATTAAAGAGTGGGCTAACAATGCCATCGAAGCTGAATGGGTATCGTCGACAGGGATGAAGCATACCAAAAAGCTTTTCAAGTACAACATGGTACATATAGACGAGGCAATCAAACTGAACCGTCATGCATGCAGATCTCTAGTCTGGTACATAACGGGATACGGCCCATTCAACAGCCACCTATCGAAAATGGGCAAATTACAGACGGACAGCTGCCGTTTCTGCAACAAGGCAAAAGAATCGCCAGAACAAATACTGTTCATGTGTGATGCTCTTACAAGGAAAAGACTCAAGCACCGCAAGGCTTACACAGTCCCAGGACAGAATGTCCTTCCAATCGAACTGTCAGATGTAATGGTATTCATTAAGGAACTAATAAGCCACCACATAAAGTGGTAATCATCTGGGATGCACAATAGATCTCTAGGTCGCCGTGCACCATGCTTTTCAGCCCACCAAACAATAATAATAATAATGTCTGTCTGTGCGGGTGCAATTTTTTAATTGATTTTAAACTAACTTCCCATTGAGCTAGAGACTTGAAACTTTAAACATAGCTCAGAACTGGATGAAGATTGGCAAATAACAAAAAAAAAATACAAAAAATTAATTAAGCGCGAGTTTGCAATTTGTTTCAGATCAAAGCAAACTACTACGCACAATACTCGTTTTAAACATTTTAAATAAAAAATGTATTTTTATAAGCTAACATGTTAATATTTCTGTCAGTCCTGCACTGTCATCCGTCATGCCAAGATTGTATATCTAATGGCGGGCGTATCTTAAGGCTGAAGCTCTTGCAAATTCCTGCAATTCGGATTGTTTATGATGATTAATATGCCGAATGCTGGAACAGTTGAGTTTATTGACACGAAAGGTGTCCTCTACAATACGAATCACTAGTATTGTAGGCCATTCAATTATCCACTTATCACTTATTGTTGTATATACTTTATTCACGACTGATAAATTAAGTTAAATAAATGAACGTATATATTGAAATTTTGAAAGACTCACATTAAAAGAGGGAGATGTAGTAAAAATGTTGTTTTTTTGTAGATTTTTAGTTGAAGAACTGTTACGTCTAACACTTTGCTTCTCTAAAACTCGTATAGACTTCAATTAAGTAATAAAATGTTAGCAATTTTATGATGAATCTCTAAGATGCCTCTGTGTCTCTGGTTATCTACAGCTTTTTATTCCGAGAAACCAACAACATTTTAATTATTCCGTGATATGCATTACCATAGGTGCGAATGATTTAGCATATTAATGGCTGCCATTCGCAGGTACTATGCTCAACTGTGTGTCAACAACACCACCGGATCGCGCTTGACGTGTCAGAACATTTGAATAAAAAAAAAAAAAGAAACTGAGTAACCGTGCGCGCCAACGAAGAAGTCTGGTCTCTGGGTGTATCTGCGCAAATGCGAATGCTATGCAAATTTAATTAAGTTCTTAAAATCTGTCAGCTGCTGTCTGAATACGTGTTTTATACGATAATTATGGTTTATCTCTTTCGTTTATATTTTTATTTTGCCTTTAGCACAAAAAAATAAAACAACAACTAATGGAGCTTCGGCCGGCTAAATGGTGTGGTTCAAATATGCAAATGCTCCCATTATTTTTGGCTCTAGAACCGTTGCAATGCTTGGGCTTCCTTCAAATAACAATTAACAGACGGTGTATTACAAATAGACTATTAGGTCAGTTGATCATCATCCATCCCAGGCAGCAGCTGGCAGAATTCAAGTATAACTGAAAGGCTGGTTGAGGTGTCGTGAAATAACGCCGAGCGAAATAAAGCCAAATTTTGAAATGCGGCACACACGCTAAAGGGGTTTGCACCCTTATAATGCTTAGCACAGCGTGGGCGTTAGGAAATTAGGGAGAGGAAAAAATGAGTTGTCTATGCACGCGTGTCTTGAACGACTGCAGATCATACAAATGCGGAAACACAGAATTCCACATAACTATCGTACGCCTAAAGAAGGAATCTCTGAATTGGTTAGTACGTCCGAAGATAGGCTTAATGGTGGACCCATGAGCTCGAGTTGAGGCACGGGTATTACGGATGGGTTGGAGAAAGGGCGGGATGCATCTGAATATTTCTTTTGAACACCGCTTGTGGAAAAAGCTATAAAACAGTGACAGGCAGGAAACATTCCTACCATGTTCAAGCGATTCGATTCTTTTCGCGATATGTACGTCACCAATAAGTTTAAACACGCTCTGTTCTGAACTCTGTCTAGTAGATGCAATGTGGTCTTGGGGGCACCTGCCCAGACAATGCAGTTGTATTCAATTTTAGGGCGAATATACGCCTTGTAAATAGTAGCCAGATCTGAAGGAGTGAAGTACATCTTGCACCGTTTTAGAAAACCTAAGCATCTCACAGCATTTTTGGCGATGGCAAATATGTGGTCATTCCAACGAAGCACATTCCGAGAATTGAGAGTTTTTCAGTTACTTTGATGCAAGATCCATTCATGGATAAAGGTTGGGGGTTTAAATTACGCTTAGATTCGATTTAAATTCAACTCTATTATGTAGTCCCCACCTTGTTATGCTGTCAAGGTCAGAATTTAACGTGCTTAACATACGTTGTTGTTCAAGTTCCACTTGTGCCGAAGAGGGGCGCGCAGAAAGCGAGAAGTCATATGAAAAGCTAAGAGTACTGCCGTCAGCAAAGAAATGGATTGAATTAGAGGTGGTGGATAGGAGATCATTAAGGAAAATCAGAAAGAGTGTCGGAGATAAAACAGAGCCTTGAGGAACACCGGAATTTATACGGTGAACATTGGATTTGAATCTGTCCAATACGACCTGGATTGAACGGTTAGTAAGGTAGTTACTAGTCCAATCGAGCAGGGTGTTATTTCACTTTTAAATGCGAAATAAGGCTAATTGCGATTTGTATTTATACACACTTCCTTTCTTCCTTTTAAAAGGCAGAATTCTGGAAACATTAGCTTCGGCTTCATTTCACAAACAATGTTCGGCCTTAATTTACTTTCCTGAAGTGAAATAAGGCCGCATTCAAAAGTCGGCGTTATTTCACGGCACCGCTGGTTGAATCCCGCAGGTATGAGAAATACTCGGCTGTAGGTATTATCACTTTTAACTACTGCTAGGGCAACTACTGGCAAGGCAAGAGTGTGACGCATTATCCAAACGTAGAACGCTTAACGGGTGATCCAGATATAACCAATCAATAATAGGCACCGCCTTTTTTATTATTACACAGGCCTGCCACCCTCTATGGGTAAATGGGCTCATTCAAGTAAGACTTTATTCTATCAGATCCGACGAACTTTGATGGGCTGATAGAGGTATTGATTATGTACCACCTTTATGTTCAGGTGGTACAGAAAAAAAATATTCCATTTGAACCATTTCTAGGTATCGGATGTTTCTTTAAGCCCGATAGAACTTAAAATTGTAAAAAAAAAAACACAAAACATTTAATTTTAATCAAATTCTTTTATTTATTCTAAAGATAATGCATTTACATTTGAAAATTATTTCGGACACATGGCTGTTATATACATATCACATTCTGGACGTCCAATTTTCGAGAGGTGTCATTGATCGTAACGACTGTAAAGCTAATTCCGGCCTTATTTTTGAAGAAATGAGGTCCGTTGATAACACCAGCACCAGTATACCGCACCAAACGGTGCATTTTTCTGGTGGTAATAGAGTAAAGTGTGAGTCTATTCATGATGATTTGCCAAAGTATACCGAGCGTAGTATGACAGTTCTATCTAAGTAAAAAATACACAGAACATGCATGGAATGATACACAACATAAAATTGAAAGCAACCCAGTTGGGACTGAGGTGAATATAAATTCGGCCAAGACTAAATCTCTCAGTCTTTCTTACTCCACCATTCTGTAAAACTTTGCAGGACATCAGCATGTCGGGAATTTTAATAACTTTCTTTATCTGTGGAAAGTATTGCCCCAGCCGATAGTGGCACCGAATTTCATATGGCGCAGCAGGATCCAAAAGGCCAAACCTGCGTTCGAAATGTTGTTCAAAATCTAGAAGAGCAAAGTTTCTACTGTATGGGTATCTGGTACTTTGAAGATCCGCAACATTATCATTCGTAGGCTGCAGTTCAACAATTCCCATACAATCCATCATTCCAGCAACGAGGTCTTAAATTGTCCGAATTATCGTGGCAAAACTGTATTTATCTAATAATAGATTAGCTATTCTTTGTATCCCCATCGAATTTGATAAGGGCTGCATCTCCATTTTGTGTTTGCTGGCCTTATCAAAAGCTTTTGACTGCATTGATTTTCAATTTATGTGGATAAATTAAAAGTATACTTCGGCTTTAGTAACTCCGCTGTTAAATTTGTAGAATGCAGCAAGTATTTGTAAACTGTAATAACTTCTCCACACTCGAACTGAAGACTGGAGTACTGGAGGGATCTGTGCTTGGCCCACTTCTAGTTGCCTTATATATTAATGATCTCACGAACATTTGCAAATCCGTTTTCGTGCATATGTACGCCGATGGTGTACAAGTGCACTTCTCACGCTCCAAAGGGCGTGTTGTGTTCCCAGATTTAATTGATATGATCTTGGTTGCATTCATGAGTGGGCTCGTAGAAATTGCCTGCGACTTAATCAAGCAAAAACGCAATGCTTGATGGCAATGTAATCCCATATTGCAGTAAATTTAAAAATCTTGGAGTCATTATCAACAGTAGTCTGTCAGCTAATAATCATACTGTTGGCAGAATATATAGTACCCTTCGCTTGCTGTGGAAAAGTGCTGTCTACACTCCCCACGGCCTTCGCTTAAAGCTGGTTCAAATGCTCCTAAAACCACTCCTAGTATACTCTGAGAATATTTACTCCTTCTTGAACTCAATTTCTTTTCGCACACTTCAAGTTGCTCATAACGCCATGATGAGATACGTTTTCATGATTCTTATATATAGCCATGTTCCCAGCTATAATACTATAATATAAAAGTTTCCAAGTTTTCTCATGTAAAGTTCTATTGTGGCTGTAAACAAAAAGATTGTGCACCAAACACCGTTAAATTAATAAAATGGATTGGCTGCTTTATAAGCTCAGTGGATAATTAGTGGCCAAAATCAGTCGGCTTATCGTTTCCTCCAGACTTTCATTAGAGTTTCGTGTGAGAGATACTCTCGGATGGTAAATCGCCTCTACAGTGGGGCGCAATTTGGACAGTATCGGCACATGTTCAGTTAACTAACTGCGAAACGCGCTGTTCAAATGCCAAAATCTTTTAATTAACTCAACGGAAATGTGAAGTGGAGTGCAGATGCAGATGGTAATCGTTTGTGTACTGAGATGTCACACAAAAGTAAAAGAGTCCACTTCGGCGCACTCCAAATGTACGCGCCAAGTTGTCACTTCGATTTTACACTTTTGCCCAGAAAGAGCAGAAAGAATGCACACTCAGACACACTCGCACAGCAAATAATGCAGATGCAGAACACTGTCTGTCCAAATAGAGAAGCTGATGCTTCGTGAGCGGTGTTAGAAGACCATATAGCGAGCAAAGTACCTACACAAAGGAACGGCTCGGGAATAATGTCGTAATTGAAAACATGGCCTCTGGTTGTAACCTTAACTAACCCATCACAGCCAACGTCGTCGTGGTCGTCGGGTATTACCTCTATCTCAACAACTATACCAACTCCTTTCGAAATGGCATGGCCTTCAGGGCTTTATATGTCTGTCTGTCTGTTGGCCTTATTTTGTTAGGTTTCAAATGCGCGTGTCATTGCGATTGTGTACGTGTTTGTGAGTTCCAATCCAATTTACACCTGAACGGTGTTAATGGCGAGCGTGGGCCACTATTACCCAAAGCACGACCAGATACCTCGAGTAATAAATGCAAGCGGCAACTTCTGTCGCTTACATGTAGAAGATGTTGAGTTAATTGCGGGTATTGCTTTCTGTTATGTGTATAACTTCATGCGTTCTTTACTCACAGTTTGACCGTAGTGTGTAAATTTTCATTTTATTTTTTAACTTGGACTTTCCGGGAGTCTCAGCTCAATTGCTAAAGGTACCACACTTTTCACGTTTGCATTGATAGTGTCCTGTCGCTCCAAATGACCATTGGAAAATCGTTTTTATTTCTACACTACCTACAAAATTCAATTTCCAATAATCATTAATTTCAAATTCTGTCCTTTTCTTTTAATTGCCTGCGGGACAATTGATTGCAACTGCAATTCAACTCAAGTTGCATTGTAATTACATCGATACCGCCCGCTCTAGTGCAGTGAAGTGACATTCAAATTTAAGTAATTTTTTTATTCAATTTCCAAATGCACACCGCCACACCTGAGCTTATCTATATTTGCATCTATATATAAATAATGACTTAAACACTTGCAGTCGATGTGTCTGACAATTGCATTGATAAGGTCATCCAGTCGGTGGAAATAGCACTTGATTGCGGATTAGTTATTCTTTGGCCAACTTCAGTGTACCTTCAATCGTGTCCATTCATTGTGGTGCTAAATTCATTTCACATACCTAAACAAATACATATAAACATCTGTATGTTGGTTGGCACAGTTGGAGAACAAAGGGGAGTCAGAGGACAAACAAACAATTCCCGCAGCAAATTAAATATTCACATCGCAATCAGTTGCTCCACCGCTCCTTCAGCGAGTTATTTCCCTACGTTCTAATCTCTCTAATGCCAATGGAATAAGTCCTTTAATTAACCGAGAATGCAATTCGATTGCGCTGGAGCCCTTGGGGTTAATGAAAGTTATTGCTGAATGCACATGGAGTGAGGAAGGTAGGTAGGTATCTATATGTGCCAATCGATTTCAATTTTGGTTGCTCCGTCTGTGCCAGTCAGTCATTTGCCATTTAAGTGAGCTTCGTCATCGCTGGGGGGTTTTTTGTTGTGTGTGTGCATACTACGAGTATTTGAAAGGCTTATAACGTTGTATACGGCATTTTTCGAAAATCCCCAACCGGTGTCCGGTGCTGCCCTCCCGCAAAAAGTCTCTCCATCGGTCCTGATTTAGAGCCGATGTCATCCAGTTTGGCATCCCTAAACTTTGGGTGTTCTGGTCTACGTCATCCTTCCAAGGTAGGCTTGGCCGGTCTCGCTGTCGTGTTCCATAAATCTTACCGCAAAGGACTTTCTAAGCAGGAACTCCGAGCTAGGTGTCCTGCCCACCGGAGCCTACCGACCTTAATTCTCTTCACTATGTCGACGTCGCTGTAACGCTCGTAGATCTCATTATTATAGAGTCTCCGGAAACGTCCTTCCTCACATACGGAGCCAACAATTCTCCGTAAGAATTTTCTCTCGAACGCGGCTAAGAGGTCAGAATGCTTTTTGCTAAGCACCCAAGTCTCGGATCCATATGTAAGTACGGGTATGACCATTGTCTTATTTCTTATACACCAGCAGCTTCTATGTTATGGTTAAATTCCTGGATTTGAAAAGTCGTGACTGACTATAGAAGCTTTGTAGGCTTTTAGCAACCGTGCGCGTATTTCTGGTTCCATGCTGTTATCGGCTGGTTGACCCGAGACAGTTAACGGATGGCACTATTTCAAATTCGCGCTTCACTATTTCAGTTCTGGGACCATTGTTGGATCTTCTACTCGTAGACCATCTACTTTGTTTTGCTCTTATTTATGTGCAGTCCTAGATTTCGTGCCGCCAGCTCGATCTGGATGAAAACTTCCTGTACAGCTCTTGGGCTTCAACCTACGATGTCAATATCGTCTGCGTAAGCTAGTATCTGAATTGTCTTATAGAGGATTGTTCCACTCGCCGTTACTTCAGAGTCTCGGATAACTTTCTCCAACGGCAGGTTGAAGAGGACGCAGGCCAGTCCATCTCCTTCTCAGAGCCCTATATAGATGTTGAATGGGCTTGATAGTGATCCGGATATTTTTACTTGGCTTATAAGATTTGCTATGGTCAACCTACATAGTCGTGTCAGTTTATTTGGGATGCCGAATTCTCTTATGGCTTTATAAAGTTCTACTCTGGCTATGCTATCATAGGCGGCTTTAAAGTCTATAAAAAGATGGCGTGAAACTCTAGACATTTTTCCATCGCCTGCCTTAGGGTGTAAATCTGACCAGTGTTGATTTGCCTGGGATGAAGCCACACTAGTATGGACCAATGATGACATTAGCGTATGGGGCTACCCTGTCTTGAAGGATAGAGGAGAAAATCTTATACGCGGTACTCAACAGCGTTATACCACGATAATTGCTGCTTGTTATGATATCTCCTCTCTTATGTTACCATCTGATCCCGGGGCCCTATTATTTTTGAGTCGATTTTTCGCTCTACTTATTTCGTCTATGCCTGGTCGAGTCTCCAATTCCTCAGTTAGCTGGCCATTTAGCAACTCATGAAAGTGCTCTTCCCGTCGCTCGGTCGGTGGGTGGCGGTCTATAAACACGTGGTCTATCTGGTTACGAGTGGCGCCATCAGGGGATAACCTGGTGGCTTTGTTGACATTTTTACGCGCAAGCCATGAACTTGCAACGACCAAATTATTGCTTGCTGCCATCTCTATGACTCGTTGTCCGTTGTCATTAGTGTTATCGTGAAAGCTATGAGTATCAATGTACTGCCTAAACACTGGCTCCCTACCTATTTTTGCATTCATATCCCCCAGAATGATGTTTTTACATCATACTGAGGGCAGGCATGGACGTTCGACTGATTCTTCTTTTTCATCATTTGGGGAATCATCTGTAGATGCGGCAACTTGCAATTCTAATGCATTCTGTGTTATTCCGCCTATTCTGCTGATGGCTGACCGCGACGTCAAGTGAGCAAAAAACAAAGGAAGCCGAAAAAACCAATCCTCTGTACAATCTTTCATAATTTGGCATGAAGCTCGGCTTTTTGTGCAGAGATAGTTGCCAGATTCGTTTTTGATAAGAGCTTTAGACTTTTTGGAAAGAACCCACAGCCGATGTGTGGTTTAGGAAAATATCCCTCTTTCACCAGCGTTACGCTCAGTCCATTACTGGCTCTGATCCTCTCAAAGCTCAAGCACCACCACCCAACAGTAGCACTGTCTGAGCAGATGAAGATTTGCCATCCCGATTTGAGATGCGAACCGGAAAATGTGGCCACCGCCACTGTCAGCCATCTCAATTGAGATGTCTATAACGGCCTCTTGAAAGCAATCTGCTCAGTTGTGAGAAGGGTTCGTCGTCGGTCGGGACCCAACCTAACCGCACTTGGCAGTTGGCTAAAAGTGGGGTACATCAGGTAAGGGTCCTACCCAGGCCTTCTTGACAGCCGATGTCGGTGGCGTCTGACTCTCTGAACTGACGTGTTTGGCTTCACCCTGAATGGAGAGGCGGCTTTGGCAAATGTAAGATCACTCACTCTGTCTATGCCCATGCGTAAAGCATGTTTAAGACGCCTTCTTTCCTGCAAGTTGAACTTAATGAATCCGCCCTGTTGTTGATGGATCTGTACTCGATCTAATGCCTTCCCAATGGAAGAGCATCCAGATTCCTCCGAGATGATACTATTTGATTCAACAGCTGTGGATGCGTCAGAATCAGAAGTGGTTTGTTTCACGTCTTCAATTCCAAAACCCTAGCGAGATTCAGATGTGGCCCCTATAAGAACGCCTTCCGAATTCTGTGAAAAGTTCGGCTGCTCAACAATAGACCGTAAAGTTGAGGCCAGAATGTGGCTGGGCGTCGAGAGCTGAACTCAGCTTCTCGGAATACAACAGGTTGTTCAACAGCAGAACCCGAGGTTTGTGCGGTCTCATAAATTTAGATTATGTTCTCTATGTTGGAAGCCACGTTAAACCGGGAAAAGAGGTCACCCTTGTCAGAACCCGGTATGCCAAGGGAAGGCAAGTTAGAACTGAGGGTCGCCAGGTATTCGAAGTCTGCATACTAGCAACTAATCTTCATCTTAGCCTGGCCAGTGTTCCACCTTACATTAGGAATAGCTTTTACTGAGGAAAGGACTATCCATTGCACCAAACCCTTCCCTTTAACCCGGCTCTGAGCCGGCATGCTACCATCGTAACAAGGCGGATGCGTAGGTTTAGCCGGCGTGTCCCATAAATCCTACCGCAAATGATTTTCCGGGCAGAATCATCTTCGCTCATGCGAGCTTGGTGTCCTGTCCACCTTCTTGTTCTTCTTCTCTTTCTTCTTCTTCTCCTTCTCCTCCTCCTCCTCCTTCTTCTTCTTTTTCTTCTCCGTCTTATTCTTCCTTTTCTTTTTCTTCTTCATTAGACTTATTAGGGGAATGTTAATTTTCAAAAGAAGGAATCTCGAAAATGGTTCAAATAAATTCTCACAATAATTCGTGTCCTCTCTCTTCGCTGCACCCTATGTGCTGGCAAATTCCGGAATTCCCTCACGACTTGTGTGAGGACTTTCTCACAAGCTAATTAAAATAAATTCCAGAGTCGTCGTTTTTGCCAGCCTGGCTGCATGTGCCCTCTGCATGCCATACATAATTCGAAATCCAAATCAACGCAACGTTTGTCGAGCAGCAAACGGACACACACACACGACTGGCACCACAACACCCTATACGAACGAATGCGCACATATCATAAATTCGGACAGCAGAACAAATCCCACAGAGCACACGGTACAGAAAATAGGAGAGGAAGAGCAAAAGGAATTCCTGACTTGCGGGAAAAGCGAAAATCCACTTTGTACGCAACCTGGATCCAGCCAGTCAGTCACTCAGTCAGTCTGTGATTTCCCAAGGACCCACCAAATGGTCTTTGTGGAGGGGGGGGGGGGTTGTAATGTGCACCACCGACCAGCCGACCGCAGTCCGTCTGACCTTCTTCTAATTGTGACTTCATTCGCTGCACATGAACTGTTGGATGCGATGTCTGATGCTGGCTGCCCGCGTCTCTTGCCCAGCACCCAAAAGAAGTACATTTCTGTCTCGAAGACTACGACGACGACGACGACGACGACGATGAAGACGACTTGGGTGGTCCAGCCATTCGGCGATGTTCAAAAGGAGTTCAACATGAGCGCATCACGAAAATTCGCTAACGCTCGCATTGTGCTGTGCGCGAAAGGAGAGAAATACTGCGCGACTGCGTCGTGAAAAGGGCGCGATCGCGATGGGAATCATTTCGGGCAGAATGCCTTGCACACACACACACACAAGTAAAAAAAAAATGTTGTGCTGCTGCCGTTTTATAGTGTTTCCCTGGAATCCCGGATCAGCAACAACAAATGCGCCCGATCGGTCTGATGCCTTCGCACGTGTATGTACGCGGCTATGTACGCCAGTTGATGCCAGGAACACATTGATGGGTGACTTTGGCCAAACTAATAAATTTGATCTGATGTAGTGATGTAGTGTGGTGGCAGCGGCACTGCAGTGACAGAGTACAGCGGATGGGGATAAAAGTTCCATGGGCGCACGCTAAGACATTTTGGAAGTCATTCGACGCAACATGATCTGCGGATGTAATCCAAAACTAATAGGCTTTAGTTGGTTAGCTGATGCTTCCAATACTCGATGCATGCGATGCGATAATAACGATGTTGCGGATGAAGACTCGTCTGCTGCGGCTGCTGGTCGTCCTGCACGAGGTGATGCTGATGATAATGCGATGAGGATATACCCTTAGTCGGCGGTAGCAACAATTGCGCGCTGCCAAATGAAGCGTAACACAGTTAGTGTGCCAGTGTCTGTGCAATGATTCCTTTTTTGCTTCTCGTGGCGAATCGGGGCATTTGCATAATGCATCATCGTCATCGTCGTCGTCCTTTTTTGGAAACAGAGGATCGTCTATCTTCATCCAATGCGATGCCGTCGCATTGTCTGCGAGGTGAGTTCCAAGCGGCGGTCTGTCTTTACGGCCGTCCGCTCAGAATCAGCCAGCCAGCGACTGTGGTACACTGCAAGACAAAGTGCAACGGACGACCGAGCAGGGGGAGGTAAGTGTTCGTTCGGTCGTTCGCTCGCTCGCTGTAATAAATGCATTCCATGTAAAAATTTATTGAAATTAATCATCCTTGCAATGAGCATCAGTTCGGAGCTGCTGCATCACCATCATCATCATCAACAAAAGTATCATCGGACTCAAGAGCACAGAATGCGCTGCAACGGATCATGTTGGTCGTTTGTCTGATTGTCTGCGTCTCTTTGCGACTCACCACGATGTAATAATAATTTCAAATGATTGATGAAACGTAGCGCGATCGCAACCTGGCAAGTGAGTGGACCTAAGAAGGGATGACGAGGTGGATGCGTAAATACTTTTCCAGCAAATACCCGCAACTACGTGGCTCCATCACCAGTTGCTGTTTTGTTGCATGAGGAGCACAAATGCGAGATAACGACTCTGGAACACTTCTCACGGGAAAAACATTTTTACGTTCAGCAACAAATGATGGAGTCTAACCGGCTTCTTCAGGCCTTAGTCGAATACCATCAACGATACACGATCGATTGGTTAGGATTTAAGAGTTGGTTTTGAAAAGAAGCAAGGAATTATTGACGCTGTGGTGAAACGAGGAAGGTATCCATTAACAGTTGTTCCATTGGTGATGGTTTTCAAAAGTTTTCACAGCATTTGTTGGACTGCGTGAAGGAAGGAATTAACATAATAGCCTTTCATTTGGGATATAGTCGGTCAGTCGGTCGGTCTTCAGCAAAATGCAGGGAATAATATAAATTTATTTTAACTTTTTTTCCCTGATCGAGTTTTAATCACCGAAATCGATCCAATTAACGCATTACAAGCCGCAATGGAAGGATACAAAGTCACCACCATGGATGAAGCCAGCAAAGAGGCCACAATTTTTGTCCACAGTATGCTGAGCAGGAGGTTCGTGTTTCGAATCCCAGTAACACCAAAATTATTCTTCACGGTGTCCCACCTCTAGCGAATGTCTGAAAAAGTACGAGAGCAATAACTTGTCACAGAAAGCTTCTCAATTCGCCCGTTCAGATACGGCATTAAATTGTAGGTCCCCTCCATTTGTGTCCAAAAATATACCTGCTCAACACAAATGGTTGCGAGAGGCTAGGCCTTTGGACCGCAACGGTCTGTCGCGCTGAATATTGTTATTATTATTATTATCCTTTAAATAAGACACCAACCAGCCATACATTTGGACCCTGAAACCGGCATGGTATAACTTTTCTAAAAGCCGCTGTCGACTGACTTCTATTAAGTTCCTTATACATATCACAACAGACTTTTAAGATAGCATCTTCAATTGATTTACCAGATCGAAATCCGAACTCTGTTCTTTGGCAAAAATGTGATTTCTCTCCAAGAACGAAACCATCCACTATTTAACCAATTTTTCCGAAAAGTTTACCGAAATTAGGAAGCAGAGATATAGGTCTATAGTTTGAGACAACTTTCCTATTACAATTTTTGTGTAAGGGAATAATTTCCGCATATTTCATAGTCTTGGGAAAATTCCGTTAGCAATGCCTAAGTTAAAATATAGCGCAAGACATCTACGACATACCATACTATACTTTTTAAGAAGTTATTAGAAATACACTCACTGGAGCACAAGTTTTTACGTTGTAAGCTCAATATCTGCTTGTAAATCTGATCAGGGGTAATTAACACAAAGCCGAAACTATTCGCCTGATATCTTTCTTCAATAAGATGCACAGTGAGATTGCAATTGCATCAATAATGCTGAGGGATCACTGGCTTTAGTTTAAGGGAAATATCCACAAAGTAATCATTGAAACGATTAGCTATAATGCTGCAATCGTCGGAAATAGCTTCATTATCAATTAAGATAAACGTGGTATGTTAATAAAATAGATGCCTATGCTGAATTTGAGTGCTTTAACGGAATCCGAGGACTTGTAGTGGGCTGGAAATTGTCATTGGGACAATCGAGGCAATACAAATCGGCCCATACCATCATAGCAGAATAGGGCGAATAACACAGAATGCTTTAGAATTGCAGGTGGCCGTAACTATCTTTGACTCGTGGGAGTGCGATCAAACCTCCACGTGGTGACTGCTGGTAATTTTCTCCATTACAGGAAGTGCTGAATGATCGGGCTAGACCCTTCAAAGTAAGGTTGGTGCGAGGCCAATAATTTTGCCACCTGATAACTATACACTGATGAACGACGATGACCACGGAAACGAAAACGTCTTAACCATTTAAGAATTTTCTCATGGAAAGTACGCTCACTGTATAGAGCTCGAGCTGCACAGCAACTTCCCGATATCCGCCTTAATATAATTTTTTTTTTTTTTTTCTATTTAATAAAACAGCTTATGAGCACTTCATCCTTCACCTTCATCCTTCAGGAAGTTGTGAACGGCTAATTTGAAGGCCTGCAGATTATACGATCCGGGAAACACGGGCTCGACCAATTGATACCACATCGAAGAGACTCTCGGAAAAAAGGAGGATTTAAAGTGTTGGGTTCTACATGAAAAAAGTTTTAAGGCAAACCTATGTTGATTGGTCCTTAAACGAGTGTTTACTTTACTGACAAAAGGACCTGGAACTAGAGAAAACAGATAAAGCTCCTACATTTCGTCTGTGCTCCAAAGTATCAAGAGACGAAGTAATGGTTGCATCGTTTATCAAACGGATAACTCTATTCTGAACACCATCAAGATGAACCAAATGCGATCTTGGAGCACCACCCCACACATATGAATTAAATTCTAAAATTGGTCTAACATAAGATTTATATAATCTTAACACTTCATAGGGAGTGAAGTAGAAGTTACAACGTCTTAAGAAGCCCAAACATTGGCTAGCTCTTTTTGAAATTTCATAAATATGTTCTTTCCAGGAAAGATCACTTGATACTTTTAAACCTAACAACTTAAGTGAATCAGATCTCGCAATAGAGGTACCATTAATAACAGGAGGAACATAATGTTGAGTTGTCTTCTGAGAAAAAACGCAAGACTGGAATTTATTTGGGTTAAATTCTACTCTGTTAGAAATGCCCCAATCAAGAACGACTTGAATATTCGACAGAATAGTCAAATTCATTAATTCACGCGAACCAATCAAGCGAGAATTGCATTCTTTTTGACTGACAAACTCAATTGAAGCCGATAGTGTTGTATCATCAGCAAATGAATCGATATCGCATGGTGTAGAAGACAACAGGTCGTTGATATATATCAAGAAGAGCGTGGACGACAAGGATGACCCTTGAGGTACGCCAGCATTGATCCCATGTGAATCTGAAGATATACCATGTAATACAACTTTTATTTTACGGTTCCACAAATAATTCTCAATCCATGTAATGAGAGAGGAGTGTAAATTCAGCGCACGAATCTTATTAATAAGACAATCATGCCATACTCTATCAAAAGCTTTAGCAATATCTAAGGAAACAACGCTTGATTCACCTAGGTTTTCAATGCTTCGCTCCAAACAATGCGTCATGCACGTCATTAGTTCACCTGAAGAGCGATTTTTTACGAAATCCATACTGCACATCGGATAAAAGAACATTCGAATCCAGATAGTTCATTAGTCTGAAATTAACGATAGATTCCATTACCTTCGATAGAACCGACAACAAAGCAATAGGACGGTAGTTCGTAGGTGTCGATTTATCACCTTTTTTCGGAACGGGTTGAATATTTGCTATTTTCCAAATAGATGGAAAAACACCCGTCTTCATTGAGAGATGAAACAATTTGCTAAGCGGTTTTGCCAAAGTAAGATGACAACTTTTCAATACTAATGGCGGAATACCGTCGGGGCCAGTCGCTTTATTGGGGTCAAGGTCAACAACCCGTTTCCGGAAATAGATTTTAGACATACCTGGGCCTAGATTCGGGAGAATTGGGGGGCTTTGATTAGTTAAAGGAAGAGTAGACGCACCAGCGAAATGAGAAGCTAAGAGATTAGCTTTCTCAGTATTAGTTCTATTATGAAATAAAGAAGGAATAGACGAAGTATTGTCTGCAAAGTTTCTTTTAACCAATGCAGCAAACGACCAAAAGCTTCGACTGTTTGAATCAGAATCCAAAATTGTTCGCATGCTATTTCGAATCTTAAGGTCATATATTATTTTGGACCTTTTCAATATAGCGTTTGATCTGTTTCTAGCTATTCGAAACTTTACAAGGTTTTCTTCAGAAGTGCAATTAACGTAGTCCAAATGGGCTGCTTTTTTACACGCGACTGCTGACCTACAATTTTCGTTAAACCATTTATTCTTACGAGTATTGTTTTTTTTTAAATGAAGAAGGAATACAATTTTTCATTCCTAGCAAAATGGTAGACGTGATAAGTTGTGATGCTTCATCAGCATTATTGCTGGAAAAGCAGGTTGACCAATCAAATGAGCTATAAAATTG
This sequence comes from Nephrocerus scutellatus, assembly GCA_947095585.1. Classification (NCBI taxonomy): domain Eukaryota; kingdom Metazoa; phylum Arthropoda; class Insecta; order Diptera; family Pipunculidae; genus Nephrocerus; species Nephrocerus scutellatus. The sequence continues at coordinate 110,686,294 of OX352762.1, read as the reverse complement.
GTTCAGGAGCTCCCAGTTAGCATTTTTATAGTGCCAGAGTAGCCTTTTATGAGTAGGCTCTATAATGGCTGGTGTTAATGAAAATTTGGCTACTACCAAAGCATGGTCAGAAAGTCCTAATGGAGCAGATACATTAATTGAATATTTCATTGGCATAGAAGTTAGAAATAAATCTAAAAGGTGAGGTGATTGACCAGAAGTATCGGGATACCTAGTTGGCTTATCACCGAGTTGGGTGAGAAGGTTAATATTTGAAAAAAGTTCTGCAGTTTCACCAGAACTATCTCTACCATTCGAATAGGTCAACCATGAATCATTGTGGACATTAAAATCGCCCAAGACAACCAATTCTGAAAATGGTGAGGATTTGTAAATTTTGTCTATAGTTTCTGATAAGTAATTAAATTCAGGCGATGCGGTGTACGGGGAATGGTGTCTTATGCCTCTTTCGATTTGCTAAAACCATACCCGAAATTGTACCCACGGGTAAGTTACCAGGGTTTTCGTGGTTTTCGTGGTGAATGCTTTGCAAATAGAACGCCAAACCAAAACCAAATTGAGAAATTAGTCTTCTTGCTCTCTCTTAGCCATATTGCTGAGTAAACGAAACCTTACCCGTCGATTGTCGACGGGTAGCAAAGTTACAGTTTCGGTTACAAAACCTTGCAAATTGGGTACAGTTTGCAAATAGAACGCCAAACCTAAACCACGAGAGAGAAATTTTAACTCTACCCTGCTAATCGAAAGAGCTATTAGAATAATCAGAATATGACATATATTACAGCTGTCATGCAAGACATCGTGTGCTCGGGGTGGGGTTTCTAGTCAGCAAAAGAATGAAACCCGCCGTTATCGGCTTTAAAGTAGTAAATGAACGGCTATGCACCCTTCGCGTGGGGGGCAGATTTAAAAACATAAGCCTCATAAACGATCACGCACCTATACAGAGGATTCCCCAGATGATGAAAAATAATTCTTTGAATCAGTCGAACGGGAACTCCATGCCTGCCCTCAGTATGATGTAAAAATCATTATGGGGGATATGAATACAAAAAATAGGTAGGGAGCCAGCATTTAGGCAGTACATCTGCACCCATATCTTACATGAGAATACTAAATACAATGGACAACCAGTCATAGAGATGGCAGCATGTAATAATTTGGTCGAGAACAAAGTTTGCGCGTAAAAATATCCACAAAGCCACCTTGGTATCTCATGATGGAGTAACTCGCAACCAGATAGACCAGGTGTTGATAGACCGCCCCACCACAACCCGAACCTGATGTCGGTGCGAACGTACCGAGGTGCCAATGTAGTCTCGGACCACTGTCTTGTTGGTATGGTGCTCCGAGCGCGGATTGTATCATCACGAATAATCCGTGAACTAGAACAGTACAGAGAGCGATGATCGCACCTGGTGCGGAAGTTCTTCCAAAGACGCAATAAGCATAGCATTGCACACACTGCAAAGACAAAAAGGAGGGTAATCTGATCGCCTTTCTCAAAGGCATCTTAGAGCAATGGGAAGAGCATTTTCATGAGATTCATAATGACCAGCTAACATAGGAATTGGAGGCTCGACCAATGACTGAAGACCACCCTATGCCTTCACCACCAGGCATAGACGAAGTTAGAAGAGCGATAAATCGGCTCAGAAATAACAAGTCCTCGGAATCAGATGGTATCCCAGCGGAGCTAAATAAAACAGGAGGTCCCACAATACACCAAGCATTTCATGAATTAATAGTGCAAGTATGGGAGGAAGAAGTGATGCCAGAAGACTGGCGAAGAGGCGTCCTGTGCCCAATATACCTATAAGAAAGGAGATATCACAACATGCAGCAATTTTCGTGGTATAATGTTGTTGAGTACCGCGTATTAGATTTATTCCTCTATCCTTCAAGACAAGATAGCCCTATACTCTAAACTCATCATGTGTCCATACCAATGTGGCTTTATCCAAGAAATATCAACAACTGGTCAGTTTTTCAGGTAATGGTGATAGAAAAATATCTAAATATCTAGAGTTTCAAAACTCTCTACACCATCTTTTTAAAGCCGCCTATTAAAGTATAGCCAGAGTAGAACTTTATAAAGCCATGAGAGAATTCGGCACCCAAAATAAACTCGCACGACTATGTAGGTAGGACCATGACCAATGTTATAAGCCAAGTTAAAAAATCCGGATCAGTATCATCTATAACGGCCACCGACATGGGAATGGACTGGCCTGCGTCCTCTTCAACCTGGCGTTGGAGAAAATGATCAGAGACTCTGACGTAACGGCGATAGGAACAATCCTCTATAAGTCTATTCAGATACTGGCCTACGTAGACGAAATTTACATCGTTGGTAGAAACACTAGATCTGTACACACACAGTGTAGAGTTCGAGCGTGATCCCCACGCTTACCTAGCTGTCGCCATGAAGCTTACTCATGAACTGTGTACCATTCAGCAGTCCTCTCTTCGAGAGTAAACCGCAGCCCCCGCGTTGCATCCTCAGAACGAGCTGGGTCCTCAACCACAATTGTCCTCAGACTGGTCGAAACTTACGGCCGGCCTTGTTGTCTGTAAGCACGGACGATTCCCGCGGTACCAACACGACCTTGGTGAGGTCTGACATCAAGGGACTCAGCTCTTTCAGAATGAGTGCCTGGCCGATTGCAAAAGCAGACCCTGGCAGCACATTCGTCCGGAACCGCGAACCCCATCATTTGCCAGTAGGATTTCCCCAAGTCCTACCCCTTTGGAATACGAGATTCCCGTCTGTCCCCTATCACAGACCTGTTTTATTGTATGAAATGAACCACTAAATAAAAAGACTTGCTCATAAAGAGATTCTAAGTACCAGTGCTCCACTTCGGGTCGCAAGTGTGAAGACATTACTCACCCGGAGTATACTCTAAGCACTGACGACCCTTTTTTAATATCCCATGGTAAAGTCCTGCAACATTCCTATTAATAAATCATGCTGCAGATGGACCCATGGGGACAAGGGGTGCAGGGAACTAGAGCTATACAGGAAGCTTTCATGTAGTTCGAGCGGGCGGCACGAAATCTGAGGCTGCACATGGTGGTCACGTCTGCGATAATTAAAATAGTGGAGCGGGAATTTTAGGTAGTGCAATCCTTTAACAATCTCGGGTCAACTGTAGCAGCCGATAACAGCACGGAACCAGAAAACGCGCACGGTTGCTTAAAGCCAACAAAGCCTACTTCAAATCCAGGAACTTAACCATAACATCCAAGCTGCTGGTATATAAGACAATGGTCATACCAGTACTTGCATATGTATCTGAGACTTGGGTGCTTAGCAAAAAGCATTCTGACCTCTTAGCCGCGTAGTATTAAGGCGCTGAGATAATTACGAAAATGTGTATTTATGGTCTGAGAGTGGTGCTGTGATAGCGGATAGCATGAATCAAAACTGAACGTAAGCTAAGTAAGTTCAGACTAAATCAAGCATTGAATTTGAATTTTACCAAATCGGGTCTGCCAAACCTGAACTTATTTTTCCAGAATTGGCAAAATATTCAGACAGAGTAAGAATATTGCTTATCACCTGAATAAGTTCTGCTTTTGTCGGATATATATGCACAACTTTCTTATTAGCAAACAAATTGCTATACTAGAGATTTTAACTGAGATGCTCACGATCTCACTTGTTACAATGTAAGAAGAGATAACCTTTCTAGTTAACCGCGCAGACAGATTATCGATTTCGACTAAAATCACATAAAAAGTTACTTACGTTCCATCAAACCGCATCGTGGGTGTCCCACGAAATTATTAAAACCGAGCGTCACTTATCAAACCTAAAGTATATACAATAAAGCATAAAAAGATAGAAGTTATAGGACAAAAAATGGAAGGAGTGTTCTTAGGTATAACTGCACCACCAATCAGAGGTCAAGATTACAGCTGAGGCACTTCAAACTCCAAAAACACAATAACGATTAATAGAAGCGTGCGTACGCTCGCAAGTAGAGGTACCTGTTCGGTGGCGCAGCTTATAGCCTGATAGTGCAAACGTGCGACGGCCGTCGACATACGGTAAATCAATTTGCTGTTGTTGTCGTTGAATGAGCGCATTCTGTTTGGTCAGTCGCGGTGTGTAAAGTGTGACACTAATGTCCTGACAGGTTATCTGATATGGCTGCCCGCATAAATAGGCACTACTGCCGCCGTTGCATGGTGGTGCAAGCCTTTTGTCGGCTCTTATCTTTTGCTGTGTGAGCGCTCGTCGACCGTCGAACGGAGAACAACAAAAAAATTAAATTTGTTGTGTCTCCCGGTGGCTGGGTTGAAGAAGAGCTTGAAGCCGACCGATTCCCTCATAATTTACGATTGAACATTTTTTGATGTCCCCTCGTGTGTGTCGGGACGGGAGTCATCGCGCGTTACTAAAACGCAACGCACGCACATCGCATAACATAAAGTGCAGGTAAATGGTTTTGTTCGCTTGGTCGTCTTAAACAGGACAAGATCGTTTCGAATTGTTTATCACTATTTTTGTTAATTTGTTGTTGTTGCTCCCCTCATAACCGCATTTGTCAACAGTGTTTGGTTCTCATAATTGTGATTACATACAGTCGGTCAAAATCCAAAGAGTTGTTGGGCCGTGTCTTGCACTTTCCATACCTATGATAATGGATAATACTAAGGAAGGTGCGGTACAGTTGGGAATTTTAAAAAACCATCAGCTTTTCTATCGCAACAGTCAGGAACATGAGTGAGAATGTCCATTCCTTCTGGAATTATTAACAGTAGTTTCGATATAAGATGTCGATGTTATAAGAAATTTAAAGAACGCCAACAATTTTATAGTAAAGCAGCTGAACTATCCGGCCTTGCTTGTCTGCCCTACCTGACGCACCATTAGAACTGTCCTCTCCATGGACAAACGGTCGGACAAACTAACGACTTGGACATATTAAGGTTAACGGACGATATAGTTTGACATGATGGTACACTTTTTGAATATTACTCTCGTTTGTGGGTATGAACGATACCGGAGATTTTTGAAACCTTCTCTCATCGTTCTTCCTAAAGGCGCTGGGGTGCATTCTTCATCAACAGGCAACGTTTTAAAGTCCCACAAGCATCGAGATCTTACTACGCATATCTCAAGAGCAGGTCTATGTTAACGGCCCTTCATGAGGTAGGGCGAACAATTGAGCACACAATCATTTACAAGCAGTTTACGCTAACCACCTTCTTAAATGTAGACGGGGCCTTCGACAATCTTCGCATTGAGGTCATTTAGAAAGCTCTCACCCACACAGGAGTGGAGTCCTTCCTTACACAATGGATCACATCCATACTCGGTAGCAGCTGCAATATCACCAAACTAGTCGACAGATGCACTCCCTAAGCCACCCTTGTTGGTAATTAATAAAATTCTACTCAAACTTGAGGAGGATAGGACGAAGGTAGTTGCATACGCAGATAACGTGGGGTTACTCTTATCTGGCCAGAAACTTTCCCTAATCTGAGAGTCTGGTGGCCAGCGATGAGGAAGAAGTACAATCCAGCACAAATTCAGCAGCCTTTTTTAAATTCTCTATATTTACTTCGCGTGTCCGTGGCTGGCTGGCTGTCTGGTGGGCAGAATCTTGTGATTAATTTCTAACACACTTCCTAAAGTCAGATTTTGTTGATATTTTACACACATGTATAGTTCTGGTGACAATACTTTCTATTAAAATTTGAGTGTGATTGGGCCGCGGGGTCGCGGGGCTCCCATACAAATTTTTTTTCCCCCGGCATCAGATAATTTCAAACTATAATGACTGTGTTCTGCGAGCGTTGTGCGCTTTGCGCTGTGGGCAACGCTGCTTGCTTTACGATTGGGATTGTTTTGTTGTTGGGTTGTATTGCTTCGAATGTGTTGTTATATTTCAGCATTTATAGTGGAATTTAGTGTGTACTTTCTGGGAATCTGGGTGGTTTGCTACTAGATCATGCGGGCATTTTAATATACTGCAGACAGTACCTGAAAGCATGATACCATCATCTACTGACCACTGTTTCAACTCCTCATTAGACGTTGAGTTTCCTACCAGAGGAAACTGGAAAGATGGAGCAGTAGCAAGGCAATTTAAAGCAACAATATTCACTGACGGAGCCATGATGAAGGATGGAGTCGGTGCAGCCATCTTCCCGGATGATCTAAATCTGTCATGATTATACAAGCTACCCGATTCAGTTAGTATCTTACAGGCGAAGATGCTAGCAGTTAGGGAGGCCACTAAGGCTCAGTAACGCACAAATCGGAAGGATTGGCATATATGTTGATAGTCAATCTGCCATAAGGGCGATTGATGCGATCACTATAAATCCGAAACTTGTATAACAGTGCCAAGAAGAATTGACTTTGATCAGCCAATTTCTGGATATCACCATAGTATTGGTGCGCCGCGGCACAGTACCTACCATAGAGGGAAATGATAGGGCGAACAAATAGACTAAAAAGGGCGTCGCTATGGAAATCGGCTCTATGGAGAGGGTAAGCTGTCCAATGCACTCAGTCAAGGAACAAATTCTCTCATTTTTCAATACTAGTCACAGCTTAGATGGAGCAGCCTGTTGAGCTGCGCCATATAAAGATTTATATGGCCATCATAAAGCAAAATAAAAACCACCAAGGTGTTATCTAGAACCTGGAAAGATGTGTTTTCAGTAAATTGCACCACCTAATTTACAATAGATACAGTCGCATCAGTGTGCATTCCTTGACATTGAGGGGGGCGCATTCGATAATACTGGCTACGACTCAATAGCAAGAGCAATCAGTAGCAAAGGTATCGAAGACTCGACCAATCAATAGATAAGAACGATATTTGAAAGTCAAGATATTACTACCTCCTCAGGAGGTGTGTCTGTGCCTGTGACCGCAGTTAAGGGTTGTCCGCAGGGAGGAGTCCTTTCTCCACTTCTGTGGTCACTAGGCATCGACAAACTTCTAGTCGATCTGCATAGATCAGGCTACATCGCGATTGGATATGCGGATGACTTGGTGATCCTTCTTAGTGGTAAACACGGCAGGACTATTTCTAGTGATATGCAAGGAACTTTACTACACGTTTTAGAATGGTGCAACAAAGAAGGACTTCCCATCAATCCCTGCAAAAACCGTTCCGTTCCTTTCACAAAGAGAGGATTGGTAAATTTATGACCTATCACCATCAAAGGCACCACTTTAGCTTATACCAGTGGGGTTAAATATCTCGGCGTCATCCTTTTGATAAACGGCTAAACTGAAATTCTCATATGAAGTCCGCAATCGAACACGCCACTAGAACCTTGTGGGCCACTAGACACCTCTACGGCAGAACTTGGGGTCTAAATCCTTAAATGGATTGGATGTATACAATGATGGTCATCGTTTGGTGGCCGAAAGTTATTAAAGGTACAACGCCAACTATTAGCTTCAGAAGCTTCAAAGAACTGCCTGTTCCGGTATCACGAGTACCATGCGGCATCATTAGAAGCCTTTGTAGGGCTTTCAATCCTGCAAATCTTCATTAGGAAGACGGCTGCTAGATGCGCTATTAAGCTGCAGATAGAATACGGGTACAAACCAGGTGACTGTGTGGGACACCCAACAATTCTTGACTCAATTCCTGAAAGAGTAATTACACCTATCGTAGGGCTTATGTGCACTCTGTTTAGAAAGATCAAACCCCTGGAGCGTTTCGGATCCAGTATTGGTCAGATCTGTTTTGTCGCTACTACAAGTTTCTTCGTTATGAATTCTGGAATTGGAAGAAAGTTAATTCTATTGCTGGTCAAGGACACTAACTCCCCGCTTTTAAAGATGAACTTACTTGGCTTATTCCATTGACATTTAATAATTCCGCTTATAACCCAACGCTCTTGGATGAGACCAAGGGTTTTATTATCCTCGGCGAACCGCTTCCTAAGGGTAGCGAACGAACCCTTCGCGTAATGCAGGTTCGCCTGTAGAACCGTTATGGCGCTCAAATGTCCCCCCTGGATGCTTTAGCTTGCCGGAGTAATTGAGCTTTACCCTATGGCCAGCAGTCAGGTTAGGTTGACCCAGTGATCTAAACTTAGCCGACTCATCCTACCTTCTTGCGTGCCCAGTGGCGCCGCTTGTCGGATGGGGCCAACAGTCTTAGCTGCTTGTTCTACCGCCAAGGCCAGCATGCCCAGTGGTGCTGCTGGTCGAAGAAGCTGGTCGTTGGACCTGCTTACTTGATTTTATTCCGATTGCGCTGTGATCAGCATGCCAATCGGCACTATGGTGATCGAAGAGGGTATTTTCACAACCCGTTTAGTGGGGATTTTACCGGAGCCGCCAGGACTTGCATGCTCAGTGGCACTGCTAGTCGAGCTAGTGACTTTCTCTTTGTCCCTCTTCCACCAGCGTCATGCTCAGTCTACTCTAGGCTCTGATCCTCTCAAAGTTCGAGCGCATCCACTTAGCAGTAGCACTGTGTGTACATGAAGACTAGACATCCAGATTTAAGATGCGAGCCGGAGAAATATGGCCACACGTTACTATCGGACATCTCAATTGTGATGTCTATAACTACCTCTTGAAAAAGAGCCCTTTGCTCAGTTGAGAGGTGGTTAGTTGTCATTAGTGAGGCAGTACGTCTGTTAGACTAATTACAGCCTATGATACAATACAGACGCAGTGGTCTGTCACTGTGGTCAGTCGCACAAAATTCCAGCAATAGACTGATGGTAGAAAAGGAAGCTACACGAAAGGAAGCAAACGAAGCTGAACAACGCGGAACAACAGAAACTTAGAACTCAAGAGGACTCAATAAGGAATTTCATCACCCACCAGAAGAAGAAATTCCAGACCGTGATATCCCTCTAAGTAAGAAGAAACACCATCGACGACGCGATGCAACTCTTCTCCTCCTGACCTGAGATTACAGTGATTCGATGACGATGATCATCATCATTATCATTATTATTCTCTCATCTCATTTAAATCTCATTCGGCGGGGCGCGACCGCGCGTCCACATCGGCTCAGCCAAAGGCGCTTCTCGGCTTTATAAGCCATCAAGCTCCACTCTGTGTTGTGATGTTGAACAAGTAACGATGCGGACGGTGAAACGTCGTGTGTGGTCCAGAAAGCAGCAGCAAGCAGCAGTTCTGAAGTTCTCCGCTCTCCGCACAACCACATTTCCATATGCAAGTACCTACATATGTACGCGCACGCACGAAAGAGTCGCGCACAGTTGTTGTGTTGTTGTTGTTGTTGTTGGTATTGATGTTGATAGTTGTGGTGGTGGTGACGATACTGACTAAAATCTGGTCATCAGGGGCAGCCTCCGAAGTTGGTTAACTTTCGTTGTTCGGCTGAAGCAGAAGCAGAAGCAGCCACCGCACCATTTAACGTTGACCAGCGGCATTTAAATGGCCATCATGTGATAGCCTTAATGTCTGGCTGGTTGCTCCTCTTGTGACAAGGCAGGCCAAGTGCAAGGCACGACGCACGGCACAACGCGGCTGCGCAGCGTCTCGTGTTCTGAACTGAATGTGATGATTTTTATTGATACCCGATGGGATTCGTTTGTTTTGACTTTTTGCGGTCGAGGTGCGGACATTTGGCATGTAGTTGGTACCTACGCCGCTTTAAGGAATTTATTTGAATTGTACGGGAACGAAAATAATTATATGGCTATGGGTAATATGGGACTATGGATATATGGCCAAATTGATTATGTTGACCTCGAAGTTGGTTGCAGGCAGCAGACATTTTACCACATCTTGGTCTGAAAGCACAATAGGACTTTTCTTCAAAAATGTATTGAAACTACAGAATATGAAGTCAGATTTGGTGTATTTCTTCCTATTTTCTCATTGATTTGGAGTCTTCGAGTTTCTGTTACTTTGCCAAATGGAATGGACTCGAAATGCTCAAGCATCAAATCGCCAAAGCTATAAATTTCTAAGCAGAATAACCTCAAAAAATGTCCAACGCACAATTGGCAGCAACTAAAGTTAGTTATTAGAAATGAGTACACATCCATATTTCTTTGAAAGTATTTTTTTTATTGTGAAGGTTGGAGTGTCCGATTTTAGAATGAAATATAATTTCGTTCATTAGGTTCCATCTGCTGGCCTTACAGTAAGCCAACCTGTAAGTCCAGTTTTCAAGAACTTTTTCGATCATTTCGTCGCCTATCTCGCGAATAACAGTCGCAATGTTATGTTGTAAAGCTGGAATTGTCTCTGGATTATCCGCATAACATCTGTCCTTAACAGCACCCCATATAAAATATTCCATCGGCGTCAAATCGCAGCTTCGCGCATGCCAATTGACATCTCCAAAAAGGCGAAACAATTATTCGGCGCGCAAGATTCGTTCGTTAGTTGGCTTGTATGTCATCTGGCGCTATATTGTTGAAACCAAAGGTCATCCACATTCATGACGTCGTGGGTCACCACTCCAATATCCAAACAAAACTGTCGCTCTTGGTGGATGCAATCGCTTCTCTATGATAACGTGTGTATGTTCCGAACCCCAAATCTGGCAGTTCTGCTTGTTCACATAGTCTCGCAATATTCTCGGGCGTGCGACCTATCCGAACTCAAGGACCACTTCTGTTATTCAATAGCAAGCCTTTTTCATGAACTTTCTTCAGCAATTTCACTACAGCGGTTCCGCTTGGCGCTCTTTCACGACCTATATTTACTTTTAAAATTCGCACGGTTTCGGCTACACAACACTGACATTGATAGTAAATTTTCAAATGCTCCTCAAGCGAAAACATTACTGTTTCATGCCGCAGAATATCAAACTGACGAGCTGTCAATTCAATTTCAAGCAAATCGTTAAAAAAAATAGCTGCCACAGCCTACGATTAAAAAACAAACAAATTGCCCACACTTCATGGTATAGTCATGTTAATAATTGCCTGTTAAGTTATGTACAGGGGTGTTCAAGAAAAAATAATGGTCTTTCCAAAGATGTGGAACACCGCTAACAGTAATAGCGTTAAGATAGCGTAAGCTTAAATTCATTAAACAATAAAGTAGTACGACAACCGACAAGAGTGGCTTCTCTCACCTATACTCTTTTTAATTGCCTTGGATAGTATACTGCGCAGCAAAATCAATGCGCAAAATGGAATGCAAATGACGCCTTTTTCAGAAGCTGAACAATCTCGACTATAGCGATGCCATCTCTGTCTGTTTGCTCCTACTGACATATAGCTGCATTTAAGACAGTTGTACCAAAACCGACATATTTTCATGTATCCGCACAAGGCGAAGTATATGTATTTATAACTAAATAATATCAAAAGACGCTCCGAAATTAACATCTTAAATTCGGGCTTAAAATCTATCCTCCTCTCCACAACTTGTAGAGAGTAACACAACATAACATTATAAGTAACATGTCGTCATAATGTTAATGTTGGTGTAGATGTCATTTCTGATACGATCATAAACATAATCTACGAGAGTATAAAATAAATGTTCCTTATTATGGTTTCTATAATGGTAGCAACCCCTAGAAAAATCCTTAGTATGATTTAAGCTTTGAAGAGGATTCTAGAAACCCCATTGTGGAAAACCGTTAAAAATTTAGAGGAGTCGGGAATAAATGGCATTGCCTACCTTAAAATAAATAATATTCGGCGTGACAGACCATTTTAGTCCAAGGCCGAGCTTTTCGCGACCATTTGTGTTGTGCATGTATATTTTTGGACACAAATGGAAGTGAACTACAATTTATGGCCGGATCCAAACGGCAAATTGAGAAGCTTTCCGTGACAAGTTATTACTTTCGGAACGTTTGTCAGACATTTGCGAGAGGTGGGACACCGTGAAAAATAATTTTTCGTGTTACTGGGATTCGAACCACGAACGTCTTGCTCAGTAGCCATGCGCATTTCCTACCCACCCTAATTTTCACGAAGAAAGTTAGAGTTTTTGGCCATTCGTGAAGCGCCTCGTAATCAATGACTCGTACCGACACATAGCGATAACATCCATACTTAACAAGATCATGGAAACGCTAAATAATCGGTTGCTTATGCAATACCTTGAATCACAGGAAATCCTTAGCGACCAGCAGTATGGTTTTCGAAGGCAACCTTGTACATGCAAACTAATGGCATGTCTTACCGAAAATTGGAACCAGTCTATTAAAAAATTTAGTGAAAGCCAAGTTGTTGCACTCAATATTTCCAATACATTTGAGCGAGTCTGGCATCAAGCTTTTTTGTCTAAAATGAGTACCTATGATAAGGTGCTGCTTGACTGGACTAGAAACACCTTTTCTGACCGTTCAATCCAGGTCGTATGGGGCGGCTTCTATTTTTATTCTATTCTTTTATTCTATTAATTCTATTTTAATGTTCACCGCACAAACGGTGGTGTTCCACAAGGCTCTGTTTTGTCTCCGACACTTTTTCTCATTTTCATTAATGATCTCTTATCCGCTACTTCTAATCCAATTTATTCTTTTGCTGGCGACAGCAGAATGCTAGAATGTTGACAGAAAATGTTGTCATCGGAGATACACATGTGTTCAAAGTTTAAATAAAATCGGGTTTAGGAAAGTGGATTACAAATTTTTTACAAGACCATAGACGAAAGTGACTGTTTCCTACTTTCACAAGAGTGTGTTAACATAGAAAATACTTTTGTTATTTACTGCAGTCACATCAGCCAACACACAATCCCAGAGTAATTGTGCATTGCGCATAACCGGTTTAACAGAAAACCTGTTTTGGTCGTGTGAAAAATAGCGTACATTACATCGCTTACTCGGCTACCGCCCCGTGTTTCAAGCTTCTAACTCGCGTCCACTTGCCTCGCTCATTATGTAATAAACTATATAACAACATTTGGAGCTCACAACACACGAGCACGCGATGTTAATATAGAGAATTTAAAAAAAATGCGAATTCATCCACAAATACCTAAGGAAGATATGTAGAAACTGATGGCCCAACTCTAGATCTAACCTTAATATATATTACTTCTAACACCTCAAACTCAAATACACATTAAAATACGGTCACACAATCAGATGTCTAAGTGACAAGTGGAATCTCCAAGTATCTCGAAGACTTGCGTATAAGCCCAAGAATCACATGGATGAGGTTCGTAATAATTGAGATAGCCTCAAAAGGAGTTTGACTTGAAATTAAACGGTGATTGCGCCGGACCGAAGACAATGGAGCGTGCTTGTTTCTGATGCCCTATGCTCCGACTGGAGCGACATCTATACGTATCACACAAAACCAACGACAATCAGAATCTGAATAAGAACGACGCTAACTAAATTCAATTGTGATTCTTTTAAATATCATTTTGAAGAGTATTTCTTTCTTTCCGCTCGCTACGATTTCCTGTCTCCCATAGTCACAGGGAGCACCGCCCAAAAAGCACAACCTCATCTACGCCTTATCATCACAAGCAGAGAGAGCAAATCCGATAGCAGGAGTGCTTATTTCATCACAAATCATACATCTAGTTAGAAGTTTAGAGGACTCCTTGCATTGACATCGGCTTGGACCAACTAAGTAGGTAAAGGGAGCATTTCATCATGGTTTTAAGCCGGCTCGATGATAGTGTAGTTGCTCTGTAATCAAATAAGCTATCTAAAGTAATCAAATGCTCGACTTCGCAATACCCCTCCCAGTAACAGTAACAAAAACGTAATCAAAGAATTAAAGCAGCCCGACGTGGAATTATCCAAGCAACGCTTAGTAAATTAGCAGAACTTCTGGGCCATATCATAAGAAAGGAGCTGAGAAAAAAAATTATATGGTAGTCCGTAGGCACTAGCGCCCAATCACGTACATACAGAAAGTATTGTCATACATCTGTACAAAATTTGAAAAAAACCGGGCTTCTTAAGGAAGTGGGTTAAAAATTGAAAATTTTCCAGCAGAGTGGAAATTAGGTGTAATAACCATACTCCCTTGCGACGGTGTCCAAAATAATATCAAAATTATTATTGCAGCAAATTGAAGAACACCTTGAGTTAACTCTCGACGTCGAACAAGCATTTAGGTTTTCTATCTTAATAATAACACTTTGCAGTGTTAAGTATAGGTCTCCTTTTCAGGTGTAGTTTACCGATTTAAGGAAGGCTGATAGCGTAAATCGGGCCACTTATGTGTAAGGGTTCTAAATATAGTGTCACGTCTTGCCCAATGGTGTCAGATGAATTTAAATTACAAAATGTTGTGCCCCAAGGCTGCATACTTACACCACTGCTATTTTTTTTTTCGTGTCGATGGTTAATACAAGCACCTGCTGAACTAAGCTGACGACATCTATTTGCGTTCACAGAGAATAATGGGTTTGGGCAAACAAGCAAAGTAGGACTTAGGATAAATGCGGCTCACTCTTTTCAGCTTCACCATTCAAGAGAAAACAATGCATGTTAACACAGCATGCCACGAAAGTTGATAGCTTTGGTTTTCTGTAGATAGGATTGAGGTACTAAATATGATAATGATGGGCAGAAGGATCGAGAAGGCGAAAGCCAAATTTGTTATACGTTCGTAAAATACTGTCCTAAGTCAAACACGAGGCCACGCATGCCTTTTGGTCGCCCTATGCCCAAATATAGGGATTACAATATATAAATAATGAGATCTTCCAATAAAGACACAGAGGACTTACGAAGAAAAAGACAGTCAGAAGGGTTTTTTCACCACGTTCAACATCTAAGTGCTATTCTAACTCATAAACGACTTGTTATCAACTATTGTCAACCATCCACCTTGCTAATAAAACTCAGCGCGAGATACTTTTCTTTGAACAATTTGCTATCGGGGCAACATCCATGTAACTATATCTTTCATTGGTTACTCCAAGTTTTGACTTCTCTCGAATCCCATTACCACTAACTCGATCCCATGTTTTTCGGTGACTGTGTCTTTCGTTGTCATCGACTTTCATTTTAAATTTGAGTTAGCTTCGCTTTTCTGTTTTTTTTTTTCGTTTCGTTATCATTGACTTCATCTGGCCTACTTCGGTTCTTATTAAAATATTTAAGTCCAGGTCAACACTTAAGAACGTGCGTATATGCTTTTAACAGAAAGGTAACCAAAACATCACATAATACGAGTATGTATTTTCTTCAGAGTTCCTGGTCCGACTTTTCCCTTCTTTTGTTAGCCAATATTTGACGTTGCTCTCTTGTACGATTGTCATTGCTTTACTCTTGTAACCCGCAAGTCACTTTTGTTGATGTCTGACAGACATTAATAATTAAATTGTACAGAAGATGTTGTAGCCAACTTGTGCTCTTTCCACTCGTCTTCTGGAAGATTTTGCGGATGTGCGGGATGTTAAAGAAAACTTTAAAAAATCACAGCGGGCTTATGTTGTCATCTGAAACAAGAGCCGTGTCGTGGTCATTTCTAGAAGTCAAATTTTTCTCAGACAGTGAGTCATAAAATATCTTTAAATTGACCAATCTATATGGACCTTACATTATGCCATTGCAAATTGACTTTCTCGTAAAAATATTCATTTTTTTACTTCTAACATAAGTTGTTCCTTATATTGCTAACCATTATAACAACAGACACAAATCCAATTTTCAAAATATTTACATCAGGATTACAGCGACTTACATATCAGAGCTGTAAGAGACTTTGTTATCTCCGCTCAGC
Organism: Nephrocerus scutellatus; assembly: GCA_947095585.1. Lineage (NCBI taxonomy): Eukaryota > Metazoa > Arthropoda > Insecta > Diptera > Pipunculidae > Nephrocerus > Nephrocerus scutellatus. The sequence goes on along the minus strand of OX352762.1, from coordinate 110,670,655 downwards.
AAGCAATCAAAACAGAGAAAAGTTTGTCAACACCAAGAGGAAATCGGCTTTCACAGAATTGCACGCATAAAAAATCCGGAACAAATCCTTTGAATCCGGCGACTGTAGAAACCTCAATCTCGAATCGATTAAACCGCAAAGCATGAAAAGGAAACATCACAAGCTGACTACCTTTTACTTGGGTAATGGTATAGAATGACAAAATAATAAGAATCTGCAATGCACTGCACTGCACGGTACGACAACAACAATCTGCAGGATGCCAAAAAATTGGTGAGAATCCTTCTCGCAACCCAATGTCAGACATCAGTTATGCAAACAACAATCTAAGGACACATCATCAGCATTGTGCGTCGCAGTAAATGGAAAACATTTAATTTTTGCGGTTTGCACCAACAATGAAGGCGAAGAGAATACCAAATTTATGGCCATCAGGATAAGGACGAAGGATATCTCGAGACATCGTCTGAAGGCAGTATAAGAAGCAGAAGCTGAAAGTAGTAGTAGTTGTAAATTGCAGTTTTTCTTTGGTATTGTTATGTCCGCTGTATACCTGTCCAAGCACTCCAGGACACTTGTGCGTCATTGCAGGTAAAAATTGCTGTTTAGGATGGAAATATTAAAAACGGCAGTTAACTGTTGAATAAATTGCATGCCATTTGGATTTTGTTTTCCACCAGTGATGTCCTTGACTTCGCTCAGCTGCGCGATGTGACTTTTTCCGCTCCGCTATTGATATCAACAGAAGTAACAGCACATAACAATAATAATAATTAAAAATAATGTCCTTGAAGGAAGTCCATTCCATTTGAATTTAAAATCGTAATTTTTAGTGCCTTCCTTATAAAGGTCAAAAATCTGCAGGAGAAAAAGGATTTCACCCAACTAATGGATATTTTGATTCTATTCAGTAGCTCGGCGCGCACATGTCCTGCAAAGGATATTGTTAATTATGGCCGAAATTACTTTTTGGCAAATCCAATTGCATGGAATATCAAGGACATGTGAAATTTCGTTTGGAACATGTACCTTTATATGAAACGGTTGGTCAGATTCCCAACAACCTGTGTGGTGTGGCTCTGGGATAAGTCATTTTGTTAATCCAGTTTTTGCCAAAGACACAAAAAAAACTTCGACGAACGAATGTCCTTTTTAATGGATTTTTTTTGTAATAAAACTGAGTGAGATAATTGCGTACAGTTCCCGCTTCTTATATTCCCTATTAGCTATTTCCATCACTTGAGTACTTAGTCACACGAGAGACAAGATCTCTTTCGGTTTATGTGGTGCTGAGGGTATTTTTAATGCAGCTTTTCTAAGGAGTAAGTAAAAGAACAGCACATTTTTAGAGAGTGCTAGTAGTCAGTCCGTAGAGTCATCGAATTTCCTTTGACTATTAGCCGACTGCTTGGGTGGCAAACTCCAACTTCTCGTGGTACTACCTGGATAACACTAATTGAAACAGGCGATGTGGTTGACACGACTATTGCATCACCACGAAAGACTATATCCGCGAATCAAATTCGAGCCCTTCACAAGGAAGAGACCAGAAACAACTATCGTCAAGCGGTAGGAGTCGCCCTAAATGCAGGGAGAGTAATTCCTGGAGCTGAGATGTCGAGCGTAGAAGAGAAATGGACACGACTTATGAATACTGTCATTAGCACTGCTGACTCCATCTTAGGCAATAGTCGTAGAGATCGGAAGGACTGGTTCAGTGGCAAATGTGTAAGCTAACGACTGAACTTAAGAATGTTGCGTACCGAGTAATGAAACAATCTCATAGTCAAAAAAGATGAAAAACTAAAGAGTTCAGAAGATATGAAAAAACAGTTCACCGGCGAAAGAAAGAAGCCTGGGAGAAGAATCTCGTCCGTGAACTAGAACAGTTCAGAGAGCAAGGACCGCACCAGGCGCGGAAGTTCAACCCAAGAGTCCGCGGTATGAGACAATATACACCGCGTTGCACAGACAAAGATGGTAATCAGATCGCCGAACTCAAAGGCATCTTAGAGCGATGGGAAGAGCACTTTCATAAGTTGCTTAATGGTCAGTTAACTGACGAATTGGAGGCTCCACCAATGACCGAAGACCACATTATACTGCCGCCACCAAGCATAGACGAAGTAAGCAGAGCGATAAATCGGTTCAAAAATAATAAGGCCCTGGGATCAGATGGTAATCCAGCGGAGTTGATTAAAACAGGAGGTCCCACAATACACCAAGCAATTCATGAACTAATAGTGCAAGTATGGGTGGAAGAAGCGATGCCAGAAGACTGGCGATGAGGCACCTGTGCCTCATACATAAGAAAGGAGATATCACAACATGCAGCAATTATCGTGCTATAAGATTTTATCCTCTATACTTCAAGACAGGATAGCCCCATACGCTTAAGTCATCATTGGTTCATACCAGTGTGGCTTCATCGCAGGCAAATCAACAACTAATCAGATTTACACCCTTAGGCAGATGATGGATAAATGTCTACACCATCATTTTATAGACTTTAAAGCAGCCTATGATAGCATAGCAAGAGTGGAACTTTATAAAGTCATGAGAGAACAAGGGGATGGACTGGCTTGCGTCCTCTTCAACCGGGTGTTAGAGAAAGTGATCCGAAACTCTGACGTAACTGCGAGAGTAACAATCCTCTTTAAGTCCATTCAGATACTGGATTTGGCTTACGCAGACGATATTGACATCGTTAGTAGAAACCCAAGAGCTGTACAGGAAGCTTTCATCCAGATCGAGCAGGCGGCACGAAATCTTGGAATGCATGGAATGAGTGAGAGCAAAACAAAGTACATTGTGGCCACATCTGCGACTAGAAGATCCAACATTGGTCTAAAATAGTGGAGCGCGAATTTGAAGAAGTGCAATGCTTTAACCATCTCGGGTCAACTGTAGCAGCCGATAACAGCACGTAACCAGAAATACGCGCACGATTGCTTAAAGCCAAAAGGGCCTACTGTAGTCTGTCAAGACTCTACAGATGCAGGAGCTTAACCATAACATCCAAGCTGCTGGGTATATAAGACAATGGTCATACCAGTACTTACATATGGATCCGAGACTTGGGTGCTTAGCAAAAAGCATTCTGACCTTTTAGCCGCGTTCGAGAGAAAAGTCTTACGGAGAATTGTTGGCCCCGTATGTGAGGAAGGACGATTCCGGAGACTCTATAATGATGAGATCTACGAGCGTTACCGCGATGTCGACATCGTGAAGAGAATTGAGCTCGGTAGGCTCCGGTGGGCAGGATAACAAAATGAGTGAAAAGAATACTGCTCGGAAATTCCTTTGCGGTAGGATTTATGGAAAATGACAGCGAGGCTTGTCAAGCCTACGCTAGAAGGATGGCGTTTAGGGATGCCAATCTGGATGACATCGGCTCGAAATCGGGACCGGTGGAGAGACTTTTTGCGGGTGGCCAAGACCGGAAACCGATTGTAGAGCCAAATATGATGATGATGATGAAACTTAAGGCACTACTGGTAAATATATTTCGAGCCAGTATAAAATTAAACTACAATATGGAGTGAAGTTGAAGTTGTATTCATACCAAAAGGGGGAAACAAACCACCTGATCAACAAAACTCCCCCGACCAATCAGTCTACCATCATTCCTATAAAAAACAATGGAAAAACTGATAGATCATTACCTAAGACTGGGACCACTAAAAGTTTATTTATTCCGCGACTAGTCTTCGTGACAATCAAATGTGCTCTTTACCACTGTGCGTTACTCGCGACTACTCGATTCTCGGCCAAAATCCCACTTAAACTTTACCAATACATGAACTGCAATTTGCATATCAAAAGACCATTTATGAAAGTAGAAGGGGCTTTCGATGATGCAATGCAAGTTATAACTCAATCATTTCCACAAGGGATTAGTGGAATTTAAACGCAAAATGGATCAGGGATGATTCTCAAAAATGGTTCACTGATGGGTCAAAAACAAATGAAGGAACAGGAGCAGGAATAGTGGGACCAAGATGCCACAAATTCATTCCACTATGCAAGGACTCCCTATATTTTAAGTGGAAATTTACGCAAAAAGGCTAACAAAGACAAAAATAAATATACTCGTAATGTCTGACAGTCAAGCCGTGCTATACTTATGCTATGCTTACTAAAAAAGTAAGAATTACGATCATAGGTAGTCATCGAATGGCACAATGCCCATAATAATCTGGCAAAAACTATCAATGTCAAGCTTATTTTAGTACCAAGACACGATGGGCATACTGTTAATGAGATGGGCAACCTAATGGCAAAGAATTGAGCTGAAACTTCATTCCTAAACTTTAACAACAAAAAGGCGAAAGAGATCATAAAACTGTAAAAACAAGAACTAAGAATCTTATGTGGAGCACTAACAGGACACTATACTTGTAAGTATCATTTACACAAAATAGGAATCAGCAATGCTGTGACCTGCAGATACTGCAATGCAATGAAGAGCAGAAGGCAATGGATCACCTCCTAGCAGATTGTCCAGCCCTGGTAAAACTAAGGATACACACTCTGGGTAAAATAACTGTAAGGGTAGAAGATTACCAACAAATCTCGGCCATTTATCAAAAGACTAAAAGATTTCTAGCCTCAAGGAATAGGGGGCACAATAGACCCATGTAGGTCGCGGTGCAAGTGGCTTGTACATACCCCCAATTCTCATCGTATAGAATCGTACCTGTGTTCAATTGTACACTTAAATTTCTTTATATAGTTTTTTTTTAAATTATTTGTAAACTCCCTTTTAGCGAAAAATGTTGTAGATACAACTTACTACTATAACTAACTGATGATTGCAGCTTAATGAATACCAAGCGTGCACTAAGACATTAATAAATAAAAATTTTAAAGAGGCTGTAAAAACCTAACAGTTTCCTTAAAGTTTTTAGTTTTATACATATATATGCATCTACATCATCCGCAGTAGAATCGCTTCAGCGGAAATCTAATCAATTAATCTTGCAATCAAGATAGATAGATGGGCGCAATTAAAATACTTTCGGAGGCGTGTTTCAATGAAAATTCCACTCCCGTCCATGCATAGTCGAATTGCCACTTTGTAAATCATTAATAACTTTTATAGAGAAGATTTCAAGGCGTGCAGTAGGCAGGGATTAAGAATAAGTCGTGTAAGGATTCCCATTAGAAGTCATCTATCTTCATCTACTTGTATCGGTGGAGCGGTCTAGGCGGCGCGTGATGGGGAAAGCAGTGACTGCATACTCCATTATAAGGAAATCTCACAGATCGCAGCAAAGCATAAAGCTAACGATAGACGCGATCTTCGAATGAATATTTTCATTAGTTACTGGCTGGCCGGCGCGCACATCGCACTTGTAATCGCACAACACGACGAACTGACGGACGTATACGCAGAGCTTCACAGCTCATCCTCCGCCATCGATGAATTAACAACTAAGCGATAGAACACTCGCGATCAGCTATAAGTGATCTATCAGCACCGATGGCCAAAAAAGAAATAGCAGCAATGATGGCTAAGCCATGGATGAGCTGGGTATACGCAGCCAAGCGCCGCGCCGCTATAGTCGCCTCAGCTGTTGTGTGAGTGGAAATTCCTTAAAGTTTCACAGCACATCCTAGCGCTGTGAGGTTCTGATGATGCTCATTTTGACGACCCGGTTACAGCGCATTCTGCTCTCTAACCAATGTTGCCAATTTTTCTTAATTTAATTGTTGCGTTGTGTTTTGTCGCTCGTAACACTGAAATGCGATTACATGCTGTGCGCAAGCGCATCACATTCAAATGGATGGGATGCTTTGAGGGGCATAAGCAAAATGGCGACGTGATGCTGTGTTCGTCCTCTGCGCCAGACGTAGCTATTGTCGGTTAATTGGAGCCCATTAATCTCAGTTGCCGTCATCACGCCCGGTTGATGGGCTGAGGATTAGGATCATTTAAAATAACTTAACACACATCTGTATACCTTCACATATGCACATATATGGTATAACACGATAGCACGACGGTGCCAGTCCAACAAATAATTAAACCACTAACCATCGTATGTGAAGCGCGTATGGACTAAGGACTGTTGCAGTAAAGCCATTTCGAATTCCGATAGAAAATGAAGATAAGCACAGAAAGCTAAAGTCATTGTTAGTCCATACCAGTCCTATGGCCTTATGTTTTAGGAAATCAAATAGGATACGATTTTGATTTTGAGAAACGCTTAGCTTGAGAAAAAATGACCAAAATTCATTACAGCTTTGCTTCGTACTCTATGAAGCACCGTCTGTGATAGCCAGAGAACCTACAAATTTTTAAAGCCATCAGAGAACTTAGAATTCTAGATAAGTAATATGGAGATCTCCGCTGCGGTAGCGAATGACTCAAATGACACAGAGTGGGCGTTTTTGATTCCACAGCCCTTGGCGGAATACCTAAAGCCAGGATATAAAAATCACTGGTCAGTTAAGGATGGTATCATATCCTTTGGTACTATTAGCATAATATTGTAGTACACGTACAAGCCACCCCATCTAAATGCTTCTTGCATCTTATCAAATAATAAGCACTTCATAAGCTCTCACTCAGTTGGGGGTAGAGAAACTCCTAAAACAATGGATCATCTCCATGATAGTTAGCAGGGAAATTCATCTTAATCTGTGCAGCAGTAACATCACCAACTCAGTCAACAGAGGCACTTCCCAGAGAGAGGTAATATAGCCCTTAATGTGGCTGATGGTAATAAACAAGGTCCTCATGATACTTGAGTTGGACAGGACAAAACCCGTAGCTTTTGCAGACGACGGGGTGATACTTGTATCAGTGCAGTACCCTTCTATGATTAGTGAAGTTGTGGTAAAGGGCTCTAAGCAGGGTTAGCTCCTAGGCAACGATATAATTCTAGCAAAACTGAAATGGTAGATGGTACTCTTTCCCCAATTTGGAAATCCAGTCAAATCTCCTTACGCCACTAAGTTGAGATTCTTCGAATCCAATGTCAAATCCGTGCTGTTATATGCCTGCGAAACCTGGAAAGTCACGTCTAGTATTTCGAGGAAATTGCCAGCTTTTGTGAATCGCAGTCTACGACACATCATAAAGATTCGCTGGCCACAAATGGTATCAAACGAGGAATTGTGGAGCAGCACAAGTCAAGAGCGGCTGGACGACGATGTAAGAAAGCGTAAATGGCAATGGATTGGTCACACACTGAGGAAACCAAACGACGAAATTGCAAAGCAGTCCTTTGAATGGAATCCACAGAGTGCACGACGGATTGGAAGACCAAGAAAAACATGGAAATCAACTGTCTTAGCAGAAGCAGAATCCCAGAGAAGGACGTGGCCACAGCTAAAATACCTTGCTGCAGACCGTGAAGGATGGAGACGTTTTGTTTAGGTTTCCTAAAACGGTGCAAGATGTAGTTCACTCCTTTAGACCTGGCTATTATTCACAAGGCATATATACTAGGCATACCTTAAACTTGAATACAACTGGATTGTCCTCCCTACACTCAATGATCGGACACTTACAATTAGCTCAGATTCTAAATATCTCGGCGTGATCCTAGATAAGAAGGTCAGCTGGAAGTCCAATGTAGAATTTAGGGCTAAGAAAGCATGTTTCGCTTTATATGCTAGTACCAAAACCATCGGTTAGAAATGGGGCATCCACCCGAGGATGCCTCTATGGTTGTACACAGTGGCGTTATGCCTTATTCTCACCTATGCGCTAATCTGGTGACCGGTGATTGACAAGAAGTACAATGCCAGGAAGCTAGGTAGAATAAAAAGATCAGCAACTATTGGTATAACTGGAGCACTATGGTCCTGTCCTACCGATGCTCTCAACACAATTCTACACCTATTACTTCCCGGACTATTTATTAAATACGTTGCGTCATGCAGCACAGTCTGTCTTAGAGAAGCTGGGTGGTTTCTTGCCAAACCATATGACCACTGCAATATACTGCAGTCGTTATGATACCATCCTCAACTGACTACAGCAGTCCAAAAGTGACAACCAGCCAGTAGAGTTTCCGACCAGAGAAAGTTAGAAGAACGGGGGAGTACTGGCACTCTTTTTACCGACGGCTCTAAGATGAAAAATGGAGTCGGCGCTGGAGTCTTCTCAGAAAAACTTAATCTTTCAAGGTCCTACAAGCTGGCCGACTCTGCCAGCATCTTTCAGTCAGAGATCCTGAGGATAAGGTAGGCTTGCAGGGCAGTTGCTAACAATACCGCAACTGCATACTCGTTTTGCATGCTCGTAGACAGCCAATCTGCAATTAAAGCCATTATTGCGAATAGCAGGCAGTGCCAAGCTGAATTGGTTTCGGTAAGCCAAAGCATAGAGCTAACCATAGTCTGGGTACCGGGGCACAGCGACATTGACGGCAATAAGAAGGCGGACGTACTGGCGAAAAAGGGCGTCACATTGGGCATCGACTACATGAATGGAGTCTGCTTTCCATTGAGCTCCATCAAAGAACGTGTTCTTACCTTCCACACCACCAAGGCGCAGAACGAGTTATCATCTTCCACACCACCAAGGCTCAATTAAGGTGGAATGACTTAACCGACTGCAGTACATCGAGGGCCACGTGGCCTTCCTACAATAAAAATAAATCTACCGAGCTGATCTCTAGATCAAGGAAAGATATTTCCAGAGTCATGGCAATAATCACTGGCCATTGACCGATGGGCACTGATGGGAATCCCGCATTATATATTTTACAAAAGCTGCAGGATGTTAATGAGAAAGAAACTCCTCATTCATTATCTCTGCAACTGTTCAGCCCTTACGGGAAAATATTTTTTTGCCGACCTGTGGGAGCTTTTGGAGTGCCGGATCACCGATCTGATATCGTATCTGAATGCTACAGGTTATGGTTATAATCATTTCCAGATACCAGATACCTATCATGGCATAGAGTCTCCCGAGGTCTGTGGTTACAAAACGGTCTCCAAATCGAGAGAGCGTAAATAAATCCTGGCTTGGACTGGCCTGGCGCATAAAATCGCCCCATTGTCCCGATTTTGGTTTTTGTTTTTGGATTTGTAGGTTCGGTTTTTTTTAGTTTTTTCGGTTTTTGGTTCCGGTTTTGGTTTTATGGGTGTGGTTTTAGTTTTGGTATTGGTTTTGATTTTTGTTTTGGTGTTTCTTTTGTTTGGGTTTGGCTTTGGTTTTGGTTTTTTTGTGGGTTTTTGTTTTGTTAGGTTTGGTTTTGGTTTTGATAATTTTTTGGTGGGTTCTGAATTTGTTTATGGCCCTCGTTTTTTTATATTTCAACTTATTGGTATATCGATATGGAAGAGAAAATGTAACCTTGCATATTGACACACACTATGCACCGTGTTACTTTAATTCTATTACCGCTCCAGCCTCCGCCTCATGCAGCAACAAGCACTCGCATTGCCTCAAATTGAAAACCTCATTCCAGTCCAATTACCGAGTCTGAGCACGAGTCGATCGTACTCCATTTGATTGCAATAGAAATCCAAGTAACGAACGAGTGACGCCCGACTATACCAGCGCATAGTCATCGCTTCACCCCTCCACTCTTAAACTACATCTATGAGCGTCCGCTCCAGCGTTTCTGGCTAAATGAATTCGTTAGTAAGTGAAACTGCGACATTGGGCGACCATAAACATGTGAACTGCAATGTACACCAAAACCCAGCTTCCTCTCCGCTTAGTAAATTGTGATGCAAATAACAGTGAGTAGGGTTGTGTGTTCGCGCATGCGCACGGCTACTAACAACACGCAATAAGCGCGTCGCGTCGTCTCAGTGCAGATAATCTCCATCACATGATGATGGTGGCGAGGCTGAAGCTGAGGATGAGGCTGATGATGTACGCCATCCTTCGCCACCGTTCGCAGGAAAACGAGAAAACATTTCACAGAAAGCGGATTAAGTTTCAGGCTTTTAGCTGGTGAAGTGTTGCCCATACATGCAACTCATACAATGTTGCCGGGCAAGGTATACTCGTAGACCGGGTTTGAGGAGCGGCTAACAAAACTACAGATTTCGGGCCAACTGGCAGGCAATTACCGAGGCGTGAACGTGTGAGCGCCCGTTCATGAAAATTGAATTGCCACGAAATTGACGCGACGTGTCGGCTACCACACTTTGGTATTAGAGGTTTGAGTTTCAGCTTAGGATGATGAGGGGCTGGTGGGCTGCCTTTAAGTGAACATTGCACATTGTGCGCCCGCCGCCCATTATGATTTTGCATATAGGTGAGCAGAGTATATCCGACGAGTGAGGACATAACAGTCATTAAAATGAAAATTTCTATTAAAATGTTGAGACACGGGCGAAAGGCGTAAACCGGCTGAAGGTGGGCTCTGACAGTTGACATTATACTTGCTTTTAGTATGGTGCTGTATATACCTATATACGTGAGGTACACAACACTACTTATCTACGTTTATGTTTATGTTCCAAAAATATAAAATTTTTATTCAAAGTTATTGCGCGCATGCGCTAATGATGAATAACTGTCAGTTTCGGTCAGTGATCGGCGCAGGTCGATTTATGAAAATTAAAATCATTAAAGTACTCAAAGACCCCGTCAATGCCGGGAGCTTTTAAAGGTTTGAAAGAGCCTACTGCCCATTTAACCTTATCCGAAATTAATGACGAACCTTGGAAATGAAGCTGGAGTAGGGATCTAATTGTATCCTCACCGTCAGTAGTCTAGGCGCCATCGGCCTTTTTTTTTTATAAACCTATACACAGTTTGTCTGATCCTTAACTAATCCGTGTGGCAGGTTTAGATCGTCCTAATTCAGAGTTGTACCCTGTAAGGGCGAACCTATATTCGTTCCGGACACACACGTCGGACACATGCCAGTGTTCAACCGAACCGCTTGTTGAGGGTACTGGACGCGCCCTTCGCGTGATGCATGTTCGCCTGTAACACCCTGATGATGCTCACTAGTCCTCCCTGGATGTTGAAACGGGAGGGGTGGCTTTGGGGCTTGTAGGGCTACGCCGTCTGAACTCTGCTCAATAGTAGACCGAGCAGTTGAGACCAACATGTGGTTGGCCATAGAGAGCTTCAACCGATTTTCTAGATACAGCTCAACATAGGAATACCTTCTACTGAGGATAGGACTAGTCCGTTGCCTTGAACCATCCTTCTTTACCCGGGCTTGGGATCGGATTGCCAGCCTTGTAGCAACGCAGACAATAGTTAAACCCAGCAGTTAAACAAGGTCTAAGCATACATAATGCAAGGGGAAGTCTGTAGATACAGCCTTACACACCTTAGTAAGCACATTCGAAAAATCTATATACTCCCAAGAGTACAAACTAGTAGCATTCCTAGATAGGGAGGGTACGTTCAATAACGATAAAGCAGAGGCTTTCAGTAAAGGACTGTCTCTTCTAGAGGTGGAATAGCCTATAAAGAGGCTAATAAGTCATATGCGTTTAAGCAGAAGGCTCCATCATAAAGAGACGGACGGAAAGAGGAAAACCGCAAGGAGATGTATTATCCTTTCTCCTATGGAGAACATAGTTATCAACGGATTACTTTCGAAATTGGAAAATGATGGAATAAAAGTGGTAGCTTATCCTGATGGTGTGACGTTAGCTGTTTAAGGCAAATGCCTTAGAACTATTAGGAAGGTTATGCAAAATGCCCTTTCAACCGTTACAGAATGGGCCAATTAAAATGATCTGGGTATCAACCCGAGCAAGACATTCCGAGTCCTAACACCAGAAGATATAAAATTCCAATAACGGTTGAACCGCCTACACTAAATGGTACGTACTTAATTTTTGCTGATAAAGCAAAATTTCTTGGCAACAATTGGGACAGAAAATGTATCCAGGTCATATTAGACGGTTTCAAATCCAATGTTTACCGCATAAACGTTGGTGTTCCTCAAGGCTCTGTTTTGTCTTCGACACTCTTTCTCATTTTCATTAATGATCTGCTACTTACAATCCAATTCATTGTTTCGCTGACAGCAGCACTCTTAGCTTTTCATATGAGTTCACGCTCTCTGCACGCCCCTCCTTATCGCAAGTGGAACTTGAACAACAAGAAGATATGTTAAGCACGTTAAATTCTGAACTTGACAACAAAACAAGGTGGGGACTACACAATAGGGAAAAGAGAATTTAACTCTTTCAAAATCTAATGCTGTCTTCTGTCCAGGCGTCTGTAAACGTAATTTAAAGGCCCACTCTTATCCATAAATGGATCTTGCATCAAAGAAACTGATAAACTCACAATACTTGGTATGTGGGTCAGCAATAAGCTTCATTGGAACGACCACATTTTCACCATCGCTAAGTATGCTGCGTAATGTTGTTAAACGGTACAGATGTACTTCACTCCCTCAGACTTGGCTTATATTCTCCCTAAACTTGAACACAAATGTATTGTCTAGGCAGGTGCTCCCAAAGACTACTTTACATTTACTAGCCAGAATTCAGAATTGGTGACGTAAATATTGCGAAAACAATCGAACCGCTTGAATATTTTTTCTGCTTATCACTGCCCTTCCCCAAGCGGTGTTTAAAAGAAATATCCAGATGCATCCCGCCCATCCTCAATACCCGTGCCTCGAGCTCATGGGTTAGGCGTATCTTCGGACGTAGTAACCAATTAGAAGATACCTTCTTAAGACGCACAATATAAAGTGGAATGAATTGCCCCCCGATTCTGTATTTCCACAATTGTATGATCTGGCCGTCATTTAAGACACATCTGCATTTCCGCTCCTTAATTTCCGACCGCCTACGCTGTGTTAATCATTATAAGGGTGCAAACCTCTTGAGCGTGTGTACATTAAAAAAATAAGAAGCTCAACGGCAGAGGAGGAACAGAAGTCTTCTCTGACAGGCTGAAAGTATGGATCTCCGTCCTACTGCAGCATATGTCAGGCTGATTAAGGAGGCCATGAACTAGTTGAAGCATAATGTACTATTTTTTAATAAAATTGTCATTTATGTGGACAGTCAGGCGGCCATCAAATCGTTTGAAGCTGTCTTACTGGCATCAAAGGTGGCGTTGGGATGTTACTCCTCTCTTAACCAGATGGGTGAGTAGTTCGACATAATGATCATTTGGGTGCCGGACCACTCGGATGTGGAAGTGAACTGCAATATGGACTCTCTAACTGCTTCCTGAAAGGGCAGAGGTGGGGTGGCCTATTGCGACTCTGAAACTTATGCTTCGGTAAGATGCAGAAGCTGTAACAAATGTAAGGCTGGAAAACACCAACACTTGTTATAATTCAAGGCAGGTTTAGTCAAAGTTGTACTGGCGCTCAACTACGCTTATCTTCCTACAAAGATATGACCTAAAAGAGATTGTGGCGATACTAACAGAACACTGCCTTCTCACGCAAGAAGGATGGGTATAGAATACAATGCCTTCTGTAGAAGCTGCATGGACGAGGAGGAAGAGCAGACAAAATAAAGCATCTTCTTTGGTCCTGTCCGGTATTAGTATACAGAAGACACCGTTAATAAATCTCGAAAACGGCAAAGGGCGAGACATACTTCGATTCGTAAAGAGCTTGGAATGGATCCACTGAAAACGGAAAGGTATATAAGATCCATGTGTTAACACAAAGGACCGCTAATGGTCTAAGTGAGAGATTGCTGCCATAAGCTGCCGTAAGCTAACCATACCTAACCTATTCCTGGAGTATATAGAATCTCTCAATGTCATCGATCGCGCTCTTTTCTTTATCTCTCGCCTTTTCGAGCTCAACGAGTACCTTTCAGAGTTTCTCAAACGTTTCTTTCAGTAGTTCTTCAACTTTTATATAATTGATTCTCAAGTATTTTTTCTCAATGATTATGAAACTGTTCTTTCACTGACTCTTGAACTTTTAAATAAAAATTAAGAATTTTTTTCGTTTTTAAAAGCTTACATTAATTTAATAATAAATAAACTAGAGGCCCATTTATTCCATTAACGTGCTCTTAAGTAAATACTTCACTTCATTGTAGGACTATTTTAATATTGTGCTATAGCTACGAACAACTCTGAACGCCTCACTTTTCACTCCATACTGATTTCCGACCAATTACTCGTAATTGAAAAGCCAAATCGATAAAATTGCGTTGTTGTAAGTTTTTTTTATTGCAAGCGCAGACTAGGATGCAGACACACACACTATAGGCGGTCCTGTGTACGTTTCGAATAACAACAACAAAACAAAAAGAAACTTTTGTTAGTTACCCGGTTATCCGGTGCCTTGTACAGAATATGTAAGCGCACGTATCGCACTTAAATTGGCAACATACAAGAGTACTCTTGCACATTAGATGCGGAACAACGCAGCTACTTAACTGCCTAACGTTGATGATGGCGTGGTTGTCGTGCCATTTATTCCACGTTGCAGACAGTTGTCGAGCCTGCTGAGGTAGGTGAACGTTGAATCGGATCCATTTTGCCTGTAAATCGAGGGAGTAATTGAGTTGCTTCTTCCCCAAAACGCCCCTCTCGCCAATCGCCAATTGTTCGTTCGTACGTTCGCCGCCCGTCTCGACTTGACTTGATTTGACTCGAAATTGTTACAAATCAATTTGCTTTGTAGATAACTGATTTCAATTTCGATTTCATTATCGATTGATATTCAAATTACACTCCAAACGCACACATAAACCGCCTCACCTTTCGATTGTCCGCCTGCGATGCAGTTGCATTAAACAATTTCGCCGCAACATGCCCCGTGCAGGGTAATTGTTGCTGAATTGATGTTGTTATGACGCGGGTGTACTGGTATTTGTTTTGGGGTTGGAGGTGGGTGTGGTCGTTATGTAATTACGAAATGGTTTACTTACCTATATGCACTGTACAGTGTGTTATATGGGACAGTGAAAAAAAATTGGAGTCAATGCAGTTGACAACAAATTGAATAAATGGAACATTTCACAAATTGCAGTTTATTGTGAGCTCCCATAAAGCGGTGATATCGACTTCCGACCTAATGGATGTTAATCGTGCATTGTCTCTATGTGTGTGCAACAGTATCTACTTAGTGGATACCTCATTTCGTGACAAATTGATTGCTTTGCACATTATGATTGTGTGTGGCGATAAATTAATGCGTTCTTATTGATTACTTCACAAATATGACATCAGTTGACTTTGTTGCATGCCTGATTCTATCGCCCTAGCCATGCCCACCATAATTGCTGCGTGGTCGGCTATTGAATTTTTAAATTGCTTGTCTTTGGTGGACCTCAGAGTTAGGGCATTTCAGGAGCAGCTGCAGGAAGCTATGCAACGTAGCCAAGGTTTGCTAGATTAAAAGCTGATTGGTATGCTTACAAAGCATCTCTCAAATTTTACAAAAGAGAATTAGGTACAGCCAAGCTCTTCTGTGATAAAATAGAAGCATTTTCTGAGGCGTCTAGGGTAAGAAAAATCCACGAAACCAATCCAATAATGCCGAGCTTCCTGAAAAAGTCAGATGGCTCGTGGATTACTTCAAACGAAGAATCGCTCAATCTGCTTTTAGGTACCCACGTCACGGGAAGCTCTCATGCAATAAGTAATGTCGGCCTTGATAGGGCAGACACTCGTACAACTATCTCCAATGATCTGATAAATGAGGACCAACTACTTTGGGCGCTACAAAGCTTCAAGCCATACAAATCTGCAGGACCAGATGGCATAATTCCAGCTAAGCTGCAAAGGACTTTGGATATTAACCTTCCTTTGCTGGAAACAATTCTAAGACGTTGTCTCGATCTGGTCCATATTCTAGTTCTATGGAGAGAAGTAAACGTGGTTTTTATACCCAAAGCCGGCAAATGCTCGCATGTTAGTCCAAAGGATCTCAGACCAATCAGTCTTTCATCATTCCTGTTAAATACACTGGAAAGACTGATCGATATTAACATACGCACATGCATTGACAAAAGACTCCTGTCCTGTACCGATCAGCGCGCACTGGTACATTCTATTGAAGATTCCCTTCATCACATGGAGTAGGAATTGATTAATAGCTTCTGCTCACAAGTAGGATTATTAATTCAAAGCTGGGTGTGTCGTCTGCCAGAAGATCTGTCTGAAGAGGAACCCCACAGGGTGGAGTCCTGTCCCCCCTTCTATGGAACTTAACGGTGAATGAACTGCTGGTATATCTAAGAGGTGACGGCTGCAGAGTAATCGCTTATGCGGTTGCTATTGCCGTCTCAGGAAAATACCCGAATACCTTAAAGGAACTCCTGCAAAATGCTCTCAACAAGCTAACTTGCTGGGCAGATCGCTTTGGTTTGGGGGTAAATCCTCACAAAACTGAGCTTGTCCTATTCACCAGGAAATAAGAAGTTCCACTTATTAACCCTCCTTCTATAAAAGGTATAAGCTAACATTCTATGATAGAGCCAAATACCTTGGTCTTATTGTGGACAGAAAGCTGAGCTGGAAACCTAACATACAAGAAACAGTTCGTAAAGCCACATTGGTACTCTTCTCATGCAAAAAAGCCATTTGTAGCCGTTGGTGGCTTCAAACCCATATAACCCATTGGCTATATACAGCGGTTTTAAGACCTACTCTCTAAACGGTGTATGGTGGACTGCCTTAATTAAAATAGTAAACATTGACAAATGAAGCAAAGTCCACAGATCTAGTCTATGTATGAGCACTTCGTACAACACCCTCCGCCGCATTGGACATTCTGTTCGACCTTACACCACTGGACATTTACAGCAGGCAAATAGCTGCTAGTTCGGTTATTCGCCTAAATGCTATCTCCCAGCGGACTAGAAATGAAATCGGTCACTCCTCTATCCTGAATTTAGTCAGTAATCAGTAATCAGTCTCCACAAATTCTATTCTAGTCCTTTACTGCCGATCATCTCTCGCGGAGACGGCGGAGAAGTTCAATATCCACCTGTGTTGAGTGCCGGGGTACAGAGACATTCCGGATAACTGTATATGGCTGACAAACTTGCCAAGCAAGGAACTACACTACCCTTCTTATCTGAATATGATTGCATAGGCATACCAATCGCTACATGCAAATTCTTATAGGCAGGGATGCGGCAAGACTTGAAGTCTTCTCGAATGACTTCTGCAGAAGCTGCATGGATGAGGAGGAGGAGGAGACCATCGTACATTTTCTCTGTACCTCTCCCAAAAGCGTAAGCTCCATATGGGAGCCTTCTTCTACAACGATACTAATGATCTCATAAGCATTGATATTGGTAGTCTCCTACGCTTCATACGAAGCTCTAACTGGTTCATCGAGTAGGTGGAATGAATTTTTCCTGATCCCTGGTATCACAATGGACCATTACTGGTCTAAGTGTGTCGGTTTCACTGACAGCCACCTCAACCTAGCCTAACCTAACCTAATCGTTGATGGTTCCTTAGGAACAAACAATCCGATCAATAAGCCATAATTTGGCGAGTTTATTTACTTACGAATTAAAACTGGAACTACGGATACAACGGTGACGAATGTGAGTTACATATAATGTCACGATCCGAAAGCCTAATTAGTACGATGAAGACTTGCAGAAAAGGAGTACGGTTTTCGAAGGCGACGTTCTGCAGGTGCTCTGATGGCATATCTCACCGGAAAGTGGAACCAGTCTATTCATAAATTTGGTGAAAGTAAAGTTGTTGTACTCGATATTTGCAAGGCATTTGACAAAGTCTTGTATCAAGCTCTTTTGAAGAAAATGAATGCCTATGGAATTGATAAGACCGTGCTTGTTTGGACTAGTAACTACATTTCTGACCGTTCAATTCAGGTCGTATTGGAACTTGGAAGTTTTCAAATCGAGTGTTCACCACATAAACGCTGGTGTTCCCCAAGGCTCTGTTTTATCTCCGACACTCTTTCCCATTTTTAAATTCTCTTTATTAACTTCGCTTGTCCGTGGCACGTCTGTCTGTCGGTCGGTCGGTCGGTCGGTCGTGGAATCTTGCGATGAATTTTTGACCCACTTCCCAAAGCCTGATTTTATTGAAATTTTGCACACATGCGTATCTCCTCAGGACCAAGGGGTGCCCTTATAAATTTTTTAAAAATTTATCCGATTTTCTTCAAATTTTAAAAATATCTGTATCTCCGATGGACGAAACTTTTTGTAAAATTTTGAAGTGAAGGGGCTCTAATATTAATTTTTTTTCAAATTAACCCGGTTCATACTTTGCACACATATGTATCATGAAACATTTTGATTGTTATGGGTTGTTTTTTTTATTAATGATCTCTTATCCGCTACGATTGCTTGAATAATAATAGTATAGGTGGTCGCGCAACAATCGATGAGCCAGACTGCATATAATACCGAAAGCATACAATTGCCTCACTCAGATAATGCTGATGCTACTGATATCATAAAATCAGAATACGATAATAAAAAGTCATATTAGAATGACCTGAACGCGCATCATATCAGTAGCTACAAGAGGAATTTCCAGGAAGCTCCAGAGCGGGTGTGTGCTGAATATCAGTTGCACTGGTGCTCACTCAGCTAATTAGGTCTCGTAACTGAAAAAATACAAACAAACGTTCAAGGTTGATCTAACGATATAGCGATTCATTCGACACGGCACCGATCGCTGTAAACAAAAGCTTACAAATTGCTTCCAATAAATCCGACAATTGTCACGAATGCAGGTCCTTGCTGCTACCATCAGTTAACTCGCATAACTGACAGCATGTCCTTGACAGCATCATAATAAACGAACAAAGCAAGAGACAGACTGGTCGTGTGACCTCTGTCGCTTGTCAGATTTTTCATAAATCCCTCATAAAGCGTCAATTGCAAGCGATCCTCTCTCTGACAATTTATTACTACAAACACACTTGATGATCTGTCCCAGAAGTCAAGGTAAATGACAGCGCTCTTCAAGGCAACTTAGGGACATCGTTGTGGGATCGTTTTGTCGTTGGATTCAACTACTTGCGACCATTATCGCACACAGCAGTGTGACGACCATTGAGAAAACTCAGTAGTCAGTCTGAGTAACTACTGCCATTGCTTGTTCCCGGTCGTCCTCGGACGATGTACGCGTGCCGTTGCCCTTCTGTCGTGTGACAGTTTGTTTAGAGTTCTTTGTTCGTCCATTTATTTGTTCAAAGTCCATGCGTCCGTACGCGTGGCATGTGGTGGTTCCGCATTCCACAGTTTACACGAATTGTTACGAACGGCCGTCAAAAGGATATATCCTATCCTATAAGCTGATGGTATTAATGGGCCCTCGAGGCTTGTCCTCGTCAATTATGCGAATGATGACAACCATTAGATAAGATCGTCGTCGTCGTTGTCGCCATAGTTGCTCGTCAAACGATCTGCTGCTGGGTTTGTGCACGCGTCGAATGCATTAACTTTTATGTGCGTCTCCTAAAAAGGAGTTAACCTTGATCTTGATATTATGATCGTCTGTTTGCTTTATTACCTATAGCCAACAAGTCAAGGATGAATGATCCAGTTGCTGTGTAGACGTCGGCGGGCGGTAAAAACTACCGATCCATTGCGATTTGTCTACGCAGACTTTCTTCGAAAAATGCTGTGCGTCTCTCACGAGAATTGAATTTGTTCCTATTTTGGAACATGGAGTTGACTCATAAATGTGGACAGTCTTATAAGACCAGCACAACAGGCCATAATGAGATCGCGATACTGTTATTGATGATGATGATGTCTTCGCGCTATAATCAGTTATCTCTGTTAAACAACGAATTGTTGTGCCATCGTTGAGAGTCGTTGATTAATATAGAGCGCAGTAGCGAGTCAGTCGTTTGAAATTGCTTCCAAGTAGGGAAATTATTGCCGTCAAGACTCAGCTGCAGCGTATCTTACTTTTGAGAGAGTAAAGCCGATTAGAATGAAAAGTTGTGTCAATTGCGGAATTAACCAGAAACAATGAACAAGCGAAAATCTGTAAGCTCCTCCAATGGCATACGTTTTTCATCCAAAATACCCAAGAGTATGAAAGGAACACAATTTCGCTTGTAATCGCAACTTAACCATCGTCCAAGCTGACGATGAAATACAGAAGAAAAAAAAGCCAGGAGCGACTAACAAAAGCAGTTCCCACGATTCTGAGTATAGTAGGCATCCCGGCATCAGGCTAAAATCGAAGACTAAGAGCTAAGACTTTATCCGCACTTAACAGCATCACACAGTGTGTGTGGAGGTGACAAACAAACAACGTCGTATAAAGCATATACCTTCCAAGCGGACGAGAGGATGTTAGTTCCTTGATAAGCCGAACAGCATATTCAGCAAGAGCAGCCCATTCCAGTAGTTTGCGTTTATATTCACACTGCACTGAAATTCCCTCATCTCTCTTCACAATCCCACCGACAATTGCCACCAAGATGATTAACACTTGGAGGATGAAGAACCTGGCCAAACAAAGGAGTTTGAGTTTCATTTTGTCGCCTGTATGCATCAGGCGTTTGTTTGAGTGTTCGACTTCTATGCAACACTTCTTCGACTTCTACTCGGAGGACAAACAAAAGTCGGAGCCAATGCAAATCTTCGATCCACCATTATTGTTGGAAATTGATGATAAGCCAAACGAGCTGTGCTGTTCTGCTGTGTGCGCTCCAGCTCCAACATCTGATTTTATGTGCCGCCGCCGTGCCGTTCTTATATGAATATAATAACGAACCAAAAGGATGTTGCTCGCCGATGTAGTGCTGAATAAGCGCAATGCCATAAGAAAGGATCAGCAGAAGAGCTCCGCTCAGCGTGAAAAACGAACTACAGATTTGAAATTCCATTTAAAACTGATTTGCAATATCGGTATATAAAGGGACATGCACGACTAATGTGGTGTTAATTCTGAACACCCAAAACCACCGCGACCTGATTGAAAAACCAACAAAGGTTCATATAGAAGATTTCAACAAGCTTCTGTCTCATCAAATGTGGGAATCACAAGATTTGTGTTTGCTTCTTTCTGCTCATTTTTGGCACTTCTTTGTGCTGAACTGGATAGGTGTAAGTCTTAATTTATCAATCTGTTCATATGTCATCAGTTCATCCGTCAATCTGTTCATCTGCCAATATGTCTATCAATTATTCTCACCACCAGTAAATCTATCGATCCGTCTATCTCTTCAATATTCAATCTGATGTCCACCAGTCAATCTGTCCTACAATCAATCTGGCTATTAATCGATATGTCTATCAATCGTCTGTCAATATGTCCAACCGTCAATCTATTCATCCACCAATCTGATCATCAGTCATTCTCTCCTTCAGTCAATCTATCCATTCGTCAATCTCTTCTTTTTCTTTTTAAATCCTTTCACCCCTTAAGGGGCATAGGGTGTCAACAACGCCTACGCGCCATTTTGTTCTGTTTTCTGCAATGCGTTTGAGCTGCCTCCAACTCATTCCCAAGGACCCTGCTTCCTCCACGACTGTCCTGCGCCACGTCCACCTAGACCGTCCCGCTGTTCTACCTGCCTGGGTGAGCGGGTACCACTGTATAGCATTGTCGTCATGGCGGAGTGTGTGTCCAATCTACTGCCCGTTCTCCGATGAAGTTCGTCGTTGGATATACGATTCGGCCAGAAGATCCTCAAGATGATACGTAGGCATTTTTTTACGAAAGATTGCAGCTTGTGCGTGGTAGTGGTATGCACCTTCCAAGTACTGCACCCATACAACAGTACTGATTCGGCATTGAAGCGGAACAGTCGAAGCTTATTTCTTAAGCTGAAAACATTGGCTTTACAGGCTTTCGATAGCATTCCGAACGCAGCCCTTGCTTTCCCGATTTTGCTGCATACATCCAGTTCGGTGCCACCGCGTTCAGCCGAGACCACACTTCCTAGGTATAGAAAGTTGTCAACTTTTCGACTAGCTGTCCAACAATGTTAAGTTGAGAGCGGGTGTTAGAAGTATTCAGGTCTTTTGTTTTGGCAGTGTTTATCTTAAGCCCCACTGTGCTGGCTTGAGTTTCTAGATTTTGGACCATAACATGAAGGTCCATTATCCGATGTGAGAGCAGGCAAACATCGTCAGCGTAGTCTAGAAATTTAAGGTAAGTTGTCATACTTCATCGAATTCCATTGTTCCCTACCATCAGTGCTGCACGGAGTACATTGCTGGTGCTGACCACCAGGAACATCAGCGGTGATAGTATACACCCCTGACGTACTCCACTTTGGACTTAAAATTTCTCGGACATCTTACCGTTGTGTAGGAAGACGTGGCATTTACTTCTTTCGTATGTAGCTTTGATAATAGCTATAAGTTTTTCTGGGATAGGTACCCTGCCTGCGCAGGGCCATCCAGATACCATCTCGATTTCAGCTGTCAAAGGCTTTCTCGAAGTCGATGAACAGTAATTCTATATTACGATCCGCAAGGTGTTTATGTGATCGATGCAAGAGGATCCAGAGCGAAAGGCTGCCTGTTCGACGCCGATAGTTGAATCTAAATGTTAGCGTTATAATATGATTCTAGCTACTATCGTCAATCTGTCCACCAGTCAATATGGCTATTAGTCATTCTTTCCATCAGTCAATCTCTCTATTAGTCACCCTGTCCATCGTCACCCCGACCATCAGTCACCCTGCCCTTCAGTCAATCTGTCCACCAGCCAATATGTCCATTGGTCAATCTGTGCACCTATGCACTGCACTGCACTGCCATTCCTTCCATCAGTCAATCTTCCTATCCGTCAATCTTCCATCCGTCAATCTTCCATCCGTCAACCTGTCCATCAGTCAATCTATCCATCAGTCAATCTGTCAATCAGTCAACCTGTCCACAAGCCAATCTATCCATAAGTCAAACTCTCCATCAGTTAATCTGTCCATCCGGCAATCTGCCCATTAGTCAATCTCTCCATAAGCCAACCTATCCTCCAGTTAATCTCTCCATCAGTAAATCTGTCCATAAATCCTTCTTTCCATCAATATGTCCATCAGTCACTCTGTCCATCAGTCACTCTGTCCATCAGTCACTCTGTCCATGAGTCATTCCTTCGATCAGTCAATCCATTTATCCATCAGTCCATCCGTCCATCAGTGAATCAGTGAATATAGTTAACTTGACTTGACCCCTTTTTGTCTGTATTTCGACTACTTTGAGGTCCTTTTGTACCACCTTCCACAAAACCTTGAAAGCTGAATTTTTGTGTCTTAGCCCAAAATAGCATTTTTTATATTCCGCGTATGACGCATGTCGCGTGTCACGTGTGGCGCGTGTGATGTTTTTTGTTTTGTTTTCGACTTCTTTGAGGTCCTTCCACATGACCCAGAGAGCTGAAATTTTGTCCGTATCTAAGTCCGCGTGTGGCGCGTATGATGTGTTGAAATCCTGCAATTTTCTCGTTTTTTAAGTCCTTTTTAACCAACTTTCGCACGACCTAGAAGGCTGAAATTTTGTGAGCGGCTAAATGCCAATTATGATATCCCGCGTTTGACGCTTGTCGCGAGTCGCGTGTGGTGCCTCTAATGCATAGAGCAATGAAAATACTTTGAAATAATCCCGATAGATATTTTGGCGATTATTACCAATATAATAAAGGACTGTGTGGCGTGATTCGATGTATAGATAAAAGTTTGTACCCGCAAAACGAAGTTTTTTTTACATTTACTTGTTGACTTGTGAACTACGATCCTAACACGCTAGTTAGAAGCCTACAAATTCCATCACTAAAGCTGGACAAAAATTTCTAATTTGTTGAAAACACCCGACTCGTTCAAATCTATTTTCCCACATAGACCTTTCTGCTCTGTATTCTTTTCCACAACTGGAACTAATGTGGCTCTTGGACGCTCGAAAACATCGCAATTATGCTCCTCTTCTGCTCCTGCTGCTGGTGTTGTGCATTTTTTTTTATTAGCAATTCAGTTCTTCTGAGGCATAGTTGCACCACATCAGGCATGCCTTGGCGTATAGTAAAGCAAGCAAAGGCTCAAGGAATTTTCCTACGTTCGTCCACCTCGTACATCACGGCAGTGCACACCTAATGGTGGCAGCAACAGCTGCAAATTTATGTACCATTTGTTGCAATCTGATGGGTAAACTTCGACTGGCATTTGCACACGTCGAGCGAGGCTCCCGCAGGCTGAACTTTTCACGCGGCGGCCGGCGGCGCTGTGTTGGCAAAATATTCACTCGTCGCGCGATAAGGATTGAAATATTAACACGAAGTACGAGTAGCTGCGGCCAACAGTGGTAATTCTGCGAAATTCGCATTGCAACTTCCTCGATCAGTTCGTCCATGCAACTGAGTGTACGTGTTATATGGATGGGAGGGTGGATTGCTATTCTTTTACAGTGTGCATGTGTGTGTGTGTGTATCTGCGTCCAAATGAATGAACTCGTTTGCCTCGTTTGCATTATTGCGCGATTGCTCGTTATGATGGTACCTTCCCCCACTCACACCACTCATACTTCAAAAATGCTCCTGCAGAAATGTTGCCACCACTCTGGTGGTAATTAACTTTCAACATTTAACGAAATGCGATGCATGCACTGTGCCGTTTGGTTATAAACTACAATATAATTACACTTTTTGCATTGTTGTTGTATACAGAGTACATTAACGTTGCGCTTTAAGAGAAGATAAATCCTTTTTCAAAAAAAAAAAAAAAAGTCCCTTTGTGGTGCATAAACCTAAAGGTGACGGGAAATTACTTATTGTGACGTACGACCAATAACAGAGGATGTCAAGTTATGTTACTGTTACTAACATTTTCAGGATGCAGGACTTTATTTACATTTTGATTGGAATTTTATCTTTGGCATTCGGCCAGTGCCCTAATAGGTGTAGTGTACAAATCATAAATCACAATTACAATATAGAAGTTTATTGGTTAAAATTCTGTCTGGTAAGTCAGTTGGTTTGAATCTTCTTAGACTGCGATAGTGATGGAATGTGGGTTTGCCTAATTTCCTCTATCTCTTCGTCGACAGCTTGTATATTTAGGTCGCGATGTTTATCAGTAGCATTTGCTACCTACATAGGAGCGTTATCTCTTGGCCAGAGGACTTTGGATTATTGCCGGTGAATGATGTTTCCCAGTTTCGCAATTGGTAGAATTTTGTGCTCAAAAAATAGCTTAACGATCGCTTTCCTAATGTGCCAATATGGAGTTGTCGGAATTTGATTTTTCAACTTTCTTAATAAGAATTTATTCTTATCCTATTCCTATTATTTATTAAACAGTACAATAAAAAGAAAAAAAAAACCCAAACAAACAAATATTGCTTCCAGAAGGAGCAAAGAGCGGAAACTTCCTTCTTTCAGCGCCATCTGTCTCTCGCCAGCAGTTTGACTTCACGCCATACGCCTACTGTACGTGATTCCCTTTTCGATAGCTCAGCGTCTTGAGTGGGCATCTCGGATTTTGTCTGTCTTGAGGGTTCCATTCAAAGCCCATTTTCGCAATGTCATTGTCCGGCTTCATATTGAGGATGTGCCCTACCTATTGCCATTTCTTACGCTTAATTTCGATGTAGATTGGCTCATTATTTGTCAGGTGTTTGGCCAAAATATGCCACAGATTCGAATTTTATTAATCACTCTGTGCATTTGTTGCATTGTAGAATGCTGACGTCGCAAACCAAGCTAGTGATTTGTTATCAAGTGAGGAGTGGTTCCAAACGGGCAACAAACGCAATTTCTCGAAGATTTTTGACATCAACAGCAATACACTGATTAGTACTGATATAAAGAAGGATTTGATAGGTAATTTGCAGTTACTTGCACTTTTTAAATTCTTAGTATTAGTATCATAGTGTAAGTATGGCATTATAGATGGCCTTATGGGAAAATATGCGAGAATGCTTGGTCGTGAACTAAATGATTCTGTAGAAGCTGTACGGACGAGAAGGTGAAGGCGATAATAGAACATCTTCTCTGCTCTTGTCCGGCATTAACATACAAAAGGCGCAAACACCTGGGTAAACACTTGATGGACAACCTTTCAGATCTTGAAAACGGCAAAGTGCGATGTATCCTGTGATACATAAAATGCTTAAAGAAGCTATTCCTTCTAAAGAGAAGGAGTAAGATTTAAGATCCTGTATAGTAACACAACGAACCATTATTGTTCTAAGTGTGCAATTCAGCCATCATAACCTTATCTAACCTTACCAAAAAACTTAATGATGTGGATGGGTGGATTCAGAGAATGTTCTCAGATTTAGACTCCGCGAGTGCGTGGGTTCCTTCTCTGTCCGAGTGTTGTTCTGCATTTGTGTGAGAATATGCCCGGGAGTCTTTTCTCTTTCTCTGCATAGTCCAGTTTTAATTTCTATAAGTATCCTTCGGTCTGCTTTGCTATGTTACATTACTTACATGACTTCTGCTTAGTCCCAGTATTATTCAAAACCTCTTTGGGTTGTTGCTCTGTAGTCTTTCTCTTTTCTTTATTGCACTGCTTTTTGGAGGTCTACACAGATCTACACAACGCAGTTCTCCGAGGCTCTTTCCCTGGTGCTCCCTGGGTAATGTTTTTCCAGAAGAAGAAGAACATGAAGAGATATCTGCTGCTCATTTTATGTCAGGGGATACCTTTGAGTGGTGACTTTATACTTCTTGACTCCACTGCTGTTGTTTTGTGACATATGGCATCCATTGGCCTAGTGTCGACTTTATCGTAGAAGTTCCGGAAAATTGCTTCTTCTCACTTCTATGTTCTAGGCTTCTCTATATTGCTGCCAATTACCTCTCCTCTTGGCAGTTTTGTAGAGTTTCATTACCCGTTTTCGAAAAGCCGACAGCTCTTTGCTCAACCATGGAACTTTACTGTCCGCAATGGGTGAGCTCACTGGCCAGCATGATTCGTATGCTTCAGAGATTAACCTACTCACACACGTCGACAACCGAATCCAGCTGACGTGTGCACTTCGCCACTCTTTTTGCTATCACATGTTCTATATACTACACTTTAAATGGGTTCTGAATATTTTTCGATGCCTGATCGATTTTCTCTGCTCTTTACAGTTCAAATTATGAGTCTGCTGATGTAAACTCTTCGTTTTCGAAGGTCTCAAATATGTATTTTATCATTACCCAAAAAGCCTTATTGGTGTTCACTAGGAGGTATATTCGACTACTGATATAGTCGGACGGATGGACGGTTGAAGCAACTAATTATTATACATTTGGTTTGTTGCGTGTTTAATTAACTACATTATAACCTGGGCCTCAAATGATATGCCCCCCCAATAGCACGGTCCGCTGCTTACTGGGCTCAATTGCGCAGGTCACCATCCACTTTTGTCCGATATCAAAGGCCTTCCTCTACTTCCTCTGTCACTCTTGGTCGAAGCGCTGAAGTCTATTCACCCTACACATGTCATATCCATCTCAAACGTCCAGTACGTAGCTTCTTGACTATGTGTCAATGTCTCCGTACAGCTCCTATCATTCGTCATTCATCATTCTCCGACAAACTCCCAATTGGTACTGAAAATCGTCCGAAGAATTGTTTATCAAAACCTTGGCGCAGATATCGTCAACATAAGCGTTTGCTCTCATTAAAGTGCAGCTCCAAACTGAGAATGATGGCGTCTTGTATCTAACCACAAGTTCCTCTTATTATTAAAGTCTCACTCGTTAGACCAATATAAGATTAGGCTTGTATAATAGCTTATTCATCGTAGTGTAACAGCGAAAGATATGCTGTTTGTTAACCAGGGATGTAGCCATCAAAGTTTTTTGATCAACTTGTATTCTAAAACTAGGCCTTTTTTGTTTACAAAAGCTTAGGTACGAACTTTAAATCTTTAGTAACTAAAGGATGTTTATTTTCCTTATAAGTTGTTATTAGTATACTTTCAAAAATTATCGTAAATAGACTTATGGTTAAAGAACGCTTCCAAAGTAACCAAATTAACTTTTAAATTCAGCCAACATGCGATTAGTCGGAGGGAGACCAATCCATAAGGGACTCTACAGACTGACTGCTTACATTCACCATTTGGTGATGTTTACCCACTGATGGCATCATCAGACCTTATTTCTTCAAAAATGAGGCCGGAGTTCTGCTTACAGTCAATGCAAATCGTTATCGCACCATGATGAATGATTTTTTGTTTGAAAATATGGATGACATCAGTCCGGAGGAGATCTAAGTTCAACAGAATGACGCTATGTGTCATACGGCGACGGTAACCATCGACTTATTGTAATCAAAATTTGGCGGCAGGTTGATTTCGAGAAATGGACCTATCAATTTTGGTCGTGCGATTTCACACCTCTCGATTATTTCCCGCGGGCCACGTTTAGTTACTGATTTATGCTGTTAAACCCGCAACAATTGATAATTGGGAGGCCAACACTGTTGGAGTTATTTCTGACATACGGCCAGCAGTGCTCGAAAAAGTGGTCGTCCAGATTGCGCTTCGTCTAGAACTGTTGCGTTGGTTTTGTGCCAGATATTGTCTTCAATTCTTAATGTCATCTATTAGTCTTTGAAATGAATGAAACAGTTTGAATTATTTTAAAATTCTTATATCATTTTTTATAATTTGAAGTACTAGCGTACTTAATAAAACACCCTATGAGTTATATTACTAGATGTGTTGCTTGGAAAGTTAACAACCGACGCCTTGCGAATTTGGTTTTGTTTTTTGGCAAAAAAGACGAAACATGAAAACCACAAAATTAGGCAATTTACAGCACATACCCACTAACAAGATGTGTATCGTAATTGCGGTGGTGACAGAAATTCGAGTAATTTGCTCGCACACACAAGCATACACACATCTGGGCATGATAATCTATTGGATCATTTGTGTCATGTCATGATGTTGTTGAGTTTCCTTGATTATGAGTCGATTACGCCGTGTGCTACGTGGTGCTGTAGGTGCCCATCAAGCTGTTGGCGCACAGGTAAAGTAGCCGTAAATTACACCGAAAAGACAAATGAAATTCGAAAAGCAGAACAACAACAACAACACACCGAAAATGTAAGAAATGATCGCCATGTTGATGATGTGAGTTTCTCCATTGTCTTTATGATGCTCGTTATTTAATTTGGCCAAAACCAATTATGCCCGCAACAACGACGAACTGCTGATCATTACTCGGCGGATGCGGAGCAGCAGGGCTGAAACTGGGACAAGAAAAATTGTAATGTTCGTCAGAGAATGATAGCATGGAATCGATTTATCAACTTAGCCAACAGTGAACAGCATGAGCAGTGAGGACAGACTGAGACTGAGACTTAAGTGAATGAGAAAGAGAATCCAAATTATTTCCAGAGAAATGGAATTATTACTTCTCCGGCAATTTCCAGATGCATCATTAGCCGCAATGTAATTATTTAGGTGCGCTACATGATGGAAACATAAACAACAAAAATTTTATTAACACACAACACCACGTATTCACATAATTAGGTATATAGATACACAACAGTTTAGGAACGTACGATAGATGCAGATGTGGGATGAACTGATCTGAGGTCTCTTATTCTCATCATCTGCAACGCTCTCCCAATATAATTTCCTATGTACCTATACCCGTAAGCATATCAACTGATCCATAATGTAAATGCAACATTTGATCATTAAATTGAACCCTGCCGCACGAGGACTCAAAGCGCTAGGGGTGATAACTAAACTCAGGCAGGTACCGACTCGTATCTATGAATCTTTCATTAGATTGAGAATTGAAATTTATTTTCTAAAATCCATAAATTTTATTTTCTTTTTCTTCTTGGGTTGTTGTTGTTGTTTTTCTTGTTGAATGCTTCTCATTGGTACACGAAATCCCCAGGTTAATGTGCGTTGATGGGTTTCCCTTTTATCTTCCCCGACACAGCAGTTGTGCAACTACGAGCCTAAAACGAAGACTCTAATAGAGCCTAATAAATTTACCAGTATACAATGTATATAACTAATAAATAAAGAGATATACAAAATGGAGGCAATGCTTAGAGATATTGAAAGGCATAACACACAGATTGATTAATCGTCAGTTCATGCAAGATCTTGAATCAAGAGACATCCTTAGCGAGTGTTCTGATGGCACTTCTCACCGAACAGTGGAAACAGTCTATTTACAAATTTGGTAGAAGGAAAGTTGTTGCACTCCAAGGCCTTTTATATGGTCTGACTGTTTTGTGGAAAATGAGTTATCGTATGGAATTGAGAAAACCCGGCGATCTGAACTTCAATTCATTTCAATTGGACGACAGTTTCAAATTCAATGTACACCGCATAAATATTGGTATTCCACAAGGTTCTCTTTTGGCTCCGACACTTTTTCTTATTAGTAATCTCTCGTCCGATTCTTTTAATCCAATTCTTTATTTCGCTAACGGCAAAAGAACTCTCATATTTTCATACGAACTCACCCTTTCTGGACGTCCCTCTAATTTGCAAGTGGTACTTGATCATCAAGGTATTGTTAGGAAAATGAAAAAAAAAATAGTTTACCGAGTTTTTTTATCATAATGAGCAGATAATAGGCGTAGTGGTTAGAAGACGCCTAGGTCAAGGGGCCACCAAACGAAATGTTTTTACAAATCTCATGTGTCTATGAATTCTTCAAAATTTTTAAATAGTAACGTTTTTTAATTTTGCACTCTTGTTTGATATTTAAATTTTATATTTTAGAAGGAGTCAGACAATTTTGTCATGGGTCTGCCTTATTTTTTAAACTCTCTATATTAACTTCGCGTCGGCATGGTCTGTTCGGTAATGGAAAATTTCGATAAATTTTTAACCCATTTCCCATAGCCAGATTTTATTGAAACTTTTCACAAATGTGTATTTCTGGTGACAACACTTTCTAATAAAATTTGGTAGCGATCGGGTGCCGGGGTTATGGGGCTTCCATATAAAATATGTTTTTAATAATCATGCCATATAGCGTCATCAGATCACGCCATACTATAATGACTTACCCGGGCCTTCAATAAAGAGCTGTCTTGCTATCATATTCCTCCAAAAGGCAAGAAGAAACCCCATTGGTGGACTTCTGAGTTGAGATCATTAGGAACATCTGTAGGAAGTTGTTTATTGTTCAGTCAATATCATCACATTAAAGACCGATTGGTATGTCTACAAAACATCCCTCAAATTAAATAAAAAATAATTAAGGAAAGCCAAGCGTGTATCCGTGGAGACACTTTTGTGGCAAAATAGAAGAATCGTCTTAGGCATCTAGGCTAACACAAATCCAAGAGCAGACGGCTCTTGGACTATCTCTAGCGAAGAATCGCTGGATCTGCTTCTAGACACCTACTTCCCGGGTAGCCCCAGGTCTTATTTAATGTTAACCTGAACAGGCCAAACATTCATACAACTATCTCCAATGATCTTATAAGGAAGGCTTTGGGTGCTGCATAGCTTCAAACCATACAAATCAGCAGGACCAGACGGCATTATTCCTGCCGAACTGCAAAGGATAATATGCGAAATCCTTCCTTTGCTAGAGACAATTCTAAAAAGCTGTCTACGTTCCGGATTTATGGAGAGAAGTGAAGTGGTTTTTATATCCAAAGCTGGTAAATGCTTGCAGGTTAATCCAAAATATCTCAGACCCATCAGTCTATCATCGCTCTTCTTAAAGAAACTAGAAAGACTGATAGACATCCACGTACGTACTAGACTTCTGTCTACAGATCAACACGCTAGTACGTTTCATTGAATATTTTCTCCAATACAAGGAGTACACTATGGTAGCATTCCTAGACACTGAAGGTGCTTTAAACAACATCAAGACATATGCGATCACGGACACAGTGTCGGCTGTGATGGTAGACGACTCACTTGACGAATTGATTACCCTTCTACTCACAAGTCGGATTGTTAATTTAATACTAGACGTGTCGTCTATCAGAAGATCTGTCTGCAGAGGAACCCCACCAGGTGGAGTCCTGTCCCCCACTATGCACGTGAAGTTTTTAACAAATAACAAAATACATGTTCACTGTAAAGCAGATTGACCAGTTCACAGAGATGTCTCACTAAATTGACCTACACCCATGTCTTCCATCTATCTATCAAATAAAATATGTGAGATTATAGTGCAAAAGGGTAAAGGCTATTGTGTATCGGTTTGAACCTTTGCAGTTTGCATGAAATTTTTCAATTTGGAGGTTCGCTATCAAGCGGATTGGCCAGTTCACAGAGATGTCTTACTAAATTGACCTACACCCATGTCTTTCTATGGAACTTAGCGGTGGATGAGCTGCTTGTATGCATGAAAAGGGAGGGCTGCGGAGTGATCGTTTGTGTGGGTGACGTTGCTATTGCCGTCCCAGGAAAGCATCCTAACATCTTAAAACAACTCCTGCAAAATGCTCTCAACGAGCTTACAAGTTCAACAGATCGCTGTGGGGTTTAGGAGTAAACACACACAAAATTGAAATTGTCCTCTTCACTAGAAAATACAAAATCTCACAGATTGACCCTCCTTCTGCTATTAAAGGTAAAAGCTTTACTTTTTCTGATAAAGCCAAGTATCTGGGTCTAATAAAGCCACACTGGCACTAATATCTCGCAAAAAAGCCATTGGAAACAAATGGGGCATTCAACCTTATATCACCCATTGGCTATATACAGCGGTAGTAAGACCTACACTTCTATACGGTGTGGCTGTATGGTTGATTGCCTTAGACCAGGTATTAAATTGTTACAAACGAAGCAAAGTCTAAGGATATTTTATGTATGAGCGGAGCACTTCTCCCTCCATCCGCTGCACTTGACATTCTGTTCAACCTTACACCAATAGACATTTTCGGTAGTCAAATAGCCGCTAGCGCAATCTCCCAATGGTCCGGAAATGAAATCGGTCACTCTTTCTGTCCTTACTTTAGTTAGGATCCCACCAGGCACCATAGACCATTCTGCAACTCTAATTCAATAAAAACTTCCAAGAACGCCATACGCCAATCTAGTACAAAACTGACGATAATTTCTCACAGAGATGGCGGAGCAGTTCAACATTCACCTGTACTAGGTGCCGGGGCATAGAGACCTTACAGGAAACTGTAGAACTGACGAGCTCGCCAAACACGGAACTACACTACCCATGTTACCTGAAAATGGCTCTCTAGGCATGACATGCCAGCTCATGTTAAAGAGGGATGGTAACGAACAAAACTAGCCGGAACTACTTCTCTGGCGACAAAGAAGATCTGTCCCAAGCTGGATCCGAAACGCTCCAAGTGTTTGATCTTTAAAAAAAGATTGCAAATCGGTGCTATTATAGGTGCCATCACTAGACAAAAATGCAGAAAGGCTTGGCGTCTTCTCTAACGACGTCTGCAGAAGCTGCATGGACGAGGAGGAGCAAGAGAACATTCTCCTTCTTCTCTGTACGTGCCCAGCCCTCTCCCAAAAATGTAAGCTTCATCTGGGAGCTTTCTTTTATAACGACCTTAATGAGCTAAAATATACGGTCACTAGTAGTATCTTGCGCTTCATACGATCCTCCAACTGTCACAATGGACCATTACTGGTCTAAGTGTGTCGGCCTTTCGACCGACAGCCATTTTAACCTAACCTGTAATGACTGTGTGCAGCGCTGCTTTACGATTGGTGTTGTTTTTATTTATTTTAACCACCGAGCATGCAGTGCTTCGAATGTGTTTTTATTTATCAGCATTTATAGTGGAATTCAGTATATGTATACTTAAATTACCTTAAATTATTTCTCTGAGTAATTTTAATACTTCGGTAACGAAGTATAGATACACACATTTTTCTAATCATCCTGAGAACTTTTTCTACCGGTTGACTGACACAAAGTGTTACCAACTTCAGACTGTCAGTGCTGTCAAACCAGTAATGACAGAGCGCTCAAATTTACACTAATCACAGCTCATTCTATTTTTTATAAGCGTACAAAAGCATTTTAGTGGAAAATATTCAGAAAAAAAGTTATCCGCAATGGAATTCAAGCGTAATAATGTGATTGCTCTATTTTTAGAGTGGAAAGAGCAAAGGAGTTGTTACGCTTTCTCCGATGAGTCACCGTTCGTTATTGAGCATTATGTGAGTAAAATGACCGGATTTACTTGCCCGGCCGTTCTACTGAAAATTTGGACCAACGGATTGCCACTCGAAACCGAAGCGCCGCCGATGGTGATGTTTTGGGCCGCCGTAACGGCCGAAAGCCGTTCACCGCTCGTTTTTTGGACCGTAGCATCAAGGTAAATCCTCAAATTTATCAGGAGCATATGTTGGAGGGAGCGTTGATGCCTTGGGCACAAAAACATTTCGGCCGCAGAGCCTGCACATTTCAACAGGACTCGGCGCCGAGTCATAAAGCGCGCGTCAATTAAGATTGGCTGAGAACCAACGTTCCGCGGTTCATTTCCACTGCCCAATGGCCATCAAATTCACCGGATGCAAATCCGCTAGATTTCTCGGTTTGGGGTATTTTGAAGAGCAAGTTTGGGACAAAAAAAATACCAAAGTGTCGATCATCTCAAGCAAGCGCTTCGCCGGGAATGGGTCAAAATACCGCAGAGCCACTTTTGTGCTGCATGCAATAGCTTTGTCGGCCGTTTGAAGGCCATAATCGCGGCTAACGGTGGCCAAATCAAAAACTGCTAATGCAATTCGAGAATATAAATATTTGTGAATATTTTTTACTTTCATAAAATAAAATTCATCAAAAAATAAAAATTCTGTGGCGTTTTGTTTTGGTAACACTTCGTGTCAGTCACCCTGTATAAAGTATAAGGATATCTCTTAATGCTGTTCGTTATAGGATATAGGATAGGATATAGGATAGGACACAAAATAGACACAAAATAGAAATAAATTCATAATACAATGTCAAGAGGGGAAAATTCAGGGGTCCCGACGGTGGTGGTTTCAATGTTTCTTCATAAATCAACATAAATAGACTTCAACTTGAAAATCGGTGCCACCAAAGTATTCTGATGCAAATATTATGTGTATCTCCTCCCTATCAGCTAAGGTACGCTTCTGAAATCCGCGCTCATTGTGCGAAATTTCCCTTTGAGATACCGAATATCACGCGCGTATCTCCTCGTGGTTGACCTACCGACTGATTAATATAGATACACGCGTGAAACCTGTGAATACCATTTCTATGCGCCCATCAAAAAAAGTGACTCATTTGGGATTGGGATTGTTCGGAGCTTAAAAAGGGATTTTGCCGCCGAATCGTCTCCTCTAGCTACCTTCTGATGATGTCGGCCGCGCAAATAACTATCACGTTTCACTCACCTCACAACTATACATTTTGTTATCTGCTAATGGAAGCCAGGAGTGTATATGGTCTATGGAGTTCAGAGTCCATTCCAAGTGAATCCGAGTAGGGCGAGCTGCTGCGAGTAACTATGTATTACCACGCGTACACATCATTCTATCAACACTTCTTCCCATCTATGCAAAGCGCGGAATAAATTAAATCGCGCAAGTCGTGAGGATAACGTGAAATTCGCCAGTCCGCACAGTGTCCGTCCGGCAGGAGTTTGTCCATCCGCATTTGCCTCGCCTTTTGCGCTATTTACCTTTGCTGGCTGGCCTGGCTGGCTATGTCATCCGGTAGTGCTGATGATTATTGCTATTATTCGGTCTTCTGAACTGAACGAAAGTGCCTCCTCCACCTCGCTCCACCTCACCGCTGGAAATATTGTTTGCGTTTGCATTGCGAGACCCTGATGGGCGCTTTGTGCTTTGTTGTGTGTTGTTGAAAAGCGTGCCTTATCACAGTTTTGGCCGCAAAGAGAAATTGCAATTGCAACCGCAGCGCCGTATACCTACAATCTACAATAGGTGCTGGAGAAACCTTTTGTCCTATACCATCCGTCCGTCCGTCCATCCTTCTTTTCGTCCGTCCATGTTTTGTGTTGTGTGCCGTGCCCCGCCGCGCAAGGCACAAATTGATAAAAATCAAGACACTAACTAATGGGAGTTTGTTCCTTTTGACGCTGTGAGAATATGTGCGATATCCTGCTGTTGTTATGCTTGCTTCGCCGTAATGCTCCGCTTAAATGAAATGATGGAGAGATTAATGGACAGCAGCTTGGGAAATGGCATCAATAAAGCGCAGCGCGCACACACACACACACACACCTAAATTGTCGGCGTTAAAAGGGAGTTGATTTTCGCGATGTACAATGGCGAAACTGGGAATCATCGATCATTTATGTCGTCTCCTATACACAGTCTCGTTCATAGAGACATTGTAACGGTTAAAGTGGTACCATCAGATGGACCAAAGCAACTCCTCAACAAATCGTTTAGCGTAGATTAGGTCCGAAACGTTGGTTGTATAGGGGACTCTTTTGAAACACTTGGTATGATATTGGATATTGATTGGATTGGATTGGAATATGAAATTTCAGGCACAGAATTTTTAATAAATAGCTGAGCTTAAATCTGAAGACCTAAGCTGTCGTGTATAACCGCTATTCGCGATCCTGAACAAAAGAATTCGACATAAAAATATTTGTCTTTGAAATAGATGCCAGAAGCTAATCTCTAGTCGTCTTGTAACATAAGGGATCGCTTTATTCTGTGCGTCAAATCAAAAGTGAGTTTTGACACATGACACATGACTCCTCGTGAAGCAGCCAAAAACGTAAAAAATATGGTCTTAGCTGTAGCATCAAGATTATGTGTGAAAAATATGTAAAGATTTTACAGCATAGCTGCCTCAGACAATAGAAAGCTGACCGCTGGGCGTCGACAGTGTGTGTGATGTTTATATGGTGGGTTTTTTGACGTGACAACGTCTCACTACAATGGGGTGCATGTTCAAAAAGTAAAATGTTAATGCTCACACTGTTAATACTCTGCTTGCTCACACTTTTAATACTCTGCTTGCTCACGCTGTTAATACTCTGCTTGCTCACACTGTTAATACTCTGCTTGCTCACGCTGTTAATACTCTGCTTGCTCACGCTGTTAATACTCTGCTTGCTCACGCTGTTAATACTCTGCTTGCTCACACTGTTAATTAACTGTT
This sequence comes from Nephrocerus scutellatus, assembly GCA_947095585.1. Taxonomy (NCBI): domain Eukaryota; kingdom Metazoa; phylum Arthropoda; class Insecta; order Diptera; family Pipunculidae; genus Nephrocerus; species Nephrocerus scutellatus. The sequence continues at coordinate 110,633,772 of OX352762.1, read as the reverse complement.
TGCTCACACTGTTAATTAACTGTTTGCTCACACTGTTAAGTGAGACACTGTGAAATGTCAATATTTTGAGAACTAAGCCATTTCTCAAGGGATTTTTTAATTAGCGCATCACGCTTCATAGTTTTCGGGATCACTGAAATGAGTAGCGTTGGTTAGACAGTGATGGATCGATGGGGTGTGTAATTGTGTGGTGGACCTTTATTGAGAGAAAACTTCGTTGGGCGCGATCGTAATATGATTTAAGATTGCAGCATTTTATGACGTATGACGGAAAAAGGTACCTACTTGGCCAGAGAGAGTAACAGAGAGAACTATGTCATATTTGTTATTGAGCTGGTAGAGTCTTTTCCCCTTCCCCCTAAAAGACCACCAAAAAGACCACTAAATGGACCCTCAAAAGACCATCGAAAAAGGATCGTGAGGACTTTTGAGGCTCTTGTGAGAGTATTTTGGGGGTCTTTTGGGGACTTTTGGGGTCTTTTGATGGTCTTTTGGGGGTCTCGTGGGGGTATCGTGGGGGTCTTTTGGGAGTCTTTTGGGACTCTTCTGAGGGACTTTTAAGGGTCTATCATCATCATCATCATCATCATATTTGGCTCTACAACCGGGGTCCGGTTCTGGCCTCCCGCAAAAAGTCTCTCCAACGGTCCCGATTTTGAGCCGATGTCATCCCTAAATTCTGGGCGTCCACTGGTCTACGCCATCCTTCCAGCGTAGGCTTGGCCGTCCTCGCTGTCGTCTTCCAATACTAAAAGATTCGTAATCTTAATACTTTGCATGCATGCAATGACTTGTGTACATCTCACCGACTTTGCACTCTTGATGGTCAGGAAGGTCTGCCATGCAACATAGCAAATATCATAAGCCATGAAAAGATTTTCTCTCTGCGTTCAAGTCGCCCGGCTATTTTGTATAATCTTGTGAAGAGAACAAAGTTGAGTTTTATGGAGGTTTACTCCTAAACTCTAAAGATCTGCCCATCTCATTATCTTGTTAATAGCATTTTGTATGAGTTCCTTTATGGTATTAGGGTGCTTTAACATAAGCGATCATTCCGCAGCCTTCACTTTTCAGGCATATCAGCAGCTCATTCCCCACAAAGTTCCCTGAAAGAGGAGATAGATCCTTGTACAGATTTACACCGACACCTAGCCCGCATGAGCGAAGACGATCCAGTGAAATATTTCTTGAACCATGTTAGGAAACCTAAACATTTCGCAGCATTTTTGGTGACGGTAAATATCTGGTCGTTCCAACGAAGCTTGTCATTAACGCACATACCAAGAATTGCGAGAATTTCATTTTCCTCGATGCAAGTGCTATTCATGCTATTCCACATGTGAAGGGACGTTCCTCAAACTTATATGAGAAGCTGAGAGTGCTGTCGTCAGCAAAAAAGTGAATTGGATTAGAAGTAATGGACAAGAGATTATTAATAAAAATGAGAAAGAGTGTCGGGGTAAAAACAGAGCACTGAGGAAAGCCAGCATTTAAGTAATTTACTTAGACTTGAAACCATCTGAATTGAATTGAGAGGTCCAAATGATGCCAAACTCTATCAAATGACTTAGAATTATTAAGTGCAACACGCAAGGACCAGCTCCACTGTTCGGTGAGATATACCATCAAATAACCAGTAGAACGTTGCCCACGAAATCCGTACTGCCACCGTGGGTTTAGTTGACTTTCGTGTTTTCGGCTTTTGTGAATATTTGGAGGATTGGGGAAAACGCGATCTACTGCAAATTATCGCAAAGTTCGAATATTGGAAAAATCTTTCCGTTGCCGGGAAGTCTTGGTATTGCACAGGTTGGCAAGTGCGAGAACTTAACAGGAGTCAGTGATAAGGATTCTAAGGCCATTGCCAAGTGGTGCCAAAAGAATTCTATTGAGAACCCTTTGTCAAATGCTTGGCAGATGTTTTGCACAAGGCGAAGATTCGCAACAACAAGGTGCTCAGATCGAATCGGACAAAAAATGGGCCAACGATTTTATGATGCGACAGAATATCCCGACAGCTTGGTTCGAGGCCTTCACTGATACAACCAAGGAGCCAAGGCTTTATCATGAGCGGTTCATATAAAGCTAGTGGATTAGCGGCTGGAAAAGGTGTTGTTGTGGCTGCAGAAGTAGCCGAAGCATGAAGTGGATGAAATTCTTGGCGCAAAAAAGTATGGATCAGCTGGCGAAACTCTCGTAATCGAGGAACTATTGGTTGGTGAGGAATTTTCCGTTCTCGCTTTTGTTGATGCGAACAATGTTCGTGCCATGCGTCCAGCATATGATCACAGGCGTCTGCGACAGGAAGATGAAGGTCCCAATACCGGAGGTATGGGAGCCTACTGTCCATGTCCGCTTTTATCAAATGCTGATTTTAAAATTTTCAGGGAACGAGGGAACTCCAAAAAGCCGTTAATTGTCTTCGTCAGGAGGGTATTCAGTATTGTGGCGTTCTCTATGCAGGACTTATGCTTACCCCTGATAAGCCACGAATTTTAGAATTAAATTGTCGCTTAGGCGATCCAGAGACACAGGTTGTCCTGCCACTATTAAAAAGTGATTTGTCTGAGGTTATGAGTGCTTGCTGTGACAATCGACTGAACGAGGTGCAACTTCTGTGGCACACTAAGCGAACCGCTGTTGGAGTGATAATATCCAGTGCAGGATACCCCGAGACATCGAGCAAGGGTTGTGTTATTAAAGGAATTCCAGCAAACACAGACGAACACCTTATCTTCTACAGCGGCATTGCTGTTGATTCGAACGGCGAATTCCTAGCAAATGGCGGACGTGTCCTGATCGCTGTTGCCTTGCGCAAAGATCTTCGCATGACTACATCTGAGGCTACTAAACTCTGTCAAGGCATTACATTTTTAGGAGCTTGAGCTGAATTTCGCATGGATATTAGGTTAGGTTATGTTAGGTAAAGGTGTCTGTCAGTGAAACACTTAGACCAGTAATAGTCCATTTTGATACCACACGGAGCAGGAAAATTCACTCCATCTACTCGATGAACCAATTAGAGCTTCGTATGAGGCGTAGGAGACTACCAATGTCAATCGCACGTATATATTGCACACAAAGCGTTTTGATTCGAAGCTCTTTCATATAACTACAGCGGTGTCGATATTGAAGCTGGTGATGATTTTGTGCAGCGAATCAAGCCATTGTCTCGGAGCCTCGTGTCGTTGGCGGACTTGGAGGATTCGTTGGACTCTACCGCTTGAATGAGTTGTCTTACAAAAATCCTGTTCTTTGTGAATCCGCCAACAGCGTTGGATCAAAAATCAAACTCGCTCTGGAACAAAAGAAATATTTATGAGAGCATAGGTTATGACCTTTTTGGCTATATGTGTTAATGATGTTCTGCAATCTGAAGCCGAACCCGTGGCATTCTTAGACAACATCGCGTGGAAAGCTTAAAGTACAAGTAGCTGCTCAGAATGTTAAAGGAATTTCAGAAGGCAGTCGAGAGAGGCGATGCGCATAGTTAGGTGGCGAAACTGCCGAAATGCCTTCGGTTTATTTTGTGGAACAGTACGACATAGCCGGTTATTGCGATGGTATGCTTGAGGATGGCTCCGATTTGCCTAAATTTGAAACGTCAGAAGAAGGTGATCCTCTGATTGCGTTGCCCTCAAGCGGCCATCACTGTGCCGGTCTTAGAACAATTTATATAAGGCTTTGTCGAAGCTGGTGTTACGTGGAATTCCACATCTGAATTTGGAGATTCCAAAAGGACTCTTGGTCATCAGCTTGTTGAGCCAACTCGAATTTATGTGAATGATGGGCTGCCAGTCTTTAAGAATGGCACAGGTAAAGTTGTATGAAGTGCTCCGCTCATACATAGATTACCTGATCTTTGGACTTTGGCTTAACTTGTCAATTTTACTTTCTTATTTAAGGCACCATACAGTCACACCGTATAGAAGAGTAGGTCTTTCTACCACTGTATATAGCCAAGGGGTTATATGGAATTAAAGACCCCATCTGCTACCAATGGATTTTTTGCATGAGATGAGTGCCACTGTGGCTTTACGAACTCTTTCTTGTATGTTAAGTTTCCAGCTTAGCTTTCTGTTCAAAATAAGATCCAAATACTTGGCTCTATCAGAGAATGTTAGCTTATACCTTTTATAGAAGGAGGGTTAATAATAAGTGGAACTTTATATTTCCTGGTGAATAGGACAAGCTCGCAGTATGAGGATTTACCCCTAAACCACAGCAATCTGCCCAACAAGTTGAGAGCATTTTGCAGGAGTTCCTTTAAGGCATTCGGGTATTTTCCTTAGACGGCAATAGCAACGTCATCCGTACAAGCGATTATTCTGCAGTCCTCAACTGTTAGTCATACCAGCAGCTCATTTACCGCTAAGTTCCATAGAAGGGGGACAGGACTCCAACTTGTGGGGTGGGCCGCACACGTGAATGATTTTCAAGGAATCATTCTAATGGAGTATGAGATTTGTCTTGATTTTGGTGCGCTTGATATACCTGATGTAAGGATGGCTTGCAGATAAACTCCGCCTATCTGGTGAATAAATTTTGAAAAATCTGAACTGTGGCGGTTTGGTGTAATCAAGAGCCGCTAATCATCTTCGTCGTCGCGGCAAATCGAAGTCCGAAATTTCATCGAAGCTCTTGATAGAGTAGCAAATTAATTCGGAATTTCACCGTTAGGGGATGAAATTCTCAGGGAATCTAATCAACGGGCATTGCAGCACTCGCTTTGTGCCAATATCAATAATCGCAGAGAATATTTCGTCACACAAAGTAGCAAACGATTGACGCGTGTTCCCATGATATTCTTAGATCCTATTCTCGTCCCAGGCACTGATGAACTGGAACAATCATAAAAATGCATAAAATATTGGGCCACTTTTTCAAGCATTGCTGGCCGTATGTCACAAATATCTCAAACAAAGCGTCAATTGTTGATTGATAAACAAAGCAGTGACTTCACATGACCCCACAGGAAATAATCGAGACGGCCAAATTGGCAGCATTTCTCGAAATCAACTAATCGCAAAATTTTGATTTCAATAGGTCGATGGTTTCCGTCGCCGTATGCCACGTATAGCGCCACCCTGTTAAAGCAACATATCGTTCGGATCAATGTCATCCATTTCTTCAAACAAAAAATCATTGATCATGGTGCGATAACGATCTACATTGACTGTAACGCGAACTCCGGACTCGGACAGATGGCTTGCTCAGATCTAGATCTGATTTAGAGTGATTTGCCAAGGTATGCTTATAGTAAATTTTAAAAAGATAGTATAGTCCAATAGCTGCTCAGATAAGTTCTATATAAGAAAAATGGAAGACCCCCTACTAGAAATTTTGGAAAAGATTTTTCCTCAAGTACTGTCTTTGCTCCAACTGGTTTAGAAGCAATTTGAGAGCGAAACTGTAAGCACAGACACAAACACACATATTGTGCGGTCTATGCTACAAGGCTATAAGCCATCAAAACGGGTTGAGTTGCTTTGTGCGACTCTAGGAATGGATGTGAACCAATTGTGTTCACTTTGCCGCTCACTGAATGCCCCATTGCTATCCCAGCGCGCGCTGTTATTCCGTTGCAATTGACCGGATTTTGTAATAAGGTGGTAATTGAAAATAATTGACGGCTTTTAACACTTTACCAGCGAGAGCGAATACCACGCCAGAAACGACGTCAAATAACTATGAGTAGGTATCCATATGTAATTATCTATTAGTTCAACTGTAATTACCTTTAATGGAATTAAATGTTCATTGCATAGCGTGCGATGATCAACTATCTTCTAATTTGTCTGATTTAGTCGTAAAATGAATAAGTATGCATTGAGTAGTTGACGTAGTTGCAAAAAAAAAACAATCGGTAGAAAGCAGATCGACTTATTTTCTATCCTGACTATCAATAGGATGGATGGAGAGTAAGTAAATGGTGGAAAGTTTTTTTTTTTTTTTTTTTTTTTTAAATCAAACCGCAGCGCAATTAATTTTGACGGATCCATCGCGGTAATAAACAAAGCCTTAATAGATGCTCCGCATGACGCATGAGTTCAATGTGCTGTGCTCCACCATAGTTCACTTCTAAGACGTGTCTATCATCCCGTCCCGTACCGATGAAACTATATAACCGCACATAAACGACGACCGACGTGATGAGCGATGTAACAATCTTGTCATGTCATGTGGTTTGTTCGGTCGTCCGTCGATATTTATGTTGAAAACCGAAACGTACCTATACAACAGATACATTTTTTCGCGTTTAGTCGAATAACACCAGCGCTAGCACTACATGATAGCCTCCGGTATAATTGGACAAGGAACATCATATAGGTACATATAAGGCGAACCAAATGCGGATGAAGTCGCGTCGAGGGAAAATAAATGAATCCATTATTAAGGTGGATCTGTCATGGAAAGCTTCATTAGCGGCGACAGGTAACATGATGTCGGACTATTTGGTTATGCATATGTATATATATGAAAGGCACACACACACACACAAATCCACCATTTGTGTAAGTGTGAGTGATCGCATCATCGATGAAGCGAGCAGTCGCCCAATGCCGCATCACGAATATAATGCCCGCCCCGAGCAATTACAATTTACAACGTACATGGAACGAATGAACAAACTAACAACAACATCAACAACAACCACAACAACAACCACCACAACAACAACAACAACAACAAACAAACAGCGAATTAAAATAACGAACAAACGAAAGGAAAATATAATGAACAAAATTGCCTGTCGAAAAGATAGATACTCACGTGTATCAGATACGCAGATTTAATCACGACATCAGCGCTCTCGTATATGTCGACGGCGACTTCGATGGCGGACTTTGATTATAAATGGTATAGGTATGTGTATCTTGTATCTGTCTGTAGGATGGTCGAAGGATGCCGCAAGCTGTATAGCTCGTTAAAAGTCGCGTCGTAATGAACTCATTAAGCTGTGCTGATGCTGGTATCTGAGGGGTATATAGGAGAAGGGGAAATGGCAGCAGGCAGTCAATTGTTCATAGCAGTCAAATCAATTATCATCGTTAGAAGTGGATTTTTTTCCAAAACTGTCTATTTTGGAGCCTGTACATGCTGATGGAAACCGGATGTTAAGGAAAAACAGTACCTCTGTCCACACTTTCTTTCTATTTGCTCAATGAACACAACATAAAGCTTGCTCTGTACTGATCGTCGGGAAGTATGCCAGTGATCGTGCAGATAAAGTTGTCATCTATATAGATAACTAGCTATTCCTGTGCGCATACATGATCCCCGCCTTCCTCTTACAACAACGATAGTTAATATGATCTTCTTATATTCGTCTTCTCAACCCCCCTAGGGATGGTGAATCATACAATCAAGAAATACGACAAAACTTGCTTGTCAAAACACTTTGTCAGCTAATAACTAAACTAATGACATTTTCGTAAATATCTCGACTCCGACGCTAGCCACCATCAGGTCCAAAAAAATAAAGAACTTATTGAAGCACAAAACGAACATATGTTATGAGTATGGCTTTGTTACGTCCAGTGGCTTAGGCGTGGTGTGGTTAAAAGGTATGCACAATTATTTTTATATATAAAGACATACATTTTGAAATATATATCGACTCCAGCGCCATCTACCGGGCTTGGAAAAGAGATAAACCTTTAGCAGCACCAGTTGAACATATAGTGTGTGAATATGGCTGCAATAGGTCTAGTGGTTCCCTGGTGGAACCACGACATCGAAGCCAAGACCCAAGAGAAGAGAAGTTCGGAAGCTCTTTAACAAGGCCAAAGGATCAAAGATTTGGACGGCCTATCGAACTGCTCTAACAAAATATAACGCTGCATTAAACAACAGCTGAGGAGAATTCTGTTAAAGTATTGAAAAGCTGTCAAAAGCATCTCGACTCCACATAGCTCTCTCCGTTCATCACAGAAATCCACTTGGGTCAGTCAGAACACCGAATGGTGAACTGGCAATCACGAGACAAGAAACTCTCGAGTCCTTAGTAAAAAGTCATTTTCCAAAGTGTCTAATACTAAGCAACCCAGAATAAAACGAGGACCTTAACTCACATCCTTATCTTATCCCCGCCGAGTCCTATAGGCGCTCTAATAGCATATTAACCGCAGCTGGGCAGTAAATTCCTTCGGACCATACAAATCTCCAGGTGGAGACGGGATATACCCGATCCTTCTACATCGTGGCATAAACATTATACAAACTACACTCGTAAGACTCTACAAAGCTAGCTATAGCCTAGAATACGTTCCAAGGTACTGGAGAGAAGTGCGAGTGATTTTGTTACCAAAAGCAGGGAAGAAATACCCCGAGGATACCAAGTCTTACAGACCAATCAGCCTCAGATCATTTATACTTAAAGCCATGGAGAAAATATTAAGTCACCACATAAGATCCAACATACTCCAACGAAATCCTCCTAACCCCAGCCAACATTCGTATCAGACTGGAAAATCTACAGAAACAGCACTCCATGAGTTGACATCTGAAATCGAAGACACACTTCGAAGTAAAGAAATGTTACTGTCCGCCTTCAGTGACATTTAAGGCGCTTTTGACAACACTGACTTCGAAGCAATTCAAATACAAGCTAGAACCAGGGGAATAGACTCCTCTATCATAGGATGGGTCATGAACATGCTAAAAGATAGGAAAATTCGGGCCTCGCTCGGTGACGAACTCATCACAGTAGCGGCAACCAGAGGGTCTGTGCACAAGGCGGAGTTCTATCACCACTTCTGTGGCTACTGGTGATGGACCAACTATTTATTTTTTCTTTCTTTCCTTTACTCCGCGGGGGAGCATAGGGCTTCTACAAACGCTCGTCAACGAACTCGATTTATCGTCTGAGGTTTCAAGAAACGCCACTATGTCCCCTCAGAATCTTGCTTCCTCTTCTATCGTGCTTTTCCATGGCTTTCTAGTGGCCGTCCCAGCGGCTTCCTTGTGGACTCCAGTTGAGCGCTAGTTTCGTAATATCGTCCTCTGGCTTTCTCAAAGTGTGGCCAATCCAGCTCAATTTTCGTCGGAACAACTACTAGACAGGTTGAAAAATAATCTTATCACAAACATTAGCTATGCGGATGACCTAGTCCTAATTGTACGTGGTAAATTCGAGAGTACGATAGCAGAACGCTTGAAATTCGATCTCAAACTGGTAAACGAATGGTGTAGAGAGGTTGACCTAAGTGTTAACCCAGACAAAATAGTATGCACTGTCTTCACAAAAAGAAAGAAAATAACTCTTCCCACACTAAGATTCCAAGGCAAAATTCTCCAATCAATGCCAGAAGTCAAATACCTGGGAGTCATGTTCGACCAAAAACTTACATGGAACTCTCATATGTCATACATCACCAACAAAGCTAATAAAGCTTAGTTCACTTGTCAACGCATGTTCAGCAAAACGTGGGGAATAAACCCGCAAATGACTATATGGCTATACCAAAGAATTATCAGACCCAGGCTCTCCTCATACGCAGCCAAAAACAGAGCAATCTACGGCACGCTCAAAACGAAATAAAATTCAGACACTAATCTGTCTGAGTGCAACAGGTGCGATAAGGACTTGTTCAACGGCAGCTCACGAACTTCCACCACTTCACTTACACATCAAAAGCGAGGTTGGAAAGACAATCACAACACTTAATATAACAAACCAAATTAAAGCTTAAAAACCAGGACATACAACTATCACTAACAAAATAAACATAGATAGTGGTATTGTCCTTCGATCAGACTCAATGATAAAAACAACTAATTTCCAAAGGAACTCCTCAATAATAATACCAGAACGAAATCAAGTTGAAAATATCATAACCAACCTTCCCCATCATGTATCTATCTGGTACACAGATGGATCTAAAACAGACAGTTGCAGGAGTATTCGGGCCGAGAACCACATACAGAACTATAACCACGTTTTCCAGGCAGAAACAATAGCCATTGAAGTTTCCACCATCGAATGCATCAAAAGATGATATAGAAGAACCGCAAGATCTACACGATCTCAGACAGCCAGGCCGCATTGCTAGCATTAAAAGGTCCAGTTTTTAACTCCAAAATAACGTGGAGCTGCTACTGCCACTTAAACGAACTGGCCAAAAGCAACAAGATCACCCTAATGTGGTCTCCCGACCATTCAGGCATCGAAAGAAACGAGGCAGCAGACCTCTGTGCAAAAGAAGGCGCAGAAGGAATTTTCACCGGCCACGAACCAAGCCTTGCCTATTCTACAAGTGGGTAAATAACGCAATCGAAGCAGAATGGAGATCATCAATTGGAATGAGACAAACAAAAAAGCTTCTTAAATACAACATGAAAAAGGCATAAACAAGGCAGTTAAGTTAGACCGCCATGCACTCAGATCTCTTGTCTGGTATATGACAGGACACGGCGCATTTAACGGCCACTTAATAGAAATGGGATTATCCCAAACAGATCGCTGCCGCTTCTGTAAACGGGCAAAAGAAACGCCAGAACACATACTCTTCATATGTGACGTCCTTACCAGGAAAAGATTTTAATACCTCAAGGCTCACACAATTCCATGTCAAAAATGTCAAACCGATCGACCTGGCAGATATGGTGGCATTCATAAAGGAACTAAGCCAAAAACATATTGTGGTAAACTGTCCTTAGAGCTGACAACTGGAATGTCATTATAAATGAGAGTTGGAATCTACGACGAGTCTGTATTTTAGATTATTTTTACGAATGACCAAAAATTGTTACTACCTATGGGACTTTGTTTTTTTTTGCCTCAAGTTTTGGTCGTAGGCGAATTTGACTCGCTGAAGATGGGCTTTGCAATCATTTCTGGCTCGTTTAAAATTTATTCGGGTTTACTAAGTAGGGTTTGGTTTTTTAAAACCGAAAGCATACCTCTCTAATCCTATAAGCCTCATTACAGCTCGAGTCATACCGTCCATCCTTTGGTTTAACAGACTTATTCCTGGAAGGGATAAAGTCTTTAATACCAATAAGGATGATGTTTGTGATTGCATCAGCGGCGGCCTTCACGTTGCTATCGCGAAACAATAGCGCCCAGTTTGATTTATATTCAAATATAAGTTGCATCAAACTCTGTAATGCAATGAAAGACTTTTCGGAATATTGTACGAGTATCTTGTATTGCGGGTAGCGAGCCCAAGCATATAAAAATTGGTTAAAAAGGTCCTGGAAGTTGAAAAACCCAACTTTTTTACGCAACACACGCAACATGCCATACCCGTCACGTTTCAGCAGTCTATAATGTGTGAGAGTCAGTCAAAAATAAGCTGAAAAAAACTTCTATAAGCTTCGTATGGGGCACGTGACAAACGTGACACACGCCTCAAAATCTAGGAAGTTTAAAAATCAGTAAAAAAGGACGACAAAAAAGCTTAAAAAACAACCTTCAAAGGTGTCACATGCGCCACGCGACACGCCACACACTCTGGCGCCCATAAATGCCGCGCACAAAACCGGATCTGCGGCTTGTGAAGCGCCCGTGAATAGTTAGTTTCATAATAAAACAAGTAAATGGAAAAAAACTGCTTTTTTCGGGTAAAAACTTTTATGTATACATTGACACACGCCACACGCCACACGCCACACGCCACACAGTCCTTTATATTTCCAAATAATCGCCAAAATAAATTTTTTTCTGGTCGGGCCTAATTAAATGTAAATTTCATTTTTCCACTCATCACCCGCACTACACGCGACTCAAGCCACGCGTCCCACGCGGGATATCGAAATTGACCGCAAACATTGAGCTGCTCACAAAATTACAGCTCTCTAGATCGTTCCGAAGGTAATTGAAAAATACCTCAAAAAACGAGGAAATTGCGGCATTTTCAACCATCACACGCACCACATGCGAAACGCGACACACGTGGAATATAAAAAAATACTATTAGGACTCACAAAATTTCAGTAATCTATGTCGTGTGGAAGGCGGTTAAAAAGGACCTCAAAATAGTCGAATAGTCGAACCCCAAGATAAATAAAAGTTTTTAAAAATAAAATAAAGAGTATATAGTATCTATCATCTTCTTTCTATATAAATAAAAATGAATGTTGCTAAGCGCAAAACTCGAGAACGGCTCGACCAATTCGGCTAATTTTTTTTTCGTATGTTCCCTAAGGTCCACGGAATGTTATAAAATTTCCTTACAAACATACAAAAATATAACAACTGCTTCATAGTTTTTTTAATGCCGTCTCGATCATAACTGACGATAGGAACGACATATTTGGTTGATTTTTTTTGTTTTGTTCGCTCCAAAAGACCCTTAAAAGCCCCAAGAGACCCTCAAAGAACCCCCAAAAGACTCTCAAAATACCCCCAAAAGATGCTCAAATGACCATCAAGAGACCCCAAAGAGGCCCCCAAAAGACCCTCAAAAAGCTTAAAATTACCCCCAAGAGATCATCAAAAACCCAAAAAGACACCCCCGGAGGACCATCAGACGACTTTACCGAATTTCATACAAATCAGTTGAGAAAATTTAAGAATGTAACACAATAATGTGACTCAAAATCGCAACACAAACGAAATAGTGATATTCAAGCGAATAATCAAAACAAACAAATGCTTTGTTTCGATTGGTTTTCTATGACATTGCAATCGAAATCGAAATGTAAACAAAACACATTGAGATTCATTGTAATTTCAAATTTAATAAAAACAACCCATAAAAATTTCATGTAAATTCTCTAATAGGAGATGGGTACCTATGTGTTAAAATTTGAAGAAAATCAAATCGGGAATTTCAAATTGATTGATTTTTAAAAAATTTACATGGACACCATACGGGTCCCATGGCTCTATCACTCCAACAAATTTACAAAAATGTAATGTCCATCAGTGATACACATTTGTTAAAAATTTGAAGAAAATCTAGCTAATTTTTAAAAAAATTATTTGAGCACCCCTTGGGCCTCAGGGCCCGTTCACTCTAAAAACTTTACAAAAAATGTTGTCCACCGGAGATACAGAGGTGTATAAAATTCTAAGAAAATCGGGTTAATTTTTTCGAAAAAATTTTATGGGGCCCACGACCACGGCCACCAAAATTTTTGAAAAGTGTTGTCCATCGGAGATACACACGTATATAAATTTTTTTTTAAAAAAAAAAAAAAAAAGGGTTAATTTTTTTTTAAAAAAATTTGGGGCCCAATGACCCTGGGGCCCGGGGTCTCCAAAAATTTTAAAAAAGTGTTTTTCATCGGAGATACATACGTATATAAAATTTGAAGAAAATCGAGTTAATTTATTTTTAAATTTTGGGGCCCCACGAACCCGATGCCCGGGTCTCCAAAATTTTTACAAAAAGTGTTGTCTATCGAAGATACATGCGTATATAAAATTTGAAGAAATTCAGGTTATTTTTTAAAAAAAAATTTATGGGGTCCCACGAACCCGGGGCCAGGGGTCTCCAAATTTTTTACAAAAATTGTTGTCTATCAGAGATACACATGTGTACAAAATTTGAAAAAATCGAGTAAAATTTTGTAAAATATTTGTATGGGAGCCCCCCGAGCCCGGGCCCCGAGGGGTCTCAAATTTTAACAGAATGTGTTGTCTCCGGAAATACGCATGTGTGCAAAATTTCAATAAAATCGGACCTTGGGAAGTGGGTTAAAAATTGATCGCAAGATTCCACGACGACCGACGACCGACGACCGACATCCGTGCCACGGGCAAGTGAAGTTAATATAGAGAATTTAAAAAGATAATAAATCATTTGGTTGACGTTATTTTTTGTTCTCATTTTTACTTTGATTTAATATTTCCACAAAACGAGATCACAAACAAATTTATTGAACGTGGGACACAGGACAACGTCTGTCGGGTCAGCTAGTTCCAAATAAAAACCAAAGTCCTATTAAGACTTATTATTATTAAGATTCAAATGAAGACTCGCTGCATTGTATTCATTGGGTCATTTGTATTATTCTTTGTTTCATTCATTTTGTGAGAGTTGTCATATAAAGTGAACAAATGAATTGAGTCGTATACTTGAAAACAATTAAATTATAATTCGAAATAAAGCGTGCATTCTTTTAATATTCCGGAAAAAAAGGAGAAGAACCTAAAAAACACCAAAAACTCCTAATGTAGAAACAAACAAAAAACCCTGTATGGACATACGACAATCATACGAAGGTTCTGGGTTTGTTCTGCTTAAAATAACCTAGAACTAATTGATCGCTTTAAAAACAAATTCTTTAGTACGTATAGTGAATCCTCCACGAGGCTAGAGGTATGTCAGGAACTCGAAATTAGATTGCGACCTTAACCTAATTACAGTAGATAGTAGAAGAAACAATTTAGAAATATATGCAACAGTCCAGCAATTAAGAATTAGACGCGACATATATTAACCCGGAAGCAGCAAAACTTTGCGATAAGACTGCGATTACTCAAAGAGTAAGACACGCGGGCTAAATGACTTAACGTTATCTAGAAGATACAATAACCGAAAACGTTGTTGCTAGTATGTATAACGCCCTAAACACCTGGGCCAAACATAAAGCCAAACATTATAACCTTAACGCGTGCGCAAATTTAAAACCAAAAACAAGGAAATGTCAAAAACACTTCAGAGAACCGCAAAAAGGGCAGAGTAAATACGCATCAAAGTAAAAATTAACTTCACTCTCGTCTGGTTGGATGATCTGAAGTCAGGAAATTCGCCGATTTTGCAACGCGACAGCACCAAACGCATCCAGCCACCCTGAAATTCGTAACAACACTGCCCGTGCTGTGAAATGTGTATGCTGCATGCTGGTTAATGCCCCACTGTAGATGAGAATCTCCACAAATTTCCCCACACACGCCAGATAGCCAGACAGCCAGACACAACGCGATGCTGCTTCTTGGGGAAATTGAAATGCAAAACTGGAACGCAGGAGCAATAATGCCTAAAACTGGTTATCTCGAATACTCCAATGGAGTGATGGAAACCAGTTTCCTCCGTGGACAATGTAAAACGCGTATCGTATAAGAACGAGAAACTTGAAGTTCAAAAGGGAACTCGCCGGCGCACGCCTGGTGCGCTCGCATAGCAGATTCTTGTTTTATTATCCACCATCCTGCCGCAGCGGTAACATCTGCTGCGACCATTTTAATGCGCTGACGGTCAACCGGCCGACGGAAGATTCTTTTCTTTTTTCTTCTTTCTTTCTTTCCTTCCGTAGGTTTTCTTTTTGCTTTGTCTGAAGCATTAATTAATGAAGTACCAACGCTGGTGGACAAAAGAGCGAACGTCCCTTTTTTTGTCTCAATACAAAAGGGCGGAGCCACACGTCCAGGTGGTGTTTCGATACGGAATCTGATTATTTCTTTGCCCAATCCGAAGGATTCTTTTCGAGTTCTTATACCTACATATGTTTTTATTTTCGCTTTTATACGGCCAAGCCAAGTACCGAAAAGGCACCCTGAAGACGAAAATTAAGTTCAGTTGATAAGATGCATAAGATGGCATACCTATGTATGAGATCATCAAATATCCTTGTGAGGTATTTTAAGGCCGATGGCCGATGAGCAAAGCAAATATTTTTTTATTCGCAGTAATTTTTTTAAAATGAGATTGTTGTTGAAGTAAATATTTTGCACAAAAAAATTATTTCTAAAATTGATTTTCCTTAATTTAGGAAATGCAATCGTTCATAATATCCTGATAGCACAAATAATAACTATAGTCCTGGTATTGTTTACATGAATTCTTGACCGCGTTCTAATTAAGACCACCAAAAATATTTTGTACTTTTGAAGGGTTGCTGGAGCTACGTTAGAAATTTGAATAGGAACCTGACGAACGAGGAGTGTGATTTCTGCATCGAAAGACTGAATTCGGTGATTCTATCGAGTGTTAATTCGACAGTCCCGAGAAAATTAAAAGCAAAATTTATACGGAGTGTTATCTGAACAGCGATTTTCGTACGTTGCAGAGGCACAAGTGTTTTCTGGTCACGCAAATCAATAGAATGCAACGGCAACTCCCTGGTGTAGTGGGCAACAGTGATCTAATGAGACTCAAGTCTCTCTTGAGAAATGCAAGAACCCTATTGGGATAAAAATTCTGGAACAGTATTAACAATTATTGGAAGCACCGATATATAATACAAAGTCTGACCCAAGGAAGATGTTCTCGAAAATAAATCGACTTTATAAGCCAGGTAATGTTCTTAGTGTACCAAAATTGAAGATACCAATTACGTCATGGCAGCTCATTTCATTGGGGATCTGCATAACGATTGATCGGGAAACTACTGACTGCTCTAAATTTGGTTTGAGCCAGTATCGCAACAATCAAGTTCGTGATGTAGTGCTTGCTCTACCTCCTAGTGGCTGTCCCCAAGCAACTATGTGCACAAATCCTTATATATGTAGGCTAAAATTGCAAGTGCGAACGGTCTAGCGTTTTGAGTCAAGGTAATAAGGGTTAGCACCACGCGGTACCGAAAAATGCCCGCTACTGAAACCGACACTACACCTCGGATAAGTAATGATCGAATAATTACGACGACTTTTGGCTAATTGTACCCGGACTAAGATTGGTTTCTGGAATGTGAGGACCCTTCTTAACTCAGGGAGTGAAGGACCTCAAAATGCCAGATTTCTTCAACTGGAACGTGAGTTTCTTCAATATAATTTGAACATACTGGGAGTGAGTGAACTAAGATGGTTCGACGCGGGAGAGTAGCAATCCCCAACGTGTAACATTGTGCTACTCTAGTCCGGCAAACCATCCGGCAGTCCCCGTGAATCTGGAGTGGTTCTCCTACTAACGCCAACAGCACGCAGAGGCCTAATT
This sequence comes from Nephrocerus scutellatus, assembly GCA_947095585.1. Lineage (NCBI taxonomy): Eukaryota > Metazoa > Arthropoda > Insecta > Diptera > Pipunculidae > Nephrocerus > Nephrocerus scutellatus. The sequence goes on along the minus strand of OX352762.1, from coordinate 110,616,943 downwards.
TCCTGGCACCCACATGTTGATAGGATCTTATCGGCCAGATTTCGGACAAGAGTACGGCGCGTCACGATCATACAGTGCTACGCCCCAACGAATCCCTTGACTAAGGATTAAAAAGACAACTTCTACAATCAGCTTAGCGCTGTATTCAACGCAACGCCGAACGGAGATATCGTCATCGTGATGGGGGACTTGAATGTCAAGGTAGGCAACGACAACGGAAGACTCAGAAATGTGATTGGGAAGCACGGCCTCGGCGAACGAAATGAAATGATTTCTGCAACACTAACCACCTTGTCATAGGAGGCACGATATTTGAGCATACGACCTGCCATAAAGTCAGCTGGATGTCAACTGACAGGAAATCATAATCCAACCAAATAGACCATGTGGCGATCAGCCGACGTTTTAGGAGCTGTCTTTTAAACAGAAAAAGAAATAGACGAGGAGCCGACATGGGTATGGTACGCTACTGTCCAGTTACGTCTGCATCAGTTCAAACAATCCGCAATATCATCCGAATGCCTAGGTATATCATCAACCGGCTAAGGATCCCCTCAGTACGCTAACAATTAAGGGATCATTTATCGCAGGGAGTGGAAGCAATCAGCAGCTCACTTCCGACAACCATCCAAGAACGTTGGAAAGCTGTGAAAAATGTTTTCACATCTGGAGCGGAAAGTATTGTTGGTAGAAGCCAGGCAAGGCACAGCACGTGGCTTACCGAAGATACCTGCAGGCGAATTGAAGATCGTAAGCTACTTAAAGCTCATATTGTAGAGACCTCAGCAGCAGCGAGGGTCGAGGTAGAGTCCCTGTATCGAAGCTAAATGAGAGAAGTGCAGCGTAGTGTAAGACGTGACAAACTTAATTATATTAACAACCTGGCCTCAGAAGCAGAGGAAGCAGCGAGCAGGTGCGATAGCAGAACCGTTTACAGAATCACCAAAGAGCTGACAGGTGGTCACCGCTCTAGCCAACATCCGGTGAAAGGCCTAGATGGTGCGCTACTCGTTTCAGATGAGGATCAGCTCAAGCGATGGAAGGATCATTTCTCTACGGTCCTTAACCGTGTATTCGCCAACGATATGCACCCATATCAAACGGAGATGCCGGAAGTAACAATTTCCCGAATTCGCAACTCAACTCCGAGTAAAGATGAGATCGCTACCGCGATCAACGCATTAGAGAACAACAAGTCGGTAGGACTAGACGGTATACCCGCAGAGCTTCTGCGTTCCGCTCCAACGATATCAGCAGAGCTTTAATATCCTCTTGTAGAGAGAGCTTGGAAGGCAGAAATTTTCCCCGACGAGTGGAAGAAGGGAATGATTGACAAGCTCCCTAAGAAAGGTAGTCGTATGGAGTGCGAAAACTGGAGAGGCATTTGCGTTCTTCCTGCAGTTGCAAAGGTAATAGCCAAAGTAGTACTTGAGAGAATTAAGGTACATCTGGAAGATACACTCGATGCCGAGCAAGCAGGTTTCCGCACTAGATCCTCCTGTGTCGACCACATCAACACTCTGCGGATAATTATTGAACATTGAGTTGAATTCCGGTCACCACTGAACCTGCTGTTCATCGATTTTGAGAAGGCGTTTTAAAGTGGCAACAGTCAGTTTATCTGGCTCGCCTTGCGCTGGAGAGGTATACCCGATAAACTAATAGCTATTATTAAAGCAAATGTCAAGCGCTGCATAGAGGAAAGCTTTCAGAGGAATTCGAGATCCTAAGTGGGGTACGACAAGGTTGCATTCTATCGCCGATACTTTTATGTTTGTGATTAGCGACGTCTTTCACGCAGCTATATCTACGGAATGGAATTCGTTGGACTCTTACATCTCAACTCAAACATCTGGACTACGCTGACGACGTCTGTTTACTCTCAAACATGATTATGGAGCTGCACCAAGCGACAACAAAGGGTGAAAGGATGGCAAATGTTGCGGGTTTGAAGATTAATACTGCCAAAACCAAAATCATCAACCTCGGCCCTAACTCAGTAACTCAAGTTAACAATGCTGGATAGCCGGTAGAGAGACTAGAGAGTTTCCAATATCTTGGGAGTATTGTCTCGACCGACAAATTAAAATTTTCTCTAATCGGAGATACACATATGTGCAACGTTTAAATAAAATCGGGTTAGGTACTGCTTAAAAGTGTTATATGAGCGATCCTGTGCCCGATCACTTCTAAATTTTTACAGGTAGTGTCTTGAGTGGGGTATTGACAGTGTTTAGATAGAGCATTAAAGGCGATCTTGTGTGGGGTCTTGAGAAGCTCTTAAGGGCGTTTTTATTTGGGGTATTCAGGAGGTCTTGAGATCGTCTTGGTTGGAGTATTGGGTCTTGAGTGGTGTATTGACAGTGTTTAGAAAGAGCATTGAAGGCGATCTTGTGTGGGGTCTTGAGAAGCTCTTAAGGGCGTTTTTATTGGGGTATTCAGGAGGTCTTGAGATCGTCTTGATTGGAGTATTGGGTCTTGAGTGGTGTATTGACAGTGTTTAGAAAGAGCATTGAAGGCGATCTTGTGTAGGGTCTTGAGAAGCTCTTAAGGGCGTTTTTATTGGGGTATTCAGGAGGTCTTGAGATCGTCTTGATTGGAGTATTGGGTCTTGAGTGGTGTATTGACAGTGTTTAGAAAGAGCATTGAAGGCGATCTTGTGTGAGGTCTTGAGAAGCTCTTAAGGGCGTTTTTATTGGGGTATTCAGGAGGTCTTGAGATCGTCTTGATTGGAGTATTGGGTCTTGAGTGGTGTATTGACAGTGTTTAGAAAGAGCATTGAAGGCGATCTTGTGTAGGGTCTTGAGAAGCTCTTAAGGGCGTTTTTATTGGGGTATTCAGGAGGTCTTGAGATCGTCTTGATTGGAGTATTGGGTCTTGAGTGGTGTATTGACAGTGTTTAGAAAGAGCATTGAAGGCGATCTTGTGTGAGGTCTTGAGAAGCTCTTAAGGGCGTTTTTATTGGGGTATTCAGGAGGTCTTGAGATCGTCTTGATTGGAGTATTGGGTCTTGAGTGGTGTATTGACAGTGTTTAGAAAGAGCATTGAAGGCGATCTTGTGTGGGGTCTTGAGAAGCTCTTAAGGGCGTTTTTATTGGGGTATTCGGGAGGTCTTGAGATCGTCTTGGTTGGAGTATTGGGTCTTGAGTGGTGTATTGAGAGTGTTTAGAAAGAGCATTGAAGGCGATCTTGTGTGAGGTCTTGAGAAGCTCTTAAGGGCGTTTTTATTGGGGTATTCAGGAGGTCTTGAGATCGTCTTGATTGGAGTATTGGGTCTTGAGTGGTGTATTGACAGTGTTTAGAAAGAGCATTGAAGGCGATCTTGTGTGAGGTCTTGAGAAGCTCTTAAGGGCGTTTTTATTGGGGTATTCAGGAGGTCTTGAGATCGTCTTGATTGGAGTATTGGGTCTTGAGTGGTGTATTGACAGTGTTTAGAAAGAGCATTGAAGGCGATCTTGTGTGGGGTCTTGAGAAGCTCTTAAGGGCGTTTTTATTGGGGTATTCGGGAGGTCTTGAGATCGTCTTGGTTGGAGTATTGGGTCTTGAGTGGTGTATTGAGAGTGTTTAGAAAGAGCATTGAAGGCGATCTTGTGTGAGGTCTTGAGAAGCTCTTAAGGGCGTTTTTATTGGGGTATTCAGGAGGTCTTGAGATCGTCTTGATTGGAGTATTGGGTCTTGAGTGGTGTATTGACAGTGTTTAGAAAGAGCATTGAAGGCGATCTTGTGTGGGGTCTTGAGAAGCTCTTAAGGGCGTTTTTATTGGGGTATTCGGGAGGTCTTGAGATCGTCTTGATTGGAGTATTGGGTCTTGAGTGGTGTATTGACAGTGTTTAGAAAGAGCATTGAAGGCGATCTTGTGTGGGGTCTTGAGAAGCTCCTAAGGGCGTTTTGATTGGGGCATTCAGGAGGTCTTGAGATCGTCTTGGTTGGAGTATTGGGTCTTGAGTGGTGTATTGAGGGGATATTGAGGGCGTCTTGAAAGGGTGTTGACGGGTCTTGTTATGGTCTTGAGTGGGTCTTAATAAGATCTTATGGAGGTTTTTAGAGGGGTCCTTAGGGCATTTTGAGGAGGCCTTGAGTGGGATCTTGAGGACGTCTTGAGTACGGTATTGAAGAGGTCTGAAGGTGTGTTAATAGTGTCTCTTCGTGGTCTTGTTAAGGTCTTACGTTGGTTTTGTGAGGTAATTGAGTAATGTCTAGAGGAGGCTTAGACAGGGTCTTTAGAGGGTTTTGATGTGATCATGAAATGGTTTTAAGGCGGTCCGGAGGGATTTCTTGAGGTGGTTTCGAGGTCTTGAGTTTTTTTTTTTTTTTAAATATAGCTATCGAAATTATTTTGCACGATATAATATTACATACTTATATTATATTAACTAATATGTTAACACAATCATTGTCGTGAGTCCCATCACTCACACTAACCCGATTATCTTCAAACTTTGCACACATGTGTATCTCCAATTAGAGAATTTACAAGAATACAAGAAATGTTTATGGGTTGTTTTTTTAAAAGCGATTTTGTTTCCTAAATGGGGAGCTTTTTAAAATAACTGCCGTTAATAAAATGCTTCTCCTCCAGCTGATATACGAGTAAATTGTAAATTTTTAAATTGGTGCTTTTTTTCGGTAATTTTCCTTCTGCTCGAATTAAAATTAAGTCAACGTCTGATGAGCTCGTTTGGTTAATGGTGTAAGCCATTTTTCCAACCATTATAGAGATTTGTGCTCGTTTTCCCCCTTGTTGAGCAGCAAACCAGCAATTACCAATAAGAGAGGTGTACCGCAGCCTACTATACTCTGTCCCGATATCATTTATGTAATATTAGTAATTTCCATCGCTCGTCCCAGCAATTTCCAGCTCGAGCATCTGCAATTCTGTAAATAACATTATACGACGCCGTGCAATTACGCGCCGCTGCCTTTCCATTGAGCTGCGCGGCTAAATGACGTTGGTACTTAAATAAATTATTTAATAAGCACGTGATTTTGCGGGAACAACATGCTCGCGCCATCATAAGCACCAGAAAGCTGCTCCCATCTCCTCCCACCCGACACCGCTACGATCTTATATGACAAAGGGCTCTGCTAGTTGCTCCGACGACCGATTTATTAAATCATTGCAATTTTAAATTGCACATTGTGCACTGCCCGTCCAAGTTTGATTTGCAACATTCTTGCAGTCATCAGTACACAGCCTCATCATTATATACTCGTAGGTATAAATTGCTAGCCTCCGAGGTTAGGCGAAAGCATCACACGAAGCCCTTCACCGCAAATTCGAAAAGGAACTGGCAAATAGCAGTCTATGCGATGCAATATCAGGCAGAAGAGGACTGCACACCGCACACAGACTGCGCACGTAATAACAATGATGGAGCGCACGATTTATGTTTTAATTTGCCATTATGAAATGTTAAAGTGCACATCCCCATCATCCAGCTAACCACACACACACACATACGAACGTGTGTTGAACTGCATTTTTGAGCGGCGAGCGGCGAGCGCCAGCGCAGCTCCGCTTTGCTCCATCCATCCAGAATTGCAATGAAATTGTTCGCGCAATCAAGGAACAACTGCAAGCCGTGTTCTTGTAAACTCACTCTGGTTGATGTTGTTGTTGTTGTTGTTGTTGTTTTAGTTGTTATTTCTGTTGTCTGATGGGCTGGCTGGCGTTGTAAATTAAGCGGTATAGAAATATGGCGGAAAATCATCCCGGCAATCGCTTTGTAAAATTATAATGGAAGTCGTTGTTGGAAACGTTCAGCCGCACATCACAGGCAGCCAGAGCCAGCGCGTCGAGGTAGTGTGCGCAGCAATTTGTAATTTAAAAGCCATCGCGCAGGTTGAATTTAGTTAAACGGTTCCGTGCGATCCGTGCGTCCTGCACTCTCTCTCTCGCTCTCTCTCTCTCTCTCTCACACAGCATAGCAATCATGCAACTACGCTGCACAAGTGCACATCCAGGGGTTAAGTTTCTGTACGTGCCAGATTGAGCAGATGAGACGAATTATGATGTGCGATATCGTGGCGAAAATATGCGAATAATATCTGGCTGGGTGGCTGGCGCGCATGCGCAATCAAGAAACTCGGGGAAAATTATGTGAAAATTGCTGCTCGCAGTGGAAATGACCACTTGTTGTGTGTGATTATTGTTTATTTATTATTTACTTTATGATCGCACTTATCAGCCGAATGGGAATTGTGTATAAGTAACCAAATTATTGCCTTTGCAGAGAGGTCCAGAGAAAGGTGCGCAATTAAAGTGAAATGATTTGATGCATTACTACGCCGGAAACAGTCTCTTACAACCGGACCCTACACTCTTACACTAAGTTATTAGAAAAAAGTTCAAAACTCAATATCTTGCAACACCTTGGAGAACTTCTAATACGCACTTTCGAAGCTAACGACTATCATTCTGGCAAGATTTTAAGAATCTCTCATATTTCTCATTTAATTCAAAGAAAGTGACAAAGATACCGAAATTCTAATTTGCATTCGAAGAGTTTACGGAAATATGTCAACGATAGATATACGATTTAATGGACCGATGGGCTTAAGAAGCTTCTCTGCACTTAAATCACCATTGATTGCTATAGACTTTCTTGATAGTTACGATTTTCTAAAGCTGTCTGCGAATTAGTTGTAATCACCACAAATTCTGAATAAGAGAAGTGTTCGGGGGATGTTTATCCCTAAACCAGGCAGAGAGAATCATATACGAATTAGGGAAAGTTTCACGCCACTCAGTCTATCATCGCTCTTGCTAGAGGCTCTAGAAAGCATTTTAGACTACCATTAGAAGTCTCACTAGAATCAATATTTTATAATGCATATCTCAAGTATATACGTAAGGAACCCTGGAAGTTGATTGGGATTAGAAATTACTGGTTAATCAAATCCGCTCGCAAACACAAGTAAAAAGCCAGAAAAAAAGAATATAACCTCACGGAACGAAAAAAAATGATACGACACTATATCGAGAGCAGTATACAAATAACATCGCCCCAGATGCAGAAAGAGCTGCACACCAAAATGATCTCCGTGGAGTGTACAGTGGAGGGGGCTTCAAGAAATCGTTCGCCCTAAAAGATGGTAATAGAAACACCTTGGTGATTTTCTGCTGTGGTAAATTTTTTGGAGACGCAATGGGTGCCCAGGTGGACAAAACAACCCTGCCAGGTCAGAGACAGAGAGTTGCTCCCAACCGCAATGTATATACTGCAATCAAAAAGTAAAAGAAAAAACAAACTTCGGGAAAGTAAAAAAAACAAATAGTTAGGAAGAATAGATAGGAAGAATAGTGTCATCGTGACGGTTCCAAAAAAATGTACCTGAGCCTTTGCAAAAACTGGCGAGGGATAACATGGCTGAACACGATACAAAAAGTGATGTCTTTCATCATCCGGGACCGTATTTCACTAACAATCGAATCCTCATTGCGAACGGAACAGGCGGGATTTAGATCCAATCGATCATCTGTTGACCATATAAATACCCTCTGAATCATCATTGAGAAGTCTGTTTAGTAGAAGTCTCCACCATAACACAAATGTAAAGACAGCACCAAATTTACGATCGATCAACTGAGGAGTGCAACACATACGCTAAAGTCATCATTGGTCCATTCCAGTGTGGCTTCATCCCAGGCAAATCAACAACTGATCAGATTTACACCCTTAGGCAGGTGATGGAAAAATGTCTAGAGTTTCAAAACTAACTACATCATCTTTTTATAGACTTTAAAGCCGCCTATGATAGCATAGCCAGAGTAGAACTTTATAAAGCCATGAGAGAATTCGGCATCTCAAATAAACTGTCACGACTATGTAGGTTGACCATGACCAATGTTATAAGCCAAGTAAAAATATCCGGATCACTATCAAATCCATTCAACATCTATAACGGGCTCCGACAAGGGACTGGCCTCTTCAACCTGGCGTTGGTGAAAGTGATCCGAGACTCTGGCGTTACGGCGAGAGGAACAATCCTCTATAAATCCATTCAGATACTGGCTTACGCTGACGATATTGACATCGTTGGTAGAAACCGAAGAGCTTTACAGGCAGCTTTCATCCAGATCGAGCAGGTGGCACGAAATCTGGGGCTGCACATAAATGAGAGAAAAACGAATTACATGGTGGCCACTGCGAGTAGAAGATCCAACATTGGTCCCTCAATTAAAATAGTGGAGCGCGAATTTGAAGCACTGCAATCCTTTAACTATCTCGGGTCAACTGTAGCAGCCGATAACAGCATGGAACCAGAAATACGCGCACATTTGCTTAAAGCCAACAAAGCCTACGATATAGTCTGTCAAGACTCTTCAAATCCAAGAACTTAACCAAAACTTACAAGCTGCTGATATATAAGACAATGGTCATACCAGTACTTACATATGAATCCAAGATAATTGGGTGCAAAAATATGCCTGCACAACACAAATGGTCCCGAGAAGCTGGGCCCTGGGCCGCAACGGTTTGTCGCGCCGATTATTATTTATGATACCATTTTCTATTGACTACTGCACACCAAACTCCCACTTTTGTATCGAGTTAACGACTAGAGGAAACCGGGAAGTAACAATCCAATTTGACATCGTGACAATCTTCCCTGACAAATCCAAGATGGAGGATTGAGTTGATTGAATCTTCTCGGGTGAGTTTACCCTGTTAAAGTCATACAGGCGTCCTGACTCGACTAAAGTATGTGTCAGACTCAGATTCTAGCAGTAAGGAATGCTTGTAGAGCATTAAGCCATGATACCGTAAAAATTGGGTTGGTATTTGTAAAGACAGCCAATCTGCAATAAAAGCCAATTAAAGCGACCATCAAATAAACTTAAACTTAGCTTGAACAGTTCCAAGCAGAACTATCTTCAACTGGCGAGTTTCTGAACATTACCATTAATAGTGTAAATAGGTGCCAGAGTACAGTAATATACAGAGCAACGAAGGAGTGGATAAATTAACAAAGACAGACAATGGACACTGGCTCAATGGAAAGACTCGGCTTCCCAATGAGCTCAGTCAAAGAACAAATTTTTTCTTTTTTTACTATTAGGTCGCAACTAAGGTGGATCAGTCTGATCAACTGCGTTATATCAAGACCGTTATGGAACTCCTACAATAAAACGAGAACAACCAATTTGATATCAAGATCTCGGAAGGATGTTGACAGAGTTGTGGATATCAGTACGGATTACTGCCCGGTGGAAGACACGCTTCTATACTGGATATTCCATATTACACCAACGGCAGGAGCGGCATGGAGGAAAATGTGAAGGAAACCTTCAACCTAATATTGTTTTTTGTGCTGGGATGGAAGGGGATTTTAGGTGTGTTGCCAAGGTTTGGAGGAGGTCTTTACCACCTTTAACGGAGGTTTCCCAGCCGTGGTAAAGTCAGTCTAGTCAGGGTTAAAACATTTTTAGGGGTCTTTTGAGGGTTTTTTGGTGGTCTTTTGTAGGTCATTTTTGGGTCTTTTGACGATCTTTTGAGGAGTCTTTTGAGGGTCTTTTGATGGTATCTTAGAGGCCTTTAAGGGTCTTTTAGGGATACTTTTGGGAATCTTTTGAGCAATCTTTTGTAGGTAGTTTTAGGTCTTTTCTGGGTTAAGTCGTCTTATGAGGGTATTTCGGAGATCGTAGACTTTGATAGCGTGAGTTTATCAAGGCGTAGACTTTGCCAACTTAAACTTGGCGAGCGTAGACTTTGACAGCGTGATTCCAGTAAACGTAGATTTAGACAGCGTGAGCTTGGCGAGGAATAGACTGGAACAAATCGCTTGAGAAAGAAAAATTCGGTATGTAGGACAAAGGTGCAACTTGTTCATATGGAAATTCTGGGATATGGTAATTAAGGTCTGGAATATTGGGAATTAAGCCGTTTCTCAAACGGTTTGTATGAAATTCGGTATTGCCTTTTGGGTGTCTTTTGGAGGTCTTTTGAGGGTTTTTGAGAGTCCTTTGCGGAGCTTTTTGAGGGTCTTCTGGGGTTCTTTTGAGGGTCTTTTGGGATTTTTAGGCAAGTTTTGAGGGATTTTCGTGGTCCTTTGCGGGTATTTTGGGGGTGTTCTTTAAGTCTTTTGAGGGCCTTTTTGTAGTTTTTTGAAGAGTCTTTTAGTTATCTTTTGATGGTATTTCGAGGGCCTTTTGAGGGTCTTTAGGATCTTTTAGGGGTCGGTATTTTTTTGATTCTTTGTGGAGTTTTGGGTCTTTTCGGGTCTCTTGAGGGTCTTTTTGCCTTACAACACCAAAGAACACCGCGCGTAAAGCTTACACGCACTGTGTTTTTTATATAAATAACCATCTGTGAAGCATATAACTATGGTAAGAAAAAAAGGAAAAGACGTGTAGTCTTATACTTGCTATGATGAATTTCTGTGTATTTTTTTCAGTTTTGGTACGGCAATATATCCACGCACTAGTTGGGCGTCTGACCTTTTGTAGTGCCTTTTGGTACTACTGTGTAGGTACCTTAGCTTACATAGCTGAACAAAATAGAGTTCTCGATTCCCCCATTTTTGCTGTAGTCGGGCTTGAGCCGGCGGTGCTGGATGTCGTCAGAGCGCCGTACAAGCGTTTTTACCGATTGTGCTATTGTATCGTATAAGGGTATTTTTATAAACTCGGTATATTAAGTTAGCCGTATATCACGTGATCACGTGACGATGATAATCATATGCATTGAGATGATTTACTTCGTTACAAGGCTTTCATCGAGCTTCAACGGCGGCACAAAATCTGGACCTAAAAGAAAAAACCAAGTTCTCTACCCATGTATTTACCGATATTTTTGGTTAAAAAATGCTTTGCCACTTGGTCAAGCTTCAAATTACGTTTTATATGTCCACAACTACTGCAGCTAAAAGCCAGTTCTTATAGCCTCTTCCAGTGAAGTAAAACTGCACCAATGGTTAGTCGCAAGGAAACATCTTGATTAATCATTCAGTCCAAGCGGCAGGCGCATTCGTGATGTAATATGCGGTGATAATATTATCACACCCGGTCGTCTGGTCGGCGAGTGCAAGATGATACTGGCGACGAGGATACGCGCGAACAGCACCATCATAAGCCAGTGCTCATGTATCGGACGCGATGCAATTATGTCGCGCTAAACGTACGTACGTGAACGCCGCGTATCTTTTAATTTCCAAAGCACAGCAAACAAGAAGAAGAAGAAGCGATCAGGCATCCAGCTACATATCCAGCTCTCGTGCAATTGCATCTATCCGAGTACTCAAAGGACAGCGCGCATTGCCCAACACCACCACCATCAACCCAAAGTGCAGAAGGAAGTGTCGACATTTTATGCGAGTATCATTCTTATCCGCGATAGCATCTTGCGAACCGAATTCAATGGAATTCGTCTCGCTTGGACAATGAACGGACGGATGGATGGATGGATGGATGGATGGACGGACGGAGAGGAGCTTGTGGCAAAACAGGAAATGACCAGCAATGAAATTCTCCAGCAACCGCTAGCCGCACTGGATGCGTTGATGAAATTCAATTCCACAGTTGATGTCGCTGAGTGGACCATCATCGTTGTCGCAGATAAATATCTTTGCGGCGATAATTTTTTATTCCGAAGAAATTCAAGGATAAATTAAATTGTTATGAAAATGGGATGAGGATGACGTTGATGGTGATGGTGATGGTGATGCGATGATGAAATCGCTATCGCCACCGCAGCCACCGGCACCGTTACCAACAAGACGCTCCTCCAATTAAGTTAGTCGTCCGTTGGGCGGCGGCAGCATAATTTACCTGAGTTTTGGGGAAAATGTGCAACATCCCGCTGCCTGTGTCAAGTGCTAATGGTGAAGGAGTTAAGGTCAGTTGTGGCTTGTGGGGTCCCACCGATCTCACCGCACTGAGTGATGAATGACATCGAACTGGAAAAATGTAATTTAAGATTAAGACCGCTCACACGACCACCAATACACCGTTTCTTCGCTGGTGTCCCCAGCGCAATAATGGAGATTTATGCGTCGGTCGCCGTTTGCTGATGAAACCCGCCGACCCGACGCAACAGCTTGCTAAGAAATCAAGTCTCTGAAAGTGTCCATCGGATTCCAAACGAACAAATCTGATATTTTAATTTCTTGGCCTGACCAGAGTGAGCGGCGGAGCTATTGGAGTTTTAAGTTAATTGAGAGCGTGATTGCAGATTGCTTGGGGTACGGGGCACGCTGAATAACGAAATTTATTGTTATTGCATTTTCGAAAATCACACTCAAACACACACACACACACACACACTAATCTTCCGTTTTTCGATCTGAGTCACGTACAAAATTCAACGGAATTGAGTTGTTGTTGCGCATAACTCTCCGGAACACTCGAACAGAAAATGCAGATAGAATTGCCCTCGCAATATGTTGCTCTAAGCATCAAGAACAAGTGCGCAGCGCACTACCCCTTTTAATCATCAGAATAGGCAAAGACAAAGATACAATATCTTTCATTGTTTTTTTTTTTGCACACAAGCTGCACAAGAAGCGTTCGGTGGGTTATCGAATGTCACATCGTGGGTCTCGTGTACGTGCACGCTTCTATTACGTGCGAGGACGGACACGGCGCACAATGTTACTTTGTGCAGAACCGATTGCATCTAAGAGTCGAATCGTCTGGAGAGTCTCGCGTCTTTTATTTATGTTGTCAGCGAAATAAATTTATTATTTGCGTTCAAGCGACATAATGAGCTGCGCGCTCTGAAACGCTTTAACGGCGATAAGCGCGTTTCGCATTAAGTGAGATTAATACGCGTGGGATAAAGGGATAAGCGTAAGGACGAAGATATCGGGTTGCATAAACCGTGTATCTCGGGGCAGTTTTAAGACCGTCATCGCCATTTTGAGGTTTTTTTTTTGCGCTAATGCCAACTTTAACGAGAATGCTTGTTGATTGGGAGCCGTAATATCGATAACAGAGCGGACGTTAACTCTTACCAAAGCAATCCTGGAATTTCAACAAATTTGACGACTTTGTTTCCATGAGCGATATTTTGAAATTTAGCGCCGGCTCAACTCTTTTATTCAGGTTTGACAAAATAAGGTTCCTTAATTAAAGCGTTCATCGTCCATGCATTAAATGGTCCGTATATAAAATGTATGTTTATCAAAAACGAATTTTGATATAAAAGCGATGCCCTTTAGTAAAAAATTGGATAAAAATCATGATGTCATCTATTAGTTGTAAAAATCCATGATTGAAATTCAAAGTAAATTTAGGTACTTTAGTGGCGTTACTCATGTATTGGTCAATTTATAATAATTTGTCGGAGTATATTAATAATAAATGTCCAAAGTAATTGCAGTATGATGTGTTACTTACTGCCTATCATGACAGTTGTGTTCTTAAAACCAGTTTGTGTAGACGTAAGGTTCCCTGGTGGAACGACCATCTGGCTAAGCTTAGAAAGAAAGTTAGAAAACAATTCAACGCTGCTCACGAAAAGATGGGACAAATACAGGTTCGCCCTTACGGAGTACAACTATGAACTAAGACGATCCAAACGTGCCATATGGAAATGCTGCGAAAACATTGTGGAAATGCCAATAGCTGCACGAATGCATAAAGAATAAGTTAAGGATCAGACAAACTGTGTTGGTTTATTAAAAAATGACAAGGCACCTCCACCACTCCAGGTTCGTCTACACGTGTACCATACACGTACCCGAACACTTCGGACCAAAGGGTCTGTATTAATAGTTGAGTTAATGGTTTATCCGGTAAAATTTTCAGTCCGGATAATACTAAATGGGCAGTAGGCTCTTTTAAACCTTTCAAAGCTCCCGGCGGGGATTGAATCTATCCAGCGCTTCTACAGAAGGCGATAGATCTCATCCTGCCAGGTATATGATTGCTTTATTTAGAGCCAGCTACAACTGGGGGTACATTCCTTCTAAAATAGAGACAGGTAGTCGTGATATTTATCCCTAAACCTCAAAACCATGGATAGACTTATTGATGTTCGTATAAGAGGACGGCTAGAGTTGGGACTTTCTAAAGTACCACGGTGCACCCGTGATTGTTCTTAGCATTCTCGACTGCAACCGTAGTAAGAGTTCTAGATTGGAAGTGCTGAGCCCCAGAGCTGTATGCCGTATGTCCATATTGGCTTGATTATTGCTTTATAGAGAAGTATTTTTTTTATCTAAACTGATGGTAGAGTGCTTCTTGAGCATCCAGTGCAAATTGTAAAATTTGAGTTTAACTTGATTGCGTTTAGACTCAATGTGTTTTCTTCAGGTAAGACCTCTGTGTCGGTAACCACAGGTACTTCATATCTTTACTTTGAGGAATTAGTGTGTTGTTGAGAGTGATAGGTGGGCAGTGTTCTTGCCTGCGGGTGAAGTGGCCTTTCTATACGTCGGTTCTTTTCCAGTTCTCATCTGGTAGTCTGATCGGCGGGTCATGCTGCTTTGGAGCCATGGTTTTCTTTGCCGCTTTCCAGAGTGAGTGGTGGTTAGTCGCATTAGGTGAGAGGTCTTCAAGATATTTTCTCAGGCTCCTCTTATTATCCTCTTTGAAAAATCTTTGGAAGGCTTTCGTCGCCTTCGTCAACGTTTGCTTCGTGAGGGGTGATCTGTGCCTTTGCCACTCCCCTCTTGAAATGCATTTATCGCGGATCATTTGTTCTATTAAGGCTGGTGTGCGTGGAATATTTTTTACCTTTGTTGTTCTGGACGGTTTTGGTGTGGCGGAGATAGCTGCCAATGTCTATGTTTGGTTGAATGCGATAATTGTAGTATCCAAATCCTCGGGTTGCATCATAGGATTTAACTGATTGAGATAAGATGATTCTATATTTAAGCCAGTTTGTCGATTTGCTTGTAAGGGTTTGGGGACTTAGTTCCACGCTTCTTAAAATTGATACTTTGATAACAACGGGTTAGTGGTCAGTTGAGAGATCGAATTTTGTCTCGGCTTTTAGTTTTTGCCTTGTTGGCGTCGTGGCTCAGGGGTTAAGTTCATAGATTTCTGAGCAAGGGGTTCGTAGTTCGAACCTCAGGAAAAACGAAAAAGTATTTTTTACGGTCCCACATCTTGCGAATGTCTGACAAACTTCCGAGAGCAATAACTTCTCACGGAAAGCTTCTCAATTCGCCGTTCGGGTACGCGATAAAATTGATAGTCCCTTCCATTTGCAAATATTTACATGCACAACACAAACGATCGCGAGAAGTTAGGCCTTGTCGCGCCGAATATTATTATTATTTTTAGTTTGTCCCTATTAACATTTTTTGTGATGCCGAAGTTTATAAGGTCCGTGATTTTTCGTCGATCTGTAAGCCAGCAAGTGGGTTGACCCGCACAGACAAAGCCAAGAATAATTTGCATGAGCGCGTACCAAAGTTGTCTTCCTTTTGGAGTTGTTAGCCTAGAACCCCAATAGGTGTGCCTAGCATTATAGACGCCAGCTGCTAAGAACTTGTTCTCAGTGCTGCTGAAGAAGTTGAGGAATTGTTGGATCTCGTCGTAATATTGAATCTAGGGGGACAGTGTATGGCTGATATTGTTATTTCTTCGATGCGAGAGGTGATACAGTTAAAAAACTTTTGGGGTTTTCTGGGATTCGAACCTCGCAATAACACTAGTGAACCACATCTCACACCGACACTAATATTGGTGACGTCATATATCAGCCTCTAGGAGGGCTTGAAGGGTCTTACTGTCACTTAGCGACCCTGAAAACGAATGATTTTGGTGTTTTGTGATGGATCCATGTTTCGTCCACGGCCCCTAAGGGGCGCTAGGGATGTCTAACCATCACTATTCATCTCAGCGACTCCGAAAACTATGGACTCGACATTATTATAGGACATGTCATGTGTCACCCCCTTCAGACCCGCAGCCTTATGAGTGATAGAAGTGTCATTGTCACTATTAATCTTATCGACCCCAAAAACTATGGATTTGACCATGTATTTTCAAGAAATCATAGCTACTTCTCAGGTCCGAAACTGAACTAATAATTTTAGATCCCGATTTAGGTAAAGGTCATCTTTATATTGAGGGTACGTCTGATTTTTTTCAATTCTTAAGATACAACATTTTCCAGCGTTGACCATAAAACTTTGCCACAATTTAAGGTGAAGCTGAAGTATGAGGAGAGGTTTTTGTAGATCGGAATTGCAGCTAACTTGATTAATTGTGAATTGGAACAGTAGGCGAGATCCAGCTGATCCTGAACACGTGTCCTGTGGCGAATTTATGTTATCCTGTGGACGCTGTGGTCTTCCGCAATGCAACAACGAAACATTCTTCGTGCACAAAAAACCAAGAGTCAACATCAGAGAAGAAGACCAAAGGTGCATAGGGAGCATATTGTTCCCGTCATCACATACACACACACACACACACACACACACACACACCAGACAGACAAATGCATAACAGGAGCGTAAGAAGCTACTTCATCAGGAGGCATGCGGATATCATGCATTGTCCTCATAGACAATTTTGTTTGCGCATCCTGCGACTGCTCCCTTATTCCGAACATCCGAACATAAACACAAAGAAATATTTGGACATTTTGTCTACTATCTCGGTTGTTGTAATGCGGTACGATCCTGCGGTGCTGAAAAAGTCATTGTTACACGATGCCTTGTTCTGGGATTAATTCACTGTATCAGCAAAAAGGATTTACCGATGCTGTACTGTGTGTGGTGAGATGCGTTTTGTGTGTGGTTTTGTGTGCCACTATGGGACATTATGTAATTTCGTTTATTACATAAATGATTGCGTCCTTGTGGAACATCTGCTTCATCGGGGATTTGCTTGCCATTGAGCGTTTGGGTTTTATTTCGTTTTTTTCCCCACTCGTCCTTTTGTCGATATGTAGGAAATTGCCATTTCCTTTGCTCTCGTCCTTTTAGTATTTTTGACTTTTTGCCTTTTGATATTAAATGGCGTTTAGTGTGCGTTGTTATTTGCAGATACTTTGGCCGACGATCCACATCAGTAGCAGCTGCAATTAATGTGATTCGATAAAAAGGACTCTGGTCATCGCGGCTGCAAGTGTTGTTTAGGAGAATCCACCAGTAGTTCGTGTCATAGTTGGCAGTTTCACTATTTTTACGTTCGCCCTTCATAGAAAATTGTGAGAAAGAAAAAACCACCTGCAACCTAGACCAAGGGCGTTCTACAGTTATGCATACGAAGACATATTACATATTAAGTATATATATAAAATTAAATGGAAACAACGATCATTAATTATCGTAGTTAATTATATTACCAATCTGCTAGTTCCAGTTTTTGGTACATCAGAATATTTTCCTTTTCGATGGAAAATTCAAAATTGTTAAATTTTCTATATTAACTTCGCGTGCCCGTGGCTGGCTGGCTGGTAGGCAGAATATTGTGATCAATTTTTAACACACTTCCTAAAGCCCGATTTTATTGAAATTTTGTACACATGTATATTTCCGGTGACAATACTTTTTATTAAAATTTGAGTGTAATCGGGCCGTAGGGTCGGGGGGCTCCCAAGCAAATATTTTTCCCCGGCATCAGATCATTTCATACTACAATATGTTCTGTGTGTGTTGTGCGCTGTGAGCTGTAGGCAGCGCTGCTTGCTTTACGATTGTGGTTGTTTTGTTGTTGGGTTGCAGTGCTTCGTATGTGTTTTTGTATTTTAGCATTTATAGTGGAAGTCAGTATACTTTTGTTTTGTAGAATTTACATGGAAAATTTTAATTTAATTAAAATATTATATAAAAAAATTAAAACAAACATGTCATTGACATCTAGGATTTTGTGTTTTTAGGAATTTTTATCTCGGGGATTCGTAGCTTGGACATTTTGTGTTTTTTTTTTGGGTTTTTATTACAAGTATTTTTGGCAAGTGGGCGCCGTGGCTCAGTTGAAGTGCACATGGCTGCCGAGCAGGTGGTTCAGGTTCGAATCCCAGCAACACCAAAAGTATTTTTCACGGTGTCCCAACTCTCGCGAATGGGTTACAATCATTCCGAGAGTAATACCTTATCACCGAAAGCTTCTCAATTCGGCGTTCGGATCCGGTCTTAAATTGTAGGTCCCTTCCATTTGAGTCCAAAAAATTAACATGCGCAGCACAAATGGTCGCGAGAAGTTTGGCCTTGGACCGCAATGGTCTGTCGCGCCGAATATTATTATTATTATTATATTTGGCTTAGAGATTTTTGGTATGGGAATGTTGTATTTGGAGATTTTGTTTCTTCTAATTTTGTATATGGGGATTTTGTATTTGGTGATTTTGTTTTTTGGGATTTTGTATATGAGGACTTTGTACTTGGATTTATTTAATATTTGAGGATTTTATATTTGGGGATTTTGTATTTGGAGATTTTGTTTTTTGGGATTTTATATTTGGGGATTTTGTATTTGGAGATTTTGTTTTTTGGGATTTTGTATATGAGGACTTTGTACTTGGATTTATTTAATATTTGAGGATTTTATATTTGGGGATTTTGTATTTGGAGATTTTGTTTTTTGGGATTTTATATTTGGGGATTTTGTATTTGGAGATTTTGTTTTTTGGGATTTTGTATATGAGGACTTTGTACTTGGATTTATTTAATAATTGAGGATTTTATATTTGGGGATTTTGTATTTGGAGATTTTGTTTTTTGGGATTTTATATTTGGGGATTTTGTATTTGGAGATTTTGTTTTTTGGGATTTTGTATATGAGGACTTTGTACTTGGATTTATTTAATATTTGAGGATTTTATATTTGGGGATTTTGTATTTGGAGATTTTGTTTTTTGGGATTTTATATTTGGGGATTTTGTATTTGGAGATTTTGTTTTTTGGGATTTTGTATATGAGGACTTTGTACTTGGATTTATTTAATATCTGAGGATTTTATATTTGAGGATTTTGTATTTGGAGATTTTATGTTTAGGGATTCTGTGTTTTGGGATTTTGTATTTGGGGTTTTTTTGTTTGTTGATTTTCGGTTGGTGGATTTTGTATTTGGGGAATTTGTGTTTGAGGAATTTGTGTTTGGGGATTTTCTCTTTGGGGATTTTGTATTTGTGGATTTTGTATTTGGTGATTTTGTGTTTGGCGATTTTGTGTTTGGTTATTATGTGTTTAGGAATTTAGTGTTCTGTTATTTTGAGCTCTTGGGGATTTTAAACTAGGGGATTTTTCGCTTGGGTATTTAGTGTTTTGATATTTTGTGTTTGTATTTGAGATTGATTGTTTGGTTATTCTGTGTTATTGGTGACTTAGATCTCGGAATTTTTTGCTTGGATATTTTGTGCTTGGGTATTATGGGATTATTTATATGGGGATTTTGTATTTGGAGATTTTGTGTGTGGGGATTTAGTCTTTGAAGATGTTATATTGTGAGGGATCGCACCAGCGACCACATAAATAAAATGCCTTAAAAGCATACAACGTTTTCGACCCTACCTCGACTCTAATGTCTCTCTAGTGCCAAATCAAATCAAAATAAAAGAATACAAAAAATCAATGATATGCATTCTTTAATAGCACACTTGGTGCATGAAAACAAAAGAATACAAAAATCCATAATATGCATTCTTTAATAGCACACTCGATGCATGAGAACAAAAAATATAAACAACATTTCCAATACCATAATATATGACCAGCGGTCGTTCGCCTATGACAATAAATATGTAACCTAAGCATCATGGGCAAACGAGCGCTGATCGCTTAGAACGTTAATTACACGGCGCATGGAAATTATAATGAACTAATGAGGTCGTTCCCTTGTGGAAATAAATATGTCAACGCACACATCACAGCACAGGCGAGCGAACCCAAAAACCCTTGACGCGGTCGGTCAAGTATTACATACGTACATGCATACACTATGCTGATAAAGCGATATTACGTAAAATATGAATATCGATGAGTAGGCATTCCAGAGTCGATGTATGGTCGAAAATCGATCAATCACCGAAATCATCGAAAATCACTTTTTAAGCTAAGCTTCAAACTAAAACATTGAGTTTTTAATTTTAAAAGTCTTCGAAACCATTCGATATTCCGACGTCCTAGGGATCTCCAGCTTTTGGGTTCACGTTTATATGGCAACACGCCTGACGAGTCAGATATCGAATCTGGTAAATTAAAGAAACATTGGGAAAGAAATGCACCAATATTACAATATTTGGTGATTTTGTATTTGGGGACTTTGTTTTTGGGAATTTGTGTTTGGGGATTCTGTTTTGGGATTTTGTGTTTGTGGATTCGTTTTGGGGATTTTGTGTTTGTGGATTTTGTGTTTGGGGATTCTGTTTTTGGTGATTTTGTGTTTGGGGATTCTGTTTTGGGATTTTGTGTTTGTGGATTTTGTTTTTGGTGATTTTGTATTTGGGGATTTTGTGTTTGGTTTTTTTGTGTTTTTAGGGAGTTTGATCTCGGGAATTTTGTGTTTTCAGAATTATGTGTTTGAGGATTTTGTATTCGGAGATTTTGTGTTTTGTTGTTTTGGGGATTTTAAACTAGTGGATTCTTCGTTTTGGTATTTAGTGTTTTGAAATTTTGTGTTTGGGGACTATGTATTTGTTTATTCTGTGTTTTGGGGACTTAGATCTCGGGATTTGTTGCTTGGAGATTTTGTGTTTGGTTGTGTATTAGGATTTTGTGTTTGGAAATTTTGTGTTTAGGGTTTTTGTGCTTTTGTTTAAAGAATTAACATGAATAATTTAAATTTCTATGGGTTGTTGTGTTTTTTTTTTTAAATCAGAGAACTATTAGAAGGAAGCAAAAAGATCTATCTGCTGGAGAACTCTATTCGAATTTCATCAGGTTGCCATTAGACGGCAAGATAGCCAGACAAGTCTTCCAGTTAACTTTGGATGATTAAGGAAAAAAGTTCATTGCCTGCGAATACAAATCACACGTTGCCTTGTTTCCGCAATATTCAATTGCATTCCTGTTCCAGACTGTGGTGACACTCAATTTTATGCAAGCGACCAAGACTTGTGAGGATAAAAATAACAACAAAAATACAATAACGAAACATAATTATTTTAATAATGTTGCGCTCCTCATTGCGTGACTCAAGGAGTTTCATCATTTCCTTCATAGACGGGGTTTTTTTTGTAATTTATATTTCTTACAGACAGGATGAAAATTTATATATACCTACAGTTGGGAAACAAGAACAAAAGCGCCTTCAGAGTCAACATAAAATACCACAAATATGGCAGCAAAAACGATTCCTAATTAGAACTGTACCTAACTCTAATTGTCCTTAGTGTAAGAGAGTGGTGATGGTGGGAGAGAGAGAGAGAGAGTGAGGAGGGGGATCATTTTTTTTTTTCGAAAGACATAAGTGTTCAGTTTGATCAGATGACGCGCCTCTCACGATTATGTCCTTTGAACTGCATTTCTCCCATAGTAAAAAACTAAAGATCTCAGCTTCTAGATAGTGGCGCGCGCATCATTAACCAAATTATGTGCACTAATTAACTGCGCACCGTCCAAAAATGCCACCAAATATGGTCGGGCATCACAGAGCGCAGCCATCAGCTCCGGCAAGTGTCAACCAACAAAGCGAATGAAACAGCAAATCCAGTTCACTACTGCGCAGTAGAAAACATCCATTAGACGTGACACTATCGACGAATGTCAAAGAGCAAAAGCTGGAGCACCACTCTCCACAATGTATGACGACGGAAAATGGATCTACCTATAGCCCTCGCCTCATCTGTGAAGTGAATAGCAACGCTGACTTGTTGCAGAGATCCACAGTTAACTTATGTTACGTATACTAACTTGGAACTGCGAGGATCCCCATCAGCAGCAGCAAAGCTTTACGGTTTGTCGGTGTCAAGACTCGAACAAATTAGGAATTTTTTTTGTATGACTCCTTAGTCGGGGTAGCCAACCATCCAAACCGCACCGCATCGACCACTCTAAGTGTCTCTTAAACACGATTCCAATTGATTTTCCTATCGAATTGTTGAAATCTCAGTTAAAGCCCGAGGCGTATGTATTCAGCTGTACATCAGGGCGGCTTAGGGATAGGGTGTCCGATGACGACGACGACGACGACGACGACGAGGATCGCATTCTCCGCGACTATCTGAACGACTTTAATCGATGATACTTTGTCTCTCTGTATTGGTGCTGCCGTTCGGGTGGTGGTAGTGTCTGTGCTCACCGCCGTCTGTCCGATGAGCTCCATGCGAAAGGGTTCTGTCGCATCGACTTCTCAGTTCCTACGGTGACAGCCTGTATTCTCGTAGTTGGTTTACGACAACATTTCTCCATTATCTTTTTAATGGGAAGAGGCGACGCGACCGACAATGGACGCTAGGTGTGCAACTGGTTGAAGCTTTGGCTTGCCGCAAACCGTACCATAGACGCAATCAAATCGGGTCCGAAAATCTTAATAGACTTCTACTTGCTGGACTCTGTCTCTAGGAATGAACATTGGAGTCGCGTTTGGACTTCTTGACTCAACTAAACACAATCACCATCGCACCAACTGGACAACCTGGAATAAATGAAGTGCATCGGCGGTTGAATGTTTATTATAGGACAGACTATGAGCGCAGTTGTGCTAATGGTGTAGATACAGTCGCATCCGTGTAGATGCTGGCTGACTCCAGCAGATAAAGATGGAAAAGTTTTATAAAAATTTAAATTCGTTGTCTGAAATAGAGTGAGAAAGAAAGAGAGAGAGTTAAGTCTAGGAAATTAAGAATTCAATTGAAACAGAAGGGACACGTTATATCAATTGATCTGACAAGAACCAGTCCATTGGAAGAAGCGCGACGCTGTCTGCGAAGCGAATTGTATAAAATCAATAGAAATTAGGCGTTGTCCCTTCGCTCCCTCTCTTGCTTTGTGTTCCTTCTCCACTTTCTCCTTCCAAATATATAGAAGTGGAATTCGTCCATCAGCATCGTCGGTAACAAGAATGCCCGTTTCTCGCGACTAATATAGAGCCAGCAGCGATGCGCTGATCCAGGATATCAAGGTACATGCCATGCGATTTTCAGAAATTCAGAGCTTGCCGCGAGCGAGTATGGAAAATCAAGACAGCCGCTGGTGAATGGTTTGTTCCACCAACCTCCATCCTCGATCGTCACAACGTTGGCCTGACAGAGAACTCGTACACGAATATAAATGACCCATCAACTGGTCGACCGGCCGACTTCGCGTACGAGAGACAAAAATTTTCTTTTGCGTTTGTGTTGGAATTTCTTGGTGGCTGCTGTATAGTGCGGTAGGTGATGTCCTGTTTTTGCGATTATTGCCTTTACTGTGAAGTAGGGAAGTACTATATCTTCAAATGAAGTTGTGAAAGGATGGTTGGTGAAGGTATTTGGTTTTCAAATATGTATAGATATCCTGTTAAACCAAAAGTCAAAATGGGAAAGAGTAATCATGAGGATTTACTTAAGGAAGGTGGAGACTGGAGAACAACTAAAGTTTGGTACTAAGTAAGTTTTCCAACAATTCTGCTATAGCCATTTCGTGGTTAGCCTCTTTTTAAGTTTGTAATATCTTAAATGAGACATTAACCTTCTTTTTGTTAGTGCTTCGCTTTTGTAGGTTTTTATAATTTGCTAACTTATCTTCTTGGTAAAACGCCGCCGCATATGGGATGTAAGAAAATCTCGGCTTAGTAAGAAAATCTCCTAACTCAAAAATTGCAATCGAAAGTTTTGCGCCACTAAGAGCGTAGAGAGTTTTTTTTTCGAGTTCTGCGAGGTACTCGTATTCGTTCCGTTTGAGTTATGAGGTTCTCTGCAGATTTTCTTACCATATAAGCAGATATTATCATCATCATCACATTTGGCTCAACAACCGGTGTCCGGTCCGGGCCTTTTTGCGGGCGAGGTTATTGGTTTCGCGCCAATCTTTCTTTAAAGGGACTAGACCGGTCATTTAGCTGTTCCTGTTTAGAAGGGAAATTACTGGCGGCCACTACGTTGAGGTTTGATCGCACTTCCATCAGTCAGAGATAGTTACTGCCACCTTATTCACGGTGGTTTTTTAATGGAATTGACACCTCAAAAGCGATTCGAAAAATTGGAAAATGATGCAGTTGCCCATAAAAAATGTAAAAGCAGGGAAATTCCCCATCGTCTATCAGAAGAGACACTGATCACCATCATCGTCTTGGCCTTTACTCTACTAGGAAGTATAAGGCATCAACAAAAAGCCGCCATCGCCAAAGCTCTACTCATTCACGTCCTCGGTTATGGCTTCATTACCAACTGTCCTTCTCTATGTCTCCTTTGGTCGGCATGGTCCTCGTGCTCCCTGGGGATTCAAGTCGAGCAGGTTTCTTGCGATGTGGTATACTGGTCGCTTTAGGGTATGGTCGATCTAATTCCACTTTCTACGCCTTGTCATCATGTCCAACCTCTCGAAATACGTCGCTCTCCACAGCTTCTCGTTACTAATTATTTCCTGGATAGTGCGCACCTATAATGCGTTGGAGACATTTATTTACGAATATTTGGATTCGTGACACGATGTTACTAGAAACTTTCCAGGACTCACAACTGTATAACAGCACTGAGAGGCCGCTTGTCTTCATGTATGTATACGCAGTTTTAAATTCCTTGAAATTTGTTCCAAATGTTGCTCCGAATCCCAAAGGCTTTCTGTATTACTTCTGTGACTTCCATATATGCACTACCGTTCTTTGGAATGATGCACCTCCCAAGTTAGCAGAAGCTCTTCACTTCCTGAACTTCCTGTCTGAAGTTTGCTAAATGTTTCCGAAAAATCAGAGAAAAGTTTGTTGAGTATCTCAAAAAAATCAGAGAAAAGATTGAGGAATTTTTCTCAAATTCAGAGAAACTTTTATTGAGTGTTTCCAAAAAATCAGAGGAAAGATTGCGGATTTTTTTTTAAAAATCTGAGAAAAGTTTGTTGAATTTTTCCGAAAAGTTTGAAAAAAGTTTCCAGAGTTTTTCCGAAAAATCAGAGAAAATTTTGTTGAGTTTTTCAAAAAAATCAGAAGAGATATTTCAGAATTTTTCCTAGGTTTTTTTCCTCAGACAAAATTTTATTGTGTTTTTCCAAATAATTTAAAAAAATCTGAGAAAAGTTTGATGAATTTTTCTGAAAATTCAGAGAAAACTTTGCTGAATTTTTCCAAAACTCTGAAAAAAATTAGATGAATTTTTCCGAAAAATCAGAGAAAATTTTGTTGAGTTTTTCCAAGAAATCAGAGGAGAGATTGGGGAATTTTTTCGAATAATCAGAGAAAAGTTTGGGGAATTTTGCCAAAAATCTAAGAAAAGTTTGCTGAGTTTTTCCAAAAAATCTGAGAAAATTTTGTTGAGTTTTTCTGGAAAAAAGGAAAAAATTTTGTTGAGTTTTACCAAAAAATCAGAGGAAAGTTTTTTGAATTTCTCCAAAGATTCAGAGAAAAGTTTGTTGAATTCTGGCGAAAAATCAGAAAAAAGTTTCCTGAGTTTTTCCAAAAAATTGGTCAATATCTTAAGTGTGAATAAAATTATTTTGCAAAACATTCCATGCAGTTGAATCCACTTACCAAAACGGATAGAAGTGTGTAACGCTGTAGGAAAAAGTGGCGCAGAACAGTAGATGAGTAATCTCGAGTGATATCTAGTTAAAAATATAGAAGGAACTTTTCGTTCCAAATAAATAGATCTGTATTCTTTTCTTGGCATTGAGGGTGCTTTCGATAACACTGGCTACGACTCAATAGCACGAGCAATCACTAGCAGAGGTATCGAGGACTTTATCTTCCAATGCATAAGGGCCATGCTTAAAAGTCGAGTTATCCCTTCCTCCACTGAGGGAGTGTCTGTGTCGGTGACTGCAGCTAAGTGCTGTCCGCGAAGCGGTGTCCTTCCTCCCCTTCTGTGGTCACTCGTCATAGACAACCTTCTAGCCGAGCTGCATATCTCAGGCTACATCGCCGTTGGTTATGCTGATGATATGGCCATAATAATTATTGGTAAGCACAGCACGACCATAAAAAATGTCATGCAAGGTGCGTTACTTCACATCTTAGAATGGTGCAGTAGAGAAGGGCTTTACATCAATCCTGGCAAAACCGCTCTAGTACTTTTCACGAAACGAAGTTTGTCCGATATGGGACCTATCATCATAAAAGGCACTAGATTAAAGTATACCAGTGGAGTTAAACATCTCGGAGTCATCCTTGATAAACGACTAAACTGGAATTATCATATCAAGTCCGCCACCGAACGTGCCAAAAAAGGGCCTTGTGCCCCAGTAGCGGCCTCTACGGCAGAACTTGGGGTCTTAATCCTAAAATGATACATTGGATGTATACATCAACATCATTTGGTGGTTGAAGGCTCTTGAATGGACAACAGCAATTAAGCTTCAGAAGCTACAAAGAATTTCCTGTCTAGGTATAACGGGTGCCATGCATACCTGCCCTACGACTGTATAAGAAGCTGTTGTAGGGCTTTCTCACCTGCCAATCTTCATTGGAAAGACGGCCACTAGATGCGCTATTGAGCTGCAATTAAAATACGGGTTCAAACCAGTCAGTAATAAATGGGAAATTAAGCTTCGTCTACCCAATGCTTAGACAATCCAAAAAATTAATCAGACCCTTCTCATATACGGATATCCTTGATCTGGACATCAAGGATAGCATTCGAAAGCTGGTCAGCTTTCTCACGTGTCACTGTGGCATGCGATATCACTCTGGCAAAATTAATCTGGACTCAGACACGGAATGTAAGATCTGCTCGGAGGATGATGAATCATCCGGGCACATTCTTTGTGAATGTCCAGCATTGATCTGGTGAAGGAGACGTATTTTCCATAGGGCAATATGTTCATCGGCAGATCTGCGAAACTCTGCCACTAAGGACATACTATCCTTTATTATGGGTGTTTAGTAATAGTCGAGTTACTGAACATAACCCAACCATCATTCGTTCGATGTTCGTCACTTACATCTCACTTCGTTGGACTTTTCTTTTTTCTTTTTTTTTCCGCTGTTCGCTGTGGTGCAACTAAGCCTGCCAATTTGCGCAGTTTCTCTTCTTCTGTTGACCATCAACGCGAATGTCACGCGCACAGTACTGAATTAAAATATATATTAAATTATTGTATATACAAAGTTTGTTCACTACTCTAACAAAAATAAAACCAAAGTTTCTAGCACTCGGTATTGTAATATCATTCTAACATACTCGTAGATTCATATAATTCCAAAAGGTGAACCAAACTTCATAATAACAAACATTAAAATTGGTCCTTCAAAACCGGATAAATTTTTGAGATGAATTCGCTAAAACTAAGGTTAGGTAATGTGAAAGGTCGTCTCACTCGTGCAATGAATTTTGTAGAGATGATGAGAGATGACGTTGTTGACACCACTACATTGGAAATGCTCGAGGTTCGTCTAACCAAATTGGATGAAACATGGGCACAATTCACAGCATTGAACGATGAGACTTTAAAAGCCACAGAAGCAAAAGAGATGGAAGAACTTGAAGTGGAGTTCGGTGAGTTCGAAAATCGATATTTTTTCATTCATTCCTCATTGAGGAAATCGATTCGCGAACGGCAATCTGCGCAACGCGATGATTCGGTGTGCAACCAGCTCGGGGAGCAACAACGGGGAGGTTGTTGGAAAAGATCGACGTAACCTCCGAGAAAACGCCCGTTCAGTTATCAAAATTAACAGTGCCACATTTCTCTGGAAACTATAAGGATTGGCCGTCATTTCGGGACACCTTTATGGGTGCGGTTGGTAATAACCAAAATTTAAGCGCAACCCAAAAGTTTCACTATTTAACATCATACCTTCGAGATGATGCAGCAACGCTTATAAAGCATTTATCGGTCACCGAAGGTAATTATGTTGAAGCGTGGCAGCGCCTAGAGAAACGATATGATCGCGTCAATCTTATTGTTCAAGCATTTATACAAACCTTTTTGTCTCTTCCATCGGCATCGATGAGTAATGTTCACATGCTGCGGAAGCTCACGGACGGTGCGGATGAAGCTATTCGTGGATTAAACGCCCTCGGTTCAAATTCGCGTGATCCGTGGTTAATATATTTATTAGCTAATAAGCTCGATGTGGACACAAAACAAGCTTGGGCTGAAACGGTCGGTTCACGGAAGAACGTACAATTCGAAGAATTGTTAAATTTTTTGCATTCAAGATGCGATGCATTAGAATGTTGCCAATCACTCGCGCGCGTTGGTGCTTCTCGAGATAAACCTAAAGCCCCATTTCGTTCACATTTCGCAGAATCTCATTCGAATGCTGTAACGCAGTCACATTGTCCAAAATGTAACGGCAAACATATTTTACCACAGTGCGAACAGTTTTTATTACTTAATGTGGACATGCGTCGTGCGTTCGTAAAGTCAAAACAATTGTGTTTTAATTGTCTTCGGCCAGGTCATCCTGCAGGCAAATGTCGCTCATCATTTCGCTGTCGTGTATGCCACTCGCGTCACCATTCGTTGGTACACGCAGATACTAATAACGCGTCGTCTTCACATCATACTGAGACCGCTCAACACATTGAACCCACACCAAGCTGTTTACAACTTTCCGCTAATCCTCAGCCTGTAAGCAATCACTCATCGCTCATCGTCGGCCTACCAAGGCACACTATTTTACCCACTATTTTGGCGCAGGTTCAGGACAATCAAGGAAATTCGATAAGCTGTCGCGTGTTGTTGGACTCGGGGTCTCAACTTTCGTTTATTGTTGAGTCGTTCGCTCAACGTATAGGCCTTCCTCGTAAGCAGACAAGAGTTTCAGTTCTTGGTGTTTCATCCACAAAAGCAGGACAAACTAGAGGTCGTGTTTGCGTTAATTTAGGCTCTCGACTTAACAAAACAAATCTTATGGTGAATGCATTTGTATTGACCAAGCTTACTTCTAATCTTCCGTCGCAATCGTTTGAAACCTCAGGGTGGTCCCACCTACAAAACCTGGAATTGGCAGATCCGAACTTTAATGTACCGGGACCGATTGACATGCTGCTTGGAGCGGACAAGCTATGGTGCATTTTACGAGGTAACCAGGTTCAAGGTTCAGATGGGCTACCAATCGCCCAGAATACGTCCTTTGGTTGGGTGGTAACAGGTGAAGTGTTGGATGCTGAACCATCGCATCATCAGACAGTGTCATCATTTCATTCTGTACTAGATGTAGATGTTTTGCTACAGCGGTTTTGGGAGCTCGAAGAAGTGACTCCATTCAACCGGGCTTCGTTTGCTGACGACGCAGCTGAGCAGCACTTTCAAAAAACCTTTTCCCGCTCTTCAGACGGTCGTTATGTCGTTCAGTTACCGTTCAAAACTCCGTCATCGGTCTTCGGACCTTCTCTCAACGGCGCGATTAGGCGACTGCATTCAATGGAACGTCGATTTAAAAGTGATCCAGCGCTCTATGAAACGTATGTGAAATTTATGCAAGAATATCGAGATCTGGGTCATATGGTTCGTATACCATCGGACGAGTTAGAAACAACAACAACAACAGGTGAACATTTCTATTTACCTCATCATGCAGTTCAGAAACTTGACAGCTCGACAACCAAATTACGGGTAGTGTTTGATGGTTCGGCTAGTGATTCAGAAGGTAACTCGCTCAATAGTCAGCTAAGGATAGGTCCTCCGATTCAACGGGACTTGGTCGGAGTTTGTCTACGATTTCGGCAACATAAATACGTGTTTACGGCCGACGTTGTTAAAATGTTTCGTCAAATCTGGGTGGACAATCGGCATGTAGACTTTCAGCGCATAGTTTGGCGTGAAAGCCCGTCGGATGAAATCGATCATTTTCGCTTACTTACGGTAACCTATGGCACTGCATCGGCACCCTTTTTGTCAGTTCGAGTATTGACGCAGTTAGCGATAGACCATCAAACGCAATACCCAAATGCATCACGCGTATTATTGGAAAATGTGTATGTAGACGATATTATGACCGGAGCAGACTCAGCCGAAGAGTTAATTAAACTCCAGGCGGAACTTGTTTCCTTATTATCAAATGCTAAACTCGAGTTGCGCAAGTGGAATTCAAATTGTTGGGCATTACTCGCGCGGTTGCCTAAAGAAGACTGCGAATTTTCGTGGTTCGACATGGAAGGCTCAAACTTCATTGTTAAAATCCTCGGTATGCATTGGAATCCTACTTCCGACCATTACTCGTTTCGCATGAACGGTGTTCGGGGGTGCGCTACACCTACAAGACGATCGCTACTGTCGGAAATATCTCGCATATTTGATCCCTTTGGACTTTTAGCCCCATCCGTCGTGTTGTTTAAAATGTTGTTTCAGGAGTTGTGGTCATCAGATCTTAAACTTAGTTGGGATGATCCACTTCCGTTACAACTAGCTAAAAAATGGTCGCGCTATCAACATGAATTGCACTTTTTTGAAAAGGTACAAGTACCAAGAAACATTTTCTCATCTTCAGAAGACATTGAATTACACGGGTTCTCAGATGCTTCATTGTTGGCCTACTCAGCGGTGGTGTATGCTCGTTGTAAACTGGGTCCTAATAAATTCAAGATCGTAATAGTTGCTGCGAAGACAAAGGTCGCACCAATTAAACCTATGTCGATTCCTCGGTTGGAGCTTTGCGGGGCATTACTTCTGTCTCGCCTAGTCACGCTAATCAGGTCGTCCGTGTCAAGAAACCTTCCGGTGTTTGCCTGGTGTGACTCTCAAATAGTACTTCATTGGCTGTCGTCGTCGCCTCGTCGCTGGAGTACATTTGTTGCCAATCGAACAGCCGCGATTTTAGAAAAGATTCCACGATATTCATGGCAGCATATTGCTTCGGAGTTCAACCCGGCAGATTGTGCGTCACGAGGAATATTACCATCGGCTTTAATCAAACATTCGCTCTGGTGGACTGGACCTGCATGGCTATCGCTACCACATCATCATTGGCCTTCATCAACGATACCAGCAGAGCAAGTTGATAACCCGGAAATAGCAGTGGAAGAAAGACATACACAGACACAGATCCATTTTACGTCAGCTGAGATAAATGTCTTTGATCACTTAACTGAGAAGATATCATCGTGGACTCGATTGCTGCGTATCGTTGCGTATTGTGTTCGCTTTCCTAACAACTGTCGCCCGAAAGGATATCCAAGGTGTACGGGCGGGTTAACCGTCTCCGAACTTCAGCTGGCAGAACACCATATCCTCAAATTAGTGCAACAACATTCGTTCGAAAATGAAATTCGCCAACTTAACCGCAATCGTGATATTAAACCTAAATCTAAATTGTTGAGATACTCGCCATTTATTGACAAGGACAGTTTACTTCGAGTGGGGGGTAGAATCAAACTTGCCTACGTATCATTTACTATAAAACACCCAATAATACTTCCAAAAGATTATATTTCTTCCCTTCTAGTAAAACACATACACAGCAAGTACCTACACCCAGGAGTGTCCGAAACATTCGCTATAGTCCGCCAGCGGTACTGGATCTTAGGAAGTCGGAACCTGGTACGCGCGATTGTGCATCGATGCAGGGCATGTTTCCTGCAAAGAAAGGTCACACGCAATCAGCTCATGGGTGACTTGCCGCCTGAACGTGTTCGACAAAGTCGACCATTTATAAATGCAGGTTGTGACTACGCCGGCCCGTTCACTATCAGGCTTTCTCAAGGACGGAATCCCAAGACGTCCAAGGCGTATCTTGCCTTGTTCGTGTGCATGTGTACCAAGGCAGTTCACCTGGAGCTAGTAAGCGACCTAACAACCGATGCATTTCTGGCCGCACTACGACGCTTCGTGTCCCGCCGTGGGAAATGTTCAAACATATATACGGATAATGGAACTAACTTCCAAGGTGCACGCCGAATCCTTAATGACATGCAAAAGGTTGTATTATCGCAGACATATAACGAGGACATCAAAAGCTCCCTGGCAATGGATGGAATTACATGGCATTTCATCCCACCATCTGCCCCACACTTCGGTGGATTGTGGGAAGCGGGGGTAAAATCTGCAAAATTGCATTTACGTCGTGTGGTCAGTACTTCAGTTCTTACCTTTGAAGAACTCTATACTGTGTTTACGGAAATAGAAGCAGTTTTAAATTCGCGGCCTCTTTGTGCCATCTCAGATACTGATTTAAATCCTCTAACACCTTCTCATTTTTTGATAGGAGAACCTCATACGGCAGTTCCAGAGCCCAATCTGTTGGAGGTGCCGTTCAATCGTTTGGCCCACTGGAAACATCTTCAGAGCATGGTCCAAGGTTTTTGGAAGCGATGGCAGATGGAATATATCACCAGTCTTCAAGAACGACCAAAATGGAAATCGAAGCAAGTCGACATACAGGTTGGCGACCTAGTGGTTGTCAAGGAACCACATCTACCCCCAACAAAATGGCTGTTAGGCAAAATTGAAACGGTGCATCCAGGACCCGACAAAAGAACAAGAGTTGCCACCATCAGAACGACTCGTGGAAACTTTGTGCGCCCAATTACCAAACTGGCCGTACTTCCATTGTTCTGAAACTCGTTCCAGCGGGGGGAGTTAAGTTTAGTAATAGTCGAGTTACTGAACATAACCCAACCATCATTCGTTCGTTATGTTTAGTAATAGTCGAGTTACTGAACATAACCCAACCATCATTCGTTCGATGTTCGTCACTTACATCTCACTTCGTTGGACTTTTCTTTTTTCTTTTTTTTCCGCTGTTCGCTGTGGTGCAACTAAGCCTGCCAATTTGCGCAGTTTCTCTTCTTCTGTTGACCATCAACGCGAATGTCACGCGCACAGTACTGAATTAAAATATATATTAAATTATTGTATATACAAAGTTTGTTCACTACTCTAACAAAAATAAAACCAAAGTTTCTAGCACTCGGTATTGTAATATCATTCTAACATACTCGTAGATTCATATAATTCCAAAAGGTGAACCAAACTTCATAATCACAAACAATGGGTGTAGTAAGTCTCTTAGATTAGCTACACCCTATCATACAATCTTCTTCTTCTTAGGTCGCAGTGTCAGCTAGTTGGGCTAGTTAAAGTTAAAGGACACCTAACACGATGGAATTTAAACGCTTTCCATGAAACCTTTACCCAAACACCCGCCTCAAAGAAATAGTCTTAAAGTGAAGCACTAAATAGCCACCAAGTAGACACTTGGGACTATTAGGACGAAGGTTTTAAAATAGAAGCAATTAAAAGTTCGAATAGAACTTCCATAAATTTCCTCTCCAAATGGATAAGTTTCCCGCTCTGACTTAATGAGTTTCGATCCACATCTCAGACTGTATAATGACCATTTGTGTGCCATGCTGTAAAGAAACAGTCACTTACTCCTCTCTCCATATGGCAATCAAATATTGAGCAAAAAGTTGGCATTTAAGATTTTAATTTACGACAAAATCCTTTTCCATTACATATATTTCAATCAGGATAACGCTGCCGACTGAGCGACCGAGTGAATACTCGAATGAATGAAGATAAAAAATATTTAATGGGCTTGGAGTAGGACTTGAATGCTTACGCTTCGTTCGGTCTGACTATGTAAAGACTCTTTTTAAGTCGAGTCGATATACTCCATTCCGCATCATCAGCAGCCATATATGGAGGATACTGGCGAGCATGGGGTGTGCCTCATCTTTGCTTCTAAGGTAAACACATTTTCCATGCATAATACAACGAAGTGCATCTTTTGTCCATAATTGCTACATCTTTATGTTCGATCGTCCGAGTATGAAAAAAAAACCCCAATCATCATTTAGCATCACCCGCGTGGATTCCCGTAGTCGTGACAGCGAAAGATACAAATACCTTTTCGTATACCAATCGCGTATCTTTAAAGACGTAAATAAAACTCAGCAACTCAGCAATACAGGGAAAAGAATGGAAATTAATTTATCCACATAAAGGTCGGTGGGGAAGGCGGCTGGAGTCTCATTAGGGTATCTGTACGCTTTAGTGCCGCGTCAGTCGGTCTGTACACTGATTAGCTGAACGGTTTCAATTTCATTTAATTGTATCTTTAACATGGGTACCCGCCGAGTCTGCGTAAAAATCTTTATATTCCTTAAAAAGTCGTCAAAAGGCAACGCACACACCACACTACACAGCATAAAAAAAAAACAGTTTTTGGTTGGGCATGATCATCATCATCATCAGCGCAGTCTTAGAGTCTCGCATTGCAGATTCAGATGCATTACATGCGTAGACCTGAAAAAAAAACC
This sequence comes from Nephrocerus scutellatus, assembly GCA_947095585.1. Lineage (NCBI taxonomy): Eukaryota > Metazoa > Arthropoda > Insecta > Diptera > Pipunculidae > Nephrocerus > Nephrocerus scutellatus. Next base: position 110,582,762 of record OX352762.1, on the reverse strand, counting down.
ATTTCGAACATCATCAGCCGCAGTCATGCTCTGATGATGGCCCTGCCCAAAAACCGGCTCCATCACTGTTGGCGGCTGATGCGGCCCTCGTCCTCATCTCATCGTCTCATCTGGAATTGATTTCCAATTTAAAATTCAGTTTTTTCGGTTGTTGACTGTTGGGATGTTCTTTTTCTTTTACGAGTATACGATTATTGTTGTTGTTGTTGTTGTTGTTGTTATTTTTAAAACAGTCCAGCAACGGCCAATAATGCAATGGTGCGAGATACGCCGCGACCAAAGGGGCGCATCCAAACAACTCACGAAATGAAGAAATCCATGGAGCGGCGACGGCGAAAATTGATTGCGGGAATGTGTAAACCTGCAGCATCTCCATCATCGGAGCATTTTGGTATTAGTACCAAAAGAAAAAACAACAACAACAGCAAATGAATAAATTTAAATTTTTTGTTTTGGTGGTCGCTCTCGACCGTTCTTGTCCTCCTCCTGTTGATTTCTTTGCTGATTCCTCGTTGGCTGCTCCCCGAGTATTTATTTAGTTTCCTTTGTGGTTGTTGTTGTTGTTGTTGTTGTTGCTTGCGTTTCGTTTGTCCGCCATTAAAAATCTTCAAATTCATGCATAAATATTGGGAACCCAAACCCATTACATTCCATATACATATGAGCATACACATATCCACGCTTGTCCACATAATATACTCCGCGACGTACCAAAAGCCAATCTAAGAACGGACGCACATAAAGTATCTACAGGCATTTTTTATTGGAAATTTATTTAGATTTTTTTTGCTTTTGTTTTTACTTTTGCTGTCGTATTCGTTGGTTTATTAAAAACAAAAAAACCAATTCTCAGCTGCGATCTGAAAAAAAAAATCATTAGATTGAGATTGAAAGATACATTCAGAATCACAAGCACACAGCAGGCAAGCGTGGTTCAAGTATTTGATTGACGATCGACAACTTATAAGCAAAATTACAACAATTTACAACAACAACAACAGCAACGAGACGATGAAGCGCAATGGAATCGAAAATCGAAAAACGAACACAAAAGCCAATCGCACAGAGCTCAGCTCATCTTAATGGAGACTTTTCATCTTAAGCTCTTAATTTCGAATAAATTCGGAATATTTTATCGCTTGATGGTTGCTGTTGTTGTTGTTGTTTTTGCTGATCACCGCGCGCAAATTAATGGCCATACACACAACATGCAGCAACATAAATGATTGTAGCCGCAATTTAATTAATTTACCATTATATAGCAGGAGTAAGAGGAGGGGCATTGATTTTTAGTCAACATCACTGAAAAAGTTGTTAGTTTTTTTTTTGTCGCTTGCCGATTCGGGGGAACAACGAACGAACGGTTTTATGGCTGCACGAAAGTTAATGCCGATTCATTTTTTTCGCTCAAAAGATTTTTATGATTTAATAATAGACTGATGTATGAATAACTTTTTAAAAATTTGTTCAAAAAGAACGAAGAATTACACGCAAGACACGTATCTTCACAATGAATCACTGTCGCTTTGATTTTTGATGTATTCGCGCGGTTCGGATCAATTGACATGCTAATTAACAAATAACAAAAGAAAAGGTACCTTTGGTGGAACAGCCGATTAGAAAAGCTACGAAAAGTGGCTAGAGCTGAGTTCAACAAAGCCGAAAACAAAAAACAAATGCTTGGAAGAGATACAAACAAACACTCACAAGCTATAACAAAGAACTAAGAAGATCTACCATTTCTATTTTACGTCTGACATCTCAGCCTCAGGACGAGGGCGAGTCCTAGGAGAAAGGCTTGGTTCTCCTTCTGTGAAAGCCTAAAATATGAAACATATATGAATATATGAAACACAGACAACATAGGAATCCTAAAAAGCCACAATGGAATGGAATTAACTCTACATTCCAAGAAACACTAGAGCTCTTATTAAAGAATCACTTTCCTGGATGCAAAATAAAAAGCATAGCAAAAAAAAAACAACCCATAATTTTTCATGTAAATTCTCTAATAGGAGATGGGTATGTATTAAAATTTTAAGAAAATCGAGCTAATTTTTAAAAAATTTATATGGGCACCCCTCGGACCTCAGGGCCTCACTCCAAAAACTATCGGAGATACACATGTGTATTAAATTTGAAGAAAATCGGGTTATTTTTTTAAAAAATTTATGGGGCCGGGGTGTCCAAATTTTTTACAAAACCTGTTGTCTATCGGAGATACACATGTGTATTAAATTTGAAGAAAATCGGGTTAATTTTTTAAAAAAAGTTATGGGGCCCCACGAACCCTGGCCCGGGGTCTCCAAATTTTTTACAAAAAGTGTTGTCTATCAGAGATACACATGTGTATGAAATTTGAAGAAAATCGGGTTAATTTTTTTAAAAAAAATTATGGGGCCCCACAAACCCTGGCCCGGGGTCTCCAAATTTTTTACAAAAAGTGTTGTCTATCGGAGATACACATGTGTATTAAATTTGAAGAAAATCGGGTTAATTTTTTTTAAAAAAAGTTATGGGGCCCCACGAACCCTGGCCCGGGGTCTCCAAAATTTCTACAAAAAGTGTTGTGTATCAGAGATACACATGTGTATAAAATTTGAAGAAAATCGAGTAAAATTTTGTAAAATATTTGTAGGGGAGCCCACCGACCCCGTGGCCCGAGGGTCCTCAAATTTTTTACAAAAAGTGTTGTCTATCGGAGATACACATGTGTATAAAATTTGAAGAAAATCGAGTAAAATTTTGTAAAATATTTGTAGGGGAGCCCATCGACCCCGTGGCCCGAGGGTCCTCAAATTTTAATAGAAAGTGTTGTCTCCGGAAATACACATGTGTGCAAAATTTCAATAAAAGCGGGCCTTGGGAAGTGGGTTAAAAATTGATCGCAAGATTCCATTACACACAAACTAACCCACAAACCCACAAACCCACAAACACACGGGCAAGTGAAGTTAATATAGGGAATTTAAAAAAAGCCAATGAATAAGCCATAATCAGCGCACTAGAGCAACAAATAATTTAGAAAAGGAAATAATAACCTCTGAAAGGGTAGAATGAGCAATAAAAACATTCAAACCCTACAAAGGCACGGCTAAACTTAAGGCACTACTAGTAAGGACCAAACAATATTTCAAGCTGAACTTCTTTTCCGCAATAAACGCTGCAACCGAAAACTTGCTAGCAAGAAGGCTAACAAAGATAAAAATAAATATAATGTCTGACAGTCAAGCCGTGCTTAAAGCACTAAACAGGTATGACTTTCGATCAGAGGCAGTCGTCGAATTTCACAATGCCTTAAATTTTTTTAAAGTCTGACAAAAAAAAACATTGTCAAGCTTATTTTCGTACCAGGACACGAAGGGCATACTGTTAATTAGATGGCCGAATGCCGGATGGATTTGATGCGTCTCTGTAGCTTTTACGTTACATCGTTTTTGTTGCCTCCAGTCAGTTTTTTTTTTTTGTGGCTTAAGATTGAGATATGCCAACTCCCATACTTCATGACGACATTCGGCCAATTGGGCTAAATACGACTAAGGTGATGAAAATAGTAACGCGTACTCCATCGGGTTTGCCATGGAATGTTTTTCACCGCCTGGAAGACCTAGACTATACCGATGATATCTGTCTCCTATCACAATCGCTAGGTGACATGGAGCGAAAATTAAACTCACTAGAACTCCACGCTAACAAAGTGGGTTTAAAAATTAACGTCTCAAAAACAAAACTACTTCGCGTTAACGCTAGTGAAACATGTGATCTCTCGATTGACGGACATCAGATAGAGGAAGTCGATAAGTTTTGTTATTTGCGCAGCTGGGTGTCAAAAAATGGTGGTGCTGACTCGGATGTGTGCTCTCGTGTAAACAAGGCACGACACTCCTATAGTATGCTAAATAAAATCTGGAACTCCTCGCGAATCTAAAGCTAATGATCTTCAGATCTAACGTTCTCTCAGTACTCTTGTATGGCTGCGAAACGTGGAAAGTCACAGAGTCAATTGCGACGCGCCTCCAAGTTTTCGTCAACAAGAAGTGCTTAAGGAGGATACTGAGAATAAGATGGCCGGACATTATCACCAAGCAAGACTTGCGGAGAGTAACACAGCAGGAAGCCATCGCGATCACCATCAGACGACGAAAATGGAGCTGGATTGGTCACACTTTGAGAAAGCCAGCGGACGACATTACGAAACTAGCGCTCGACTGGAATCCACAAGGAAGCCGTCGATTTGGCCGTCCTAGCAAGGCAACTAATAACACAACCGATATATAGTCTTTGCAGGACAGATCCAATATTTTTTTTTACTTTCTTCTACATAGTAAAAGGAAGTACATTTAGTAATCATGAACATTTTCGAAATTTTTCCTGAGTCAGAAAAGGCGAAAAAAATATCTGTCTGTCGGTCTGTTAGTCTGTCTGTCTGTGCACACTCTACAGCCAAGACGGCTGAATCGAAGGGGATGAAAATTCATATTTAAATGTTTTAAATAAATTTGTATATTTTGTCATACCGCGGACTCTTTGGGCCTCGCTCTCTGTACTGGTCGAGTCGAGTCGAGTCGACGTTGGCACTTCGGTACGCTTGTTTCGTTGTCAGGTTCAGGTTGTGGCGGCGGTCTATCAACGCGTGGTCTATCTGGTTGCGAGTGGCTACATCAAGATGTACACAGGTGGCTTTGTGGTTACTTTTACGCGCGACGACCAAACTATTGCTTGCTGTCATCTCTATGGCTCGTTGTCTGTCTATTGTCATTAGTGTTCTCGTGTAAGCTATGGGTGCCAGTGTACTGCCTCAATAATGGCTCCCTACCTATTTTGGAATTCATATCGCCCAAAATGATTTTTACGTCATACTGAGGACAGGCTTCATCTGGGAAATCCTCTGTAGTTGCGTGAAAGTTTATAAGGCTTATATTTTTAAATATGCCCCGCACGTGAAGGGTTCATATCCGTTCATTTACTGCTTTAAAGCCGATAACGGTGGGTTGCATTCTATTGCTCATAAGAAACCCCACCCCGAGCACATGATGTCTTGCATGACAGCTTTATGTCATCCATGTTTTGATTTTTGTAAGACACCATTCCACCCACAGCATCTCCTGTTGATGTTATGTCAGCATCATAGCTCTATACAGTAAGCGTACGTTTCATGAGAAAATTCTTAAATCCTTAAGCCGTTTTCTTTTCCGAGGTAGTCGTCGTTCATCAGTATCTCCAAGGCTGGTCTTCGGTTATTGGCCGTATGTGAGGAAGGGAGTTTCGGAGACACTAGAATTTGAAGATCTATGTTCTTTATGCCTGAAACACAAACACGCCTCAGCTTCGGCTTCGTTGCGTTACGAGCAACCGCTTTGAATTTGCTTTGAATGACATTTCTCATATAACTAATTTTCCCACGCAAAATAATTTTGTTTGTTGTCGTTTTTTCACAGCTGTTGACCTGTCAGACAAAGCAAATGTTCAGCACTTTTGAACTAGAGCTTCCGTTTGTAGCTTCGTTAAGTAGCATTACGATTTTCTTTACGCGATTGCCAAACGAAACGTTGAAGACGAAGCGACATTTTGATAGGAAGCATTGAAATCGTATGGCTGAACTCGTAAACGTCAGGCGAAGCCGAAGCTGAAGCGTGTTTGTGTTTCAGGCATTAATGCCAATTCGACAACGCGAAAAGATAATTAAGTTCGGTTGGCTCCGATTTGCAAAAGACCACCTAGCTCTCATGAACAAAGAGGATCCTGCTCTGAAAGTTGTTGTCTGAAAGATGTTTTATCGCAAAATTGTGTTTGGCGATAAAAGTCATTTTTGGCTTATCCGGGGTTGTTAAAAAGTAAAATGGCCGGATATGTAGTGAGACTAATCCCCACAAGAGACCCTAGAGAATCAATCACATCCAGAAAAATGCACCATTTGGTTCGGCTTACACGCTGGTGGTATCATCGGACCTTTTTCTTCAAAAATGAGACCGGAGTTCGCGTTACAGTCAATAGATAATATAGCCGCACCATGATGATCAATGATTTTTTCCAGCAGTGCTGAAAAAGTGGTCCAAAATTGGACGTCCAGAATGCTTCTCGTCAAAAATAATTGCGGTGACTATATGCCAAAATTTTCATTTAACTGTTAATGCCATTTATTATTCTTTTGAATAAATTAAACAGTTTGACTAAAATTATATTTTTTGTGTTATCTTTTACAATTTTAAGTTCTATTGGGCTAAAATAAACACCCGATATGATAATGATTTGCAAATCTCTCACGAATATCTGTCGTTTCAAAACGATCTCTCCATGCCAACACGAGAAAAAGAAATAATTAAGTCTCATCGTTTTCTAACGTCTGAGAAAACTGACCACAGTACTCCATTGGCTATACATCCTTTCTGTATGGCAGCAATGGAACATAGGCACCTATTAGATCTTATATTTCGAAATGGATTCTATTTCATTTATGCAAACAATCGTATCAAATATTTACATTGAAGAATCGGTTTCTTTTTGTTGTTTTTCTTGTGTGTATCAATGGAGCTTCATGAATTCCCTAATATTCTTGTTAAACTTTATCAAAAACATCTTGTTGTCCATGGATAGAATTTAATTAACTAAAAATTTCAAATGAAAAACCACCCAAGCAGAACATCGAATTCCATAAGTTTGGCCTTTAACTTTCTGTCTTTCAGTCAGTCAGTCGCGCACACAACCCATATCATTGCCATGCTTGACGGACATCCATTGCAAATCCGGATGATTAATCCGTGTAAAGATCATCGTAATACGATCGTTCCTTGGCACCTACTAAATTACGTAGCTAATTTCTAAACTGCCACAAGCCTAACTAACCATGAAACAAATCGCCCCCGACAAGATCACACGCCACCAACTGGGATTTGTAAACAGATCAGTTCCATCCGTTCTCCTCTCTCTCGCGCAACATGACAGAGTATTCAACGGAAATTTTGTTAATCTCGAATTACAAAAGAAAATCCTTTAATAGCCGCCCGGCGGCGGTCAGAGACACAAAACCATAACGTAATCCTCTTGCGATTACTGAACGACCGACTGACCGACCAGCCGAACGCCTGCCCTTCATAATCATTTCAAATATTTTGACGTTTACCCAGCGATTACAGCACAAACACAACACAACAACACACAAAGCCGATCACAAACAATACAAATGGCTGACAACAAGCAGACGAAGACGAAGAGGATCGTCGGATTGGATCGGATCAGATCATATAGTGATCTTGCACTCGGCCGCCGCCGCCTCCGCCACATAACAATTGAAAGGATATGAAGCTGAGAACAAGAGAGTGTCTTTGTGCGATCGCTTGGACGTTTAACTTTTCATCATCACAAGCGAATTGTGTATCACACGACTGGGAACGCTAAATGCTGCCTGCTGCCTGCTGCCTGCTGCCATATGCTGGACGATCAGTTTACAATGCGACAGGTCCGGTAAGTGTTTCTAATAAATAAATTGCTTCTTGGTGTGTATGGTGTCCTTCACTTTGATGATTAGCCGCGTGCGCAATGTTCACCCATCAGACCACCAACGACGACGGATGGGCGCTCTTGTTTCTGTTGTTGTTGTCTAGTGGATGCGATGGTGCTGCTGTGTTGTGACGTACGATGGTCTGATGATCTGGCAATTGGCATCGATGAAGCGACGGGTGGTATTCTTCGACTGGCACTTTCTGTGAGCCCTGGAACGAGCGCAACTCAATACGAATTGATATAAAACTGCACATCAATCCTGCGGACGATAATGTTCTGGTTGCCAAGCGGCAGAAACATATCAGAATGGGAGGTGGTGACCTTGACTCTAATTTAATGTGTACCATCACTGCAGTTCAGCTCTCGATCGCTCTTACTTCAAGATCCACAGTCAGTCAGTCAGAGAATGCCCGAATTTAATTGTTCTTCATTTCCAGGAATCATTGGATTATCTCAGCTGGAACAAGCTACTTGCGCAGGCGAGGGACCAAATAGAAACTGAAATCCGATCCCATCTGATCGGTCGATCAACTCCGATCATCGATAACATAAAATTGAAATTTACAAGCGTGTAGTTTTCATTCCCACAAGCATCGATTGCGTCTCTGTTGCCTGTTGCCTGTGGCACGAAATGACCCAACTGCCGAATAGGTGGGGTGGCGCGTTCGATTACAATCCGTCCGTCCCACGTCCATTACATTGTCGCATCAATTTAATTGCCGTGTCATCATCAGGAAGCTCGTATAATCCCTGATGATGGTAATAAAATTGACTCCCATGCGTGGAATTTATTATGAGAGGTCTCTAAGCCTCTAAACACATCAGTTGAGATGGGACAATAATGGCGGAAATACCTTCACGGAACAGGTGCATGTGGATACCAATTTTGTGACCAATGAGCGTAGTAGTTACCAACTGATGACGCTGACATTCGATATTTAATATATGGCCGTAGCCGGCTGAGATAAGAGACCCGAATTTATGTGCGTCCTCAATGCTATGGCGATGCCTACATACGATGGAAAAAGACAACAGCGACAATGAATGTCGCCCAACAAGCGTTGCTCGCTGACATGCCTTAATGGTTATTAATGGGAATCTTAACGGGTGACATGTGGTATTTTATGAGCCCAGTTAAGGACTGTGTTGTGACAAAATGAAACATTTGTTGTGGTCATGTTGTGTTGAGGTGTAGAAGGATGGCAGCAACGTTTTTTTAATGACATTTAAGCCCATCATGTAATTTTTTTGTTAGACGTCGGCAACATCCATTTTGACTGTTTGGGGGGGGGGGTGTGGGGGTCTATCAATTATAAGGCACACAGTCGTGAATTTCCTTCATGCTCCGGCATAGTGAAGGAGATCAAGTTTAAGGCATGGAGCGCCGCGGTTACAAGGTAAGGTAATGCTGCCTTATGCCTTACCTTAAACATTCCGCAACATACGTTAGATTGGTTCATTAGATCCATACATGGTGTGGTGCGGAGGCGGCTATCGTTTACATTACGAGGGTTATTATTAAAGAACATCGAGTTGTATAGAGCTGCGCAATCGACGGAGCCTAACAGGAGACTACGTATGAAAATAATGTCAGCAATGTCCCTGCGTTCCTCAAGGGTTTTCAAGTTTATGAGGTTAATGTGGTCATGGTAGATAGGCAGGATAAGATGATTGTCCCAAGGTAGACCTCAAAGAGCTGATCGGAGAAAACAACGTTGAATGCTCTCGATTCTGGACACATGCACTTGGTGAAAGGGGGACCACGCTTGACTAGCCTACTTAAGGTGGGGGCTGACGACAAAAGTGATGTAGAGGAATCTGGTCACATAAGTGTGAGAAAATTCTTTGAACCATCATCTGGCTTTAAGAATTATCTCATAATCGCACAATATGCCGAGTAACGAAAAGATTGCACGCGCGGGTTATGGGTTGGCCGCGCAGAAGGTAATGTCGGGGAGGAAGCTTGTTGCACTTGCATGATAAGGTCATAGATTGGCATTTGGTGATATTAAGCTTAAAGCAATTTTTGAGGAACCAGGTCAAAAAGTTATTAAGGCTTGTTGAAGGAGACAGGAGTCTTGTGGAGAAGAAATGGATTTGAAAAATTTGGTATCGTCAGCGTAGAGATAGAGCGCGAAGTGCCTGATGACGCTAATATATCATTTATAGTTACGAAGAAGATAACGGGGCCTAAATGGGTGCCTTGGGGGACACCAGAGATTGCCAAAAATGTGGTCCATAGGACCATTTGATCCATTTTTGTGCATCGGGGTTATGAAAGAGGTCTTCCAAATCTGACAAAATTCTCCTTGTGACATCTTAATTCGCTTAGAATTGGCCACCTGTCCAAAAAGTGAAAGATGTCCTCTCTCTCTCTTCGAGATTAAACTTGCAATCATTTCTGGCTCGCTTGAATTTTTGTTCGGTTTTTCTTTGTACAGTCGGAAGCTTACCTCTCTGTTCCCAGAGGCATTGTTGCAGCATCCACGGCATTCACGTCGCTTTCGACGAATAATAGCGAATAGAATAAAATAACTGCTTAGAGAAGTTATTAAGTTATTGGCTTTTTCGTAATTTCAATTCATTTCCTTTTTGAGTTTTGAAGTGGAAACGTCTCACTACAAGGTTTAAATGATACACTGTTATGAGATACTGTTAGATGTCAGAATGTCAGAATGTAATCTGAGAGCTCTTTCAGATCGTGAAAAAATGGCTGTGTCTTGGCCCTGCTGGGGCCGTACAACTGCAGGGGAAGTGTATGAGATTTTTTTTCTCATTTTCATCTCTGCAACTTCTGCAGAAGTTGTGCGGTTTACCCAACTTAGCAGCATGACTGCCCACTGGCCAGTGGCCCGTGCTGATAGCCACAACTCTGTTAATATCCTTCCGGGTTCTAGATAACAACTCGGTGGTTTTCCTTTTGCTGTAGGATGGCCACATCAATCTTAATATGGAGCAGTTCGACAAACTGATCCACCTGAGCAGTGTCTTAGAATTAAAAAGGAGAGAATTTGTTGCTTGACTGAGCCAATTGAACAGATAACTCTCTTCATAGAGCAGGTGTTCTTAGCGACGCCCATCTTAGCTTATTCGTCCGCCCTCTCATCATCCTCTATATTACTGTGCCCCGGCCCCCATACTATGGTGATGTCCAGGACTTGGCTGATCGAGGCCAATTCTACTTGGCACTGTTGTACGAGTTTCGAGTTAATTGTGGCCGCATAAATCGCCCTTATGGTCGATTGGCTATCAACGCATATGCCAACCCTTCCGATTTGTGCGTTACTGAGCGTTAGTGCCCTGCAGTCCTCCCTAAGTGCAAGGATCCGTCCTACAAGATGCTAGATGCACCGACTCCGTCCTTCATCTTGGATCCGTCAGTGAATATTGTTGCGTCAAATTGCCTCGTTACTGCCCCATCCTTCCAGTTTCCCCTGGTAGGAAACTCGAAGCTAAATGAGGAGTTGAAGCTAAGTTTAGGGATGCAGCAGTCAGTAGAAGATGGTATCATGCCTTCAGGTACTGTCTGCAGTATATTACAGTGCCCGTATGGTTTAGTAACAAACCACCCATATTCTCTGAGTCATACTGCACTGCAAGTCGCAACATACTTGATAAATTTGTCAGGGGGTAACAGGTGCAAGATGGTGTTAAGGGCATCGGTCGGACAAGACCGTAGTGATGCCTACTGCTGCTGATCGCTGTAATCTGCTAAGTTTGGTGGCGTTATACTTTTTCTTCATCGATGGCCACCAGACCAGCGGTCCATAGGTAAGAATTGGCCGTACAACAGCTGTGTACAGCCAGAGAGACATCTATGGTTGAAGACCCCATTTCCTGCAAATGGTTTGCTGCTGCCATAGAGCGACACGCACGCTTTCTTAGCTCTGCTCTCTATATTAGCCTTCCAACTAAGCTTCCTATACAAGATAAAATAATAACAATATTCGGCGCGACAGACCGTTGCGGTCCAAGTCCTAGGATATTGCAACCATTTGTGTTCGGCATGAATATTTTTGCACACAAATGGAAGGGACCTAGAATTTAATTCTATATGCAAACGGCGAATTGAGAAGCTTTCTGTGACAAGCTATTACTCTCCGACACTTGTCTGACATTCACTAGAGGTGGGACACCGTGAAAAATACTTTTTGTATTACTGGGATTCGTACCACTAACCTCCTGCTCAGAAGCCATGCACTTCTCCACTGAGCCACGGCGCCCACAAACACCCAAGATTAATTCGAGATATTTGGCGCTGGGGGTAAGGCTGAGTCTTTTCCCATTGAGTTTTGGAAGGATAAACGCTGGTATTTTGGATTTAGTGGTGGACAATAGTATTTCAGTCTTCCCGGGGTTGACTCCAAGGCCACAGCTTGTTATCCAGGAACTGACTTTACCCGGGGCCCTTTTCATGACTTCACTGATCACGGAAAGTTACTGGCCTGATACGAGTATCACCACGTCATCTGCGTAGGCATTTACCTTCGTCCTATCCTCTTTAAGTTTTAATAGCATTTCGTTAATTACCATCAGCCACAGTAAGGGAGACATGACCCCCCCTTGGGGAGTGCTCTGCCGACCCGTTTGGTATTGTTACAGCTGCCAAGGTTGGCATGTATAATCCTGCTACCGAGCGTTTATATGATCCATTCTGTAAGGAAGACTTCAACTCCTGACTGGGTGGGAGCTTCCTTAATGGCCTCAATGTGAACATTGTCGAAGGCCCCATCTATATCTAAAAAAGTGGCTATCGTAAACTGCTTGTAGTTAATCGTGTGCTCAATCGTTCGCGCTACCTCATGGAGGGCGGTTTCCGTGGACCTGCCCTTGAGATATGCGTGTTGAGATCTCGATGCTTGTGTGATTTCAGATCGTTGCTGATATAATGATGTAGAATTCTCTCCAGAGCCTTTAGCAAGAACGATGAGAGACTTAGAAGCCTTAAATCCTTTCTGTCTGCTTTGGGTACGAAAACCATCCAGCTTGAGTAGGAAACATCATCTGGAAATCTTTATTAGCAAGGAAGTCGACAGCTCCAGTGACATGTGTAGCATAATCGGCTGTATGTCATCCTAGGCCAGGCGACCTATAGGCCGAAAAACTTCCTAAAGCCCTGGAAATCTTTTCCCGGGCTATGATGTTATCCACTACATAACGAGAGACCGAATGCTCAGCATGCAACCTCTCCAAATTATCTACGCATTGATAACTGCTAGTGGGGAAGTGTGTATTTGTGAGAGATCCAGGAATTCTGCTGTCCAACCATCATCAGCTTTCAGCCATAGTAATAGTAACAGTAACCATCAAGTGTATGAAGGAAAGATAACCTTTTATTTAAATTTAATTTTTTATTTTAAAAAACATTAACAGATCTCCTCATATATAAAAAAACAAGAAAACATCTTTCAAAGAAATCAGCCCTTCTGACAAACCTTGTTGTAAGTTTTACTATAGCCACGAGTTGACCTCTTCTCTATAACTTATTTCAACCCTTTTCTCGCACCGAATGCCAACGCTCGTAAATTATAATTAACTCGTTACGCGCACAAAAAAAGCGAGTGGAGTAGAGTGGAAAAAAATGCAAATGTGTGAAGACCCTTTCGGCATTTGGAAGTACTTCCAGATGTACCTATAACCTACTCGTATAGACCTAAAATTAATTTTTTAACTCGGTACAAGCGAACGTACCCTGAAGACAAAGAGTTTAGTGCTCCTCGGCCCTTGTTTTGACATTCGAAACAGCTGTTTTTATAAACCACTCAAAGCGCGTGTTACCCTTGCAGAGCAAGCGGTCGGTTTCAGAGGGGACAAAGAGAGTCGTTTGGTTGATGGCTGACCAGCCATTGTTGACACTCGCTACTCTTAAACAAACGCCCAACAGCATTTCGTTTGACAAACCATCAACCCTTGTGTTCGCCCATAATGGACGCAACGAAAACATCGCGTCATCTGTAACCAAAGGAAGAAAAAACAAAATGCAGGACTTTATTGCGCATATATTCATTCAGGAGCGAATCAGAAACAATTGAGTGTTCCCTCCGTGGGGATGACAAAAGAGTACATCCCGGGTAGAAACTTGTACATCCCTAATGGTATCATCAGACAGGATTGATTATGTTATTTTGTGTTCATTGCGCTGCCATGTTACGGCGAGTGTATCCGCCGATACATTCCGTTTCATAATTACTTCGATTTCCTTATTGGCGTGCACATATCAATCCTCGGAGGGTTTGAAGGAATAAATGCGCGAACAAAAGCCGTTGCAAACATTGATTTATGAGTATATTGTCAGATCACAAAGGAGGCAAAATGCGCCCAGCACAATGCGGCCAAATCCGGGTGTGCTGTATCAGGATCGCTGTCGCGCAGTTCCTATTTGTATTTGTAAATATTGTGCGTTATGCGCGCATCTTATCCCATTTTGTTCTCTATCTATATGGTGTGACGCAGCCATGGCATTAGTCCCGCGAAAGAGATGCGGAAAAAGTAAAATGCCATAACCATTATGGGAAAGTGCTGCGGAAGGGGTGTCCACACAGCCAGAGCAGTTAATGCGATGATGCTGATGGTGATAACGTTATTATGTATTATATTTGAATTGACTTTTGTATTTGCTTTGGACCACCGGAAGCACCATTTGCAAGGAGAAGCACACGCACATCCTTTGAAGAACTCTGCGATGACTTCGTGCTGAAGCGCGTTTCGAATTGCGTTTCCCATCGAGATTATGATTATGATGGCGATGGTGATGGTGATGGTTGCGGTGAGGATTCCGTGTTCTAATTTTATTGCATTTGCAGATAAAAGATACAGACAAGGACACCCGGATGAGTCGCATTAACCCTTTGCAATTATGCTGGATCACGTACTAGTCTGGTGTGGTGGTGTGCGCATTGTTTTCCTTCCGATAACGACAGCTAGTAATGAGGTATCATCGATTCCATGATGTTCTTTTGCATTTTATAGAAATATCACGCGACTGTCGGCAGGATGTGCGTGACACAATCCACTTGAAAATGTTCCGATGTTAACCTTCATAATAACTTCTCTACAAGTTCAACTGTGATTGTTAGGATTCCTCTTTATGATAATGGCAAGCACAGCAGAGAGAGAGGGTATATTTTTCATGACTCTCTAGCGACTTTTCTCACAGTCCAACATTTGTCATGCAATTAAGGTAATACAGCTCGGATACCAAATTTTTACCAACCTCTTTAATTGTACCGGCAATTCAAAGAGTGGAGCCAGAAACATTCTCCTGATAAAGTGAATAATAAGCAAGATTATATATTGTCTTTCAAGAACTTTATCAAAGCAATGAAGCTAACCATTTAAGGTGTTGCCGTATAAAACATTTTGGTGCTTGCAGTCTAGCTGCTTTTTAAAAGGAAAAGATGTCCCAGTAGTTAAGGAGAAGATTCACTCCGAAGGCCCTATACTAATATGATATACAATCGTCCTGCATGATTGAAAAAGAACCAAATTGGAGCCTGCGTTTTGCAGTAGCGAACAAGCATTTGCTAGAATTTGCTTGCAAACGGGACGGGTGGAGAGATTTTTTGCGCGTGTTGTCAGGAAGGCATCTGATAAAGTGAAGAAAACGATATTTTTAAACCCTGACAGGAGAAATGTACCGAATACTATTAACATTTGAACTGCCGCAAGGTAGTTCTCTGGGACCATATGTGATTAAGGAAACTCTATACAGATTAGATTTATGAGCGTTACCGCGATGTCGACATCATGAAGAGAATTTAGCTCGGTAGGCTCCGGTGGGCAGGACACCTAGCTCACATGAGCGAAGATGATCCCGCTCGGAAAGTCCTGTGCGGTAGTATTTAAGTATTTATGAAACACGACAAAGAGGCGTCAAAGCCTACGCTGAAAGGATGGCATAGACCATGAGTTAAGGGATGCCAAACTGGATGACATCGGCTCTAAATCGGAACTGGTGCAGAGATTTTTTGCGGGAGGCCAGGATCAAACACCGGAGAACCGGTTGAGAATAATAGGCGAAAACACGGAAGCCATGGTAAGAAGTAACTTTGACTCACTTTGCTAAGCTTGTTTTAATTGGGCATGATTGCTAGCATTTCATAAAATTATGCGGAAGTTTAAGAACAACTTTGAGATCAGATTGAGCATCAATTAGAAATTCATGTCTGGAAATGGTACATGGTACGACCAAGTATTCTAAAGCAATGGAGCACATTTCAAGCAGGTCTGGAAATGGTACATGGAAGGACCAAGTATTCTAAAGCAATGGAGCACATTTCAAGCCAACGAAAGATTTGCTCACTTCACTGTTGAAAATAGCTACATGAGGTCAATCAAGATCGTTAGTCAAGCAGCAAAAAGGTCCCTTAAATGAATTCCCCATCACGGTATAGCTAGTGGAGAGTGCATTAGGGCAAATCTAAACAGACTTGGCGATAATAACAAAGTATGTCTATACTTGGTGTCTGGATACATTGGCGTAGATGGCAAGGAGACAGTGGATAAACTCGTAACCAAGGGAGTAGAAACTCCATGAGTAGGACCAAAACTATTCTGTGTTATAGGATACCGCATAATGGGAAAGAAATGGGCATGGAATGCAATCAACAGCTGTTGCCGTATGAATTAAATGAATTAAAAAAAATTAGCTCTTCGCCTATTCCAACGCTCATTCACAGCGACATTCTAAGCGTCAGCTCTTAAGACAAGGTCAATGTGCTATATTCCTCGTTGCCTCCGCCTATACTTGTAAGAGACGAATCATATATGGGTCAGATCTACTTTAATGCTCTCAGCGTAGATGAAGTCTTAAGTCATCTTAACATTTATAAATCGACTGGACCAGATTTCCTGCAATGGTTTTGAAGTGGTGTTCTTTATCGCTGGCATTACCAATGCATAAGAATTCCAGTTCTCCTATTCTTCTCCTATTCACTTTGTCCAGTCTGAACCCTGCAAATAAAAAGCTAACCATTCATTCTGGTACCGAACCATAGCGCTTACATTACGGAAACGCTGATTACTCGTCAGCTTATACCGGGAATTCCTTAGCGAAGAGCAGTACGATAATTAAATGCCACTTTCTACTGGTGAACTAATGGCGTCATGGCGTGTCCCGCAGGAAAATTGAAACAAGCCTATGTTAACAAATTTTGTAAAAGAAAATTCCTTTCATTCGATATTACCAAGGAATTTCCAAGGATCTCACTTCAAGATCTTTTGTCGAAAATGAATGTCTATGGAACTGATCAAATCCTTTTTGATTAGACTAGCAGCTACCATTCTTACCGTTTAATTCAGGTCATATTACACTGTTTTATATCAACCGTTAACCGCCGGGGTACCCCAAGGCTCTGTTTTGTCTCCAACACTTTTTTAAATATCCATAATTATCTTTTGTCCGCTATTTAAGTGCTTATGGAATTAATCATTGCGAAAATACTCCGTATCTCAGTTTTATTAATTTCTTGTCTGCTACTTTTTTTTATAATTATGCGCACGAATAAAGGAGTTTGCAACCTTATAAGGCTAGGTTTAGCACAGCGTGGGTGTTAAGGTTTGGGAAGAGGAAAGAATGAGATGTCTGTGAGCTTGACCTTTGAATGCCAATGCGGATTGTAGTGACGAGGAAAAACAAGCATTCCACATACGTTGTACAACATAGTTGTACGACTGAAGAATAAAACTCTAAGCTTCACGGTACATCCGAAAATGGGCTTGAAGGACTTCTAATCTAATTAATTCCTTCGCTGAAGACAGCACTCTCAGCTGTTCATATCAGTTCACGATTTCTGCTCGTTTTCGCATCCGCAAGTGGAACTCAACTATAATAACATTAAATTCTGACCCTGACGGCTTACCAAGATACAAGATACCAAGCGTAATTTAGGTCACCAACCTTTATCCACGAATGGCCTTGCATCAAAGAAACTAAAAAGCTCTCAATGACTGGTGTGTTAATCAGCAATAAGCTTCATTGGAACGACTATCGGAAAAAATATTGTTTAGGCTTCCTAAGCCGCTGCAAGAATTATTACAATCTCTCGGACCTGGCTACTTTTTACAAGCCGTATATTCGCCTTAAACTTGTGTACAGTGGAATTGTCTGGTGTTTTCAGGTTCTTTCTGCTTCTACTTGATACAGAACTGCGCGATAAAACTTTTTGGTGATGAACATATCGCAAAAGCAATCAAATTAATTGAACCTCGTCGAAAAGTTTCCTGCTTGTCAATGTTGTGTCGCTCTTTCCACAAGCGGTGTGCAGAAAAATTATTCAGGTTCATCCCGTCCATTGTCCAGTTTGAGCACACTGGTCTACCATTAAGCTTATTATCCCACCCACCAATCAATTTGAGCTCATTGGCTTACCAGTAAGCCTATATATAAATTCAGACACACAGAGCACTTCAGAGATTCCTGCTTCTTTAGCCGCACAAAATTACGTGAAATGAACTGCCGGATTCGGTGTTTGCGCATCTTTGTAGGCATTTTAGACGCATCTGCATTAGCATCTCACCTTTTCCTCTCCTTAATTTTCTAACGACCACGCTGTGGAAATCCCTTGAGCGTATGGTACATTAAAAAAAAAATGCCTGGCCTACTGACCTTCGGCATACAATGGAAATTTCAGGGAACTAAAACTTAAAGAGATCTCGAATAAGAATTCGATGGAGCAGAGGTATAAGATTGTAAGAAAGAAGAATATGGTTCCTTACATGGTATTGCCGAGAGGAAACCAAATGAAGTTAGGACTGAAGGAGGATGGCTGCTTCACGCGGAGAGTCGGATCAGACTTCGAGGTAACTTGTTAACGATCCGACCAAATGCACTGCACATTATTTGTTTTTTAAGAGCTATTGATATTTGTGGGGTGCTATAGGAATCAGGTTTAGCGCAAAAGTAGGGAGAAGCGCAGGATATCCACATGGGTCGCAGTTCACCCACTGAGAGTAAGAGTATATAGTTATAGAAGGTGCTGGATATGCGATCCCACCCAGTTAAAAAACAAAAAACCTGCTTTGTCGAATCTTAAACTAATTCTGGAATTCATTCCATTTAAATCCTTCAATTATTTAGTGTATATCTGTCAATTGTTTGACTAGCAGATCCGTTCCTGGCAATCACTAATGTAAGACACCAAAACGTGTGAAAGTGTGGCCGCTGAAAATCCCTTCATATAAAAAATTTCTACACAATTCTCTCGCGCACAATTAAAGTCAATTATCCGGCGAATTATGAAGGCATCCACGCCGGCATCGTCATTGGCATCGGCGAAATCTAAACGACTTCCCACATTAAATTATCGCGCGATTAACCATCGCCTGTGCGAGCTCAACAACAAACAGCAACATAACATTGCAGTAAGATAGCGGGGCACCCGTGCGTCGTTTGTTGTTGCACACAAAGCTTAACAATCAACAGCGCCCCCCATCACCAGGGCACAAATGTAGGGGCTCTTTGTGTTTTCCATTAAAACCGCAATGACACGCGGTAAATTATCCTCTCGTGCGCACACAATAAAAGCTCAATCGCAAGTCGCCATAACGCCGCATAGCATTAATAGTGCGCGCATCACATCCACCAAGGAGGATGAGATGGAGCAAATGTTTTGGCGGTGGACAGACAGACAGCGATGAAAAATCAAATCGCAAACGCAATTTGACACGGCGATGATCCAACTTGCGGATCTACTGCTGCACTGACATGCACTGGTGGGCATAGCTGGGGAAATCTCACCGCCCGGGAAACCTCCTTAGTAGTTGCACCACAGAGCACGAGACTATCTGAGCTGAGCGAAAGCCGACATGAGTTTTTCCCAACACCCGAAGACGATCGATCCATGTTTGCCATTTGAGCGGTGCATGTGTTTTCTCTGCACAGCACCGTGCACCGTGCTTGCTGCGCCTGCGCACAAATGAACAACAAATAAATTATTGTTATAGCATCGATCAATTTATTGCAGCATCAGATGCAGTGGACTCGCTTGCATTGTAATAAGGTGGAAAACGATCGTTTGTTGTATCTGGCGCATGTATCTTTTCACTTTGGCTATTGTTTGTTTGTTGTTGTTGTAGTACTTGCGGTTGTTGCGATAAATACATTTGCATGACTTTTGTACAAGCGCGGGAAAGCTATCCACAAACAATTTAGCGTTTGAACCAACAAAGACACCCGCTCTTAACAACGAAGAAAAGGGCGTCGAATTGAAGAAAACAACAACAACAAATCAGACTGATAGATTGCGCGAAAAATGCACAATTTTCTGGTATTTTTTTCGCATTTAGACTAATAAGCGTTTGCGCATCCGCCACTTATATGCTAGCTGCGAACACGCATTAGATGCGCACTACGCAGTACCTACTTCACTTTAGCAAATTATCACCGAACGCTGATGGAGAATTATCTGCACGATTCAGTGATTCGCGTCGTTGATGTGCTAGTGACTTAGTGAGAAGGACGGTACTTTAAGCCAACCTCACATTACGGCTAATTTGCTCTTTTTGCTAAGCGATTCGTTTTGTGTGTGTGTGTGTGTATGGACGTATATGCGCTTGGCACAAGTGATCTGAGCGATGATTGAACGACTCATGATGATTATCGCTGCACTGACTGACGCATGAGGATTAGAGGGAAAGATTGAAAAAAAGTCGCAATTAAGTTGCAGAGAATAAATAGCTTTGTTCCCAAAACTCCATACCCTATTGGCCAGATCCCAGAATTTCTATAGGAATAAGTCTTATAGTCGCATCTTAGTCCTACATACCGAATTTCATACGAATCCCTTGAGAAATGGCTTAGTTCCCAATATTCCAAACCAATTGGCCAGATCGGCGGTCAGCCATCAGCATCATCATATTAGGCTCTACAACCGGGGTCCGGTCCTGGCCTCCCGCATCAGCAAAAAATGGGGTCGAATTGCAGGTGGCCGCGTAACTATCTCTGACTGGTGGAAGTGCGAACAAACCAACACGTGGTGACCGCCGGTGATTTTCCTCCATTGCAAGAAAAGCTGAATGATCGGGCTATAGTCCATTCAAAGTAAGGTTGGCGCGAAGACAATAACCTCACCCGTAAAAAAACTTTATTACTGAACCTAAAATCAGCCTCGGATACACTTGACGACCAAGGCAACGAAAACGGCTAAACGATTTAAGAATTTTCTCATGGAACGTACGGTCAATGTACAAAGCTCGAATTGCACAGCAGCTAGCCAATACCCTGTACAAATATAATGCTGACATTACAGCAATTCAGGAGATGTGGTGGACGGCGAATGTTGTCTTAAAAAATCAGAATATGACATAAAGCTGTCATGCATGATATCATGTGCTCGGGGTTGGGTTTCTAGTCAGCAAAGCAATGAAACCCACCGTTATCGGGTTTAAAGCAATAAATGAATTGCTATGCACCCTTCGCGTGCGGGGCAGATTTAAAAACAGAAGAATTCTTTGTATCAGTCGAACGGCAACTCTATGCCTGCCCTCAGTAGGATGTAAAAACCATTCTGTGTGATATGAATGCTAAAATAGGTAGGGAACCATTAGTCAGGCAGTAAATTGACACCCATAGCTTACACGAAAACACTAAAAACAATCGGCAACGAGTCATAATGATGGCAGTAAGCAATAATTTGGTCGTTGCGAGTACAAGGTTTGCGCGTAAAAATATCCACATAGCCATCTGGGGAACTCCTAATGGAGCCACTCCCAACCAGATAGACCACTTGTTTGATAGAGCGCCGCCACAACTCAAACCTGATGACGGTACGAACGTCCCAAGATGCCAACGTCGACTCGTCCCGCTATCTTGTTGGTACGGTGCTCTGAGCGCGGTTTGCATCATCACGAAAGACTGCATCCTCGAATCAGATTCGAGTCAAGACGGCTGCCCTTCGCAATGAAAAGACCAGAAACAACTACGGTCAAGCGATAGGACGGGTCCTAAATGTAGAAAGAGTAAGTCCTGGCCTTAAGAATACTTTAGCCATAAGAATAATGTCAGAACTGCTGACTCAATCCTAGGCAGTTGTAGTAGAGATTGGAACAACTGGTTGGATGACGACTCCACGCTAGCGACTGAACGTAAGAATGTTGCGTACTGAGCAATGCAACAATCTAATAGAACGAGGGCACGCGTAGATGACTAGAAGGAGCTCAAAAGATATGAAAAAACCGTTCACCGACGAAAGAAAGCGGCCTAGGAGAAGAATATCGTCCGTTAACTAGAACAGTACAGAGCGCAAGGACCGCAACAGGCTCGGAAGTTCTACCAAAGAGTCCGCGGTATGACGCAATATACACCGCGTTGGACACACTTCAAAGACAAAGAGGGTAATCTGATTCCCGAACTCAAAGGCATCTTAGAGCGACGGGAAGAGCACTTTCATGAGTTGCTTAATGACCAACTAACCACCAATGACTGAAGACTGCACTATGCTGCCACCACCAAACATAGACGAAGTTAGCGATACATCGGCTCAAAAATAAGAAGATCCCGGGATCAGATGGGATCCCAGCCGAACTGAAAGCAGGACGCCCCGCAATACACCAAGCAATTCATGTAATAATAGTGCAAATATGGGAGGAAGAAGCTATGCCAGAAGACTGGTGAAGAGGCATCCTGTGCCCCATACATAAGAATGTAGATATCACAACATGCAGCAATTATCGTGGTATAACGTTTTTGAGTACCGCGTATAAGATTTTCTCCTTTATCCTTCAAGACAGAGTAGCCCCATACGCTAAAGTCATCATTGGTCCATACTAGTGTGGCTTCATCCCAGGAAAATCAACACTGGTCAGATTTATACCCTAAGGCAGGCGATGGAAAAATGTCTAGAGTTTCAAAACTCACTACGCCATCTTTTTATAGACTTTAAAGCCGCATATGATAGCAAAGCCAGAGTAGAACTTTATAAAGCCATGAGAGAATTCGACATCCCAAATAAACTGACACGACTATGTAGGTTGACCATAGCAAATATTATAAGCCAAGTAAAAATATCCGGATCACTATCAAGCCCATTCAACATCTATAACGGACTCCGACAAGGGGATGGACTGTCCTGCGTCCTCTTCAACCTGGCGTTGGAGAAAGTGATCCGAGACTCTGACGTAACAACGAGAGGTACAATCCTCTATAAGTCCATTCAGATACTGGCTTACGCAGACGATATTGACATCGTTGGTAGAAACCAAAGAGCTGTACAGGAAGCTTTCATCCAGATCGAGCAGGCGGCACGAAATCTGGGGCTGCACATAAATGAGAGCAAAACAAAGTACATGGTGGCCACGTCTGTGAGCAGAAGATCCAACATTAATCCCGCAAATAAAATAGTGGAGCGCGAATTTGAAGCAGTACAATCCATTAAGTATCTTTGGTAAACTGTAGCAGCCGATAACAGCATGAAACTAGAAATACGCGCACGGATGCCCAAAGCCAACAAAGCCTACATTAGTCTGTCAAGACTCTTCAATTCCAGGAATTTAACCATAACTTCCAAGCTGCTGGTGTGTAAGAAAATGGTCATTCCAGTGCTTACATATGGATCCGTAACTTTGGTGCTTAACAAAAAGCATTCTGACCTCTTAGCAGCGTTCTTACGTAGAATTGTTGACCCCGTATGTGACGAATGACGATTCTCTATAATGATGAGATTTACGAGCGTTACCGCGATGTCGATATCGTGAAGAGAATTAAGCTCGGTAGGCTCCCATGTGCAGGACATCTAGCTCGCATGAGCGAAAAGGATCTTGCTCAGAAAGTACTTTGCAGTATGATTTATTGACACGGCCAAGGATGGAATAGACCAGGACGCCCAGAGTTTAGGGATGACAAACTGGTTAACATCGGCTTAAAATCGGTATCGGTGGAGCGACTTTTGCAGGAGGTCAGGACCGGACCCCGGTCGTAGTCCTAAATATAATGATGTGAAAAATAATGATATCACCATTGACGGAGTTGAGGAATTCTGCTACCTAGGAAGTCTAAAGACGGCTGCACTGAAGCCGATATAGTATCACGAATCAACATGCCTTCTTCAGACTAAACAAAATTTGGCGCTCGCGTAAAGTATCAAGACGCTTCAAACTTAACGGTCTTCAATTCAAACGTAAAATCTTTCCTCCTCTATGGATGCGAAACTTGAAGGGTAACACAATCATCATCATCAGAAACTCCAAGTGTTCAACAATAAATCTCTAAGAAGAGTATGCGAAATCTTTTGGCCCAACTCCATCTCCACCGTTAATCTACTGGAAGTAACATCTCAAAGTCTAGCAAAGATTGAAATACGGCAAAAAAAAACGGCAATGTATTAGACATACATTGCGGAAACCGGAAAATGAAATTTAAAACGAATCCGCAAGGATCCCTAAATTGATATGGATGAGTTCCGTAGAAGCAGAGTCATCAGGAAGAGTAGTGTGGTTGCAAATAAAATGGATTGCGCGGGACTGATGAAAATGGAGACAGCTTGTTTCTGTCCTATGCTCCGAATAGGAGCTATATTTATTGTTTTTAAATTCTCTATATTAACTTCACTTGCCCGTGGGTCGGTCGGTCGTCGGTCGGTCGGTCGGTCGTCGGTCGTCGGTCGTCGGTCGGTCGGTCGCCGGTCGTCTGTCGTGGAATCTTGCGATCAATTTTTAACCCACTTCCCAAAGCCCGATTTTATTGAAATTTTGCACACATGTGTCTTTCCGGAGACAACACTTTCTATTAAAATTTGAGACCCCTCGGGCCCCGGGGTCGGGGGGCTCCCATACAAATATTTTACAAAATTTTACTCGATTTTCTTCAAATTTTATACACATGTGTATCTCTGATAGACAACACTTTTTGTAAAATTTTTGGAGACCCCGGGCCCCAGGGTCATTGGGCCCAAAATTTTTTTTTAAAAAATTAACCCGAATTTTTTTAAATTTTATATACGTGTGTATCTCCGATGGACCACACTTTTTGCAAAAATTTTGGTGGCCGGGGTCGAGGGGCCCCATAAAAATTTTTCAAAGAAATTAACCCGATTTTCTTCAAATTTTATACACCTCTGTATCTCCGATGGACCAAATTTTTTTTAAAGTTTTTGGAGTGAACGGGCCCTTATATGGGCCGGGTGCCCATATAAATTTTTTAAAATTTAGCTCGATTTTCTTCAAATTTTAAACACATGTGTATCACTGATGGACATAACTTTTTGTAAATTTGTTGGAGTGATAGGGCCCTGAGACCCGTGTGGTGTCCATGTAAATTTTTTAAAAATTAGCCCGATTTTCTTCAAATTTTAACACATACCTATCTCCTATTAGAGAATTTACATGAAACATTTTAATTTTTACGGGTTGTTTTTTTTTATGATTATTTTTTATATGTATATGTACTATATGATTATTTGTAATGAATCATTTTTAAGGAAAGAAAAGAAAACTATCACTTATTATCCCTTGTCGTCAAACTCTATCGGAGGTTGATGTTCCGGATTCCGGAATGATATATAGTTCCTACAACTGGCAGTAGACTCCGCAATAATATTTTAAATTAAGAAATAAATTAATTGGTCCACTTGGTGACTCGGAGAATCAATTCTATCTGAAAATCTGTCAAGCAAATATTGAAATTGAATATCGAAAGCGTTTGGGTCTGCGCCTCTGCGTCTGTCCTAATAACCAAGAGAAACAAACAAAAAAACAAAGCGAAGAAGATTCAATCAGCAGCGCATGTCTACCGTTTTCTTCCAGTGTCCAGTCAACGCGCTTTTGCGAAGAAATAAAGCAAAAAATTACAATAAAAACCAACAACACACTATCATCATCATCATCATCATCATCGCCGTCGATTCGTATATAAAAGAAATATGTATTTGGTCATGTTTTGGTTAATGGCTTCCAAGTTATGCTGCACCGCATCGCAAATCGTCGTCGTCGTCGTCGTCGACATCGTCGCTGAAAGCGTCAGCTTTTTGTTCAAGGATCTGAATCGGGTTCTTTTAGTTTTTGCTTCCTTTTGAAGCCTCTTCATTTGCTCGCGTCGGTACTATGTGCGTGTGTATCATGGCCGACCGCTTGAAGACACCTTTCTGAGGAGACGTCGTTGGTGGAATCCTCCCAACCGCACAACCAACACACGTCGAATATAAATTCAGATAAAATAATATTGCAACCATCACTGGACCAGAGCGTCTCGGATCGTATTTTTTTGTGATCGAAAATCGGCGCAAGATGCTGCAAGGAACAGAAATCGTTCGTTGATTGGATATGTTTCTGTCTCTTGCTGCTGGCTGCGAATGATTGCCTTGCGCCGTCACAAATCTCAGGTGGACACTTCGCTTCGGTTGTGCGTCGAGTTCGGTTGTTCTGGAGAATCTCGACGAACAACTATATAATGCGCCGCGCTCCCATCCCAACACATAGACATACAGATAGTTTTCATTTCAATTTAAGGTCTTGAGCGTTCGTTCGTTAGGCGGCGATGATTGCTAAAAAAACCAACAACAACAAATTTGTATATAAAATGGTTTTTTTTTAGTGAGATGTGGTACTCCAACTCGTACGCACATCGTTCTATTCCAGTCCAGCATCAGCGTAATTATTTTGGTGCTTCGATGATGAGTTTCTTGAGCAGTGAGCTTGCATGCCGCCGCTTGTCGTCAGCCTGATGCCGTTGGCGAGAAGTATTGGAGCAGGAGGAGGAATAGGAGGCAAAGAAGTGCTGCCTGAAGAACTGGTTTAATTTACGTCAAGATCGAACAAGCTGTTTGCTATAAGTAAGCTATTATGGCCGATGGGTTGTTGTTGTTTTTTTTTATTTTTTCGATCGCTTTTCATTGTTGTTGTTGTTTTTTGATTGTTTTTAAAAAAAAATTATAACAAATCATCGGACGCGAAGATAATTATGGCGGCGCGGCGGTGAGAAGCTGCGCAACTATGCTGAGGCTGTTGAACTATTGCGTACGATTACATACACTGAGAAAAATTATTTGATCTGGAAATGCCTGGCTTGAAATTAAAGTAAAAACAGCAAAAAACTCAGTTTAATACTCTATGGTGATGATTTCTTGATGGGTTACGAAAATCAAGCATAAGGCATTCGTCAAGGATCAGACAAACTGAAGAAGACAGGTTGTAACTACACGTCCAGTTAATTTCCCCGGTTCGTCTAATTATATTTCACATATACACCCTAATGTTCCTAATCACAGGGCACGCATTGCCAGCAGGGTAAATAGTTTACCGAGAAAAATATTAAGTTAAGGCCGTAGGCTCCTTCAAAACATTCAAAGCAACCGGCGGAGATGGCATTTTTCCAGCGCTCTTACAGCGGGCAATTGATCTAATCCTCCCGGATTTTATTGCTTCATTTAGAGCCAGCTACAACTAGGGTTACATTCCGTATACCTGTAGAAAGGTTAACTTTTTTTTTATCCGTAAAACAAGCAAAAGGCCTAGTAAGCTGCCTAAATAATACAGACCTTTAAGTCTAACATCATTTGTTCTCAAAATTATGGAGAGACTTATCAATGTTCATATCAAAGCCGGGCTAGATAAGTGAAGCCCTCTACACTCAAGTCAGTTCGCATACAGGAAAGCAAAAAGCATAGAGTGCGCCCTTCACTATCTATTTAAAAAGATAGCAGCGACTTTTCGCTCCAAGAAAAAAGCTTTCCTTTACATTACATGCTTACATGCTTTGGATAACACTGGCTACGACTCAATAACAAGAACAATCAGTAGCAGAGATATCGAAGGCTCGACCAACCAATGGACATTCTTCTGCAAATATGGTCACTCGTCATAGACAACCTTCTAGCCGATCTGCATATCTCTGGCTATATCGCCGTTGGTTATGCTGATGATTTGGCGATCATAATTAGTGGTAAGTACAACACGACCATAACAAATGTCATGCAAGTTGCGTTACTTAACGTCTTAGAATGGTGCAGTAAAGAAGGGCTTTCCATCAATCCTTGCAAAACCGCTCTAGTACCTTTCATGAAACGAAGTTTGTCCGATATGGGACCTATCATCATAAAAGGCACTAGATTAAAGTATACCAGTGAGGTTAAATATCTCGGAGTCATCCTTGATAAACGACTAAACTGGAATTCTCATATCAAGTCCGCCATTGAATGTGCCACTACGGCCCTGTGGGCCAGTAGACGCCTCTACGGCAGAACTTGGGGTATTTATCCTAAAATGGTACATTGGATGTATACAATGATGGTGAGGCCAATTATCATGGTAATTAAGCTTCAGAAGCTATTGCCTGTCTATATATAACTGGTGCCATGCGCACCTGCCCTACGATTGCATAAGAAGCTGTTGTAGGGCTTTCACCCCTGTCAATTTTCATTAGGAAGACGGCCACTCGATGCGCTATCAAGATGCAACTATAATATGGGTATAAACCAGGTGACTACATGGGCCACCAGAAAATGCTTGACTCAATTCCCGAAAGGGACATGTTTGGTACTATCCCGGACACCATGGCCAGGAATTACAATTTCGGAAGGTTATTTGAGGTAAAAATATTGGACCGAGAAATCTGGTCTAATGGTCCTCCACCACAATAAAGACAATAAAGGCCTGGTCTGCTACACAGACGGATCAAAGATGGATTCTGGAGTGGGAGTTGGGATATTCGGACCCGACACCAAAGTCGCAATACCAATGGGTAAGAGACCCACTGTTTTCCAAGCGGAAATCCAAGCCATTGAGGTCTGCGCAGTCAAGGCAGCAATGAAAGCGCTATCATCCAACATACTCTAAACGGACTCTAAATCAGTTAAATGCTGCTACGATGCACTGCAATCAACAGGCTCAAAAGGTAAAACTCGGTTTGGGTCCCTGGTCACAAGGGTGTTGCAGGCAACGAACATGCAAATGAAGTAGCCAGGGCTGGTTCAGAATCTGCGTTCTTAGGACCGGAACCTTACTGTGATATCAGCTGGGCTACCACCACATCGATGATTAATAAATTGGAAAGTAAACTTCGTATGGCTCACTGGAATAATATCCCAGGGCTTAGACCATCCAAACGGCTAATCAGGCGCTTTTCCTATAACGAAATTCTTGATCTAGACAAGGATAGCATCAGAAAGCTGGTAAGTTTTCTCACCTTAGCAAAATAAATCTGGGCTAAGACATTGAATGTAGGTTCTTCTCGGAACATTATGAATCGTCCGTGCACATTCTCTGTAATTGTCCAACATTTATCTGGTTAAGGAGATGTGTTTTCCGTAAGGCAATATGTTCTTCGGCGGATATTCGAAGCTCTGCCACATGCTATCCTTTATTAGGGAGGTAGTAAGTCTGCTAGACTAGTTACACCCTACGATACAATCGATCTTTTTAGGTTGCAGTATCAGCGAATTGGGCTAGGGTTTCTCTATAAAAAAAAGACAATGTTGATATATCAGAAATGACTCTGAGCTGCTCACAAAATTTCAGCTCTCTAGGTCATGTGAAAGGTGGTTTGAAAAAACCTCAAAGAAGTAAAAAAAATCGAAAAAAAACCCCTTTTCACGCATCACACCATACGCCATACGCGACTCGCGTTAAGCGTCGCACGCTTAAAAAACTCGAAAAAACAGACAGACAAAATCAAGTTAAATAAAAGTTTTTAATAAATAATATGGAACCCAAAATTGGTCCATTCGGATAACCAGAAGAATCATTACTTTCCAGATTCGCTCAAATGTACGAGTATAGCAATTCTCCCGTCATCCTCCACTGACTACAGTCATAACAAAAAACCACAAAACGTTCAATAAATTTCGATTGATTGCTTAGGGAGATCGTTCCAAACGCTCAATCACTGAACCAATTCATTTACCAATCCTCCAATAAGCAAAATATCGTTTAGATTTCGACGGTTAGCGCTGCTGCTGCTCCTCGCCGATCTATTTACCCGGCGGCAATGACTGAGCTAACGCAAAACTCAATTCTAGCTGTTTGCATACCCGTAGTTCGCGTGTCGTCGTGACTATTCAATCGACGATTTGTTAAGCGTGCGCACGTCCAGGCGTGGCGGTCTCCACTCTATGCCAATGCCGCCCTTTTAAGTGAGGCTTCGTTTGGTGGATGAAATTTACTCTATTCATGGCATTCGCTCACTTCGGTGCCAAATGACCAAAAATCAACAGTGGGAACGGAGTGTCTTATTATCACCTCCGGTGCAAAAGTCATAGTGCAAATTCTTTGATGAGATGTTGTTGATAAAGTCACCGCTATTTGTGTGTAGGTGTGTTTTATTTTTCAATTTTCTTGTAAGCAATTTGCATATCGCAGCTGATAGTGGTTTGACGATGGCCGAGCTGGTGGCAGACTTTATTCCGATTGCACAAACAAATTACAATTATTGCAATATTAGTGTGTTTCTGGGATTCGAACCTCAAACATCCTGCTCAGAAGCCTACCACGGCGCTAACCACGGCGTTCACCTTAATATAAATTGATTTTATTCAGCAGGTCATGACTTTACATGAATAATTGTATTAAAATAAATTTAAGTCTAGCAATATAGAT
This sequence comes from Nephrocerus scutellatus, assembly GCA_947095585.1. NCBI lineage: Eukaryota > Metazoa > Arthropoda > Insecta > Diptera > Pipunculidae > Nephrocerus > Nephrocerus scutellatus. The sequence continues at coordinate 110,552,741 of OX352762.1, read as the reverse complement.
ATCTACAATTAATGTTCTTTTAAAATAATATCTGAGTTCAAATCTTTTATTACTTAAGTTGAACGGAAAACCTAAAGGGGAAAAAACCCTTAGGTGCTTTATATTACATGTTGTAAGTTCTAAAAATGTATGTAGCCCATTGCATAGAACAGGTTATTTGTTGCGTCTTGAACCTTACATGTTGCATGTAGCATATTTCATATATCATTTTGGATGTTTCATGTTCCATATAGTGTGGAGCATATTGCATGTCCGATGTTACAAGTTGCACGTTACATGCTACATATTGTGTGTTGCATGTAGGATGTAGCACTTTGCATGTTGTATGTTGCCAGTTAGGTGTTACATATTTTATGTCGTTGCATGTAGAATATTGTGTGTTGCATGTTGCATGTTCCATGTTCCATATTGTGTGGAGCATATTGCATGTCTGATGTTACAAGTTGCACGTTACATGCTACATATTGTGTGTTGCATGTAGGATGTAGCACTTTGCAAGTTAGGTGATACATATTTTTTGTCGTTGCATGTAGAATATTGTATGTCGCATGTTGCATGTTCCATGTTCCATATTGTGTGGAGCATATTGCATGTCTGATGTTACAAGTTGCACGTTACATGCTACATATTGTGTGTTGCATGTAGGATGTAGCACTTTGCAAGTTAGGTGATACATATTTTTTGTCGTTGCATGTAGAATATTGTATGTCGCATGTTGCATGTTCCATGTTCCATATAGTGTGGAGCATATTGCATGTCCGATGTTACAAGTTGCACGTTACATGCTACATATTGTGTGTTGCATGTAGGATGTGGCACTTTGCAAGTTAGGTGATACATATTTTTTGTCGTTGCATGTAGAATATTGTATGTCGCATGTTCCATGTTCCATGTAGTGTGGAGCATATTGCATGTCCCTTGTTGCACGTTGCATGTTTCAAGTTAGATATCATATTTAGAATATACCATGATTTATGAAACATGTTGCATATTACGTGTCACGTTTTGTATGTTGCAAGTTGCATGTTGCATAATACATTGTGCCCTTATATTGATCCTGCACTAAAATCTGTCACATGACATGTCACCCCTCATAACACCCATCCCTAGGGATGTTAAAAGTGTCTTACCGTTACTACCTCGTATCTCGTATCATCTTACCACTAGATGTGCTGGGGGTAATTATCCTTACAGTATTTGATGCCAGATTGTAAGTCATTTGTGTAACAAGTTTGGTTGAAATTGCTTCAGGCGTTCCCAGAGTTATGTATAATTACATCGATTCCTATATATACGAGTAGTTATAAAGGGTGTTTTTTTAGGAGGTTTGTTTTTCCGATAGATGTCGTTTTATTTTATGACAGTTGTTTTGACAGCTCAAAGTGGCATTTCTACTCAGTATTGTTTGGCAAATCATTATGAATAGGTTAACTCCAGAACAACGTTTTCAAATCGTGGAAATTTATTTTCAAAATCAGTGTTCAATTAAAAATGTTTATAGAGCACTTCGTGAATTTTATGGTGCACATAATCGTCCGTCAGAGACCACCATAAAGAACGTAATTACCAAATTTCGGTCTACATTCACTCTTTTGGATGCCAAGCCACCGACAAGAATGAGAAGAGTTCGTACAGAAGAAAATATTGCTGTCGTTGAGGCCAGTGTCGAAGAAAACGACAATTTATCGATTCGTCGTCGTGCTCAGCAAATTGGACTTTGTCCATCGACTTTATGGAAAATTTTACGTAAAGATTTGGGTTTGGTGCCATACAAAATTCAATTGGTGCAAGAATTAAAGCCACACGACCATCGTTTGCGCCGTGAATTCAGTGATTGGTCGTTAAATCAATTGAACGAAGATCCATTTTTTTACCGTAAAATTCTCTTCAGTGATGAGGCGCATTTTTTGTTAAATGGATACGTCAACAAACAAAATTGTCGCATTTGGAGCAAAGATAATCCACACGCCGTTCAAGAATTACCAATGCATCCTGATAAATGTACTGTTTGGTGCGGTCTATGGGCTGGTGGGATCATCGGTCCATATTTCTTTAAAAATGAGGAAGGACGACGCGTTACCGTGAATGGAAATCGATACAGAACCATGTTAAATGAGTTTTTGTTGTCAAATCTTGAAGATATGGATATGGATGAAATGTGGTTTCAACAAGATGGTGCCACTTGCCATACAGCACGTGAAACAATCGACTTATTGAAAGAAACTTTCAACGACAACATTATTTCGAGAAATGGTCCGGTGAATTGGCCTCCGCGTTCGTGCGATTTGACGCCACTCGATTACTTTTTGTGGGGATACGTGAAGTCATTGGTTTATGTGGATAAACCTCAATCGATTGACGCTTTGGAAACCAATATTCAACGTGTCATTGCTGACATACGCCCTCAAATGCTTGAAAAAGTGCTGGAAAATTGGACCTCCAGAATGACATTTGTGAAAAATAGTCGTGGTAGCCATATGCCAGAAATTGTGTTTAAATGTTAAATGCCAAAAAATTATCTACCAAATAAAAAAAAATTTTGGTCATTTCATAATTTTATATGTGTTTTATTCAAAAAAAAAATCGGCAACCTCTTAAAAAAACACCCGTTATATGTCCTCATATGTCAATCTAATAATCAGGGCGATGGATTTTTTCAGCGTGCCTGTTCTTGTTTTTGAGATTGTGAATTTGTCAGTTTGTCCAGTCGTATATCTCGACTTCTACCGTTCGGAATTTGATAAGACTTATTTAAAAACAATTATTTAGCGTTCACTTTGCGATGTCGTAATTTTAAGTTTTTTTTATTTATAGTAGGAAAAGTATAAAAAATGGTTTTTTTTATAAAACTGAAATCGTTTTAAGCTTAGTCTAAAAATTGAAATACAACTATTCATATGGAGAGCTGAGAAGCTCCGATTGGTCCTTGTCGTTATACGCAGAGCGATAGAAGAGTAATGTAAAGCGGTGGGAATATGTTGGAGGGAGCTAAAGTTGACAGTTATTGGACACTGATCATAATGGCACGTGGGCATTCTTGAAGGCCCCAATAGGGATCAAAGGAGTAAGAAAAAGTTAATTACGTCACATTTTGTTGAGCCACATTGTACCTTTTGGAAAAACATTTGAGACATTTTTACTGAAGCAAACACTAAAGCGGACTGTAACTATGCACTTACTATTTCCATATTTTCACTAAAATAAAACTTCGTCCTATATTATCCAGCGCAGTGCATGTCATGTGGTTGAACGGCTCCCCACAAGTGCAAGTGCAACAAATGATAAATAATAAATCTAAATAAATTTTTTAGTTTCTTGAAACTCGTATCCCATTTTAGTTTTATATAATACAAGATGTTTCCGGGCGCTTTGCTACCTGCACACATGAACCCAAGCCTTCATTTTACCATCGCGTGGTGGGGGTGCAATATTGCTTATATTAAATAGAGAAATAAGGACTAAGCACATAGTCTTAGTCTTTCATATGGGCAGCCATAGTACGTACGAAACACAGCGTACAGCACATAGTCATGAAGATGCCGCTATATGACATAATGTTCGTACAAAATACAGAACAAAAAGCAGCGCAGCGAACAGTGCAGCGCTCAGCACACAGTCATTATGATACCGCTTCGCTTGACCGTTTTTTCGTCGACTTTAGTCGCCACGAAAGGCTATTTAATTCAAACGGAATAATAGAATAGCCTATGTTCTCTCTGAAAGTCCATTTTAAATATTGGTGAAAGAGTTTTGAAATCGGATGAGCAGTTTCGAAGATTACCTCCTACGCACAAACCAACTTATAATATCAGTGAAGTTCTTTTAAAAAAAATATCTTGAATATTTTTACATGGTAAGAGATTTACAAAAAAACTTAGCTACCTCATGCTATTACTACTAAGTATGTGCGAGCAGAGTTTGGCCATTTCAGACTATCTTCGTTGTTAACGTTTTTCCTTTTAAATGCAATAAGAGTCATGTCATTATTTTTTTTTAAAAAAGTCCCTAAAACGATACTTACTCCTAGGAGGAGTCAATCGATCTTCTAAATGGTCAAACAATTTCCTCATCATCACTCTGTAGTCTGTACACCATCGGCCTTATATATTTTTTTTTTTTTCTATTTCACCAACAAAAAATCATGACACAATAAATACGCCCATCCTTAAGTCATAAAAACTCTACGCACATCGTGGGCAAACAATGTGAACTCATTTTTCATTCCATTAAACGCGTCCAGCCAGACGAGCAATCATCCTAAAGATAAATGATGGTATACAGGACAACAGGATAAACATTTGGTTAAATTGTTTTTTAAGATCCACCTCCACAGCACAAATGATCTGCACTGATGATCCTTTGATCCTTTTTATTAAACCGCCGCAATGTCCTGCAAACCCAAAACAATAATTATTTTCAATCGAAAGTTAAAATCTCGCATTCGTTGCCTGTGTGATCCTGTACTGTCCACACAATGGCACTTTCCCTATCGGGACGAGCACCCAAAACATTTGCACCACAAACAATCAAAACAAAGATAAGGACGCACGGACATACACACATATGTGGACGGACGGATAATGTAATGCTCGCTCGGACCTGAGGTTTTTCTGTGTGTCCTTTTTTCTTATTGCTTCAATGTTTATGTCGATTTCGATGTCCGACTCAAAAAGGAGCAATTATTGTGCTGATTGTCGTCAGGGGAAGGCTACGCGGCAATATCAAACGCATCTACAAATTATTGTCAAAAGAATGTCATTGCCTTTTGTTATAACTGACCGACATTACCTCCAGATTGTGGGTGCAGTTTGCAGTGACTGTGTTTTTTTCTTCTTCTGATTATCAGGATGCAGCGGGTATATGGGTGGGTGGTCCCACACGGATGTGATCTAACAGGTTGCACGATGCTTGTTTTTATGGATTTTTTATCGCAAAAACTGTCACTTGTGGCCAAGATGAATGGGATCACATGGATTCGTTTGATCGTTGTGTACGCCGCCTTTTCCCTTTGTTCTGATCTCTTTCTCTTTTACTTCCTTTTCGAGCGGTTTTTGCACTTTTTACTGCCACAGAGTCAAATGTTGCTTCATCATGAGCAATCTTCCAATATTCTATATACTAATTGGCTATGTCACTTACGCACAAAATGCTTTTAAAACTGTGATGAAATATCATCAGTATACCAATTCAGTGATTCAGAAGTTTTACCAGAGACACAAACCATCGTGGGAGCAACACTTTGAAATGAAACTAATAAATATTTTTGTTGCAACACAGCTGACATTAAATTAAATAATAGGTCTGAATGGTGTGAGCGGATTTCGCAGAGGCTGTGAGTTTTTTCAGGTGGCGTTAATTATGCCATTTTTCTCTGGAGCTATAAGTCACCTATTTTTGACATTTCTTCTGGAGGAGATCTTGCAGGCGCAAGCAGATACTCTTTGGCTGCTGTTTGTTCTGTACGTCAAATCAAAAATGAGTTTTGACATATGACAGTCTCGTCGTGAACCAGCCAAAAACCTGATGTGCACAGCGGCTTCGTCAGAACCTACAAAGCTGAGACAGTGGTGTATCTACGGGGTGTTGTGTTATTGGGTGGAAATTTTTTTTTAATATGCGCACTCTTCAATAGATTTAGTGGGTATTGAGTGGTCTTGGGTTTCTTTTTAGTGGTTGGCTTGTTGATATTAGGATCGCTGAGATAAATAATGTAAGTAAGACAGAGCGCATTCGTCAAGGGATTGGGAGAGTTTTATAAGGACTTTTCTTTATTTATTTAGTCTAAGATATAAACAGTTGTTGAAAGCAACAGAACATTTAACAATCGGATCATTCAACAAAAAGTTCCTGTTGCAATGCAAATAGAAAAAAAAGGTCCCTAGAGAACAAAGACCTCTTAGCAGCATACAAATAAAACAAGGATAAGATATCCGGGCAATCAGTGGAGTCTGCAAATACGTCCATAACAAAATTTATCAAGCAAATCTCTCTTATAGCTGAAAGTGGTTGAAGGTCGATCAATAAAAATCTAGCCTTATATAAAGGATAGCAATAAACCCAGTTCACATGTAAAAGATTTTTGAATTCTTTCCAGTCTAATAAAATATAAATTAATATTAGAGTTCCAAATAACGCAACCATATTCCAAAATGGAGCGCACAGTTGCAATACATATACTTTTTTAATTATAAGGATCTTTAAACTCAACGGCATGTCTCTTAAGAAAAGCCAAAGACGCCCAACTTTTGCTTCTGCAGAAATATATTCGATGTTTTTACTGAAAGTTAAGCCACAGTCCAGTCACAAATTTGACTAACTTTAGGAATGGAAATCGCACCAAAACATTATGTAATTGAATGTTCGAGCAGGCCTCTAAAAAAAAGATATTGACTGCATTTTAAATGGTTAATACGCAAGAGATATGTATATAACAAAGGCCTCGTAGGAGCAGCATCTCCTGATAGGTAATGGTCTGTTAAATAACGAGAAAGAGCCTCTGCAGCCGAATAACTTGCAGCTGTGTTATTAAGTCCTATTTCCACCTCCTCGTGGTGCCATATGAGAGTTTCTGTGGAAATGTCGAACGGAAGAGGGTAAGAGGGTTAAGACCATCCTCGACTCACTCCAGGAAGGACCTCAAAAAGCCAGATTCCTCCAATTAGAGCGCGTGAATACCAGTCTCTAACAAATAATACTGTGATACTCTACTCCGATAGACCAGCTGAGAGCGGACGAAGGTCTGAAGTTGGACTGATGCTAACTCCGGTATCACAAAACAATACTATGCTTATGCAATGTGATGGGAGTTCACGGTCTTGGTGATCGGAAAGATAATGGAGAGCGTTATGTGGACTTCTGTAATACCAATCGCCTAGTCATTGGAGGTACGCTGTTTAAGCATAACACCTGCCACAAAATCAGTTGGGTCTCAACTGACAGGCAACGAACATCGAACCAGATTGATCACATTGCGATCAGCCGCCGCTTCAGAAATTGCCTTTTAGACGTCCGTAACAGACGTGGAGCAGATATCGGTCAAGAGCGAGATCACTATCTTTTGTTAGCTTATCTACGCCTTCGCACTGCATCCGTCAACTGCAACCGCTCAAACTTGCTCAACATTACCAGGTTGAATACTGATAGGTTTATGGAGCCCGAATTGCGTCAACAAGACAGGGACCATCTTGCCTTAGAAGCAGAAATAATCAACAGGACGTACACTGGAATGCTGTGAAAAGGTTTTTGTAACTGAGGCACGCACCTACGTCGTCGGTAAATGGCAGAATACACACCGCACATGGTTATCAGCAGACACCTGGAGATGGATCGATGAGCGTAAAGCAATCAAGACTCGAATTGCAGCGCCCTCAGCAATAGAGAGACTAGAAGCCCAATATCGCGTGAAAAAGAAGGAAGTGCGAAGTAAGACGGGACAAACGACTCACTTGCCACAATGGCCGAAGAAGCAGCACGAAGGGGTGACAGTAGACTGTGTATAACATCACCAAGGCGCTCAATGGCGGTCGGAACTCTAAACAGCATCCAGTGAGGAGTTTTGATGGTGACCTTTCGATGTCGGGCGAGGAGGTGCTTACTAGATGGAGAGAACATTTCGCTACAGTCCTTAACCACTTTAGACGATGGTGATATGATCTCGGGTGCTAATGAATCTTCCGAAGAGATAAATTCCAGAACCTCCCAGTAAAACCGAAATAAGACCAGCAATCAAGTCTCTAAAGAAAAATAAAGCGGCGGTTATTGACTTGAATTGAAGACGAGGCAGTATTTTTAATTCGTTTCACGAATAACCAAAAATTTTTACTTCCTTTTGGACATTGAAGTATATTTTGTCTAATTTCCTGGTCAAATTCGAATTTGACTCGTCTAAGGTAGGCATTGCCATTTCTGACTCGTCTTAATTTGGTTCGGTTTTCCACAGAGGGGTTCTCTTTATATAACCGAAAGCATACCTTACGGTTCCTATTAGCATTTTTGCTGCTTGATTGATACCAAGCATTTTCTTTCGGCTTGATACTGAAGTGATATATTGTCTCATATCCTCCCGGATTATGTTTGCGATCGTATCAGATATGGCATCTACCACAATATTGGCATTAAGTGGCCAGTTAATATTCCTAAAAAAAATTGTTGAGGCCGTCCCAGTCGGCTTTCTCCTGTAACGATACTTTAGGGGTTTTTTCTTTAACTGTGTGGTTCGACAACGAGAAATTTGCAGATACTACACAATGGTCTGAACAGCCTAGAGTTGATGATACACTGTCGGCGTATTTGTTAGGATGAGAGGTAAGAAACAAGTCAAGGTATATTCGCGTTATGACATACAATGTCTGCAATTCGAGTGGGATCATTCACACGCTGAGTGCGGTTGGTAAAAAAACACAACATCGCTACCTTGTGGTGTTGTTAAGCCTGAAGAATAGTGTATATTGAAATCACCCACAATGACGATTTTAGAAAATGAATCAAGCGACAAAATTCTAGATATAGAGTCAGATAGTGCATCTAACTCACTATAAGTTGAGACACTGTCTATATTAGGGCTTCTGTGCATGAAGCAGTAGCGAATGTTGTTAAGCTTGAGTTTGATAAGCCACATCACTACGTATATATACAGTGAACGATTAGCCAAATGAGCCACGGAACATACCTGGCAATAGGCTGTTTGTAACAAACTTGAAGTTAGTGTCGTTACTTAGCGTTCTAATAATATTATGCTTATGATAAGCCATTTGTGGTAGCTTTTTGCTGAATAGCTTAGAAGTAATGACCGGATATCTCTTGAAGGTCATATTCTGAAACAAGTTTTTAAAATGCCCTGTAACCCCCATTGAGTAAAATAACTGATTGGGATGATTCCTTGAATAATTCTGTGCAACAAGTCTTATAGAGTGCAATCTGAGTAAAAAAAATCGTGTTGGGTACGTGGGCCATACTTATTTTTACTTAGAAATATTCAAGAAATTATCTTTTAATGGATTAGCATCGCCAAAACGGACCTATCTCTATCTGGATGTAAATCACTAAGAAATACTAAGAAACTGGAACTAATAAGCGATATTTTTTCGTTTCCTAGAGTTCAGATCATTCCTTAATTGCATCAATTGTAACTAACTTCTCAGCGCGGCCAATTGGATAAACGCTTTATTGATCCAACTCCACACCACATGCGCTCGCACATAAAAACCGCACAAAAGAGAAACCTCAGTCACCACAAGCCATCGCATTAGCTGTGGTGGACAAATTAAGCGGCAAACAATTGATGGTCAAACCAGCGCTCAACCACAAATCCCAGCAGACCGCCAACTGTGCAAAAAGTCAGTCAGAGATAGTTTTGCCAAAAAAATTGGTAAATATTTTGAATATCAGGACGAAAATATTTACAAAATTCGTCCGATTGAACGAGTGAACACTCGGAGCGAACTAAATTGGTCACAATCTTCAGTCACTCTTTGTCACGCAGTCAGAACTCGACCGCAGAAAATTTAATTCGTTAAACTGCGTGATAGGATGCCAAAGGATGTAAGGATATACTACAAAAGAAACGACACACAGCCACCTGCGGATAACCGCAAAATTCATAATTCTACACAGGATGACATTAAGTTCAAAGATTCAAAAGATTTGCACCTGAAGTTCAAAAGATTTGCACCTGATCCTGATTCTGCTACACCTTAGATCCGACGTTACGCTGTGGTATAATTAACTTATTGCAAAGCGAGCGTTCTGTTTTGTCTTACGGTGCATTAGAGGCCTACCAGTTCAATCCTTAAAAGAGTGCAAACGAAAAGAAGAAATACCCACCCGGCACAGCATGATCGTCGTAGGAGGACTTTTGTTCAATGATATCCTTAGGAACAGTGTTGCATCAACAATAATTGGTTTCGGCGGCTAGTTGTCAAAGTGAATCCGTCTGTGTGTGTGTGGCCTTTTGCTACCTTCTTCTGTCCAACAGACTGCTCGGACTGGGATGCACTGACTGAAGGGAAACATCCTTACACCATCGAGACATCAGTATACAAAATGCGGTCAGCTAACTGTCAAAACATTACGATTTATGTGCCACAGTCAGGATGACCGACCAGGTAGACAAGATGGATAGCGTCGCCGTACTTTTGTTGCCCAAGTTATTGATCTTGGACTGTGGAGCACTGTTCTAGGACGAAAACTGCCTAACATTCTATATGAATAGCTGGAAATGGTAAAGGATTTTTTCTTCTGATCGATAGGACTATGCAGAAGCAGAAGCTATGTTATCAGCTTTTTTGTTGTGTTCCCTGCGATGTCACATGCGCGAGTCAGTGAGTTGTAAATTGGTACACAAAATCCTTAAGGCCTTAAGGGTTGACATTTTTAATAGTCCGATAACGTAGCTGCTCGTAACTCACCGCCACTCGTAATTCATCGATCGTCGATCTGTTACCATCCTCAGCATAGAATTTGTTGCATTAGTACCTGCTGTTGCCACACAGTGTCTCCTAAAAAATTGTCTTATAGAAGACTAAGCAGAGAGTAGATAACACCGACGATGACGCCGCCAAAGGTTTAATGGCTCATTTCGGACCGCGTTATCTATAAACCACAACGCGACGATGAAAGGGTTTTTGATTAGGGTCTCTGTTATCAGCTTGGTTTATGGCTTGCTTCTTTTTAGTTTTCTTGAAGAAAGGGATTGGAAGAGTTTCGGAGCGACCGTTTATTCCATGATCATGATAAATCGATCACTTAAGCCATTTAAGATGTGAACAATTCCAATGAGCCCCTTTTTGATCAACAATTTCGTCTGATGCGGAGTCCAAAAGTGCAATAAGGAGGAGAAAGTTATAAAAACACAGACAGGAATCGGTAATTGGTAATTAGTTTATAGAGGCAGCCACAAACCACAATGATTCTGCCCGTTTTCTAAGACATTTTTTCGAATATTATTCCTGAGCGTTTTATTTCGTTTAAGGCCCAAACTGTATTAAGCACATGTCCTAGCAGTCTAAGGTTGCAAGCGGTTGAAAATTAAAAAAACAAAATTTGGAGCTTCTAAAATTAAACGAGGGTAGGTTCTTTTGCAGTTCTAACAGAAATATTGATGAATATTTTGTACTTAAAAGGTTAAGAGCAATTGGCCGTAAGTTTCGAGCCTTTGAAGCGAGGCAGGCACTACGAGTTATTTAGGTTTTATTCATTGCAATTAACTGCCCTTGTCGATACTCCTTTTAATGCTACCATATTCTATTTTCCTGCACCTTGGGTCGGATCTACTATATGTACCGCATAGGTGACGGGTCAGGAATCAGTGGATATCATATGAATAAGAAGTCAAAAGTGGACGTGGATCTGTTACACCTTATGTCGAGGAGAAAATTCCATTGCAAGAAATGCCATGCAATGGAATTGACTTATATCAATCAATCAACTAAACAAGTGAGTAGCCATACAGAAACGTGGTACAGAACAGCTGAGGAGAAATGAAAGCAGTTTGGTTGATTGTGGTGGAGTGGTGGTGGACTCTCTATGACCCATAAGTACTGTACTGACTCAGGTACTTTTAAAAACCTTGATTAGTAAAACTACAACAATAAAAAGTACATCATCATCATATTTGGCTCTACAATCGGTGACCGGTCCTGGCCTCCTGAAAAAAATCTCTCCACCGGTCCCGATGACATCCATTTTGGCATCCCTAAATTCTGGGCATTCTAGTATACGGTATCCTTCCAGCTTAGGCTTGACCGGCCTAGCTGTCTTGTTCCATAAATCCTACCGCAAAGGACTTTCCGAGCAGGATCCTCTTCGCTCATGCGAGCTAGGTGTCCTGCCCACCGGAGCCTATCGAGCATAATTCTCTTCACGATATCGACATCGTAGATCATATCATTATAGAATCTCACGAATCGTCCTTCCTCACAATTCTCCGTAACAGTTTTTTCTCGAACGTGGCTAAGTGGTCAGAATACTTTTTGCTAAGCACCGAAGTCTCGGATTCATATGTAAGTACTGGTATGACCATTCTCTAATACACCAGCAGCTTTGATGTTATGGTTAAGTTCCTGAGTCCTGAGTTCCTAAGAGTCTTGACAGTCTAAAGTAGGCTCTGTTGGCTTTGAGCAACCGTGCGCGTATTTCTGGTTCTATGCTGTTATCGGTTGCTACAGTTGACCCGTGATAGTTAAAGGATTGCCCTACACGCGCTACACTATTTGAATTGAGCGACCAATATTCGATCTTCTGCTCACAGACGTGGCCACCATGTACTTTGCTTTGCCCTCATTTATGTGCAGCCCCAGAATTCGTCCCGCCCGCTCGATCTGGATGAAAGTTTTCTGTACAACTGTTTGGTTTCTACAAACGATGTCGAAGTCGTCTGCTTAAGCCAGTATCTGAATGGATTTGTAGAGAATTGTTCCTCTCGTCTTTACATCAGAGTCTCGGATCACTTTCTCCAACGCCAGGTTGAAGAGGAAGGCCAGTCTATACACTGCTCGGAGCCTGTTATAGATGTTGAATGGGCTTGATATTGATCCGGATATATGATTACTTCGCTAATAACATTGGTCATGGTCAACCTGCATAGTCTTGTCAGTTTATTTGGGATGTCGGATTCTCTCATGGCTTTATCAAGTTCTACTGCTGCATGTTGTGATATCTCCTTTTTTATATATGGGGCACATGATGCCTCTTCGCCAGTCTTCTGGCATCACTTATTCCCTCCATACGTGCACTATTAGATCATGAATTGCATGGTGTATTGCGGGACCTCCTGTTTTAATCAGCTCCGCTGGGATACCATCAGATCCCGGGGCGTTATTATTTTTGAGCCGATTTATCGCTCTGCTAACTTTGTCTATGCTTGGTGGCGGCAGCATAGTGTGATCTTCGGTCATTGGAGCCTCAAATTGCTCAGTAAGTCGTTCCGATCTCTACGACTACTGCCTAAGATGGAGTCATCAGTACCAATGAGAGTATATCTATAGCGTGTCCATTTCTTTTCTACGATCGACATCTCAGCCCCAGGACTTACTGTCCCTGCATTTAGGGTGAGTCCTATCTCTTGGCCGTAGTTGTTTCTAGTCTCTTCGTTGGAAATGGCGCCCATGCTGACTCGAATCTGATTCGCGGTTGCAATCTTTCTCGACGATACAATCCACGCTCGGAGCACCATATACCAACTACTACGACGGCATTGTCTTTAGTGTTCTCGTGTAAGCTATGGGTGCCAATGTATTGCCTGAATCCCTACCTATTTTTGCATTTACATCACCCAGAATGTGTTTTACATCTTACTGAGGGAAGACCTGGAGTTCCCGTTCGACTGATTCAACGAATTTTTCTTTTTCATCATCTGGGAAATAATCTGTAGATGCGTGAACGTTTATAAGGCTTCTGTTTTTATATCTGCCCCGCACGCGAAGGGTTCATTTATTGCTTTAAATACGATAACGGTGGGTTTCATTCCTTTGCTGACTAGAAACCCCACCCCGAGCACATGATGTCATGCATGACAGCTTTATGTCATATTCTGATTTTTGTAGGGGACCATTTCCCGTCCATCGCATCTTCTGAATTGCTGTTATGTCAGCATTATATTTGGATAGGGTATCGGCCAGCTGCTGTGCAGCTCGAGCTCTATACAGTGAGCGTACGTTCCATGAGAAAATTCTTAGTTCGCTTAGCCGTTTTCGTTGCCGTGGTCGTCGTCGTTCATCAGTGTATCCGAGGCTGATTTGGGTTTCCGTAATAAAGTTTGTTTTACGGGCGATGTTATTAGCCTCGTGACAACCTTACGTTGAAGGGACTAGCCCGATCATTTTGTTTTTCCTGTACTGGAGGAAAATTATTCCCCCAGTCAGGGAAAGAAAACCGTATAAGTTCTTTTGTATCTGAGGGTGTATTTACTCTAATAAAAGTACCACCCCCCTAGTGAATGATAGTATATTCTTAGTAAAGAGCTGAGTCATTCGTGATTGATCAGTTCGTACTGAACGGAACAGTACAGTGAACCAAAATAGCGGTACACGGAACAGTAGTGATACAAAATGTCAACCGTTCAGTTCAGTCTTCACCTTAGTAGCAGATTTTCTCTACTCCACTGTCAATCACATTTCTTTATGAGCAATGCGTCTCCTTAATTCAAGTAGTGCTGGGCATTCACAGAGAATGTGCTCGGATGACTCTTCATCTTCCGAGCAGATCCTACATTCTGTCTCCGAGCCCACACCAATTTTGTAGAGCTGATATCGGAAGCCACAATGACCTGTTAGGAAACTCACCAGCTCCCTAATGCTATCTCTATTCAGATTAAGGATGTCCTCATAGGCAAAGGGCCTGATTAAATGTTTGTATTGCCTCAGCACCGAAACTTTATCCCAGTATAGCCAGACGAAGTTTGTGTTCCCAACAATTTATCAGTGCAGTGCCAGCAGCCCAGTTAATATATAGTTAAGACCTCCTACAATTCTGATGCATGAATTAGAATTATGAGCTATTTACCCTATTCTGCTGATGGCTGCCCGCCAATCGTTTTCCATATATACATGAAAATGATGAACTTGCCCCTTATTTGCACTACGCATATTAAAGACTAAAATTTGTTAAAATATTGATTGGTACTGTGGTTGCTGTTCCCTCATAAAATGAATTTCAATTTTAATTAAGTTAATAATCGATTGTTTATTAAAAGCTGGTTGCGGTTGGATGGTAGTTTGGGGTAAAATTCATTACAATTCAACACAAATGCAATTGCCTCGTTAATGCACCAAACTACACCCTCCAAGTTTCGAGAAAAGAATTCAATCGATTTACCAATGCCGTCCAAGTCAATATAATTTGTGTCCACATGCGATGGAACAAGCGCGGGATGAGCGGATGTGATGCCATTAAACAAATCCAACAAATGACATCAAATATCATGTATCTAAAGGATGATTATCCTTCAGATAGCACCGCGTGGGACAAAAAAAAAAAAAACAAATCACTTACATCGAGTAAATTGAAAACGGAACGACGACAGCACACAACCCTGAAAGGAGTTGGTGTGCAAAGCAATAAATTCCCGACCGACGAAGATTCGCTGCGTCATCGTGATGGTTCGGCAGATGTTCCCAAGTGTTAATAATCCCATGGCGAACAAATAGATAGATAGTGAAAATAGAAGGAGACAAACAGTGATGGGCTTGGGCAATCAACCACCCCGTGTGCACGCAATTGAATCCTTACGTTCGATGGTAGTGGTAGTAGTAGGTAATGGCATCATTGTGGCGGGAAATAACATGACGTGACCGAATCCTCATACCCTTAACATTTCGCCATCACATTCGTTTGTGCGTTGAGTTGCTTTCATCCCCTCTTTAGCGCAAGCCCTTTGCCAACCACAGCATCCTGCGCATATGTTAACCGTATGTTGACAGCGCCATTTTGTTGTATCACTTGGTTGAGGGGGATGCCGAATAAGCCGCTAAGTGGATTTAATTTGCTGTCGATAGCTGTCGATGCGCAATGGAGGTGGAAGGAAAAAACTGTACCAACCAGAGGACCAACCGCAAAACCGCATGTTATCCGCATGCTTAGCACATCAGCATCGTATTTGTAACATTTGTTTGTAATCACCTCGGAATTAGTGAGGAAGATAGGAGGGAGGTCCTTTCGTTCTATTATTCTGTGCTTTTCTATCCTTTTGCCACTGTGTGTGTATTCCTATCGTTTATGTGTGTTCTTGGCGGATGATGGATGATTTCAATAACAAAAAAATATTTCCCAATAGCATCTCAAGGATGCACGGACAATTGCGCCGCGCAACTATTATTAAAATTCAATCATCGCGTGTAGTTGTTATCCTTAATGATGCCTTGCTCTGATGCTCTTCGAGACATCTGTTCGGAATGGTTCATTTCGCTGACGGGAAACTCATTCTCTCGTCGTTGTGTTGGCAGATCATTTGGGAACGAAAATTGAATTTTCTTCGCCAAACCGAAAGGATATAAAGTTATGAAATACGTGATTTGGCAGGGAATGTATTTTCGGGTATTTTGTGTAGCAAATGTGGGAAGGGTCAGGATGAATATCGCAATATATGTTGGTATTTTTTGAGGATTATATTATTTCGTTGTGTATGAGGATAATCCTAAAAAATTTAACTTCAATCCACTTAGTCCAGTGCTTTTGCAATAAAATCAATTTTTCAAGGGGCTTTCCAGAACTTTTTTCTCCATCCATCTGATGCAAAAATATACATCCACATCTGCTTCTTTAGTGGATCAAAAGATTATTGACAGTAAAGCAATTTTCTACGATTTAATTAAAAACAGGCGTCGATCTTTATCTACTTTGAATATAAAGAGTTTTTCAATTAAGACGCCCCATTTTTTCCGATAGTGTTTATTGGTAATGCGTGAAGTAAGCAACGGTTTTTTTTTTTACTTTCCAACTTGTCCATAATTTCCATTTATTTATAAAGAATTACACTTTTCAAAAACGTTTTCTTAATTATCAAAAACTGTTATCAAAATTAACGTTCGATTGCGACAACTTTTGCGCAAGGACTTCAGTCTGCATACTTATAAGTGGCAAGAATTGAAGCTTAATGCGCATCAGCGGTGTATAACATTATGATTGTGTCTCAAATATGTTGAAAAACGATCCTATTTTCTTCACAATCTTGACTTGTAGTATACGTGATCTAAATAGGACGGCACTACATGCCAACAGTTAGTCACACAATCGAGTTATTGAAGAAGAAGTTCTTTTGCCGTGTTGTCTCTGAAAATGTATACCAGTCCATTGTTCGCCTCATTCGTAAGATTTGATGCCACTGGACTATTTTCTTTTGGGGCCACGGTCTATGCCAGTAAGTCAGAGCCTTCCGACGACAGCACGAACAACATCAAACGCGAAATTGTAGACATTTCGTGCAATTTATACGAAAAACTCATTAGAATTGGGAATTAAGTGCAATTAGTAGAGCAGAAGCAACTCCATGGAGAACATTTGAATGATGTTGTGTGTTTCATAACTAACGGCATCGATGGTAGAGTTAATCCGATATCTTTTTTATTCTCGAACAAAATTTAAAAAAAAACAAATGAAAGCTGAGTACATTGAGTGTCCGTCCGTCTGACCATATGTGGAGATGATTCAGCAGAGCACTGAAATTTGATCAATAGATTTCAGGTTATCAGGAAATCGATATTGAACTTCTGATCGGCTTGAGGTTAAACTGATGAGCATTTTGAGCGCCACGAGTTGTGCGGTTGAATTCAAGGTGGAATGCAGGGGTGGCTATTAGTCTTGAGCATCGCTGATAGAAGAAGCGATAAAAAAATTACAATCAGGAAACGTTTCTGCGGTGTTCAAACGAATCTATTGATTTCGCAATGTTTTATTGACCGATAAGTTTTATCGCACGGATTTGCATTCTATCTGGTTGATGCAAGGAAGTTTAAGGCGCACCAGATCGGATATGACAATAACACGCAAGCGAAAAAAAGTCTCGTATATACCGGCTAGATCAGAGTGAGTAAAATATTTCTTACACCGGGCTAAAAAATCTAAACATTTCGAAGCATTTTTAGCGACGGAGAATATGTGTTCATTCCAAGGAAGCTTATCGTAAACACACATACCGAAAATTGCGAGTTTTTCAGTTTCCTCGATGCAGGTGTCATTCATGGATAATGGCATTGGATTTAAGATTCGCTAAGACGACAGGAGACAGCGTTGGTTTTTAGAAGCGTTCAATTCTGTGCGATTTTTTTCTCCCCATTTTATTATACTGTCCAGGTCAGACTTTAACGTGCTTACTATACGTAGTTGTTTGAGTTCTATATGAGAGGTGTAGGGACGTTCCTCAAACAGTGCTGTCCTCAGCGAAAGAGTGAATCGGTTTAGAAGTAATGTAGAAGAGACCATTATCAAAAATGGAAAAGAGGTGCCCCTATATTTTTTCAAAATTTACCGATTTTTTCAAATTTTGAACGTATGTGTGTATCTATGATTAGAGAATTTACATGAAAAACTTTAATTCTTATGGGTTGGTTTACTATTAGTAAAACATGTTTCAGTTCATCAGTTAGGGTGCATCGCATGTTTTCGCGCAAACATATTATATACATTACAGACGTGAAACGTCTATGTCAATTAACTAAATTCATTATTGAAGCATCTTTCTGTGTAAACAGTGAGCGCATCACCCTCAATGGGCGTAAATCGATACCCTTGGACATACTATAATATTTGTTATCTCTCACCAACGAACACACCCCACTCCTGCTTCTGCATAGAAAATGCGACTAAATCCCTACAAGAAAATAATTAATTCAATTTATGCGTTTGTGCCATGATTTTTAATTAACTGCGTGAATCACACCACAAACACATCAGGCAACTGAATCTTATTACACGAATTTTATTACACGTTTTTCCATGGCGATGAGCACGAACAGCAAGCGTTTTCCATTCCTGACATTAAAGCACATCATTCCGTGGCAAATTCCTGGATTTGTAAGACTCCATCAAGTGGCACTATGCGTTGTTGCTGTGGGTTTATTAAGCAAAAACATTCTGTTAGTGCAAGATAATAAATTTCAACCCCCTATCAAGCAGGACGTCACCCTGAACGTGGTATATTATTCAATGAATTGCAAAAATATAGCTCCAAGGATAATGAAATGATTTTTGCTTTTTTTTTGCTCTCCATCCATTTTTATTTCATTTGCACGCATGTACAGCAGTTCTTTGAGCAGCCAGTGTACCCTCATCTTATAAGCCATAAAATTGTTATTTTATTTCCTCCACATAATCTTTAGGGGTTGATGCCCATGAACACAACGTAAGCCATAAAAAAAAACACGAAAACCACTCCCTTAAGTGCCATCCAGCGAAATGTCGGTTTTATTAACACACCGAGGAGGGCAGTTCACCACTAATCAACATTCCACTGTGGAACAAGCGAATAAATTTGTACCCTGCTACTGTATTGGTTGGTAGCACGGACAACGCACAAAACGAGGGTTGATGATGCAAATACAAACACGTTACCATCGCCCATCGCCATATTTGTTGTGTTGCTGTCGTCACGCATACAATGGCACGACGAGGCACGATAAGCTCGCAAAAGTAAAAACCCGAAGATTAAATTGAACGATAATTGAATGCGCTGCTGTGCGTGCGTACAGTGAGTGGTAAAAGTATTACTGTCGTACATAAATTGAAGCGTCAAATATCCACGAAGTTTACGGTCCATATAAAAAAAAAATTCAAATACGAAAATTCTTATGCTCACGACAAAAATAAGGCAATTTCTGATGTTAACCTGAAAATGGCAGAGTACCAAAATTACGAGAACCAATATTTAAAAAAACAATTGGAGAACCGTTTTACAACAAAACTATTTATTACACAATTTTATTATAAAATGTTATTTATTTATGTATTTTATATAAAACTAAATAATAAGAACTAAAAAATTCAGAAACTTCGGTTCATATTTTTGGGTAAATTTTTCGTCTATTTGTATGGTAGGTACCATGCATCATTGACGTACAAACCACAAAGTAGTGTCAATTTGTTGTCGGTAACGAACGCAGTACACAACTGATAAACATTTTATATTAAATGTTCCTCTGAGAAGTTGCACAAAAAATGGTAAATTTGGGGTCAAATTATATGGCAGGTACCTCAACGTGTTGACGAGCAAACCTCAAAAAAACTTATCAATTATCCAACTTGCCATAAAAATCATTTAAGGAGAGTTTTTGAAATTGGAAATTGGAGAACTGAAAATTTCTTGGGCTTATTCTGAGAAAATCCATACATCCCTATGGAATTTTTTTTGGTTCAAATTTCCCTTATTTTTTGACTAATTGCAATACTTAGGTTTTTTTCAATTGAAGTAAAAACCGGTACTCTCAGAAACGTCAGTTGATTTTTTTTTTAAATTTTTCGTCAATTTGTATGGGAGGTATCATACAACATTAACGTATAGACCTCAAAAAATTATCAAATTGCGGGCCGTATCAAGCGCACTGCACAGCTGATAAAAATTTTACATCAGATGTTCCTAAGAAAAATTAGAGCAATAAAGGTATTTTTTTTTTGGGTCGGTTTGTATGGCAGGTACCTCAACCCATTGATGTAGAAAGCCTAAAATCAATTAGTTTTCCCATCTAGTTCTAAAACTCTTTTAAGCATAAGAAATTTTTAAATCGGACTTTCCACACCATCTTAATTTATTGTCCAACGTTGGATGTTCTGTCCAAAGAAACGCGGCCTACATTTTCTTTGTTTTGGTCTTAATTATGTACAGCCTGAGACTGCGTACCGCCCACTCGATACGGATGAAAGTTTTTTGCACATCTCTTGGGTTTCTACCGATGGTATCGATACTGGCCCTCTAAGACAGTAATGGGATGACTTATAGAGGATTGTTCCTCCCTCTCTTTGTTACATTAGAGTCTCAGTTCAGTTCTCCAATGCCAGGTTGAGTGGTCGCAGGCCAGTATAAACCCGTTTTCAAAGTCTATTATAGTTCAATGGAATTGATAGTGATCTGGATATCTTTACTTGGCTTTTGAAAGATGTCATGGTGAACCTAATATAGTTGTGTCAATTTATTTTGGATGCCAAATTCCTTCCTGGACTAATAAAGTTCTACTATGGCTATGCTATAATAGGTGGCTTTTAAGTCTTTAAGAGCAGTGGTGAGCGAGTGGGGGCCGAGCCTAAAGCTTTCCTACCTTTCGACTTTAAGCATACCTACTCAATTTAATTATTATTGTCATACCTAGCGTTTCACCCTTGCAGAAGTAAACTTTTAGCCTTCACTATACATCGCCTGAACAAAACTGGGTCCGCAGCCATAGTTGGAGCAGACTTGGCCGTCTTCAGCGGAAGTCAACCTCGCCTGTTAGGCTTAGCCTTCCTTAGAAGAGGATAACTTCATCTGTGGGCTTAATCCGACTCCCGTGGTACCAATCCGACCTTGGATGGCCTCACTTCGTTCGGTATGTGTGCCTGGGAAAAACCGTAGCAAACCCTGGCAGCGCGTTTATCGGGAACTTCGAATCCTGTCGCTAGGATAGCAAGCTATCCTAGGCCATCAAAGAGTTGTGTTTGACCAGGCTACTAAATACAAAGACAGTGCCAATCTAGAGTGTCCAGATATTCAAAGTATTAGCAGTCCAATCATTTATTAATACAAGTAAGTCCAGCATTCCAACCAATTATAGTTAGAACGCAATAGAGTCTTAAAGAGCAGCACGTTTTGATCTTCCAACGCCTGCATAAGGTTAAAAATCTGATCACTTGTTGATTTTCTGAGTTGAAAATCCACTGGTATCGGCCAGTTATGACTTACCATATGCGGCTATCCAGTCTTGAAAGACAGACCCACCACGTCAACCCCTTCAATATCATTACCACACTAAGCCTCTATAAACATCAACTACAACCGTCCCCACCACATTCCATAGTTTCAGATATAAACGCTCTTCGAATTAAGCGTGAACAGAGATACAGATAAAATGTCATTCTTATAAATTAAGAGGAGTGGACCCTGACTTTAGAGACCATGAAAAGGAAAAAGGCAAGGACTTTTCGATGCCATTTTTCTTTCTTTCTCCTTATAGGATAGGTGGAAAAATAGAGACTTAAAAAGATGTGCAACAACGTATCACGTAATGGGCTTATGATGCATTCTAGTAGTACCATTACCTATTCGGATTAATTACGTATACGTGTGTGCTCGTCATTAGAGCACCCCCACCATACCAAGGGCTATTTGGAACTTAGTGATATGGAGTGGGTTCAGTGAATGTCGCGCAGACTCTATGATTGCTCTTGTTTATCTATGTCGGATCGTTGCTCTCCGTTCGTGAGGAAGATACAACATTGTCTCATCCGGTTGTTCCCAAAACGTGCAACTGCCATCCTTTTCTATTGTTAATTTCTTAAAGAGCCGCTTTAGTCTACAATCTCCTGTAGGTACTCTTACATTACTCTTCTGCTTAGTCCGAATATCTAGCGAGACCCCTATTTGGGTTATAGCAACCCAACATTTCATTTGCTTGTCGTAGGCTTGCGAAATTTTTCCATCTTACGGAAGCGTCTTTCTCACCTGCTCTGCGTATCTCTTCCCGTATTATGCGGTAACCCATACAGCATAGATTTAGATTAAGATAATTTATTAAACATTTAGATATTATACAATTTTGACTTAAAAACTAAACTTATAACTATTATTAATAAGTGTCGGCTCAACAATAGGGGCCCGACGTATTTACATTGTCTTTTTTTTTTGGATTGCTTATTATTAAACAATATTTTTTACTACTTAATCTACTACATGTTTATTTTTAAAGCAATTTAATTTTAAACAATAAATTTTAAAATAAAATAAAAATGAAGAATAATATTAAAGGGGGTATAAACAGGGCGATCTTCAGCCTCTGTAATGTTGATTGCTGGCCTTCTCGTAGAAGGAAACGTCTTGATTATTAAAGATGTCGTCAAATCTAGCATCTGTGAATCCTCTGATGTTTATATAGCGGTGGCTTGGCTCGATTTCTTCGATTCTCCGGAGTCCGGAGACTTGGATGTGTTTCCAACCCATCAACGAATTTCTTTGCCATTCGGAACAAGTGGTCGGTTATGGGCAGCAGACCTGCCGCGTCGTAAAGCCTTGCACTCGAGACAAACTTATAGCTGTTTGGCACCCTCCAGAGTCCTGTACAGATCCTAAGTACCTTCCTTTCAAATAGGGAGATCTTCTTCATCGTTGTTGGTGAGACGGTGAACCATATGGGATAGCCATAGGTTATCACTGGCCTGATGAGCTGCTTATAGATGAGCAGCCTGGTGTTGTTTGACAGTCCGTTTCGCCTTCGTAGAAGCGGGTGCACCAAATGAAGGGCGTAATTAGCCTTTTTCAACGTTTTATCGATGTGGGCATTAAACTTGAGCCTCTCGGTGAAGTTTATTCCCAGGTACTTCGTCTCTGATTGGGTTTTTATAACTGTGTTGTCTGGAAGGGTGATTTTTAAGGCTCTGCAACGACTTGCGATTTTTCTTATCCTTGTTTCGGTTGATGGTACTCGGAAGCAGATGAGTTCCGTCTTATTGGCGTTGATCTTTAGTCCCCACTTCAGGTAGTAGTCCCAAAGATTTCTGAGGTGTTCCTCCACTCTTCGGGCAGCTATCTCGGGAGAGCGGGAAACTGCATACGTTATGGAGTCATCCGCGAAGAGCATAGTCCTTGTTCCGGCTGTATTTGTGGATTGATCCGCCGTGAAGATGCTATACAGGATTGGTCCAAGTCTGGAACCTTGAGGAACTCCGGCTTTAATCCTTTTCCTTGTCGATGGGCGGTCGTACACCTGTACAAAGAAGACCCTGTTAAAAAGAAAATTTTTAATTATTTTTACAATATAATTGGGGAAACCAAAACTAATAAGCTTGTACAGTAGCCCGTTTATCCAGACACTATCGAAAGCTTTTTCGATGTCTAGCAAACAGGCCACTGTACTACTTTTGACGTTCAGTCCTTTAGTGACGTCACTGTGAAGCTTCAGCAGAGGGTGCAGCGTAAAGTGCTTTTCTCGGAAACCGTACTGAAAGGAAGGAATAAGATTTCTTTCCGTACAAAACGTATTGATCTTTTTACGGATCAATGATTCCAATACTTTACTGATACAACACAGTAAAGCTATTGGACGGTAACCAGTTACGCTGGAGCGGTCGGTTTTCTTGGGTACTGGTACTACCTTGGCCACCTTCCAGTTGTCCGGAAAGTAGCCATTGTTTAGGCAATTGTTGAATACCCGGTAACTTTTTAAGCAAAAAGTTAGAAATCCCATCTGTGCCTGATGATTTTTTTGAGTTTCCACTCATAATCAAATCATTGACAACAGCTGTTCCGGTAAACATATCGACATCTACGGGTGCGTTGTCGCGATTTTCTTCACTGAACTGCACTATAGTATTTCCTGGAGAAGTGGTGTCTTCCACAAGACTTTCAACCTCTTCCAAGAAATCTGGAAGATGCGTTGGTGGTCGGTCCGTAAAGCTCCTTTCAAAATGGCAGGCAAAGGCTTCCGCTTTCTCAGCAGCGCTGGATACTGTTCGATCTTCAATGGTGATAGTCTCTGGAATCGAAATACGCTTTCCAACCAGAGAGTTCAGCTTCTTAAAAGCATCAGGGCCTGGTTTGATGTCCTGGAGCCGTTTGGTCAGTTCATCTTCCTGAAACCTCCGCACAGCTTGACGACACATGTTAACTGTACAACGCAGTTGCGAAAGTACAGACAGGTATTCGTCGTTGACTGTGTTAAGTGTCCTATTGAAGATTCTCTGAAGGCGTTTCCTAAGCCGTTGCTTGTGAGCATATATGGCCTGTATATGCTCAGGCAAGTGTTGGAAGCGATCCCTGCTAGTGCGAATTGTTTTCTGCCGATTAATGGCTGAATTCACTGTAATCTCAAAATTTCTGATAGCATCATCAATTTCTGTATTCTCCAGATTTCTGCAAGCCACTGGAATAGGAAGTTCAGCTTCAACTTCTGATCTAAACCGGTTCCAGTTTATTTTCTTAAAGTTGATGTGAAGTTCAGGTGTTGGGGTGACTTGCACAATTCGCTGGTTCAGCCTCACTCGAAGCTCAACCCATAAAGCATAATAGTTTTGGCCCTCCTAGCCGAGTTTCTACCCCTTTATTAGCGAGCCCTTCGTTACCTTCTATGCTAGTGTGTTTCCCGGCACCTAGTACAAATATACCTCGTTAACTTTGCCAAGTCTGTGTATGCTGTGTGTCTTGGCGTGCTCTGGACAGCCCTTGACATGCCTGAATGGTCCCCAGGGCGGATTGGCTGCCTGTCATGATAGTTATTTCCTGCTTGATTTCCTTTTCAGATTAAGTTGAGCGCATCTTTCGTTCACAGCATGAACTTCTGCTCAGATAATGTCACTCCCATTACTTCAGAGTACTAGCTTCGTCGCAAAAAGGTTCCTACACGGGTGCCTTCTGCTTTCTTGGGTCCATCCGTATACCAATTTTGACCCCCGGATGTATCCGGTATTCAGGTTCAGATCTGAATTCAGAACTTGGTGCTCATTTTTATTTCAAAGTTTTTCTTGAATTCAAGCTTTGCACCATGTTATCACACGGCATGCTAGCTAAAGGAATCTGCTTGGCCACTCCAATACTACCCTTGCCCTGCCGTCCATGAAGCAGCCTATCTTGCAGACGTAACTGAGTTTCCTTGAATTTACTTTCTACCACTATGTGGTAGTGAAAATGGCCCAAGGATTGTCTCCATATTCGCTGTGGGGCAGGTTCTCATGGCACCCGTAACGCTCTCCAGTCTTGTCACCCTCCAGAGTTGTTGTTTTCTGATTGTGTCTGGTTACTTTTTTATGGAATTTGACGAATTTGGAAACAAACCCTCTTAGGTCTCAATAATTGGCTTCTTGACTCTTAAAGCTTCACAACTGTACTTAGAAGACATAAGCGTTCTAAGGAAGATGATCCTTAAACGCCGCCATATGTTTAAAGATTGCCAGATTTTGTTTGCCTAACCAAACAAACAGTAATTTGAACGACCTGGACCGATACGTTTTTTTTAAATCACATCAATATGATTCCACCTATAGGGCTAATGACAGCCGACAAACCTCACCTAAATGTCCTTGCCGGAGATTTCTGTCAATCTGAGCTTAATCGGTATACGTTTACTTTTGTAACCCACTGTTTTTGTTTCCGCACTTAATAAACTGAGTGCATTTCCAGTTCACGCGTTATCTCCGTGCTAATAATGAATAAGAACTGCCAGCAGAGCATTAAGCGTGCACAGCTTAAGCGTTAAGGAGATAATTTCACATCACTGAATGTCCTGGCGAAATTGGGGTGGATAAGTGGATAACAAGTATTTGGTTTGCCATTGTCCGGGCACTTCTTTGGCTGTTAAATGCTACAACAAATATACACGCCTGTTGGTTGTGTAGGGTGCTTGACATTGAATGTTAAAAGGAGAGTACTTCTTAATGATGTTTGCCATCAGCGCACACAAAAGGGTGAATCACCCCTAAATCCTCGTGGTAATTTTCTGCCTTCAGCAAAGCTACTGGGGATAAATATTTTAACCAAAAGCCGGAGTGAGTGCGCAATTGTTACAACCAGCAGTTGTTGTTGGTTGGTTGGTTGATGGAGCTGAGTAATTTATTCATTTGTTGTTCGGTACACAAACAGGATTCCCATCAGCGCACGCACTCGCAATCGGATTCTCAGAATCGCACTTAGAAGCGCTTCTGATACCTTCTGATAGAGGCATCACATGAAATAAATCATAATTCCTAATGGCATCACATAGCCATATATGGTGGCTGCCTGCTACTGTCGTGAGTCTGATGCGGGGCCGCTGACGGATACATCACAACCCAATCGTCATCATTGTCAATAAGCGTCAAGCCAAGACAACAACAAAAACAACAGAAACACACAACAAGCACAACAACTTGTAATTATGATTATTATGTGCGAGAGGATAACGAGTTTATGTAGCGACTCTGGTGGGGGGAGTGGGGGATTTTTTGTTCTCGACTCCCGGAAAGGCTGCCAGCTTATGTCGCATCGCATCAACCGCGGAACCAATAATTGTTAGCACTTTTCATCGCATCCTTCGCGCATCAGGCAGGCAATCATCATCCACATTCTGGACATGTTGCTCGCCAACAAGTGTATTCCTTCCGAGAAACATAAATGGCCAGTGTGCAACGACAATAACAATTAATGTGTAACTGTGAGTGTGTATGTAGTGTGATTTTTTACTGTCCACTAGCCGTCTAGCCAACCACTTTTCCCATTCCATCGTCATTACAACATCACTCCTTCAGTTCCTTCCTGACACGCTTTGGAACGTTATGGGAAAAGATTTCCCTTGTGCCTATGCGATGTCCTCTGCTTACTGAACATAATTCTTATCAGTCACAGTCAATATTTTGACGTTGAATGGCAGTGAAACTTTGCTAAGTCCCAGCAAAGCCAGCACAGTGCTATGTTAAGAACCCCTTCATCATCTTCTCATTGGTATAATTACGAATTACGTTCGCTACGCAACAACAAAAGAAAAAAGATATACTATATACATACCATGTAACGAAGTTAATTTCTCCGCCACAAAACAGAATATTTTCTTTCTTCAATCGTCCGTTCGTCCGGCTATCTGTAGTCGAATATACCCCCTAGTGAACAGCAATAAGGATTTCTGGGTATTACCATAACTTAAAAGTAGTTTGGCCTCCGTCCATACAACAAACAAGCAGCAAATCAAACACTGCA
This sequence comes from Nephrocerus scutellatus, assembly GCA_947095585.1. Classification (NCBI taxonomy): domain Eukaryota; kingdom Metazoa; phylum Arthropoda; class Insecta; order Diptera; family Pipunculidae; genus Nephrocerus; species Nephrocerus scutellatus. The sequence goes on along the minus strand of OX352762.1, from coordinate 110,525,410 downwards.
CGAGCTATGATGGTGCCAATATATGATAATTTTTACCTAACATCAATAAAATTCCCAACGCCTTATGAAATTCTTAGTGATTACCCGAAACAATTTTACTCTTATCAGGGAAACTATGGCAGGCGAAAAGGTGCAAATCAGTGATTTATGTAGCATGGAAGCAACAGCTGTCAGCATTAAGGTTGAGAACTTGCTGGTGATATCGGTGTACAATCACTGTAACGCAACGAGGGAAAACATGCAAACTGTCTGTGGCATCTCCTCTAGGCACACATACTGTGTGATTTTTTTTTTTTTTTTTTTTTTTTATAATGACACACGCTAAAGGGGTTTGCACCCTTATAATGCTTAGCACAGCGTGGGCGTTAGAAAATTAGGGAGAGGAAAGGATGAGATATCTATGCACGCGAATCATAAACGACTGCAGATCATAAAAATGCGGAAACACAGAATCAGGCAAATCATTCCATATAACAATCGTGCGGCTAAAGAAGGAATCACTGAATTGGTTAGTACGTCCGAAGATAGGCTTAATAGTAGACCCGTGAGCTCGAGTTGAGGCACGGGTATTACGGATGGGTGGGAGAATAGGCGGGATGCATCTGGATATTTCTTTTGAACACCGCTTGTGGAAAAAGCGATAAAACAGTGACAGGCAGGAAACATTCCTACCATGTTCAAGCGATTCGATTCTTTTCGCGATATGTACGTCACCAATAAGTTTTAACGCGCGGCTATGAACTCTGTCTAGTAGATGCAATGTAGTCTTGGGGGCACCTGCCCAGACAATACAATTGTATTCGAGTTTATGGCGAATATACGCCTTGTAAATAGTAGCCAGATCTGAAGGAGTGAAGTACATCTTGCACCGTTTTAGGAAACCTAAACATCTCGTAGCATTTTTGGCGATGGCAAATATGTGGTCGTTCCAACGAATCTTGTTGTTGACGCACATACCGAGAAATGAGAGCTTTTCAGTTTCTTTGATGCAAGAACCATTCATGGATAAAGGATGGGGGTTTAAATTACGCTTAGACGACAGAAGACAGCATTGGGTTTTAGAAGAGTTAAATTCAACTCTATTATGTAGTCCCCACCTTGTTATGCTGTCAAGGTCAGAATTTAACGTGCTTAACATACGTTGTTGTTCAAGTTCCACTTGTAACGAAGAGGGTCGTGCAGAAAGCGTGTAGTCATATGAAAAGCTAAGAGTACTGTCATCAGCGAAAGAATGGATTGGATTAGAGGTGGTGGATAGGAGATCATTAATGAAAATCAGAAAGAGTGTCGGAGATAAAACAGAGCCTTGAGGTACACCGGCGTTTATGCGGTGAACATTGGATTTGAATCCGCCCAATACGACCTGGATTGAACGGTCAGAAAGGTAGTTACTAGTCCAATTGAGCAGGGTGTTATTAATTCCATAAGCATTCTTTTTCGACAAAAGATCTTGATGCCAGACTCTGTCAAATGCCTTGGAAATATCGAGTGCAACAACTTTACTTTCACCAAATTTGTCAATAGACTGGTTCCACTTTTCAGTGAGATAAGCCATCAGGTCACCTGTAGAACGTTGACTACGAAAACCATACTGCTAGTCACTAAGGATTTCACGTGATTCAAGGTATTGCATAAGCTTACGATTGATCAGGGTTTCCATGACCTTGGAGAGTATAGATGTTAGTGCAATGGGTCGGTACGAGGAAAGGGATGACGTTTCGCCTTTTTTAGGAACAGGCTGGATAAAGGCTGTTTTCCAATTCCTTGGGACGACTCCAGAAGAATAAGAGAAATGGAAAAGTCTGCGAAGTGGTAATGCCAACGTTGAAGAACAACTCGTCAAAACTATAGCGGGAATGCCATCAGGCCCAGCAGATTTATGAATTTCGAGATCATTTAATACTCTTGCCACTTGACGAGTACGGAAGTAAATCTGTCCCATAGAGGATTAAACTCTTTCAAGTACAGGCGGCGACAACGCGCTATGTGGCAGCGTAGAGCTAGCTGCGAAATGTGAAGCAAGCAGATTGGCCTTGTCTTTTGAGCTGACAGTTGGAATGTCATTGTGAATGAGCGTTGGAATTGAAGACGAGGCAGTATTTTTAATTCGTTTCACGAGGGGGAGGGGGGATTTTAACGCTAGGTACACCGGATGGCAAGATGAAGTATGCAACAATCAAGGAAAGGCCATTGCTGATTTGCTGGATCCAAATCCTCATCAGAATACCATGGCTGTAGTTTCACAGCCCCGAAAGACGTACCCTCGGAAACCATCAACTCTGAATTGCTTTCTGGCAACCACAAATTTCATTAATATTCTTGCAGAACTAAGAAATTAATCCTGTTTGGCGCATGATCATATGGCCATAGAGCTTCGAGTGAAGTTGAATTAGCGAATTGTGAAAGACACCCCAACACCTAAACTACACATCAAGTTCATGAAAGTAAACTGAAACCATTTTATATCGGAAGTTGAAGCTGAACTACCAATGCAAGCGGCCTGCAGAAATCTGAAGAATAACGAAATTGATGATGCTATCAAAAATTTTGAGACTGCAGTGAACACAGCCATTGATCGACAGAAAACAATTCGCACTAGCAGGGATCGCTTTCAACCAAAGCATATGCAGGCAATATATACTTACAAGCAACGGCTGAGGAAGCGCCTCCAGAGGATCTTTAACAAGACTCTTAATACAGTCAACGACGAATACCAGTCTTTACTTTCCCAACTGGATTGTACAGTTAACATGTTTCGTCAAGCTGTCCGGAGGTATCAGAAGGATGAACTGAGTAAAAGGCTCCAGGACATCAAACCAGGCCCTGATGCTTTTAAGAAGCTGAACTCTCTGGTCGGAAAGCGTATTTCTGTCCTAGAGACTATCAGCATGGAAGATCGAACAGAAAAAGCTGAAGCCTTTGCCTGTCATTTTGAAAGGAGTTTTGTTCGGAAAGAAACCTTGATCCCACCGTTCAATTTGGTTTCCGAGAGAAGCACTCTACGCTGCACCCTCTGCTGAAGCTTCACAGTAACATTACTCGAGGACTGAATGTCAAAAGTAGTACAGTAGCTTGTTTGCTAGACATCGAAAAAGCTTTCGATAGTGTCTGGATCAACGGGCTACTGTACAAAATTATAAGATTTGGTTTCCCCAATTATATTGTAAAAATAGTTAAAAATTTTCTCTTTAACAGGGTCTTTTTTGTACAGATATCAAAGCCGGAGTTCCTCAAGGTTCCAGACTTGGCCCAGTGCTGTTCAGTATTTATAAGGCGGATCAACCCATCAATACAACCAACTATGCATTTCGCGGATGACCCCGTCACTTATGCCGTTTCCCTCTTTCCTGAGACAGTTGCCCGAAGAGTGGAGGAACACCTCCGAAATCTTTGGGATTACTACCTCATAGAGGGTTGAAGAACAAGGCCAATAAAACAGAGCTCATCTGCTCCCCATCTGCTGTCCATCGGAGATACATATACGTATATAAAATTTAAAGAAAATCGGGTAAATTTTACAAAATTTATATGGGAAATCCTCGGCCCTGAGGCCCCAAATATAGTATAGTATATCATAGTATGACATTATCTGATGCCGCTATATGGAGAAAAAATTTGTGTGGGAGCCCCCGACCCCACGGCTTGCTCACCATCAAATGTAATTAAAAAGTGTTGTCATGGGAAATACACATGTGTGCAAAGTTTGAATAAAATCGGGCTTTGGGAAGTGGGTTAAAATTTTATCAGAAGATTCTACCACCCAGCCACCCACGGGTACGCGAAGTTAATACAGAGAATTTAAAAATGAAAAGAAAGAGTGTCAGGTCAAAACAGAGTCCTGGGGAACGCCAGAATTTATGTAATGTGTTTTAGATTTGAAACAGTGAACGGTCCAAAAGATAGCTCCTAATTCAATGAAGCAGTTTATCAGCGACACCATAAGCATGCATTTTTGGACAAAACATGCATAGATGGAAAAGCTTACGGAATGGTAATGCCAGCTTAGAAGAATACCTCTTCAGAAACTAATGGGGAAATGCTATCTGGTTCAGAGGATTTGTGAGTGTTGAGATCGTTTAAAACTCTAGCAACTGCACCAGTACCAATGAAGATCTGTCCCATAGAGCGTTAAATACTCGGTTGTGCAGGCAGAATCAGTGTAAAATCGGGAAGCGTGGAGCTAGCTGCAAAATGCGCAGCAAACAGATTGGCCTTTTCTTTAGAGTTGACAATTGGAATGTCATTGTGAATGAGCGTTGGAATTGAAGACAAGTCTGTATTTTTGATTCTTTTCACGAAATGACAAAAATGTTTACTATTTGTGGGACATTTTAGTATTTTTGCCTCAATTTTTCCCAATGTCGTAGGGGAATTTGACTCGCCGAAGATGAGCAGATGAGCGTTTTTCCTCGGTAGGGTTTACTTTGTAAAACCGCAAGTAACCTCTCTAATCCTAGAAGCCTCTCTACAGCTTGAGTAATACCATCCATCCTCCTTTGGTTTCACAGACTTATTCCTGGAAGTGTTAACGTGTATCATACCAATAAGGATGATGTTTGTGATTGCATCAGGGGTGGCATCAACGTTGCTATCACGAAACAAAGCGACCAGTTAATACTCCAAAAGAACTTTTGAAGGCCATGCCAATTGACTTTTTCTTTTTTTGAGAGTTTTTTCGCTAACTGCATGGTTTATCAACTGACTGGCTGATACTACATAATGGTTTGAAGAGCCTAGTGGCGATAATAAAGGGTCCGCCATCTAAAGTTTTCAACTAGTGCTTATTTCGTGAATGGTAACACTTAGCTCATGTCTGATTTGACACATAATTAGGTGTATCCTTCCGCTGAACGAATATGGTTGTGTATATGCTTGAACAACGCTGGGAAATATTGCGACATTACTTTGAAAATCATGGTAATGTTGCAGAATGTGTGCGAAAATTGCGTACGGATTTTGGAAGAAGAGAAGCACCGTCAGCTCCGTATGTTCGTTATCTTGTGAAAAAAAGTGAAAGAAACTGGCATCTTCATCGATAAACCAAAGCGTGACAAGCCAAAAACAGTGCGTACACCCGAGAATATTGATGCTGTGGCAGAAAGTGTGCGTGAAGCGCCATCAACATCGATTCACCGTCGTTCTCAACAATTGAACATTTCGGAGACATCATTGAGACGAATTTTGCATAAAGACCTTGGTATGACGCCATACAAAGTCCAATTGGTTCAGGAGTTGAAGCCAACTGACCATCCAATGCGTTTTCGCTTCGCTGAGTGGGCCTGCGATCGACTTACAGAAGATGCCGATTTTGCCAAAAAAATCATCTTTTCGGATGAAGCTCATTTTGATCTTGGTGGGTATGTAAACATGCAAAATTGTCGCATTTGGGGCACAGAAAACCCGCACGCATACATTGAAAAGCCGGTACACCCAAAACGAGTCACTGTTTGGTGCGGATTTTGGTCCAGAGGCATAATTGGGCCATTTTTCTTCGAAAATGAGCAAGGAGTGGCCGTTACAGTCAATGGCGATCGTTATCGGGCCATGTTGAACGAATTTTTGTTCACAAAAATTGAAGAGGAGGATATTGGCAACATTTGGTTTCAACAGGACGGCGCTACGTGCCACACAGCCGAAGCTACACTCGATGTTTTGCGCCCTGTTTTTGAAGATCGCATTATCAGCCGCAGAGCTGATGTCGTTTGGCCACCTCGGAGCTGCGATTTGACACCGTTGTACTATTATTTGTGGGGTGCCCTAAAAGATAAGTGTTACGCCGACAAGCCAGAGACAATTGACGCTTTAAAGGACAATATTCGTGAAGCCATTGGTGAAATACAGCTGCACACAATCGATAATGTGCTTAAAAATTGGACCGATCGTGTAGGCTACTGCATGGCCAGCCGAGGCAGCCATTTGAATGAAATTATTTTCCATTGTTAACCGGAAGGATTGTACTTTCAAATAAAAAAAGAAATTTGAGAAAATATTCTGTAGTTTTTTTTTATAGCATTTTCAAAAAAAAAAAAGTTATTTGGCGGACCCTTTATATTGACGTTGTATTTATCAGGACGGGAGGTAAGGAACAAGTCAAGGGTGTTCGCGGAGTGATTTTTTATGTCAGGTATTCTTGTAGGCTCATTTACAAGCTGAGTAAAGTGATTAAGCTCAGCGAATATCTCAAAATACCTTCCATCGGATGTTGTCTGGCCAGAATGACGTAGCCACCCAGAACTGTGTACATTAAAATCGGCCGCAATAACGATTTCAGTGTTATCATCATTTCAATTCAATTCTTGCAATTAAATCAGAGAGTGATTTAACTCATTACGAGTTGAAAGTTGGGGCTTCTATATAAAAAGCAATAGAGAATGTACCTGCACTCTCAGCCACATGAAATTAAATTCCGTATTGAAGTATTGGCTGAATTGAGGCAAAAGGTTAAACGCAACATTACTACGGACATAAATTGCAGGTCCGCGTCGAGGTATGGCACTAAGCTATACCCAGGCAGATTTAAATCCGAAGTAACAGGATTCTCAAATACTTGAGTTTCGCTCAATGCCAGAACTGCTGGCCTGTGTACATGTAGATGTGTAAGCTTAGCGAAAAAATTCGTTCTCAGTTGACGAGTGTTGCTGAAATAAACTTTGTAACTACACATAACTACAAAAAGCAAGGACATAAAACACAACTTACCGATATACCACTTCCAAATAAAGAAGCAAACACTGTAGCTAAGTAGCTAAGTAGTAGAAGGTTTTATTTTAAGATATGGAGTACCACATAAAGGTTTCAAGCAACTACCGGGTGACTGACACGAAGTGTTACCAGCTTCAGACTGTCATTGCTGTCGAACCAGTGATGACAGAGCGCTCAAATTTACACTAATGACAGTTCATTCCATTGTTTACAAGCGTAGAGAAGCATTTTAGTGGAAAATATTCAAAAAAAAATTAATCCGCAATGGAATTCAAGCGTAATATTGTGATTGCTCTATTTTTAGCTGGAAAACCACAGCCGCAGATTGTTAACCAGTTATAACATCTGCATGTAAATAAAATGTTTGTGTATCGCACCATAAATCGTTATAACGATACTGGCAGCATTGCAAAACGCCATGGTGGTGGACCGAAATTCACTGCAACATCGCCGGATATCATTCGGAAGGTGGAATCCGCGCCGTAGCGGCAGAAAAATGGCTCGTGAGGCGAACATTTCGCTCGAACGGATGCAGCACATATTGAAAGATCATCTTGGACTAAAGGCCTTGAAATTCAAAAAAACGCATGGTCTCACCGATGCTCAAAAAAAAGTTAGAGTGGAAAGAGCAAAGGAGTTGTTACGCTTGCACGAAAGTGGCGATTTGCCGAATTTGGTTTTCTCCGATGAGTCACCGTTCGTTGTTGAGCAATATGTGAATAAGCAAAACGACCGGATTTACTTGCCCGGCCGTTCTACTGAAAATTTGGACCAACGGATTGCCATTCGAAACTAAGCGCCACCGATGGTGATGGTTTGAGCCGCCGTTACGGCCGAAAGCCGTTCACCGCTCGTTTTTTTGGACCGTGGCATCAAGATAAATGCTCAATTTTATCGGGATCATGTGTTGGAGGGAGCGTTGAAGCCTTGGGCACAAAAGCATTTCGGCCGCAGAGCCTGGACATTTCAACAGGACTCGGCGCCGAGTCATAAAGCGACAATCAAGATTGGCTGAGAAATAACGTTTCGCGGTTCATTTCCATTGCATAATGGCGACCAAATTCACCGGATGCAAATTCGCTAGACTTCTCGGTTTGGGGTATTTTGAACAGCAAGATTGGGACAAGAAAATACCAAAATGTCGATCATTTCAAGCAAGCGCTTCGCTGGTAATGGGCCAAAATACCGCAGAGCCACTTTCGTGCTGCATGCAATAGCTATGTCGGCCGTTTGAAGGCCATAATCGCTGCTAAGGGTGGCCAAATCGAAAACTGCTAATGCAATTCGAAAATTTAAATATTTGTGAATATTTTTTACTTTGATTGAATAAAATTCATCAACAAATAAAAATTCTGTGGCGTTTTGTTTTGGTAACACTTCGTGTCAGTCATCATGTAGTACCCTAAAATGTAGGATGCTCTCAGCATAACACTAAAACCAAAAGTTTGATTATTGATAACTCTGTAAGTCCGAGTTATTACAATTTCACAGACAATCCAAATGCAATTACACACTAAACACTTCCTCTCCGTAACACCGTAACATTCTTCCTGTGCCTGCCATTATTAGCAATTAACACAAAAAGTTGATTACAAGTGTAAGGTTCATGTTGTATATTTCCAACAAGTCTTCTTTATTAGAATTCGCTTTGGTGGTTCGGTGCATCAGTTAGAGATACACACAACAACAACAACCGTTCTTATCATTTCCTTATTACCGATCTCTTATTGCCGATTAACAAATCTTTTCAACATTCCTAATTCCTAATTGATGTGTAAGCGCACAGATCTCATAAATTCTTAATCATACATGAGAGGCAGGAGAATTAAAAACACGGAAGGCATCACCATAATAATCTGGTGGTGTATTTGGGTTGGCTTGTAACTATTAACCCAGCCACTGGGTAAATAGCAATTGAGCTTCCAAAATCGATTAAAATAAATTTGTGATCGTGTTATAAAACCTGTGCAGCGAAACCTCGTAAATATCAGCTGAATAGAGCAGAGATACTTTCGCGATATGCCAACTGTGTTACTCGTAAGAGTAGTTAATAGCAACAAAAAGGAAAACAGCACAGTTCACCAATTAACTGCTGGAATGGCAAAACAGCTAAGAATGCATTACACATCCGGACAAATGCTCGTTTTTTTTTTGAGGAACATAGCCATAATACGAGATTCTTCACTTTGATGCTGATGCCAACAACTTATTAGATACTTGAGCTGCTATTGTACACAATGATCGTCTTCGTCGTTCGTCGTACAAAAAGGATGCGATAGAGTAATACATTTGCTGTCAAATTACATCCGAGGAACACAGAAAGCATCAGCACCACAAGCAGCAAACGAACAAACAGCAAACATTCGAACTACAAATTCAGGTCCTCGATGGTGATGCGCAACAACAACAACAACAACCACCACACCACAGTGTCTGCTTTCGTTTCTTTTGAGCTGCTGCTCCAAGCTAATCGACTGTAAGTGCGCACCGCAGCTCCAGCTCCAGCGAACGAAATAGACAGAGAGCTAGAGATTTGTGCCGCTGCTACAAGGCTTTTGTAAATCTTTGCCGCTGATCCATCGGCGTACAATTGAAATTCTTGTTGCTTTCCCCAAAGTCTCACAGTGGTCGGTCGTCGCCATCGTCAGGCATCATCTCAGGTCTCAGGGGAATGAGAGTAGATACAGTCCTCTACTCAATCCTCACTGCACACAAACAAATAATGATGATGCTCATCGTTTGTGCAACAACAACAGCAGCGGGCAAAGGATAATATTGTGGATGATTGCGGCGACGACCGTGACCGAGAGGAATCATCATGGCCTCCTTGCTTGTGGTGGTTGTTTATTGCTTGTCAGACATTTATTGCACCGCGCACAGCAATCGTATTGCGCCGCAGAGTGCACAAGACAGTTGTTGTTCTGGAAGTAAAGAGCAGTCAGCTCCAAGTATAATATCTTTAGATGGAACTTATTAAAAGATATCGATTTGGAATTGCTGGCTGGCACCGAATGGAGTGGAGGAGCACACACCGAGCTCACTGATATACTCGCTGTTGCACATGTGATCTTGTCTCTTGTTAAGTGCAACGCGCAACATCGTCGCTTAATCGATTGCTGCTGTTGAGTCTATAAATGGTGGTGCTGCCTCTGCATTGCTTCCATATTCTATTTGGTTCCCGCCGCTCATCTCAAGTCAGACAAGTTCCGCAGCAGCAGCGTCAGAGCTTTTTACGTCCGTCGTTCTATTCGTTGTTGAGTTCCAGTTGTAGGCCACCTACCTACCTACCTACCTACCTACCAACCGTAGTTATGTCCGCACTTTGGCTAAATAATTTGTTCGTGATTTTATCGAAAATCAGTTCAGTGTTGTTGTAGTTATGGTTGCTGTTGCACATGCGCGTTAGATCAGATCTTGAAACTATTAGAACCATTTTGGTGGTGCAATCAACAATGGTGATAGTGATGGTACGGATGTACTTGGGCGATCTTCGATTCCTAATTGAAGCGATGCGATATAAAGGTAGACTCTCGTAGATGTGCCAAGCGATTATTGATATCGGAGAAGATGCCAAATGGCATTTCAGTACAAAAAGTAATGAGAGACCGCGATTGTGATGCAGTTCTCTTATCATTGACCTTTTGTGGAGTAAATTTCGTTTATGAAGGAAGTTGCTGCTTGTTCTAAACAGAACATGCAGAGAGGACGTAAGACTTATGAGCTCATATTAGTGGTTGCATTATAAGTAGACGGTTAAACGGTACACCGAAATTACCGCGGAAAAGCTAAATGCCCCCATCTAAAGAGCCAGCCACATGTGAATCTCCTCAAACCTATGGATGCTTCCACATAATCTGCTTTGTCTTTAATGAGATGGAATAAGAGACTGAAATCGTCTGCGGCACCGGGTACGACCCGTAATACTCTAGTGCCGCATTTTAAAAGGACTTTTGAATACTTGTTTGTACCCGAATTGCAGCTATTTGCCATTCAAAAAACTTCCAGCTCATTCGAGTAAGAGTACTTTTAGGAGCCAAAAATCTATACCATGTTTGAACAAATGGATCCTTAACTGTAAATGAAGGTGAATTAGGATTTTCAAATATTCTTAGTGATGAGCAATTACAGCAAGACGAAGACCATGACATCTCGTGCTAGGTATTGGTGTCTTTACTCTTGGTCTCTCATGAATCTATCATCATCATATTTGGCTCTACAACCGGGGTCCGGTCCTAGCCTCCCGCAAAAATTCTCTCCATCGGTCTCTATTTCGAGCCGATGTCATCCAGTTTGGCATCCCTAAACTCTGGGCGTTCTGGTCTACGCCATCCTTCCAGCGTATACTTGGCCAGCCTCGCTGTCTTGTTCTATAAATGCTACCGCAAAGGACTTTCCGAGCAAGATCCTCCTTGCTCATGCGAGCTAGGTGTCCTGCCCACCGGAGCCTACCAACCTTAATTTTCTTCACAATGTCGACATCGCGGTAACGCTTGTAGATCTCATTATTATAGAGTTTCTGGAATCGTCCTTCCTCACATGACGGGGCCAACAATCTCCGTAAGAGTTTTCTCTCGAACGCGGCTAAGAGGTAAGAATGCCGTTACGTTAGAGTATCGGATCTCTGCCACCAAAGCCAGATTGAAGAGGACGCAGGCCAGTCCATCCGCTTGTCGGAGCCCGTTATAGATGTTGAATGGGCTTGATAGAACTTCCGCGCCTGGTGCGATCCTCGCTCTCTGTACTGTTCTAGTTGACGGACGAGATTGGTCTCCCAGGTAGAAGTTCTGCGTCTGGTGCAGTCCTAGTTCACGGACGACATTCTTCTCACAGGCTGCTTTCTTTCGACGGTGAACTGTTTTTCACATCTTCTGAGCTCTTTGTATTCATCTTCCCGTGCCCACGTTCTATGAGATTGTTGCATTGCTCGGTACGCAACATTCTCACGTTTAGTCATTCGCTTACATTCGTCATCGAACCAGTCGTTCCGATCTCTACGACTACTGCCTAAGATGGAGTCAGCATTTCAGCCCCGGCACTAACTCTTCCTGCAATTATGCCGAGTCTTATCGCTTGAACGTCCCTTCGTTGTGAAGGGTAGCCATGTTGACTCGATTCTGATTCGCGGATGCAGTATTTCGTGACGATGCAATCCGCGCTCGGAGCACCATACCAATTAGATAGTGGTCCGACTCGACGTTGGCGCCTCTGTACGTTCGTACCGTCATCAGGTTCGGGTTGTGGCGGCGGTCCATCAACACGTCGTCTATCTGGTTGCTAGTGGCTCTATCAGGAGATACCCAGGTGGCTTTGTGGATATTTTTACGCGCAAACCTTGTACTCGCAACGACCAAATTATTGCTTGATCTCTATGACTCGTTGTCCATTTTTATTAGTGTTCTCGTGTAAGCTATGGAAGCCAATGTACTGCCTAAATACTGGCTCCTGTTTTGGCATTCATATCCCCCAGAACGATTTTTACATTATACTGAGGAGGGCGGGAACACCATCCCGCTCGACTGATTCTTCTTTTTCATCATCTATTGAATCCTCTGTGGGAGCGTGAACGTTTTTGAGGCTTATGTTCTTAAATACGCGAACGTGCAAAGCCGTTCATTTACTGTTTTTTTTTTTTTTTTTGCTGACTAGAAACCCCACCCCGAGCACATGACGTCTTGCAAGACAGCTTTATGTTATATTCTGATTTTTATAAGACACCATTCACCGTCCACCGTATCTTCTGAATTGCTGTCATGTCAGCGTTATATTTGGATGGGGTATCGACTAGCTACTCTGAAGCTCAAGCTCTATACAGTAAGCGTACGTTTCATGAGAAAATTCTTAAATCGTTTAGCCGTTTTCGTTACCGTGGTCGTCTTTGTTCATCAGTGTATCATAGGCTGATTTGGGGTTCCGTAATAAAGTTTTTTACGGACGAGGTTAATGGCTTCGCACCTCCCTTACTTTGAAGGGACTATCCCGATCATTCATCTTTTCCTGTATTGGAGGAAAATTACCGGCGGCCACCGCGTGGAGGTTCGATCGCACTTCCACCAGTCAGAGATAGTTACGGCCACTTGCAATTCTGAAGCATTCTGAACTATTCTGCTGATGGCTGACCGCAAAACTTTAAATGCCAACAGAAAATTTCCAAACAGAAAATCACCAAACACAAAATCTTTGGCACAAGCACAAAATCCCCAAACACAAATTCCCAAATAGAAAAATCCCAAACAGAAAATGCGCAAACAGAAAATACCCAAGCACAAAATCATTGGTACCACCACAAAATCTCAACCACAAAACTCCGAAACTCAAAATTTTCAAGCACAAAACCCTTAGATACAAATCTCCCAAACAGAAAATACCCAACACAAAATTTCCAATCACAAAACCTCCATAGACGAAACTCGCAAGCACATAATACCCAAACAGAGAATCCCAATCAAAAAATATTTGACACAAGCATTTGTGTTAGTTTTTTGTTAGCGGGTTTTATGTTTTCGGGTTTTTGTTGGTTTGGGGATTTTGCGCTCGGCAATAGTGGGGATTTCCCAAATGAGGAACCGAATTATTATAATACCATTATCGACAGATATATTCAGCTTCTCCATGCGGTAGCTTGAGGGGTGATAAATGTGCTCATTGTGAATGATATTAGACCGAGCTAGAAAAGAGTCACAAATAACCCTTCTTTCAGGAAGATCGTTATAATTAATTATTAAAATAATGTTCTAAATTCTTTATCAAATCAAGTATTCATAGCAGCGTATGCAAAACTTTAACAATTAATTTTCTAATGAGCCCGGTCCCGGCGCAATTAAATTCTCATTATGGGCACAATTGGGTGCACATCCGTCAGTCGGTTGGTTCCAATTTTCGCATTAACCCAACGTGAACAGCCAAACATCGAAAAGACTCACAAATGCGCACCGCACTAATTAATACAGTTATTACAAGTTGTTGCGGCAGAGTGCAGCGCGTGACTGAGGAGGAAAAAAAAGCAACAACAACAACAACCGTAAAACAAGAAAACTCCATTAATGCGTTTGAGCAAAAGGAAGGAAAATGTAAATTACCAAAATTCCACTTCTTCAGTTCCGGCTTACATGGAACCATCCATCGGCTGCATGGGTACGTATACCGAGCGGCGCGCGGTACAATGCCATACGTTAAAGTATTGCGTTGTACGCTTGTCAGGGGCATTTATTTAGTCGCCTAATTTATAGTGGATAGCTTCCACATTTCACAAAACAAGTGCGCGGGATAACATAATTAATTAACTCCATTACCGCATAACTTTCATGCCGCGTCTAGCTTCCTTGATGGCATCGCATCTGGTTGGTGGTTCGGCTCGGGCTTAGGAAAATCCATCTTGCGTGACCACACGGAAAAATTGTTTGTTAATTCTCGTCTCTCTAACTGGGACCGTGCACCGCATTACCCCACAAAAAAGTGGCAGCCATTTAATCACCCTGTCCACTATAGGCTATGGCTTACCTATACTTTGTGAGAGTAGTGTAACATGCGGTTGCCGCGTTTATTGTTACAAGCGACTCTATAAGTAATACATGCATAGATACACACACCCATAGCAAATGAAAAAAAGTTTCTTTATTCGATGAACCTCTAAATTCCGATTCAGGCCATTTTGAAATGAACAGAAGCAGCAGCAAATGTTACTTCCCAAGGCAACTGTACTCGTAATTAAACGATTCAATGCCTTATTATTGGGAATCGCTTCATCCACGGGCGGACGGAAGAAATGGGAAGGGAATCCACACCAAAACACAGGAATTAACTTCACTGAATAATTCATTGGGCTTTTTTCAAAGCAAAGTTAGGTTGAGGCGAGGATGGTGGCTGAGGAGAACCCTAGCTATTATTAGGAGGGGAGAAGAACAACCAAATCCACTTAATTAGGGGAATCCGGCCGCAGTTTGACAACTCTCTATATACGGTGACGTTGAAAAACTTTGAAAATTAATAACTACCCAGCTACTACTGTGTCATCGTCCAAAATGGCTGCCATCCATCGATCCTATCCATTCGAGTTACAGTGAAATGTATACCACTAATACAGGGTCTGTCGGGTGATTGTATTTTTTCTTTCTAAACTCAAGTGGATTTGATAATTACCCGGCGATAACTTGTAATTATTGTGGACGGGTGCGGTGTAAGTGTCTTGGGCTGCAGCAGTTTAAGTTTTGGCTTTGAAAATAATTAATGAACCCAAACATCACTTGAGGGGGTGGCAATGATGGAAATACAGAGGATGCAATTAATTATCAATCAACCATATTAGCATGTCGTTTGGAACGTATTACCCACTTAGCCTCGCTTGCAGCTGGGTAGGTGGTATTCTTTCTTCTTTTCAAAATGTAAGGCTATTTAATGCCGCCGAGGGCTTTTTATTGTACGAGGATGAGTAACTGCCTGCCTTTGTAAAATGGAATGCAATTACCCGCAGGTTGTTTGATCGGAAATCGTTTTGACGCCTATTAGAGCAGCGCGCGTTACGGTTTATTGAATGAACTTTTAATTACTTTATTGATTTTTCGTTTCGTTAGTACTCGTTGTTCGTTTATTTCTTAAAGAATATCAAATATTTAATAAATGTTCGTTATTCAAAGAGGAATTGGCGAGCGATTGTCACATAAAACTTGGTAGTATTAGTGAGTGAGTTCAGTAGCTCTTTTCTTTTGTATTATCATCATATTCGTCTCTACAATCGAGGTTCTACCCTGTCGCCGTTCCGCAAAAAAATCTCACCACCAGTCGAACCGATATCATCCAGTTTGTTATATCCTCTATACACTAATTGACTATGTCCCTCACAAAGACACAAACCATTAAATTGACATTAAATTGAATAATAATAATATTCGGCGCGACAAACCATTGCGGTCCAAGGTCTAGCTTCTCGCGACCATTTTTTTTTTTTTTTTTTTTTTACAATTCGCGCACGCTTTAAGGGGTTCAAGGGGTTCGCACCCTTATAATGCTCGGCTATATGCTTGGCACAGCGTAGGCGTAAAGGAAGAGCATTCCACATACGTGTTGTACGGCTGAAGAACGAATCCCTGAATTTAACTGTACGAGGACCTGAATTTAACTGGACCGAGGGGTCCGCTGTATCTTACTTAATCGTCTGGTTATTATAAGTCTGATACTTGGATCAACTCGGGAGATTATAGTGGCAGGGGGCTTCTTTAAAAAATGTCAGAATGGGCGCTGTTTTTAAGCATGAAGCGCTCCTACCATACAATAGCGTTGCGTTGTGCCTGGGATAGTTTCTATCCCAGGCGGCCTAGGATATTGAGCTGATATCCTAGTGTCAAGTGATAGGATACGAGGTTCCGGACGAACGTGCTGCCAGGGTCTGCTTTTGCAATCGCCCAGGCACTCATTCTGAAAGAGCTGAGTCCCTTGATGGCAGATCTCACCAAGGTCGCGTTGGTACTACGGGGGTTGGATGCCCACAGATAAGGTTTAATCTCCTCGGAGGTTTAACTGAGTCTGGGCCAACCTTTGGTTGAGGTCCAGTTTATTCTGGCTTTGGCCTCTTCTACGTAGTGGCTGGTGGTTTACTACCTAAATGCGGGTAGAGCGCTAGCATGGTAACATCAGTTTGGGTGCTGATGTTACCAAAAATCTTTCGAACATCAGTATCCTTCCTGATGTTACCGGTGCGATGATGCGTTCTCTGTGGAGTTGCATATCTCAACCGGTTGTCGTAACACCAAAGATCGGCAAGGATTTAAGGTAGGTCCTGCTCCTACCATTGAGTTAATACTGGCACATCAGTCTATGATGGACGTTGATTGTCGTATAACTAATCCAAGAGGACCGTGGGGTTAACCATTCAATGGAGGTATCCACGTTATTCCAATGACACTTCTTGTACGTCCAAAGATGGGCTTGAGAGTAAACTGATGAGCATTTAGAGCGCCACGAGTATTGCGGTTGAATTTAAGGAGAGGTGGCATGCAGCTGGCTATTTCTATTGAGCACCGCTGGTAGAAGAAACGATAAAACAGTGACAAGCAAAAAACGTTCCTGCGGTGTTCGGTATATACGGTGACGTTGAAAAACTTTGAAAATTAATAACTACCCAGCTACTACTGTGTGTAGAAGAAACGATAAAACAGTGACAAGCAAAAAACGTTCCTGCGGTGTTCAAGCAAATCTATTGATTTCGCTATATTTGCGTCACCGATAAGTTTTATCGCGCAGTTTTGAATTCTATCTAGCAGATGCAAAGAAGTCTTAGGCGCACCAGACCAGATATGGCAATTGTACTCAAGCTTTGGGCGAATAAAAGCCTTGTATATGGTAGCCAGATCAGAGGGAGAGAAATATTTCTTGCATCGGGCTAGAAAACCTAAACATCTCGCAGCATTTTTAGCGATGGTAAATATATGGTCATTCCAACGAAGCTTGTCGTTAACGCACATACCGAGAATTGCGAGATTTTCAGTTTCCTCGATGCAAGTGCCATTCATGGATAATGGCATGGGGTTAAGGATTCGCTTTGACGACAGGAGACAACATTGGTGTTGCGCATGTTAATTTTTGGACACAAATGGAAGGAACCTAAAATTTAAGGCCGAATCCGAACGGCGAATTGAGAAGTTTTCCATTACAAGTTATAACTCTCGGAACGTTTGTCACCCATTCGCGAGAGGTAGGACCCCGTAAAAAATACTTTTAGTCTTACTGGGATTCGAGCCACGAACCTCCTGCTCAGTAGCCACGCGCATTTTCATTGAACCACGGCGTGCCCACAAAAATTGAATAATACGAACTATTAATAATATTTTTGCACACAAAAGGATGGGACCTACAAAAGTTAAAGCCGTATCTGGAAGGCGAGTTTAGATGCTTTCCCGTGACACGTATTTACGCTCGGATGTTTGTAAGAATTTCGCGAGAGGTGAGACGGTGAAAAACACTATTGGGTTGTTCTGTGATCATCTCCTGCTCAGAAGTCGAACGCACTAACTTACCTGTATTATGTTACATTATTGATGGGGATCTATTGTTCCGCGTCTCTATGATCTGCTGACATTCAAGGCATCTCCTCCTTTCTCCTCTTTAATTCCTTAATTTTTGACGTGACAACGTCTCAATACAAGTGGGTGCATGTTCAAAAAGTAAAATCTTAAGTGAGATACTGTTATGACAGACTGTTATTTAAGGTATTGCATAAGCTTTGCTTTCACCAAACTTGTGAAAAGACTGGTTCTACTTATCGGTGAGATATGCTATCAGATCACCAGTTTAACGTTGTCCACAGAATCCATATTGGCGGTCATTGAGTAGTTCTTGTGATTCAAGATATTTCATAAAGAAAGAAGGGACGTTAGTGCTATTGGTCGGTACGAAGAGAGACATGCCGGTTCGGCTTTTTTCGGTATAGGCTGGACAAATACTGTTTTCCAACTACTCAGGAAGATTCCAGAAGAATAGGATAAGAAGAAAAGCTTACGCAATGGTAATGCCAGCGATGATTTAACACATCTTCAGAAGTAATGGGTGAATACCATCTAGTCAAACGGATTTGTTTATGCTAAGGTCACCTTTAGAACTCTATAGCTACTTCACGAGTACGAATGTAAATCTGTTCCATAAGTTGTTCGCAGCTCGGAAGTACAAGTGGAAGCAAAGCACAGTCTGAAAGCGTAGAGCTAGCTGCAAAATGTGCCGCAAGCAGCATCTCGGTCTTGGTCTTGCAGCCTGAGTCTTGGTCTTGCTCTTGCGGTCTTGCTGGTAACATTCTTGCATACCAATCTCAAAAAAAGTCAATAAGTTCTTCTAAAAGTAGCTAAAAGTAGTAAAAGTTTGTAATAAGCTTTGATGATCTTTCCAAGTTGATGTTAGTACATAGAGTGTTTTTCTTAAAAAATAAGTTGGTCTAATGCGATGTTACACGTCAGTTTTAAAAATGCGTTTTTCAGCAGCACACATGTTGGCACCCTATTTTAATATTATTTTTAAATTCTCTATATTAACTTCGTGTTTCCGTGGATTTGTTTGTCTGTTGGTCTGTTGGTCTGTTTGTATGTTTGTATGACCCCGGCGGTGGGGGGTATAGAAAACACCGCGGCACGGGATGCCTGGGGTAAGAGTCCTCTAAAATGCCATTTCGTGTTTGATCCAACAGCATCTTTATCCATTGGTTTGTGATGCAGGGCTCTTCCACGATAGAAAATAACAGGGCCGCGGGTGCTTAGATTATGCTCATGATTGGGCATTGTCTTCGTACCTTAGCGGCCGAGAATGGGCTACTGGTACTTGGAGACTAATTTTTTTGGGTGGACTCTTCGTATTAGTGGCTTGTTCTTACACCGATGACCGCTTGAGAGCCTAGAATTTATTCTAGGCTGCCTATGACTGCTTGGTGGTGCTTGCCGTATAGTCCTAGTAGTAAATGATATGTTTCGAGGTTCCGGACGAATGTGCTGCCAGGGTCTGCCTTGCAATCGCCCAGGCACTCATATCTGAACGAACCGAGATCATTGATACTTAATCTCACCAAGATTGCATTTGGTACCACGGGAGTTGTCTCGCCCAACGGACCGGATTGACCGTAAGGTTGACCGGTCTGTGGACAACTAAGGATGCTGACCCAGTTTGTTCTGGGGATGTAACGTGGGGGCTGTGGTTCTACTACCCATATGCGGGTAGATCATGGTATTGGTAGAATCAGATACGTCCCTGATGTTGCCAATCATGGTAACACAGTAAGAACGGCTGATGTTACCAGTACGGAGTTGCACGGCGAGGAGTTGCGCTTCATACAACCGGTTGCCGTCATCCCTTAAATCGGCATGGGTGTAAGATAGGCTCAGCTTCTACAAGTAAGTAGATACTGGTACATCTGTTGATGGCCGTCAATTGTCGTAAAATTCGAGTCCGAAGAGGACCGTGAGGTTTTGCATATATAGCAGGTACTCACGTTAAATCAATATACAGTTTCTGTATGTTTGTCTGTTTGTCTGTTTGTCTGTTTGTCTGTTTGTCTGTTTGTCTGTTTGTCTGTTTGTCTGTTTGTCTGTTTGTCTGTTTGTCTGTCTGTTTGTCTGTCTGTTTGTCTGTCTGTCTGTTTGCATGTTTGTCTGTTTGTCTATTTTGCTGTTTGTGCATTTCTGGTGACATCACTTTCTATTAAAATTTGGAGCCCCTCGGGCTTCAGGGTCGACTCCACCCACCTCAACACTTTCCTTCTTCTCTACAAATATTTACAAGCCCACGCTTTTCCTAGGCAATATAAGGGTGCAAATCCCTTGAAGCGTGCGCTAATTATAAAAAAATAAAAAATAGCAGATAAGTAATGACATAATATCGTGCAAAATAATTTTTATAACGTATTTTATATAAAAGACCTCCACAAAACCCACCTCAAAAATCCCCTTAGAAATCACTCAGAATCACCTCAAGACTCCATCGAGACCAAATCTCGATCCCACTCAACACGCGCTCAAAACCTTTACAAGACTACACTCAAGACATCCTCCGAAAATTTTCTAAATTCCCTATTAAGACTCCCTCAACACTACAATGAAGACCCTTCCAAAACTTCCTTTAAAAAAACCCTCTAGGCACCCTCAAAAACACCACAAGACCCTCTCAACACGCGCTTAAAACCCCCACAAGACCCCACTCAAGTACTCCACGAAACGGCCTAAGGACCCCTTACAAAGACTCCTTAAAACCTTCCTAAGACCCCCTCAACGCTGCACTCTCAAAACCTCTTAAGAATCCCCTCAAAACACCCCTCTAGACACGCTCAACACACCCATAAGACCTCCTCAAGAACCAATCCAAGACCGCCTCCGCTCAAGAGACCAAACAAGATCGTCTCACAACTCCACCAGAACAACATCAAGACCTTCCAGAAAGTGTTCTCATTGGAGATACACATGTGTGCAAAGTTTGAATAAAATCGGGCTTTAGGCGTAGATCAAAAATTGAAAAAAAAAAATTTGGCCACAAACAAACACACGCGAACGCAAAGATAATACAGAGAATTTAAAAATACTCGTACCAACTAATGGTTCTGAATCCATAATGAGTTAAATTATATTTTTATTTTCAAAGAACGTTATCGAGTTATAAAAGATCTCAGCACGTCATATATGACGATGACAACAAGCTCTGGAATCAAAAGCATCATAAAATTGTTACTTCGTTATATTCCATTAACAGAATAATCAAAAAAAAACGGTGATCCGATCTTTACGATCACGATCGCATTTGTGATTAGGGCGATAATGGCGATAATGGAGATGATGCGCTGGCTGGGATGATAATTTATAGCCCGGCGGGCGATTCTTCTTGATTCAAAATCACCGCACCACAATATAGAATACAAAAGCCATCAAATGCATTATCGCGATGCATGAATTGCAGCCATAAACGGCCGCCCGCAATCGAATCCGCTGACGTGACCTGATGTGACGTGACATGACCAGATGAATGCAGATTTTTATTGCGTTCGATTTGCACGGTAGGATTGATCGAAAGGGTGTTTGTGAAAAAAATAAAGGATTGGCGGACGTCGCGACGCGAATGCTGATCTGATCCGATGTTCAGATGACGAAGCACGAACAGGCAAAGCTCATATATAATAAACTCACGCAACGCGTTCTTATAATGACGTGATATTGCGTAGCGCCATTTTTACCAGGAATCATTCTTTCCCACGGCCTTCTAATGCCTGCGGTTTTGACTCTCGGGCAATCAGAGAATACAGACAACAACAACAACAACAACCAGGAGATTAGTTATTATCCTAAAGGCACACCTACTATACTCTCTCGTCGATTGGCTTTTGTTAAGGACGAAAGTCATTCCTTTGATTCGGCCATAAATCCCTATCTCTCTTGCATGGTCGAGGGACGATTACATTAATGCATCCTATTCATCGGAGGCTGAGCAGGACAATAAAAACGAAGTAATGTAATAATATTCTTCTTCTTCTTGTGCATCACTCGGTATTCCCTGTTGTTGTTCTTGTTGTTGATTTCGATGTTTTCCCTCATCCCAAAGGATCGATCCTTTGCGACAATAACATCCAATAATACACATAATTTGTGAGTTGACAAAATAAGCAGCGTGACGGTAGCTTTGATTTCGCCGACCTGGATGGCATTACCTGGATCAGGTCAGTGCGGCATAGACGCGACCAATGTCCTTTTCATTATACAACATATAAGGAGCACGCACGACAATCGTTGTCGTCGGAGAAGTGCAATTCATCCAAAGAGGATAAATATTTTCTCTTTCCATTGTCCTTCTGATTACTGTGTTTCCGATGGGTTTTGATGTTGTTGCTGTTGTTGTTTGTTTTCCTGCGTCTTTTTGTTGCTGCTCCTTTCATCCTGTAAATGGTGATTTTTGCTTGGTCCTTGGGGTTTATCAATCGAATCGGATTGGTTATTGTGACTTTATGTGAACACCCTCTTTGTTCCTTATCGTCCTTCAAGTTGTGTAATTTATTGTGTGTTTTGTGTTGTTTTTATGTTCATTTGTGTGTGTTGTAGTGTGTGGTAGCCTTAGTCGTTGTCGTTTGACTTTGCCGCCGATCAATTAATCTGGTTGTCACCCAAGGAAGGATGAAAACAGCAGCGAATTTGTGAATTCTCTGCTCATGGCAATCAATGGAAGGACGCCGGTTCATTTCTGGGAGGTATTCTCTCTCTGCCTTTGTAGGATAGATAAAGTTTAATGGGATAAGCTTATAACAAAGCAGCATAGGCTATATGTACCACTTCGGTTAGGATATGAGGACATGACATTATATCGATCCCATAAATTAAAATCCTGTTTGCAGCATTATTACTGTCGAGAAGTATAACAATGTTAAAAAAAACAACCCATAAGAATAATTAAATATTTAATTAAAAATTAGAAATTTTTATGTGAATTCTCTAATTGGATATACACATGTGTGCAAAGTTTAAATAAAATCGGGTTAGTTTTGATAATAGGCCCGATTCTGAATCCTTAGTGGCGGAATTTCTCAACCCCGCTATAGTGCATATTTCCTTTCGAAAGATGCGTCGCCTTTACCAAAGTAATGCCGGACATTCACAGAAAATGTGCTCGGATGACTGTTCATCTTCCGAGCAGAACCTACATTCTGTCTCTGAGCCCACAGTAATTTGTTAAGGTAATATCGCTAGCCACAATGACCTGTTAGAAAATTCACCAGCTCCCTAATGCTGTCCCTATTAAAGTTAAGTATTTCCTTGAGGAAAAAATGAAAAATGATTCTTTCCTAATTGCGATAGATGCCAATGCGACGAATTTCTCTCCTAAAAGTTGCCCCGAGATCAAAAAAAGTTTGGGATCCGGTGATACATAGAGAGCTAGTTGTTAACCACGGCATTACCCGGGACCCGCCGATCGCCACCTCTAAGACACCGTTTAGACTAGAGCCCTGCATCGGATAGTAATATCCGCGGATATCCGCAATTATCCGCTATCCGCGGATTAAAGCGGATATAACCGCAAAAGTTTTTGGCGGATGAGTGCGGATGCGGATTTAGAAATCTTATCCGCATTTTGCGGATTATCCGCATGTTGCGGATATTCCATTGTATCCGAATGCATTTTAATTGCAAATTGTGCTTTCTTTAAGGTTGCAAAAGCATAACATATATTGCACTTACGAAACAATATGAGAGAAATTTATAGTTAATTCAGGACAAACAAGATTGTTTTTTTAAATTCTCTATATTAACTTCACTTGCCCGTGGGTCGGTCGTCGGTCGTCTGTCGTCGGTCGTCGGTCGTCGGTCGTCGGTCGTCGGTCGTCGGTCGTCGGTCGTCGGTCGTCGGTCGTCGGTCGTCGGTCGTCGGTCGTCGGTCGTCGGTCGTCGGTCGTCGGTCGTCGGTCGTCGGTCGTCGGTCGTCGGTCGTCGGTCGTCGGTCGTCGGTCGTCGGTCGTCGGTCGTCGGTCGTCGGTCGTCGGTCGTCGGTCGTCGGTCGTCGGTCGTCGGTCGTCGGTCGTCGGTCGTCGGTCGTCGGTCGTCGGTCGTCGGTCGTCGGTCGTCGGTCGTCGGTCGTCGGTCGTCTGTCGTCTGTCGTCTGTCGTGGAATTTTAAACCCACTTCCCAAAGCCCGATTTTATTGAAATTTTGCACACATCTGTATTTCCGGAGACAACACTTTCTATTAAAATTTGAGGCCCGTCGGGCTACGGGGCCGGGGGCTCCCATACAAATATTTTACAAAATTTTACTCGATTTTCTTCAAATTTTAAACACATGTGAATCTTTGATGGACAACACTTTTTGTAAAAATTTTGGAGACTCCGGGCCCCGGGTTTGTGGGGCCCCATAAATTTTTTTTTAAAAAATTAACCCGATTTTCTTCAAATTTTATATACGCGTGTATCTCCGATAGGCAACCCTTTTTGTAAAAATTTTGGAGACCCCTGGCCACGGGGTCGTGGGGCCACAAAATTTTTTTAAAAAAATTAACCCGATTTTCTTCAAATTTTATATACGTATGTATCTCTGATGGACAACACTTTTTGCAAAAAATTTGGTGGCCGGGGTCTTGGGGCGCCATATAAATTTTTCAAAAAAATTAACCCGATTTTCTTCAAATTTTAAACACATGTGCATCACTGATGGACAAAACTTTTTGTAAATTTGTTGGTGTGATAGGGCCCTGAGACGCGTGTGGTGTTCATGTAAATTTTTTAAAAATTAGCCCGATTTTCTTCAAATTTTAACACATACCCATCTCTATTAGAGAATTTACATGAAAATTTTTAATTTTTATGGGTTGTTTTTTTTTATTTTTTTTTGCGGATGCGGATCGGATGCGGATACGAAAAAACGTATCCGCTTTGTACCGCTCTCCCGTGACAATTACGACCATTCAATATCACCCTACGTATAGTAAATATAAATACCTATAATAAGAATATTAAATTGTTAGGTATGTTAAGTAGGCGTAAGAATCTAAATAGAAAAAAAAAACAAAGAACAAAAAAACACACTTTGTAATTTGTAACTCCACCCCCAACATAACGAACTCTAGGTTCCGACGAGCGTAACCCGAGCAGCAAACGTTACAACCCTTAAAACATCAAATTAACTCAAAACCTGAAGCCTCTTGATCATTTAAAGCGCCGAAACTTATCCGATTGGGCTTTAAAAAAATCCTAAATCCTTGAAAAATCATCTTAATCGATGAAGTTAGTTTTTGGCTTAATGGCTTTGTTAATAAGCAGAATATGCGTTATTGGACACAGAAACAAGCCCACATGTGCTTCAAGAGACTCCACTCCATCTACAAAAAGTGACCGTATGGTGCGGATTTCATGCCGGAGTTGTGATCTTCATGTTACAGTCAATGGAGTTCGCTATCGTGACATGTTGTAAGATGTTTAGCCAGAATTAAATAGACTTAGCATCAGTGATATGTGGTTCCAACAAAATGGTACCACGTACCAAACAGCTGGTCAAACAATTGATCTATTTATTGGGGAAGTTCGGTAATCGTGTAATCTCGAGAAATGGTCCGGTCGAATGGCCAGCTCGCTAATGCAATTTACCGCCGTTGGATTACTTTTTATGGGGTTACGTTAAGTCATTGGCCCGATAACGTTAGAGAAGCTCAGGAACAATATCAAACGCGAAATTGCCATTGTTTCGGCTGATATATGTGGAAGGGTTGTGGAAAACTAGCTTCAAAGAATCAATAGCTGCAAACGACGAGAAACGAGATTAAATTGTGTACTAAAATTAAACGTATGTTCTAAATTTTAGTTCAATATCTTAATTTTTATGTGATTTGCTTAAATACAAAATTGTTATGTCCTTATTGAAAAACCCTTTATAGATGGAGGAAAAGGGAGCAGGTTTATGACATTTCTGGATCAGATCTGTAATGAGTGACTGTGGACTGCTGATTTTCTTCTTCTTCTGAAATTTTTTAATCGTTTTCCGTTTTCTAATCAAAAAAAAAATCCAATTACGACAAAGTCATTTGCATAAGAAAACTCTTTGCCGCAAAAGTGCTATAAAAACTTAGTTGGGTTCGACCCTAGTTACGTATAGCATTTTCACGCTACACTCTTATAACAAGAAAATAAATAAAATGCCACCAATAACCAACAAAAGCTAACACTCATCAGATATTACTTATGATGCATAAGCTTAGGTGACGGCCCTTTTATCGTAATCACAATCTTTGGTCAGTCAGGCTTCCCTCTGTTGATCTTTTCCGTAATTGTTCAGAGGAAATACTTTAAAGTTGGATAGTTCCGAGGAAATGTACAAAGCAATGTGTTGTGTGAAGTAATAAGTCAGTCGGGCGGGAAGTGCAATGCATCTTTACAATTTTCCATTTAATTTCTTGTCATAAAGTTGCTGCTGGACAAACAGCTAACAGAGGAAAACGGTTCCGACAGGAACGGAAACTCCATATGAGGTACAAGCTGTTGTTTTTTTTTTCTTCAACGATTGTGTTTCTCTGATGGTGTCGTGTAGACTCGAAGAAGTGCCCCGCATTGCCCCACAGTAAATTGAATTTAATTGGAACATTTTAACGCTAACTTCAAACATATTCGCCGCATGCTGCTGCAGTGAAAATATACGGCGATTTCTATCACATTCGCATCTAACATAACATGCGAGTATATAACTAATTACAACCCTCAATTATAATAACAAGTTTGCATAATGTAACTTAATAATAAATATTATAATAAGCTATCGTGAAAAGGTTGATCTTTTGCATTAATGGGGATCAACTGAATGTTGGCACAAATAGACACAAAGGCGTCCCAAACAAAGAGATTAAATGGGAAAACATTTGAAAGGATGGACTAAAGGAGGAACCATTTGAAAGGAAAAACTTTGCAGCGACTCAAATGGGCGGAAAATACCGAAGATGGTATTCTTTTTGTAAATAAACGTCTTGTAGTGGAGAAGCTTTAAAAATGCCGTCATTAAAACAGCTATGACAGTAGCGCCGTAGCAGTTGGATGATGAAATGATGGGAGGATAAACCGGAGCTGGAAGACTGGCCCTACACAGAAGTAATAAGGCATCAGATATACAAGCCCGAACCCCATCGATGCCTGAGATGTGTATAGCAGCAAACTACTGGCTATGAATGAGGATTCTCTTATTAGTGAGTCATTATGGGAGGGCAACAAGTTGACTGAGTCAATGGGTTGTCTTCTTTTGAAGAATCACACAGATTCGACGGCTATCTTGACAAAATATGTTACAAACAGAGCCACTGAAGCGGTATCTGTTGAAAATCCTTTTAAGGCTGATCCAGTAACTATAGTACTACTAATACACTACTTTGGATGTCTAGAATTTAGCTGGTCTGACAGACAGTACAGGAAAGCGAAACAAGGCAACTACATCAACCCTAAACAAGTATGCAAGGGCGTATTGTCACCGAGAATCCTGTAACTCAGAATAACTCTGAAGTATGAGAAAGAATCGGTAGGGAGGATGGCACAACTCCGAGCACTGTAAAGCCTTACTTAAACTCAAAAAGACAAAGGGGAAAGAAAAATAGGAGGGACAGACTGGACCCTATAATTCCTCACCAGCTCTAGGACTTTTGCCGCCCTTAGACATTGAAGCCTGTGATAGATGGAAACCGAAACCTAGAGCTCGTGATGAATTATAGGGTCTAGAGGATCTGTCAAGTACCCAAGTCGCCAATGAGAGGAAGAGGAATAAGAGAAAGAAGATAAATAAAAGAAAAATCCAACCCAATTCTTACTTGACTTTAGAATCTCTGATCACAGGATATGGACTGCTTGCCCAGTTATTTAAAGGAATTTAAACCCGCTGATGTAGACACAGAGATGACATAAAGGCCCAGCTATCGGCCAAATTATTGACAGCTGTTATATCAGCGAGGAAAGGATGAAGGCAAGATTTCAAAAAAAATAACATAACTCTGTTCAAGACCGCCTGTGGGAATTTTTGGTGGAAAAAGATTCACCAACATTCCTGGAAATAAGTTTGGTTCAGGCTACCATCAAGGTGCAGTGATACAATGTAAACTCTTTAGCTTTGATAAGCGAAGCCGAAGTATGTACCTTCTTCGTTAGCATATAGGGGAACGTTAAAGTTGGTAAAGGCGACAGTCCGCTTACCTGGAAAACTCCGGAAGCCTGCTGTTTTAAAACCAGTTGAGACAAAAATGAGCTTCATTGCTAAACATAATTTCGCTAGAAGGCAACGGTTAGTAAGTTGCGTGAGTCGATGACTGATTTTTAAAGCAAATTTTGATAAATGAGTCGTTTTTCAAGCGCGAGTATTTATACTGATAATAAAAGTCAAACAGTAAGTGCAGTTTGACAGCTCGTTTGACAGTTAACCCTTCAGTAAGTACTATCTATAAGCAAAAATTACACTCTTTAGAAGATTGTTGCAAATACTGTGATGTCAAAAACGGGGAATATCTATAATTATGGCTGACTTAAGCGACATTTTGTAGTAGGTATAATTTATGGCAGTCAACTCCAATCAGCAATCGCATACAATTTTTGGCTTTCTTCTCCTTTGTAAACTGACTCATCTGTACCATTTGTCATATCAGTACAGACTTAGAGAGGAAAGCTGTCACCTTATTATTGTGGCACCCGTATATGAGAAAGTACGGTTCCAAGAACAACGAGACCTGTGCGAGCACTTTCGCTAATGTCAAAATAAAAGTCTAGCTTGTATGCTCTAATGGAAAGAATACCGCTTGCAAAGCACTTTTCAGAGCGGAACAGATTCAAACTTTGACTTCTCAGCTAATCAGCAAAGTATAAAGTTTCTTATTTTTGTCTAGCTATGTTGTTTTAATTTTTTGTTGTAAAAGATTCCAAGGTGTTGTTGTTGGAAGTCTTGGAGATCTCTTTTTGAACTTTGATTTCCTTTAGTTTGTGGAACAATGCTTACAAGTCCGTTCTAAGCTTTTTGTATAGAGATTTAATGACTTCAAATGTGTTTACCTGCAAACAAGCAAATAAGCAAACAAGCAAATATGCAAATATGCAAACAAGCAAACAAGCATACAAGCAAACAAGCCAACAAGCAAACAAGCAAACAAGCAAACAAGCAAACAAGCAGAGAAGCATACAAGCAAACAAGCCAACAAGCAAACAAACAAACAAGCATACAACCAAACAAGCAAACAAGCAAACAAGCAAACAATTATACAAGCATACAAGCAAACAAGCCAAAAAGCAAACAAGCAAACAAGCAAACAAGCAAACAAGCAAACAAGCAAACAAGCAAATATGCAAACAAGCATACAAGCATACAAGCAAACAAGCCAACAAGCAAACAAGCAAACAAGTATACAAGCAAATATGCAAATATGCAAATATGCAAACAAGCAAACAAGCATACAAGCATACAAACAAACAAGCCAAAAAGCAAACAAGCAAACAAGCGAACAAGCAAACAAGCAAACAAGCAGAGAAGCATACAAGCAAACAAGCCAACAAGCAAACAAACAAACAAGCATACAACCAAACAAGCAAACAAGCAAACAATTATACAAGCATACAAGCAAACAAGCCAAAAAGCAAACAAGCAAACAAGCAAACAAGCAAATAAGTATACAAGCATACAAGCAAACAAGCAAACAAGCATACAAGCAAACAAGCAAACAAGTAAACAAAACAAACAAGGGAGTTCTACTGACTGACTGGCGACGCAAACGGAGTTTAAGGAACTGATAATGAAGAGACGAAAAATAAAAATTACATTTCAAGTCGGTCTTTTTTGTACCGATGCGATTTCCGAGACGCGCATCTTTTCCGACGTCTATTTGCGCTCATTTGAAATCTTGGTCTAAGGCCTTCTGCCTAGCAACAAAAATGAAGACTTCGTAGTCTTCCATATGATTCGTTTTTGACTTCCCGTCACCAGTGGTAAGCGGTCATTAGATAAGCGTAAGTACATAAGAGTTTTTTTAGCTCTTCAGTCTAGCAAACCAATTTTAAAGCTAATAAATATAAGATTGTAGCATTCAGACAGTCAGCCAGCAGAAAGTCTTAACTAACAGCATTTACCATACGTTACCACCAAACAATGACATTTATCCTTCCTTTCCTTTAATTGCCATCCAGAATAACATGTGTCACATGCTCACGTGACAATATGCTTGTCTTTTTTATAAACTTTGTGAACTAATAAATGTATAAAAATTAGAAAAACCATCGCTCCGAAATGGGCACAACAAGCTGCACACAGCATTAGCAGAAGCAGACACAAGGAACAAGTGAATATTTTATTCTTTGCTGGAAGACAAAAACCTGAACGAAAACACTCAACAAGAACAACAATAAAGGCGAATGTGTCGTCGCATTCATTTTGGAAACCTTCCAATTTTTTCAACCAACCAACAGACCATCTGTTGTCGAACTCTACTCCATGTATTGCCACAACAGGTTTTGTCCCCCATACCCATGCTCTTAATGTGTGGCAAAGGCTATGCCAGCAAACCACGAAAATTCTCATCATAAATTGGAAAAGTTTTATTGGATTTTCTTCCAAGCTGATGCCATGCCACAAAATGTTGCTTCCTCGAAGATTGCCATTGTGACAGGATAGTATGCTATGAGCAATGTACACATACAACATATTTGATGCTTTGAAGCTAATGGAAAAAGTTTAAGCTCAAGTGTCACATAGACGTAATTAGTTGGGTGTAATAATTCAGAGGAGGCGTCATTAGAAATTTCCGACGAAAAACATATATTACAAAACACTATTTCTTTCCTAACAACCTAATGTTGACAGAGAAACACATGAAAAGACAGTAAAACAACAATAAAAAAAAAACAACCCATACAACGCCAGACACCGTGGACACACATCTGTCTTGCCGTTACCAACCCCATTTTTTTCAGCGACTCCGAAAACTGTGGGTTCGACACTAATAACAACATCGACTCAACCCTCTAAAGATAAGTCCCCTCAAATCCCACCAATCCCACGAAGCGAATTAAAAAAAACTCCACCGTACAACACCACACTTTGTCGACTCACCTTTGTCTTCCTGACACTAATTATCTCAGCGATCCCGAAAGCTATACACCAAGATTAGCTTTGTGTAGTGTGACGCAGCCGCTGTAGACAGCGCAGAGCATATGCTTTGAAATCTTCACATATTTTTGGTATTGAATTTTGATGCTACAGTTAACACACCATTCACGTTTTTGGCTGCTTCACCAAGAGGACTGTCTTATGTCAAAACTCACTTTTGATTTGGCGTACAGAATAAACAGCAGCTGCAAAAGGTACGGCGATCGCTGCAACTTTCCCTCCAGGAGAAATGCCAAAAAAGAGGTAACACATTTTCGTCAATAGCTGCACAGAAAAATCCACACACCACACACGCTAGCTGCAAAAACTCGCAGTCGCGCAATCTGCTAACACCATACAGACCTATTTCTAAATTTAATATCAACTTTCTTGCCGTCAGCAGAATAGGGCTTCAGAATTGCAGGTGGCCGTAACTATCTCTGACCGGTGGAAGTGCAATAAAACCTCCACGTGGTGGCCGCCGGTAATTTAGGAAAAGCTAAATGATCGGGAAAGTCCCTTCAAAAGTAAGGTTGGCGCGAGGCCCATAACCTCGCCCGTAAAAAACTTTATTACGGAACCCCAAATCAGCCTCGGATACCACGACGACCACGGCAACGAAAACGGCTAAACGATTTCATTTTCTCATGGAACGTACGATCACTGTGCCGAGCTCCAGCTGCACAGCGGCTAGCCGATTCACTGTCCAAATATAATGATGACATAACACCAATTCAGGAGATGCGGTGAAAGGGGAATGGTGTTTTAGAAAAATATAACATATAACGGGTCCGCCATCTAAAGTTTTTTTTTTCAACTAGTGCTTATTTCGTGAATGGTAACACTTAGCTCATGTCTGATTTGACAGATAATTAGTTGTATTCTTCCGCTAAACGAATAAGGTTGTGTGTATGCTTGAACAACGCTGGGAAATATTGCGACATTACTTTGAAAATCATGGTAATGTTGCAGAATGTGTGCGAAAATTGCGTACGGATTTTGGAAGAAGAGAAGCACCGTCAGCTCCGTATGTTCGTTATCTTGTGAAAAAAGTGAAAGAAACTGGCATCCTCATCGATAAACCAAAGCGTGAAAAGCCAAAAACAGTGCGTACACCTGAGAATATTGATGCTGTGGCAGAAAGTGTGCGTGAAGCGCCATCAACATCGATTCACCGTCTTTCTCAACAATTGAACATTTAGGAGACATCATTGAGACGAATTTTGCATAAAGACCTTGGTATGACGCCATACAAAGTCCAATTGGTTCAGGAGTTGAAGCCAACTGACCATCCAATGCGTTTTCGCTTCGCTGAGTGGGCCTGCGATCGACTTACAGAAGATGCCGATTTTGCCAAAAAAAAATCATCTTTTCGGATGAAGCTCATTTTGATCTTGGCGGGTATGTAAACAAGCAAAATTGTCGCATTTCGGGCACAGAAAACCCGCACGCATACATTGAAAAGCCGGTACACCCAAAACGAGTCACTGTTTGGTGCGGATTTTGGTCCAGAGGCATAATTGGGCCATTTTTCTTCGAAAATGAGCAAGGAGTGGCCGTTACAGTCAATGGCGATCGTTATCGGGCCATGTTGAACGAATTTTTGTTCACAAAAATTGAAGAGGAGGATATTGGCAACATTTGGTTTCAACAGGACAGCGCTACGTGCCACACAGCCGAAGCTACACTCGATGTTTTGCGCCCTGTTTTTGAAGATCGCATTATCAACCGCAGAGCTGATGTCGTTTGGCCACCTCGGAGCTGCGATTTGACACCGTTGGACTATTATTTGTGGGGTGCCCTAAAAGATAAGTGTTACGCCTACAAGCCAGAGACAATTGACGCTTTAAAGGACAATGTTCGTGAAGCCATTGGTGAAACACAGCTGCACACAATCGATAATGTGCTTAAAAATTGGACCGATCGTGTAGGCTACTGCATGGCCAGCCGAGGCAGCAATTTGAATGAAATTATTTTCCATTGTTAACCGGAAGGATTGTACTTTCAAATAAAAAAAGAAATTTGAGAAAATATTCAGTAGTTTTTTTTTGTAGCATTTTCAAAAAAAAAAGTTATTTAGCGGACCCTTTATTACATAGCGGTCATACAAGACATCATGTGCTCAGTGTGGGTTTTCTAGTCAGCAAAAGAATGAAACCAACCGATATCGGCTTTAAAGCAGTAAATGAACGGTTAGTCACCGTTCGCGTACGGGGCAGATTTAATAACATAAGCCTTAGAAGAGAATAAAAAATTTAATCAGTCGAACGGGAACTTCATCCCTGCCCACAGGATTATGTAAAAATCATTTTGTGGGATATGAATGTCAAAATAGGTAGGGAGCCAGTATTCAGGCATCCCTTCGTAACAAAGGGACGGTCAAGCGATAGGACTGCACTTAGAGATGAGATGTCGGGCGTAGAAGATAAATGGACACGCCTTATGAATACTATCCCAGCGGAGCTAATTAAAACAGGAGATCCCGCAATACACCAAGTAATTGATGAAATAATAGTGCAAGTATGGGAGGAAGAAGCGATGCCATAAGACTGGCGAAGAGGCATCCTGTGCCCCATACATAAAAAGGAGATATTACAACCTGCAGCAATTATCGTGGTATAACGTTGTTGACTACCGCGTATAAGATTTTCTCCTCTATCCTTCAAGACAGGATAGCCCCATACGCTAAATGCATTATTGGTCCATACCAGTGTGGTTTCTTCCCAGGTAAATCAACAAGTGATCCGATTAACACCCTTAGGCACGTGATGGAAAAATGTCTTGAGTTTCAAAACTCACTGCTCCATCTTTTATAGATTTTAAAGCCGCGTCCTCTTCAACCTGGCGTTGTAGAAAGTGATCCGAGGCTCTGACGTAACGACGATACGAACATAATGATGAACGTACAAGTCCATTCAGATACTGGATTACACAGACGATATTGACATCATTGGTAGAAACCGAAGAGCTGTACATGAAGCTTTCATCCAGATCGAGCAGGCGGCACGAAATTTGGGGCTGTACATTACATTACATTTAACTATCTCTGTTCAACTGTAGCAGCCGATAAGAGCATGGAACCAGAAAT
The DNA here is from genome assembly GCA_947095585.1 of Nephrocerus scutellatus. Classification (NCBI taxonomy): domain Eukaryota; kingdom Metazoa; phylum Arthropoda; class Insecta; order Diptera; family Pipunculidae; genus Nephrocerus; species Nephrocerus scutellatus. The sequence goes on along the minus strand of OX352762.1, from coordinate 110,491,543 downwards.
ACGCGAACGGTTGCTTAAAGTCAACAAAGCCTACTAAAGTCAAGACTCTTCAAATCCAGGAATTTAACCATAACATCCAAGCTGCTGGTATATAACACAACGATCATACCAGTGCTTACATGTGGATCAGAGACTTGAGTGCTTAGCAAAAAGCATTCTGACCTCTTAGCCGCGTTCAAGAGAAAAGTCTTACGGGGAATTGTTGGCCTCGTATGTGAGGAAGGACGATTTCGGAGACTCTTTAATGATGAGATCTACAGCGTTACCGCGATGTCGACATCGTGAAGAGAATTAAGCTCGTTAGGCTCCGATGGGCAGGATACCTAGATCGCATGAGCGAAGAGGATCCTGCTAGGAAAGTCCTTTGCGGTAGGATTTATGGAACACGGCGTGTCACAACAAGCCGACCAAGCCTACGCTGGAAGGAAGGCGTAAACCAGGACACCCAGAGTTTAAGGATGCCAAACTGGATGACATCGGCTCGAAATCGGGACCGGTGGAGAGATTTTTTGCGGGAGGCCAGGACCGGACCGGGCAACACTCACGGCGCGATTATTCCGAAATTCCATCGGAGGTACACATGTATTTAAAATTTGAAGAAAATCGGGATACCCTTGGGCTTATGGTCCGTCTACTCAAAAAAATTTACAAAAAGTTTTGTCCATAGCATTGGTCAATAATATAACAAGAAAATCGGGTCAATTTTAAAAAAAAATTATATGGGCACCGCTAGACCCTGAGGCCCGAGGGGCCCCAAATTATAATAGAAAGTATTGTCACCCGAAAAAGACATGTGTGCAAAATTTCAATAAAATAGGGCTTTGGGAAGTGGGTTAAAAATTGATCACAAGATCTCACCAGCCAGCCAGCCAGCCCCCCAGCCACGGGCAAGCGAAGTTAATATAGAGAATTTTAAAAGAGCTGTGTGTTGTTAACTGCAGATATTCTTTTTTTAGCCGTACGTGGAATGCCTTGCAAAACTCTGTATGTATTTCCGCCCTGCAGGCATTCAAAGGTCAAAGCCCAAACTTACAGACATCTCCTCATTTCCTACCCTTAATGTTAACGCCTACGCTATGCCATACATGTAGCCTAGCGTTATAAAGGTGCAAGTCTTTTTTTTAAATAAAAGGATATGTGCTCTCAAATGGTATCCAAAATCATCTATCAAAAAATATTGCAAACTACAACTAATATTCGTCCAATAAGCCAATTTGCTAAGCTCCATTTTAATTCGTCTTCGTTTCGTTTATGGAAAGTTCGAGTATAAAGAATATTCCACAACGCCAAGTCAGTTAAATGGTGTCCGTCCGTCTGTCAGCCGCAGCATGTCCACCAGCGTTTGCCATGTAATTAAGTAATTTTTCAACGTTCAACTGTTCAAGGCAGTCGCGTAGACGGTATCGTCTAGCAAAGATCAACAATTTTTCAGTGCGGCCAATGCCAGAAGGATGAAGGCATCCAGCTGAATTTATCATCATCATAATAATTACAGGAGGGCACATCGAGAGTGTAACGAGACTCGTTTTTGGTTTTCTGTCTCGGGTGTCGACTGTCGAAAGGGTTCGTGGTCGATTTACGTGAAATGTATTTTGTCGGCCTGGCCGCCCATCTCTGCCGAAGGGAATAAACTTTCGATTGGGTTATCACCCCATCCTTCCAACCATCACAATACTCGTACGTCGTACCTGGTCGCACTGGCTGACGACGGCACCGCCGCATTCCCATTTATTAAGAAATGATTTTTTGTTGCTTCATTAGGAGAAACGAAACGAATGGAAACTCGTTGCGCTCTCGCAGGCAATCAGTCCCACTGCGCGTCCCGTGTTATTATATTATTATGACTAACATAGTATTTATTTTTGATTTTGTATATTTGCCAAGAAGGTGTTATTTGGCACTGCAGCTAGGTACAGGTACGCCAGGAGAGATATGAACAAACTACACCGCGCCACGCCACCAATTTGAATATAATATGGAGTCGACTTGCTTGAGTGTTCGTGCAACATTTTGTCCCAAGGCGGTTGCTATTATTCTGTGCATCAGACTCCTCGGTTTTGTTGGTTAACAGTTGATTACTTTTTAGCACGAAATAGTTAGCGCTTGAATTAGAGACCTCAGTTCTTTGTTCATAGGGGATCTGTTCGTGCGCTATACAGTAAGGACTTTTTTTTTTTTGTGACACTGACAAATGCGAACGATTTTGTACCTCAATAAATCCTAACCTTATAACGAGGGTATGAGCAGTTTTGTCATCTAATTATATTGTAATCCTCCGGGAAGTACTCGTATACACCAAAAAGCGACGAACCTAGGTTTGATCTAACGCTACCAACGCTACGGTGTATGTATGGTCCTATTCATTGTCTTGCGTGTTTTTTTTTTGTTTGGCTTAAATTGGATTGGTATTGAGCCATGTTCAATTAATCTTTGTGATTGATATTCGCGTGCGAGAAAATACTCTTGCGCTGCAAATTTAATTGAAGAGTCGCGCAAGGATATGAATGTTATTCTTCGATAGTCTGTATGAAGTCATAAAAAAGGAATTGATTTTGTTCTTTAACATAGCCATGTATGCGATAATATATATTTAACTCTCTAGTCAAAAATTTCAATTTTCATAATAACTTATTGTAGTTGCAATAGCTCAGTGTTACTAGATTGTTAATTGATTGTTAACTGTTTCATGTTTAAACAAATAAATCGTATTATAATATAAAAGTTATAAAAAAAAATGCATAACTCGTAAAGCACAGTCAAGAAGAACTGTTCTTGATCAAATAAAACTCTTGAAGGAGTGACATGGTGGCTTATTAATATAAAAGGATAATGACAAAGCGCAGATGAAAAGGCGTCCTTATGGACACCGGCAATATAGAAGGAGTGAGCTGCTCATTGAGTGCCGGTCCTCACGAAACAAGCAAAATCACAAAGGTAAAGTAAAGTAACCAATTTGTCAATCTATCAAGAACGATTTGACCTACATACTTGCAATCGAGACAAATAGATATTGCACGAGAGTTGTTATAATAAGTCCCACATAATACCTCTTGCAGGAGGAGAAGGTAAATGAGAAATAAACTATCCATCAACATCTTTGCATAGTTCTAATCCTAGCAGGGTGTCTATACGCCATACACTACAAAAACGACTTGAAAGATCTTGTTTCGGAGTACCAGCATCAAGGAACCGATCTCTTACTTGAATGCTACAGGCAGGATATAAAACGAAACTGAAAGCAAATGAAGTCTCCGTAATTTTTACAAGACCAAGTATACAATAGTCATCATCATTTAATGAAACAATCCTTCTACTTATCTCGACTTTGTCAAAGATCAACTGCACCAATCGCTTTGGAATCCTGAAGGCTCATAAGATTCAACCCGGAATGAGACCAAAAAACGCAGGACTTGCAACCGTCATCGTAAGAAAAAATATTTTTAAAAATATTGCTAGAGCCATAGCCGGATTACAGTTGGCAGAACATAAAACTGAAGCTCTACTATTATCCAGTAGGAAAATAAAGAGACAATAACCTTTGTGGTTGGTAATTGTTCGATTATATCTAAGCCATCAATTAGATACCTGGGAATGAATGGTAATTGATACGAAACTCTCATTCAAAGAGCATATAAAGGCTGTCAGCAATAAAGCAGAGACTGTATGTTCAGCACTGTCTCGAATTATGTCTCGAATTTGATAAGGCAAACAAGAAAAAAGCTATTGGCTAATATTGTCTCGTCCATCCTTTTATACAGAGCGCCAAATTGGGGCTGACGCAATGGATAAGGTTAGCTACTGGCGAAAGATGTCATCTATCCAGCGATTGAGTGCTCTAAGAGTGATCTGTGGCTTTAGAATCATCTCGAGCGATGCAGCGTTTGTGGTTGCTGGTATGCTCCCAATCGAATTACTGGCCAAGGAACGTCAGGTGATTTATAGGCGCCGCGGGTATCTTACAAGAGCCGAGAACCGCAAAACAGCACACGCCCAAGCCGTTAGAAGCTGGCGAAGAAAATGGGTCGGTCCAGTCAAGTAAGGGTAGATGGACCCATAGATTAATACCATCTATAGAATTATGGACCGGTAGAAGCCATGGAGAAGTAGACTTCTATCTAACCCAATTTTTAACTGGGCATGGGTGCCTCCGCTCATACCTCTTTAAATACAAAACACGAGAGTTCACCCGACTGTACTTTATGTGAGGGTATACCAGAAGATGTGGAACATGTTTTCTTTCATTGTCCGCGTTTTGCAGGAGTAAGACAGGATGTGTCAGAGCAAATGGGGCACACTATTTCGCCAGAGAACATAGTTAATTGTATGCTACAAAATGAGGAGATATGAAACGCAATCAGTGGAATGTCTTCCAGAATAATGCAGCGCCTACGGTGTCTCGAGCGTGAGAGGAGGAATGAAGAAGGGTAACACAGCAAAATAATGTGAATAAAGAAGAAGAACGAAATATCAAAAAATGAAAGTTCAGCCATCGCTGAGAGCCTTTCCCGTGATGAAATGCCTAACGGTAGTCCCGCGGGATTTGCTATGAATTAATGAGTTGGGTTGGTTTTACTCAGTAAGAATCTGATTCTCGCACATGTTAATGCTCAAGGTGCACATGTGATCGTCTTTGAAGATTTCTAACCTCCTCAAAAAAAAAAAATAGACATTTTTAACTCTGTTTTTTAACGCACGTTAAGGGATTTGCAACATTATAATGCCTAGGCACAGCGTAGGCTTGGAAATATTAAGATAGAAGTGCTTGGTGGAGTTGAGTTTACACCCGAGCACTCACAAACTAGAATATTATGCTCATAAACCCACATTGATGGCTCTACATCTATAGATTAATTCATACAGCAACACAACCGTACATGTGAATACAGCAGTATACGGAAAGCTTATGTATGTGTACTTGTGTTCTAGATGATCATTGCGGGTGAAAAAAATTCGAGCGTTTTTTTTTACGCGCCAGGAATTGAACCCGGTGTCCACCGAGTGGGAGTCAATGGATCTAACCACTGCACAACCGACACTGACATAGTCGTACTTGTGTAGGTACATTCTTTATTTTTATATAACAATTTATGTATCATTCTAATATTTTTATTTTTAAGCCTGTCTTAATTTTAAGTTCCCCCAGTTCTAGTTTTATTGTTTTTTAGCATGCTCTGGTACAATAGCCTCGTCACTTGCTTCTTAACATAGCATTCTTTTGCATTCTATCATTTTTTTTTTATAATTTGGGCAGGCGTAAAGGGTCGCGCGCCCTTATAATGCAGGACAGAGGATGTTCAAGCGAATCTATTGATTTTGCAATGTTTTCGTCCCCGATAAGTTTCATAGTTTTGAGCGCACCAGACCAGATATGAAAATTATACTAAAGTTTAGGGCGAATGAACGCCTTGTTAATAGTAGCCGGATCAGAGGGAGTCAAATATTTCTTGCACCGGGTTAGAAAGGCTAAACATTTCGCAGCATTTTTAGCGACGGAGAATATGTGTTCATTCCAAGGAGGCTTAACGTAAACACACATACCGAGATTTTCGAGTTTTTCAGTTTCCTCGATGCAAGTGCCATTCATGGATAATGGCTGTGAGTTTACGATTCGCTTGAACGACAGGAGACAGCATTGGGTATTAGAAATTCGGATCGATTATTTTCTCTCCATTTCATAATTCTGTCCAGGTCAAAATTTAACGAGCGTAGTGGTTTGAGTTCCATATAATACGGAGAGGGACGTTCCTCAAACTTATATGAGAAGCTCAGAGTGCTGTCGTCAGCAAAAGATTGAATTGGATTAGAAGTCACAGACAAGAGACCATTAATAAAAATGAGAAAGAGTGTCGGGGACAAAACAGAGCCCTGTGGAACACCAGCATTTATGTGATGTATTTTAAAATTGAAACCATCCAAGATAACTTGAATTGAGCGGCTCAAAAGATAGCTTCTAGTACAATTAAGCAGGCTTCTATCGGCTCCTATACACCTAAGCACATATTTTGGACAAAAGAGCTAAGTGGCAAACTCTGTCAAATAGCTTACTTTCACCAAATTGATCCAAAGACCGGTTCCACTCTTCAGTGAGATATACCACTAAATCACCAGCAAAAGGTTTTCTACGCCTAGCTTTGAATGTTTTCACCCAGTCTTGGAAATCAATAAACTGAATAATTTTTGTTTCTTAATTTTTTATCATCAAATGGTCAGACAGTCGGAAATTCCCATTTGACTGGACAAGTTGGTAAATACTCGTATATGTATCCAAAAAGGAATGTGCATTCCCCACAGTTAATTATGCATTTCAAGTTCTTGGAATAATTGTTACTCATCAGTTAAGTTCAAGTTCCAATGCAGATGTGCCATCTTGGAGCCAGAGATTCCATTTGCAACTCCATTTCTAATGAGATTCAAAACTTTTACAACTTTATCTTAATGAATGCCAAAGAGAGAGAGATAGAGAGATAGAGCTACGCACGAACTCCTCTAAAAATGATCGAAACCACTCAGACGCACCACACACTCACACACACGCACACCTCTAATCAGAATGCACTGCACACGCTCCTCTTAATTAGCATTAAAATAAGGAATCCTGTTGTTGTTGTGTCGTTGTTGCTGGCCATTGCATCTGCATCTGATTATTTAAACCTTTTAACCATAAATGTCTGACGACGACGATCAGCATTAAATCGATAATTAAAGACCACTCCAATCGTGTTCCGTCTTCCATTGCCCCTCTGTTATTCTGACGTGAAGCTCCACCATCAGCCACTTAAAAGAACCTCTCTGCATGTACTCATAATTATAATTCGCCATTAACCCGCACACAGCACACAAATAAATAAAGGTCGATTGATGGAGGGGGAGACTCCGGGTGTGTGTAAACGAATGAAGCGATTGGGATACGAGGAGCGAGACCATGTGATGGATGCTAAATGGTCCGCCAGTAAGGATAACACTCGTCCGTTCGTCTCGCCGCAAAATAAAGGAATAATTTTTAATCTTGTTATTGCAAGCAAGCGCGCTCGCCCTGGAAAATCAAGTTGTCGACTTGGAAATCGGTGATGGCCAAAACGAGTACGAGAAGTTGTCTGCCTGGGTCCGCTTCTATGTCTTCTCGCGTATAATAGCCATTAAGTCGCTCAAGGGAGCGGTGTTCGGATTCGCGCGCGGACCACAAACAATTCCACTATATTTGGACCGTCAGAACGTCGCGCCGCGTTCGCTGCACTTGAGTTCTTATGACTTCATAATCTTAATTAACGTTTCGTTGGCTGATTTTCTTATTTCATTGCGCCGGAGGCTATAATATTATAGGTCTTCTCCTTCGTTCGCCTGCTGCTAAATTTAAAGATCCAATCAAGCCCAATCGCGATTTGCTGAGGATCTCATGAAGATCTTTCATTATGGCCGATGACGATGATGATGATGATGATGGTGATGAGGGTACCTTGCCGTAGCATAATAGCTGATTGCTTCAAGTAAGGATATTACCACAACACAACCACCACCACTAACACCAACCCTTGATGATTTGATCAGCACAGCGCAGCACAGATGTGCAAACCCATGCGAGAGCGAATGCTAACCATCAAGCTACCTATCTACCTCTACCTGAGCCGGAGGAATATGAAGATTTTGTTGTTGTTGTTGTTGTTTTTTTATTTATTCTCATCCCAATGGAATCCAGCATGGCCGCGGCCAATAAGCTATCATCATTCTGAAGAGTTTCCCTCACACGCAAACATTCGTCTGTATGCATGAGCCCAGTGTGCTGATGGCTGCAGCACATTACCCTATTTCTTATCTTGCATGCTTCTAAGCAACTGACCCTTTGGCTATATAGGGATATGTATTTGTTTCGTCGTATCGCTAATCTGACATAGCATATAGGTAATCAAATACCTTAGTCCTAACATTGAAACAACCATCCATGGCCATTTGATTGGGCTTTGATTAGTTTGTCGGAATTTTGGTTTGTTTCTTCGTTCAATCCTTGAGCCATCACATTGCTGGGAACAGTCGGTGAAAAATTTTACGATCGTTTTTGGGACCTTTGCTTTGAAATCTCTTCCTTCGGGTTGTGTCCATACCATTTGCTATCGATTAACATTTCAGTTGCTATACAAGCATATACTTTATATACATATGTACACATGTATTTGGGCGGTGTTTCTGATTCGGTTTTACATACCAATTTATGCGACATGAACCGTCCTATACACATGAATATTTTGAGCCTATTCCCGTAACTAATATGGATGAATCTTCTTTTGCTTATTATGGCTTGTAAGACATCTGTAACAGGATAGAAATTAAAAAAAATAGTCGGTAATTTATTTAATCTGCATTCTCTATGCAGTCTATGCTCTATTGGGGCAACCCATTTGACAAATATGGTTTTTTGGCTAAGCATGAAAAAGTGATGGGCAAACACAAGACCAAGGCCATGGCATCTCGGAATTTGTCTTGGTATTGGTCATCCATTAGTGGCATTTGTCTTGGTCTTGCAGCCTTAGTCTTGGTCTTGGTCTTTTGATATTTCTGGTAACATTATTGCAGACCAAAGTATTTTTTGAATAACATCAATATAAATGTATATACAAAGCGGCGATTCTCTGCTTGCCATATGGATAGTTGTAATTCGGTCTAAAGACCTACTCGCATACGAATAAACACACGGGGTTTTTCAATAGGGATATAACAATTTTGTATATTAATACAAATGCACCCTTAAACCTTTTTTACTACCCATCAATGTCTCGACAATATCTAGACTGGCTTTGCGTGCTATATTGGATATCCAGTGGATTCCAGTCAAGATACAGTGAAATTCCCCATTACGGACAGTCTCCATAGCTGTACAGCTCCTATAGCCAGACGCATTTCGTCGACACCACCTTGCTTGGTTCGCGTTAATTGTGTTTTTGAAGTGCAACTTTTTTACGGAGAGGGCTACAATATTCAAGCGTAACACTGTTATTACTCTGTTGTACACTTTTGTTACACTGTTATTACTCTGTTGTACACATTACTCTGTTGTGCACTTTTGTTACACTGTTATTACTCTGTTGTACACATTACTCTGTTGTACACTTTTGTCACACTGTTATTACTCTGTTGTACACATTACTCTGTTGTACTATTTTATTACACTGTTATTACTCTGTTGTACTATTTTGTTACACTGTTATTACTCTGTTGTACACATTACTCTGTTGTACACTTTTGTTACACTGTTATTACTCTGTTGTACACATTACTCTGCTTTACACTTTTGTTACACTGTTATTACTCTGTTGTACACATTACTCTGTTGTACACTTTTGTTACACTGTTATTACTCTGTTGTACACATTACTCTGTTGTACACTTCTGTTACACTGTTATTACTCTGTTCTTCACACTTTTGTTAATTTTACGCCTCGTATTCTATAGTTATTTCATTTCCGATTCTTAAGCGATTCGTATGAAACTAGGAATGTATGACTAAGATACGACTAAAAGACTTTTTCCTATGGTAATTCTGGGATCTGACCAACAGGGTCTGAAATTTGCCGAACCAAGCCATTTCTCAAGCGATTCGTATGAAAATCGGAATGTAGGACTAAGATGCGACTTAATGATTTGTTCCTATGGAAATTCTGGGATCTGGCCAAAAGGGTCTGAAATTTGTGGAACTGTGCCATTTCTCAAGCTATTCGTATGAAATTGGTATGTAGGATATAATTTAATCGAAATATCTGTCACAATGTCAAAAAAGTTTCACTTCAACCGCGCGTAAAAGTTACACGCACTCTTTATTTTAAATTCGTTAAACTATCTCATGGCACAAAAAAATATAAAAAAAATATAAAAATAAAAATTAAAATTTTTTATGTAAATTCTCCAATAATCAAAAGTATACTGAATTCCACTATAAATGCTGAAAATTAAAAACACATTCGAAGCACTGCAACCCAAAAAAAAATCAATCCCAACTCAAAGCAAAACAGCGCTGTCACAGCGCATTAGCGCACACAAAAAACAGTCATTATAGTATGACATGATCTGATGCCGCTATGTGGGAAAAAAATTTATATGGGAGCCCCCCGACCCCGCGGACCAATCACTCTCAAATTTTTGCAGAAAGTGTTGTCATGGGAAATACATATGTGTGCAATGTTTGAACAAAATCGGGCTTAAGGAATTGGGTTAAAAATAAAAATTACAAGATATTACCATCCAGCCAACGAGCCACGGTAGCGCGAAGTTAATATAGAGAATTTAAAAATGGAAAGAGGAGTTTTGTTAAAGAAGGTGGCTCTGACATAAACAAAATGAGCTTTGATTGATTCGCTAAGGTTAGAAGTCAAAGATTTCCTATCTCTGGTCCGATTATAAAAGCAAAGGCAAGGGAAATTGTAGACAAATTGGGTGTAACCAATTTTATTGCGTCAGAAGGATGTTTAAACAAATGGCGCATAATAAAAGTGCATATCTGTAGAAGCTTCAGATGTTAATCAGGTGGATGTCGAGAATTTGAAGGTGAAGCTGCAATCTCTGTTGCGCGTGAATACAAACCGGAGGACGTTTACAACGCAGATGAAACGGGCTTTTCTTTCGCGCATTACCTGACAAAACTCTCGCTCTTAAATCCGAAAAATGCAAATGGAAAGACTACCAGTTTTGTTTTGTGCAAACATAACTGGAGAGAAAGAGCAGCTATTGGTCAACGGTAAAGCAGCCCGCACTTGAGCATTTAAACATCTTCCTATCAAAAAACTACCTACTACTACAAAAATGGATTGAAAATTTAACAAAAAAGCATGGATGACTTGAGAATCTACTGTAACTAGCGAAGTTGAAAGAAGAGTGGTTTTCCATTATTTTTAATGAAATATAAGCATGTGTACATGTACATGAGGTGGTCTTTAGGGGATCTTTAAAGGGTCTTGATAGAAATCTTAAGGCGGTCTTGAGAAGTTCTTCAGGGCGGTTCAGGTGTTCGTCAAGAGGATCTTGAGTTTAGTTTTTAGGGGTTTTTGAGGGGGTATTGAGGGGTTCTTGTGAGAGACTTGATATGGGTCTGGAAAGTGTCTTGAAAGTGGAGTTGAAGGCGGTCTTGACAGGTCTTGGGGTGGTCTTGAGGGAGTCTTAATAGGGTATTGAGGGGGTCCTGAGCGGAGTCTTGAGGGAGTCCTGAGCAGAGTGCTGAGCAGGGTCTTGAGAGTAGTCTTGAGGGTGGTTTGACGGGGGTCTTGAGGCGCTCTTGAAGCTATTTTGACAATGATAACCAGTTTAACTTATGATACAGCTCACCATATAATCAAATATCGCCTTTTCTATCTCCGTTTCCACCAAGCTTCTGTCATTGAGGCACTTCTATGTGTGTAGTAGCCTGGCTTGGGGCGAAAAAGAATTAATTCGAATTGAGCCCTATTTACATAACCCCGTTCCATCTGTAGTATTTACATTAAATATCGAATGATATACGAGACTTGTATTTTTTTTTGTCAGGTTTTTAATATCACGACTATCACTCATTGACAAAATAGTGTCATCAGTTGACACTTGGGCTTCTTGGTCAGTAGTTGTCAAAGAGTACATATAAAAGATTTGTTTGTTTAAAATGCTACACCCTCGATTTGCATTTGTTAATACAAAGTACTGGCAGTACCATCTTTTGTTTGCGGCTTCATAAAGCGCGTATAACCGGCCTTGTTGCTTCTGTCTGCTTCCCGTACGTTCCGATAGGCAATTCTCACTTTTGATGAGAGTAAAGTGATGATGCTACGATGCGATAACACGTTCCGTTTGTGTACAAATCTTCCTCGGGAATAAACCAATCAAATTTCGGAAAACATACAACTTTTTGGCTCCTTGCGTGTGCACCACGATCCACGAAGATGATGATGATGCCGCGCCGTGAATGATTACAGAATAAAAAAAAAACCAAATGAAGAACATTAATTTATTTATTATATTCTTGCAACAACAACAAAAACTCCAAACCGCAAAAAATACACATTAATTAGGTATCCGCGAGTGGAGATGGAATCATTGTCGTCGTGATCGGCGGTGAGGGCATCCTCCTTTGTTGTTGTTGTGTGATAATCACCAATGAATATGAGGAGATCGACGGTGCTTAAATAAGTCAATTTCGCTGGAACGACCGACATTAAGCTGTGGGGCGAAATGAAGCGCAGCCTCCTTGCGAAATGGAAGACGCACAGACACACACACACAGAAGAACCAAAAAAAAAAAATATTGATGAAGACTTAGTGCGGTTTTTGGTGGTTCTTCCGACCACCTCGAAATCGAAAATCCCAATCGCATATGCGAGTAGATGCCGCACTCTCTGATCGCATGATCGCTTGATTGTTTACCGAAAAGCGCGAGCACACAGCAAGAAATTTCACGATTTCCAAGAAGGAAGGATCGGTTTTTTTTTGTTTTTTTTTTTTGTTGACAAAATTACGATCAACTACGAGAGATGGACACAAAAGTGAGGAGGCTGCTGTATACAAAAAGTCCGGTGTCCAGCGAACCACAACTCACATCAACGACTATTAACAACTTGTTCTTTGTTTTTTGGGTGGTGTGAAGGGGGACTTCTCGGACGGCTGGACGTCCGATCACATCCTTTTGGTTTGTCCAGTTTTGCAACAACAACAAAAAAAAACGAAACCCAAATGGCAACATAATGGCTACATTGATCGCATCTCTATCCTATCCTGTGTTACGTTTTAACTCCAAACGAGGAAAAAAGAAGACAAAATAAGGAGAAGGGCCCAACCGATTTTGCTGGAATTTCGTCCAAGGGAATTTTCTTTGTGGAAATAAATGGAATTTTTCGAGTTTGAACGAAATGTCCATTTTGGCAAAAAAATGGTGGAACTTTTATTTTTTTTTATTTCGATCTTTCTGGTCTGGAAGGTACGGAGATGCACTGCATTTTTGAATGTTTGAGAGAACAGCATTTCGAAGAAACTGTGTTGAACCTTTTGGCTGCACAAAATTGAATCGAACATCTGCACCTGGACCAGAAAGGAATTTTTTTCCTTTTTTCTTAATTTTGAGTGAACTTCCGCTAACATAAAGGGTGTATCGGTCTCCAACTTGGATTGCCTAGTGAAGGTTGGAAGCAAAATACTGCATTTTTTTTTCTTTTCAAATTGAATTTTCTTTGATAAACTTTAATAACTTTAAGGTCTGAGACACCTCAATAGACAGAGACATCCTTTCATGCTTCTACTTACTCGATTCATAAGAGTGACACTTACAATTATTTAACCTCCTGACTGAGGCAGTACGATACAGTACGATGACTAATTTGATGAGCAAGTCACTTGCCACGCGTCCGCATCAGGCATGCATCTACTGTGCATCTATTCTTTGACCCTATGAGTCTTCTATTGATTCGTAGCAATTACCTACACGCAAAGAAATTCATTTGTAAAATCAACAAATCCTTGCAGCATAACCTTCGTGATAGTTCAAATACAAAAATTGTTCCCGCCGTTGAAAAAGTACATAGGGAATGTTTAAAACTCAGAGGATTCAATTTTAACAAAGGGGAAAAAAAATTTGTATGAGAGCCCCCGACCTCGGGGTCCAATCACTTCCAACTTTCAATAGGAAACGTTGTCATCAGAGGTACACATGTGTGTTTAAAGTTTGAAGTAAAGTTAAACGTTCTTCAAATTTTATACACTTGTGTATGCGATGGACAAAACTTTTTGTTAAATTTTTTGAGTGAACAGGCTCTGAGGCCCGAAGGTAGCCCATATAAGTTTTTTAAAAATTAGCCGATTTTATTCAAATTTTAAACACGTGTGTATCACTGATGGAAAAACCTTTATGTAATTTTTATGGAGCGATCGAGAGCTGAGGCCCGAGTCGTGTCCATAACAATTTTTTAAAAATTAGCCCGATTTTCTTTAAATTTTAAACACATATGTATCTCCGATGGTCCAAACTTTTGACAGACAGAATCTTGTGATCAATTGTTAACCCACTTCCCAGAGTCTGATTTTATTCAAACTTTGTATACATGTGACAATACTCTCTATTGAAATTTGATATTGATCGGGCTGCGGGAATGGGGGGGCTTCCATATACAAATTTTTCCATATAGCGGCATCAGATCATATCATACTTTAATGACTGTGTTCTGTGTGCGCTGATGAGCTGATACGTTGTAAGCTGCGCTGATTGCTTTACGATTGTGCGATTGTTTGATGTTGGGTTGCAGTGCTTAGCATTTGTTTTCGATTTTCAGTTTCAGTGATTTCCAGATTTTGGTAATTGGAGAATTTATATGACTTATATGAAACTTTAATTTTTAATTATTCTCTATATTAACTACGCGTGCCCGTGGCTGGCTGTCTGGCGGACTGGCACACCAAATCTTGTGATCAATTTTTAACTCACTTCTTAAAGCCCGATTTTATTGAAACTTTGCACACATGTGTATCTCCCATCACAACACTTTCTATTAAAATTTACGGCCCCTCGGGCATCGGGTTCGAGGGGCTCCCATACAAATATTTTACAAAACGTACTTCAAATTTTATGCGCATGTGTATCTCCGATGGACAACACTTTTTGTAAATATTTGGTAGTGATCGGGCCCTGGGGTCGGGGAACACCCATACAAATTTTGTAAAAACAGTAGCAGATTGTCTTAAAATTTTATACGCGAGTGTACCTTCGACGGGAAACAATTTTTGTAAACATTTTGAAGTGATCGGGCCCCGGGGTCGGGTGGCACCCAAGCAAATTTTATAAAAAAAGTACCCGATTTTCTTCAAATTTTGTACGAATGTGTATCTCCGATGGAGATGATCAGGATAAGGAGGCTCCCAAATTTTTTTTTAAAATTTTACCTGATGTTATTCAAACTTAGCACATTGTGTATCAATTAGAGAATTTACACGAAAAATTTTAATTTTAATGGGTTGTTTTTTATGGTTTGATTGTTTCCCTTCTAAATGTTGCGCAGCAATTATGAAGGAGCGTTAAGGACCGCCGAATCTTCTAGTTTCCTTTGGCTTAGGAGGCTAAAGTCTGTTGATACGGTTTTATCCTGAGGTCCATACTAGTGATCAATAGTGATCCTAAATTCTGCACATATGGGCATCCTTCCAGCGTACAAAAGAATGGGATCTCCTTTAAACTTTCGAGGTAGGTGTCCTGCCCACCGGAGCACCATACCAAGATTATTTCTCTTCTCGATGTAAATATCGCGATAACTATCGTAGTCTCGTCATTTTAGAATCTCCGGAATCCTTTTTTCCTTTTTTGACACTCAGTGACAATAATTCTCCAAAGATGTTCCTCTTAAAAACACGGCTATGAAGTCAGAGTGCTTTCTACTAAGCACTCATTTCGCGGATCCAAACGTAAATACTGGTATGACTATTGACTTAAACATCAGCATCTTGGTTTTTACATTTCTGGATTTGAAGAGTTTTAACAGACTTTGACAGAAGGCTTTCTGTTGGCTTTAAACAAATCTGTGCGTACTTAGCTTAGGATTATCGGAGGCTATAAGTCATCCGAGGTAGTTAAAAGAGTTCACTACTTCGTGCTCCACAATGTTCATACAATGAATCTTAAATATTGGATCTTATCCCGATTCGAAAATGGCCGAATAGATCCTAAGCAAGTCTTGAATCGATCGAGAAGGGACCTATTGCCGTCTGAATATTTTTGTTCAAGCTTAATATTGACGCAGATCTCGATGGCATCCATTTGAGTCTGGAAGATACTACGATGATTAGCTTGGACCATATAACAAAGCGCCGGCTACTGTTTCTATATTCGATCTAGTGTAGAGGCAATAAGTTGTCGCAGAGCACCAACGGCCTGTCAAAGGTTCCATATTTCATCTAGTGTAGAGTTAGTAAGCTGTCCCGTGTTCCATATTCGATCTAGTGTAGAGTCAATAAGCTGTCGCGGAGCACCAGGGCCCGCCACAGGTTCTACATTCCATCTAGTGTAGACTTAGTAAGTTGTCGCGCGTTCCATATTCGATCTTGTGTAGAGTCAATACGTATTACCACTCATCAGATGGCCGTAACAGTGTCCGGTCTCTCAGGTGCGATTGGTAAAATGGGTTATAAATTAATATCATTAACCCACGCTAACAACAAATAACGATTGGCATCCCTCACCTTTCAAATCTCTGGCATAAAATGGCTCTTGCGAAAAGTTCGATGCCCGATGTCAAAGGTGTTTCCAGACTCCAAACTCAATAGGAGTAATCTCTCGCTATAGAGGCAATGAAGCGGTCCAATGATTCCGGTCCACAACTACATATGCGATTGCTGACCACATGACCAGTTCTCAGGTCCAACTATACATTCAGTTCTTCGCCGAGCTCAAGAGAAGACATTAAAATCGGTATAATCTCCTGAATTATCAAACGCCTCCATCACATGGTGATTACACCATTTGCCCTCGGAGCACTGCATCCATCCATCTATTCCACCAACGTGCAAGCACAATACGACGACTACCTAAGAAATATGGGTCTGTGTGCGTTCCTCCTTGAGCGTCCCGCGTACATTTACGACTTAAATGGAAACAACAAAAGGTTTAACCTATTGCACATCATGCTCCGGGGCAGCTTAGCATCGTCAGAATTCATAACCCATCAGGGGTAAACGTTTGCGGCGGCAAAGAGCAGGACTTCTAGGTAATAGCCGAGCCGACAGCTTGCCCAAGAAAGGCCAAGAAGTTATAATAACGTAATAACGTGAATATATTGATTTCATCGCAAACACATAAATTAGAGATACAAACGTTCGCACACAGGATGCGCCGTTCAAGATGGATGCGGCGCGAATGCAAAGCTCAAAATTAAATTACACGCGGAGAACGTGAATGGGCGGGCGCGAACTCCATCCCTGGCCGGCCGACCGATTCGCATAACTAAAGAGCTCAAGTGGATTGCTTGCTTAGGCAAAAGGAAGGCATATGGCCACAATCATACCCTTCCTTCCAATAGCATCAGCAGCAGCAGCGAGCAGCGAGTGGTGCATCTCTCTGGCCAAGTGAAACTCATATACGAAAGTGCGGAGAGTGCGCCGACACACCAGCCTTAACCCCCTCGGGCCAACAACTATGGCCGCGGCATAAGTAAGTTATAAATAATAACTGGCGTGTTGTAAATCAAAATTATCAGTTTCTATGGTCTCATCCGCGGCTAGAGTTCCGCCGCGACCAACCTCGACCTCGTCCTCATCCTCATCCTCATCAGCGTCGAGTGCGCAGCGCAGCATGCGATGGTATTGTCTGGTTCATTGGTTGCTTTGGTTGGCTGGCTGGCTGGCTGGCTAGTATTGTAATTGCATTTGGTTGCAGCAGCAGAAGCACCTCCAATCGTTATTGGATAAACGCATAATATGCTACGTACATACCTACTCCCATCTGATCTGAGGCCAATTCCAAAAGTTTATCCTCTGAGCCGATATGGCGCTGATCCCAATGCGATGATCATTCATCCGTTTCCACTTAAGGAAGAAGTTATGCGAAGTTTTTGCAAAATCCAGCACGAGCGATGAGCAGACGTGTAATTACTTCGTTCAACAGACAGACAGACAGACAGACAGTCCATAAGTGAAATTGCGTTGCAGTTGGTAGACCGCTGGTATAGACAGACTGCTTTTCGGCCTTTGAGGACTTATCGCAGGTTACGTATAGCGTGCGTCGCATCATCGTGGAGCACATAATCAAGCAATTTCCTAAATGGAAAATTGCAAACATATTGAAGCGGCTCTGGAGAACCTTGCGCACTTGCGCACTATTGGAACCTGCAACTACGTGCAGTTCATTGCATGTTGCTACTAACTCTTCTTGCGATGGCCAATAATAAAGATGCACTACTCGTCGTGTGAGCTGGAATTTTTATTACTCCAAGGAGCATATAGTGATGTATTTTGCATATTAGAACATTCGTTAAGGTGGGCAGATACAAAAGACGCTGTGCATCCATTATAGCCATTAGTGAGTTGTTTCATCCATGAAGATCGGATCACAAAATTGCAATTTTCAGAGTCTTCATTTGCTTCAATAATCCTTATCCTTAAAGATAAAAATCATATCATATTATGCCTCCAACATTAGGGATTTGTTAGTTTCTCAAAGTCAATTAAAGATTTATATTAGCACTTTATACCAGGGACGCCACCGCCACCGCACTAGTTAACCTTTCAGTGAGGTACGTGAGTTCTAGTAATGTAAGTAGGTAGGAAGGGTGCTGAGGCTGGCAAGACCCAATTTTGATTTCTTTCTATTACACAAAGCTTTGCAGTTTTACGGTGAAATAGTCATCTTTCTTTGTTTTTAAAAATAAATGGTAGGCTGGGTCATCTTTATGGCCGCGGTTGTTTTGAGCGTGACAACGTCTGCCCGGGACGAAAGAATAGAATAGGAAATAAAGAGCAAGTAAATGTAAAATGGGTACAAACTTTTATAGATACATCGACACCACCAACACAGCCCTTTATTATTTGGTAAATCGCCAAAATATCTGTTTTTGAGGTGGGGCCTATTTCAAAGTATATTCATATTCATCGCGTCGATTTGAAGTCATTACAGCGGTTCAGCTTAGCGTTCTTTCACGATCCATATTTCTTTCGGCTACACAACACTGACATTGAAAATAAGTTTTTAATAATTCGAAACGCTCCTCAAGCGAAGCCACGATTGATTCCTACCGCGGATTGTCAGACTGTTGAGCTGTCAAAATTTCAAGCAAATCATTCAAAAAAAAGCTGGCCATAGCCCATGATTTAAAAACAAACCAGTTAACCAAACAAACAAACCTTTATAACTAACATTTCCTGGGAGGTCCGCTACAAGCAGACATGAATCACCGCCTTGCACACACTACCACGGGAGGGTTGTAGATACTATTGCCTAAACCTAAACAAAGGGCCACAAATGGGATCGTATTCGCACTATGTGATTTACCGAGATTTTGTTTAGACGACTATTCTGTGAAAGTTTCAGAACAAACGGCTGTCTAGTTTTTGAGTTTTAGTGTCGTATGACAAACCAATAGACATTATTTTTTTATGTATAGGTATAGATTACTAGCTGACCCGACAGACGCTGTGCTGTCCATCTTTCAATAAATTTGTTTGTGATCGTTTTGTGAATTTGTAAAGGGTCCTCTGGGGGTATTTTGTAGGTCTTTTGAGGGTCTTTTTTTTGGGGGGGGGGTCTTTTAAGGGTCTATTGCTGGTTTTTTGAAGGTCTTTTGGAGGTCCTTTGTGGGCTATTTGAGGGTCTTTTGGGGGGCATTAAAGATTATTTTATGATTCTTTTGTTGGCCCTTTGGGGGTCTGTTGGGGGTCTGTTGGAGTCTTTTGGGTGTCTTTTGAGGGTCTTTTGGGGATATTCTGGGAGTCTTTTGAGGGTCTTTTGGCGGGTTTTTTGTGATTCGTTCTAGGGTCTTTTGGAGGTCTTTTTATGATTATTTTTGGGGTCTTTTAGGGGTCTTTTGGGGTCTTTTAGGGGTCTTTTTGGGAGTCTTTTGAAGGTTTTTGGGGGTCCTTTGATGATCTTTTGGGGGTTTTTAAAGATTATTTTATGATTCTTATGTTGGCCCTTTGGGGGTCTGTTCGGGGTCTGTTGCAGGTTGCAGTCTGTTGGATGTCTTTTGAGGGTCTTTTGGGGATAATCTGGGAGTCTTTTTAGGGTCTTTTGGGGGGTTTCTTGTGATTCGTTCTAGGGTCTTTTGGAGGTCTTTTTATGATTATTTTAGGAGTATTTTAGGGGTGTTTTTGGGAGCCTTTTGATGGTCTTTTGAGGAGTCTTTTGACGGTCTTTTTGGGAAGTCTTTTGAGGGTCATATGTGGGGTCCTTAAAGGGTCTTTTTGAGATCTTTTTGGGTTCCTTGGAAAGTCTTTTTGAGGATCTTTTGATGCTTTTTGGGGGTCCTTTGAGGGTCTTTTGAGAATCTTTTAGAGTTCTTTAAATATTTTTTGGAGGGCCTTTTATAATTCTTTTTATGGTCTTTTCGTGGCCTTTTTAGGGTCTTTTAGGTGACTTTTTAGTTCTTTTCGGGGTCTTTTGGGGTCCTTTGTTCTTCTTTTGATGGTCTTTCGGAGGTCTTTTTATGATTCTTTTGGGGGTTTTAAAGGGTCTTTGGTCGGTATTTTTGGGGTCTTTTAGGGGTTTCTTTTGGCGGCATTTTTGCCCACAATATCAAAGAAGTTTCACTTCAACTGTTCTACGCCATGTGTTTCTCGGACGACCTGTTCTTCTACCATCCTGAGAGTTTGCTATGGAACTGTCGACTTTTTGGAGTGTATGAGCAATACACCGCCACTTCCGTTGGATGGTTGTGCCTATTGGTTCCTGACCCGTTCTCTGGTGAAGATGTTCGTTAGAGATACGGTTAGGCCAGAAAACCCTTAAGATTTTCCGTAGGCACCTATTTACGAACGTTTGTAATCTTTTTGTGATAGTAGCGGTCACCTTCCAAGTGCTGCACCCATACAACAGCACAGATTCAACATTTCAACGGAACAGTCGCAGCTTTGTGTTTAAGCTGATCGCATTCCTTCGCCATATCATGGACATCATTCCAAATACTGATTTTGCTTTGCCGATTCGGTTGATAATGTCCTGTTCGGTTCCACCTTCGGTCGAGACAATACTCCCAAGATATTGGAAACTCTCTACTCTCTCTACCGGCTATCCAGCAAGTTAATCCACTTTGGCATCTCTAAACTCTGGGCGTCCTGGTCTATCGCGGTAACGCTCGTAGACCTCATCATTATAGATTCTCCGGAATAGTCCTTCCTCACATACGGGGCCAACAATTCTCCGTAAGATTTTTCTATCGAATGCGGCAAAGAAGTCAGAATTCTTTTTGCTAAGCACCCAAGTCTCGGATCCATTTGTAAGTACTGGTATGACCATTGTCTTATATACCAGCAGCTTGGATGTTATGGTTAAGTTCCTGGATTTGAAGAGTCTTGACAGACTAGAGTAGGCTTTGTTGGCTTTAAGCAACCGTGCGCGTATTTCTGGTTCCATGCTGTTATCGGCTGCAACAGTTGACCCGAGATAGTTAAAGGATTGCGCAACTATACTCGCGCTCTACTATTTGAATTGAGGGACCAATGTTGGATCACCGATTTCATTATTATTCCATTATTGTGTCGGTTTTACAGCTTTCACCAAAATAACCAAAAAAAAAACCAAAATAGCCCACAGCCAATTACTGCAAATACTTCATCAAAGCGCACACACCCCCGCCCGTGGTGAAAATAAATTGAAATCCGACGACCGTTCAACGTCCAATCAACAAATTCCGCACTGAATGGCCAGACTTCGTTCTCTATTAATTCTGAGCTTTGCTTGGTAAGCAAATTTTTTGAGGGTCGCATTTTCATTAGGAGCGTGTGCGCCGGCGCTGTATAAACAAATTGCGCACATTCAGATGTGTGTGTGTGTGTGTGTGTGTGTGGGACAAAAGATAATCAATTAAAAGTCACTCTTATGCTGCTTGACTTTAGCTGATGTCCAATATATAGTAGTCGGCCATATATTGAACTGTAACGCTGTGGCTGATATTGTCAGTACCTGGTTCTTACCAACAGCGCTTAGGAAACGTCATCTACTGAATGATTGGCCAACAACATGCACAAATCAACCATAACCATGTAATTAATTACAGTTTTTTATGTACGTTCTTAAGTGCGCAGGAGGGTATACGACGACGACGCGACGACCAGCAAAGAACAACTTACCCGGATAATTAAAACCAAATGAAGGTTTAATGAGGCATTACGGACTCTGCGTTGTTCTGTTGATGCTTTGCTTCACCCAAAACCCATCATGGCTCTAAGAGTAAAAAGCCAAAAATGATCGTTAATTGAATAAAGTTAATAGGCGGCTCTTAGGTTTATGGTTTTTATTGCACCGCGCATGTTCCTCTCTATCCTGCCAACCCATTTTTAATGGCTGCTGCTGCTGATCTCCGGTTAATTATTTCATGAGCAGATATGGGTGGACATATACATTAAATGTTTTTCTTTTTATATTTTTCCTCACACCATGAGGTATGTACACTTTTTTTTCTCATCAAGAATCAGGCGAATTGTAATAAAAACTCCATTTTCTCGAAAAGAAGTCGTTAAGAGTCAATTTCGAAAGTAAGGGCCGTTTTGATGGTGGGCCGACTGAACCACCGCCGCACACATCAAACGGATTGGTCGAACAATTTCACTGCTGCGGGTGTGGAAACTGGAGTTGGTTTTTTTTTCCAGAAAATTTTAAACAAAATGGCATTTGAGCCGCCATCAGCATCGCAGCGGTGGACGAACTCCGGGATCGAAGTATTAGAACAAAAAAACAAAAAACTAAGAAGGAAGGAAATCGTGATTCGTGCGCGAGAAACCCTAACTACCGTAAAATTTTAATGTCTTTCTTGGAAAGTTTTGTGTCTGTGTGTGTGTGTGTGTGTTTGTTTGTGGGTAATAAAAGAGAAGATCCCCTCGCGAGCGCAGCAATGAAGCGAATAACCTGCACCTTCCTTTAAATACAACCCGCACCTCATCAATTGGGCGCGCATCACAGCGAACAAGAAAAGTAAATCATTGCTTTAAGTATTCATTATGGAAGACCGCAATTATTTTTTATTTTACAGCTGGACAGTAAAATGGCTAAAACGAAGGAACGCTCATTTTGTGCCTGCCATAAAAACCACTGAGCAGAGCACAATCATTTTGCCGACCAACGTCAATCCATCCTGGAGCGTCAGCTTCATTCCGCTTTAATGGAGCCGGCTCTTCTGTATAGACACCACTGTGGTAGACTTTATTCATCGTGTTGTTTAATTACACACATGCACACATACACAGACGAGAACGTCCTGCATTAAATTGAAATATTTTCAACATCCAAACTTTAACCCACTGGGGCTTCATTAAATAAATTGGCTAATCTATTGGCGTAAAACATTGAAATGATCGTTGTGGTGTGGTGGCGCATCGGTCCTTAGGATGTGGCTTGCGTCTGTGTATAGAGTAAGTATGCTAGTATGCCGCCCAAAGGACAGCCCCTAAAACAGCTAAGTATTTTAAAAAATATTTTACGAGCTATAAGCTCTATAAGTCTGCTTATGCATTAGGACGAATTTATTAGCGAAACCTCATATTTGCGCTCATTAAATCCTCATCATCCTATTTGACTCTACAATAAGGGTCCGGTCCTGACCTCCCGGTAAAAAAGACCTCCAGTAAAAGATTGTCCATTGTCAGGACAATCCTCTGCAATTCCATCGCTCAGCACTCTCCTTTATAATCCATCACCGACAGCATTTGATTTCGTCGCCTTTGACAATCCAAAAAGGGATCGATTTATGGGCTAACTATACCAAGGACGAGACCCCGGTTATAGATGATGATGATACCATTTTTTTAAATGAGCTCAAGCTTGCAATGGCAAACAAAACTTTTGGCAATCGTGAGAATGACAAAAAAATATTATAATCTGAAATAGCATTGCCAGATGTATTAAAGGACTTTAGTTTAGTCTTACCAATGATCACCAATTTATGAAACGCCAGCCATTGTCTTATTTTCTGTAGATCCTCTTAAATTTCAGCAACCCACTCGAAAATTGACGAACATTTGTAGAACACAACAATGTCATCAGCATACATACAATAGTTTTACCCTTAAAATTCAAATTAAGGAAAGAATTACAAAAATAAAAGTTGGCCGGTCAGCCTTCAGCAGAGTAGGACAGAACAACACAGAATGCTTCAAACAAGGAATGTGGCCGCAACTATCTCTGACTGGTGGAAGTGCGATCAAACCACCACGTGGTGGCCGCTGGAAAAACGAAATGATCAGCAAAAGAATGAAACCCACCGTTATCGGCTTTAAAGCAGTAAATGAACGGCTATGCACCTTTGCGTGCGGGGCAGATATAAAAACATAAGCCACATAAACGTTCACGCACCCACAGAGGATTCCGCAGATGATGTAAAAGAAGAATTCTTTGTATCGGGTGTTTCAACAGCTGCGCTTCAACTTTTCTCCGATAGGGACGGCGAACGACGCCAGATTTTTTATTGTTCTTTTGTCATTTGGAAACTTCATTAGTATACATTTCTTCATGGAATGCTACACATGTGAACAGCGATTGCAAATCGTGCAAATTTTTTATAAAAATAATCGTTCTGTTGCCGCTACTTGAAATGCAGATTTTCACCGAAAAATCATCTTCAGCGATGAGGCTCACTTTTGGCTAGAAGGATTTGTCAACAAGCAAAATATGCGTTACTGGGCAGAAAGCAACCCACACGTGATTCATGAGGCACCGTTGCATCCCGAAAAAGTCACTGTTTGGTGCGGATTACATGCCGGCGGCGTCATTGGGCCATATTTTTTCATCGACGATAACGATCGCACTTTCAAAGATTGGACTTCGTAAAACGTGCACGCGGTGGTCATGCAAAAGAAATCTAGTTTCATACTTAAATGTATCATATGTATATGTTCAAATTCGTTAATAAAAAAAAAGTTAGTTCAAACGTCGAACAGTTTGTGTTTTATTCAAAAAAAAAGTTGAAGTGCTCTTATTGAAAAACCCTGTATCAGTCGATTGGGAACTCCATACCTGTCCTCAGTATGACGTAAAAATCATTCTGGGGGATATGAATGCCAAAATAGGTAGGGAACCAGTATTCATGCAGTAGGTACATTGGCACCCATAGCTTACACGAGAACACTAATAACAATGGACAACGAGTCATAGAGATGGCAGCAAGCAATAATTTGGTCGTTGCGAGTACAAGGTTTGCGCGTATCCACAAAGCCACCTGGGTATATCCTGATGGAGTCACTCGCAACCAGATAGACCACGTGTTGATAGACTGCGACACAACCCGAACTTGATGATGGTACGAACGTACCGAGGTGCCAACGTCGACTTGGATTACTATCTTGTTTGTATTGAGCTACGAGCGCGGATTGCATCATCACGGAAGACTGCATCCGCGAATCAGATTCGAGTCAGCATGGGCGCCATTTCCAACGAAGAGACTAGAAACAACTACGGCCAAGAGATAGGACTCGCCCTAAATGCAGGGACAGTAAGTCTTGGGGCTGAGATGTCGGGCGTAGAAGAGAAATGGATACGCCTTAGGAATACTGTCATTGGTACTGCTGACTTCATCTTAGGCAGTAGTCATAGAGATCGGAACGGATGGTTCGATGACGAATGTAAGCTAACGACTGAGCGTAAGAATGTTGCGTACCGAGCAATGCAATATAATCATAGAACACGGGCACGCGAAGATGAATATAAAGAGCTCAGAAAATATAAAAGAACAGTTCACCGTCTAAAGAAAGCAGCCTTAGAGAAGAATCTCGTCAGTGAACTAGAAGAGTACAGAGAGCGAGGACCGCACCAGGCGCGGAACTTCTACCAAAGATTCCGCGGTATGACGCAATATTCACTGCGTTGCACATACTGCAAAGACAACAAAGAGGGTAATCTGATCGCCGATCTCCAAGGCATCGTAGAGCGATGGGAAGAGCACTTCCACGAGTTGCTTAATGGCCAGCTAACTGAGGAATTGGAGGCTCCACCAATGACCGAACATCACCATATGCTGCTGCCACCAAACAAAGACAAAGTTAGCAGAGCGATAAATCGGCTCCGGCTCAAAAATAATAAGGCCCCGGGATCAGATGGGATCCCAGCGGAACTGAGTAAAATAGGAGGACCCACAATATAGCAAAAAGTTCATGAAGTAATAGTGCAAGTATGGGAGGAAGAAGCGATGACAGAAGACTGGCGAAGAGGCATCCTGTGCCCCATACATAAGAAAGGAGATATCACAACATTCAGCAATTATCATGATTTTCTCTTCTATCCTGCAAGACAGGATAGCTAAAGTCAACACTGGTCCATACCAGTATGGCTTCATCCCAGGCAAATCAACAACTGATCAAATTTCAAAACTCACTACACCATCTTTTTACAGACTTTAAAGCCGCCTATGATAGCATAGCCAGAGTAGTACTTTGTAAAGCCATGAGAGAATTCAGCGGTAGGTTATAAGCCAAGTAAAAATATCCGGATCACTATCAAGCCCATTCTAGATCTATAGTGGGCTCCGACAAGGGGATGGACTGGCCTGCGTTGGAGAAAGTGATCCGAGACTCTGCCGTAACGGCGAGAGGAAAAATCATCCATAAGTCCATTCAAATACTGGCTTACGCAGACGACATCGCCATCGTTGGCACGAAATCAGGGGCTGCACATAAATGAGAGCAAAACAAAGTACGTGGTGGCCACGTCTGCAAGTAGAACATCCAACATTGGCCGCGCAATTAAAATAGTGGAGTGCGAATTTGAACTATCGGGTCAACTGTAGCAGCCGACAAGAGTATGGAACAAGAAATACCTGCACGGTAGCTTAAAGCCAACAAATCGTACTATAGTCTGTCAAGGCTCCATAAATCCAGGAACTTAACCATAACATCCAAGCTGCTGGTATATAAGACAATGGTTATACCAGTACATACATATGGATACGAGACTTGGGTGCTGGATGATATCGGCTCAAAATCGGGTCCGGTGGAGAGACTTACAGATGGATCCGAGACTTGGGTGCTTAGCACTTCTGACCTCATAGCTACGTTCGAGAGAAAAGTCTTACGGAGAATTGTTGGCCCCGTATGTGAGGAAGGACGATTCCGGAGACTCTATAATAATGAGATCTATGACCGTTACCGCGATGTCGACATCGTGAAGAGTATTAAGCTCGGTAGGTTCCGGTCGGCAGGACACCTAGCTCGCATGAGTGAAGATGATCCTGCTCGGAAAGTCGTTTGCGGTAGGATTTCTGGAACATGCTCATCAGTTAACCCACAAGTCCATCTTCGTACGTACTGTTAAGTTTAGACATGCACATCGACATCTTCTCTCCCCTTGAGCGTGTGCCAGCGAAAAAAAAAGGAAAACAAAAAAAAAGACTTGGGAATATTTTCGAAACACTTATGCTTTTTTAACCCAAGATGAATAAACTTAATACGAAATCATACCATTCGATACAAGTACTTTTTTCCGATACCTACTTAGGATCGCAACCAACCAAACGTATAGATTCAAAAAGTAATTGGCTTTCGAAACAAAAGTATCGAGTATTTGCTTGTATTGATTCATCCCTACTAGTCGTTCCACACAAAATATCAAGAAAATTACACTTTTTTAACTTTTTTCTTTGTCTCTTTGTAATTTTGAAATTCCCAGCGTACAGAATTCTTACAATTAGCATGCTATGATGAGGAAAACGGTAAAACCATATCAGACGTTATGGGCAGATGCATGCAATTGAAGTGCGAAAGACAAATCAGCCAGCCATCTGTTGAGATGAGCGACTACATCTGCCTTCTGAATGGCGAGACCACTTGCTATCCGCAGAGACGACATCACCGTTTTGCGAACATGGCAAACGAATTTGTTGCCATTGGCATAATCGGTCTGGTGGTGTGATGCTCAGGCCTATAGTCAGCTACTAACCAACAGGAAACCAGCTCCTGCTTAAGGAGTATAACACTGTTGGCAGCTTGCTTGACAAGCCTTAATCAGTGCTATGGACGCGTTAATTCCGCAAACTCTCTATGAATAGAAGCTGGATTTGGGTTTGATGTGTTGTCTATGAGTATACATCAAACGAACATGACATGAAACTTTTTCAATCGGACCGCAAGTGGCCTCGCCATAAGTCAATCCAAAGTAATCACAGCCATCACTCTCGTACACATGGGAATGTTGGGTATTTGTGTTCATTTGCTAAATGTTCGATTGCTTGTTCATTAGCCAATTGGCATGAAAGTTGATCGTCAAAATTTAGTCACAACAACCATTTCTTGTTAAGTGTTAGGCAACTAATTGCTATGATGAGGTATACAGGCTCACGAATGAGTGCTTTGATCTTCGGTGCAATCATCTATGGCAGTTGCCAGAGTTGACAGTTGTTCGCAACTAGCGGCTGTGTGTTATTCTCTGAATGTGATGTGATAATTAAAAGATTGAAAATTATTGCGTATTGAAGAGTGTTGGCTTCAATGGATAAATATCTAACGACAGATTCATCATCATATCATCAGCAACCTGGGACTGGGGCTGCCTCCAGAACAAAAACCTCTCTATACCCCAGTCCCCAATTCGAGCCGATGACACCTAGTCATATAATTTTTAATCTAGACCACGCCATACTTCCAGTGTAAACTTGGTGTGTCCCTTAAATTCTTCTGAGCTGGATCGCCTTTGCTCATGCGAGCTAGTTGTCCTGTTCACCGGAGCCTACCGAGCTTAATTCTCTCCACGATGTCGACATCGCGGTAACGCTCGTTGATCTCGTCCTCTGGAATCGTGCATCCTCACATACGTAGCCAACATCTCTCCGTAAGACTTTCGACTCTCGAACGCGGCTAAGAGGTCAGAGTGGTTTCTGATGCTAAGCACCCAAGTCTCATTGCTCATCATTGTATTAAACACCAGCAGCATGGATGTTAAAAATAGAATTCCTAGATTTAAAGAGTCTTGATTAGCTTTAAGCTAATATGTGCGCGTATTTTTGGTTCCACTCTGTTATTGGGTGCTACAAATTGTAGCAAGGATTGCACTTCTCCCAATTCGCGCTCCATGATATAAATCGAGGGACCTTGTTGGATTTTCTCACCCTGTTCTTTGTTTTTCTCTCCTTTATGTGCAGCCCCAGATTTCGTGCCGTACGCTCGATCTGGATTATAGCTTCCTGTACAGCTCTTGAGTTTCTACCAACGATGTCAATTTTTTCTGCGTAAGCCAGTATCTGAATGGACTTATAGACTATAGAGGATTGTTCCTCTCGCCGTTACATCAGAGTCTCTGATCAGTTTCTCCAACGCCAGGTTGAAGAGGACGCAGGCCAGTCCATCCCCTTATCGGAGCCCGTTATAGATGTTGAATGGGCTTGATAGTGATACGGATGTTTTTACTAGGCTTATAATATTTGCTATGGCCAACCCACATAGTCGTGTCAGTTTATTTCGGTTGCCGAATTCTCTCATGACTTTATAAAGTTCTATTCTGGTCATGCTATCATAGGCGGCTTTAAAGTCTATAAAAAAAAGTGTAGTAAGTTTTGAAACTCTAGACATTTTTCCATCACCTGCCTAAGGGTGTAAATCTGAAATCTGAAGGGATGAAGCCACACCACACTGGTGGAAGCCACTTTGGTAGAGCCTCCAATTTCTCCCATCGCTCTAAGATGCCTTTGAGATCGGCGATCAGATTACCCTCTTTGACTTTGCAGTTTGTGCAACGCGGTCTATATTGCGTCATAACGCGGACTCTTTGGTACTGTTCTAGTTCTTTAGTTCTGTGACTCGTTGTCCATTGTTATTAGTGTTCTCGTGTAAGCTATGGGTGCCAATGTACTGCCTGAATACTGGCTCACTACCTATTTTGGCATTCATATCCCCCAAAATGATTTTTGCATCATACTAAGGGCAGGCATTGAGTTCCCGTACATTACATATGTAGTTAAGCGACCTGGCTATCGATTGGCTTAAACATTGATTATCGTCAACCTAAATAGTCGTGTTAATTTATTAAGGATGCTGAAATCTCCCATGGCTTAATAAAGTTCCTTTGTCTATGCTACCATTGTATTTCGTTTTGAAAGTCTAGAAATATTTCTATATTCCGTGTCTATACTTTTCATAATCAGAAAATTATAAATACAACGAACCCCATTTAGAACCTACGAAACGGAGTTCATTGTATTAATGAACTTTGTAATAAATCCAATGAACCCATTTCTATTAATGAAATTATAGTGTCTTTAATCATTTAGCAAATAAATAGTAGAGAAGGTTTTCTACCTGGAATATTGTATATACAAGTGATCGAGGTTTTTTTAATTAAATGCTTTTATATTAATTTGCCCGCGCATGTTTGTCTGTCATTATGTCACGCTTTTTGACGTGACAATGTCTCACTACAAGGTTTAAGGGGAAACATTTTCAAAAAGTTAAATGTTAAATATCACACTGTTAAGTGATACATTGTTAAGTGGATCACTGTTATGAGACACTGTTAAGTGGAACACTGTTATGAGATACTGTTAAGTGAGACACTGTTAAGGGAGACACTGTTAAGTAGACACTGTTAAGTGAGACACTGTTAAGTAGAACACTGGTATGAGACACTGTTAAGTGGAACACTGTTATGAGATACTGTTAAGTGAGACACTGTTAAGTAGAACACTGTTAAGTGGAACACCGGTATGAGACACTGTTAAGTGGAACACTGTAATGAGATACTGTTAAGTGATACACTGTTAAGTGAGATACTGTTAAGTAAGACACTGTTAAGTAGAACACTGTTATGAGACACTGTTAAGTGGAACACGGGTATGAGACACTGTTAAGTGGAACGCTGTTATTAGACACTGTTAAATGAAACCATGTTAAAACTACTATGGGAACTAAGACATTTCTCAAGCGATTCGCATGAAATTCGAAGAACTGTTCCTATGGAAATTCTGGAATTCAGGGCCAATAGGGTGTGGAATTTTGTAGACCAAGCGATTCGCATGAAATTCAGTATGTAGGACTAAAATGCGTATATAAGATGTGTTCCTATCGCAAATCTGGAATATGGTCTGGAATATTGGGAACTATGCCGTTTTCAGATTTTGAGATGTCCGTTCGTGTATCCGTCCCAAAGACAAAAATATCTTTGTTTTTTTTTCTTTCGTTTCGGGCAGATGTTGTCACGCTAAAATCCCGCGGCCGTGTATCCGACACAACCTACCCTTTTTTATTCTAACGCTGTTAGTTGGCAGCCCTGTTTGCGTTTTTTTTTTTTTGTAGGACTTTTCGGTTGCGTGTCATGATGGGTGTATTTAGGGGGTCTTAAAGGGGTCTTGAGGGGGGTACTTAGATGGTCTTGACGTGGTCTTGATGGGGTATTAAGATGTTCTTGAGTGGGGTCTTGAGGGTGGTTTAAGAGCGGTCTTCAAGGAGTTTTGAGGGTGTGTTGAGGGGATCTTGAGTGGTTCCTGAGGGTGATATGTAGGGAGGTTTAGGTGGTTTTTAGTGAGTTTTTAGGGGGTATTGCGGTGGTCTTGACGGGGTATTTTTCGGGTCTTTTTGTGGTGTTTTTGGAGTCTTTTGCAGTCCATATTATTGAAATCATACACCTATATTTCATTAAAAACTCAAAAGTTTAAGATAAAATTTATTATTGAATCCCCGTAAAAGGTAGGAAATAAATCCCGAGGTGGAGCAACTAAACCTATTTTTAAAAAAATTAAAATTTCTGGAATAAAAACCTAAAATATTAAAGGCTTAAAAACCTATAATTTTAGAATTTAAATGGTATAATTGTTAAGTGTAAAGATGGTATAATGGTAACGCAGCAAATATGCAACTGCATTACCGATAATGAATTGTCGAAAATGATGATTGTCGGTTGTTGCGAGAGATCGAGACGAGACCGTGTGCACGTACTTTGGCGAAGTGAATAAAATCAAATTAATAATTTGAAATCATCGGCTTTAGGTTTTACTCGTTTCAATGTTAAAATTTTATTTCATTTTAATTTTAATCTGCTAAACATATAGCAATTTTATAAAACAATCAATGGGTCTTGGAATTACCAGGAGCAGGACAGGTACCACTTGTATAATATAGTTCTCTGCACATAAATGGAAGACGATGTACAGACAGCCGTAGCCGGTCTAAACATGGTCATGGTCATGATGACATTCGTTGGGAAGGCAGGCAGCGCTGACGATGATCACGGTATAGAGTTGAAACAATTTCATTTGCAATATCCCTCTTCCTATCTCACTCGCTTGGAAGTAGTGTGTAGAAGTATAGTATGTACGAGGAAAAAACAACCGCACGTTGTTCGCATATCTTCTCTAAAAAAGGACAAACACCAATCAGTTTCTTGTCCCGACATGAAGTGAATGCATGCGCGAGATGTTGAATAAATGAATGCATCATCATCCAGAGATGGTATAGGCAAGCAACAACAACAACATACACTGGCATCTCGCTGAAATCACATAAATGTATTTTTAATTCGAAGCCTTTTGCGTTCGCCTAAAGAAGATGCTCCAAGCGCGTAACAACAATTGGACAAGCAAAGCAATCAAATGCACGGCACACAACAAATGTATGCGAAAAACGTGAAGGCCATGTCGCAGCGTATGTATAGAGGAGCGCAGCACCTCAGAAGTTACAAAAAAGTATACAAGAAGAAGGAATATCGAAGCCATCTTCATTTTGGCCCCGGCCGGCTTGCGCTGCAGAAGACCCCATACAGTGGAACTAATGCAGAGTGCACATTCAGATCAGATTCAGTCTTAGCTGATGCCGCTGAGTCCGAGTCTGACTCCTCAAGATCGAGTTAGTCCAAGTGGAAAGCAAACCACAAGCGCACAAAAATTAAATCCCATTGTGACATGGATGCGCGATCAACAAGCTGCGCAACATAACATCGAACACAACCTCTTACTTTACTGTGCGTGATGCGTGCATCAGAGTATGGGACTCTACTCTACTAAAAAAAAAAAAAGAACAACCAGCCAGTCGTCGATGCTCTCTCTGATCGTTCGATTGACCAGTTCAGTCCTTCAGTCAATACCTTTTGAAAGAATTGCAAAAACCTTGAACACAAAATTAAATGGAAAAATAGAATGCTGCGGCGGTGATCGGCGAGTTATGTTCACTTTAATGGAACTAGCAAATGTGATCTTATATTAGTTAAGTTGTCTGGTGAGTGGTGAGTGGTGAGTCGCGTCCCCTCCCGTCCATTACAAATCCCAAAGTACATAATGTGGTACATGTGAATCGTGAAGCGGGGTTACGCCCATGCAGATGAGGATACCTCTGTACGCTCTACCCTCTCTGGTTGAAAGCGCAACAGAGACAAAAACGATGATCAGTGCCTACGACAACGATTCCTCCGACCGTGATGATGGTTACATTAGTGCTCAAGCACATCACATCATGTAATTCACTTACTTACCTACTTACGTCTTGTGGTCGTTCTTGTGGAGTGAGCCGCGTGATTGCAACGTCAACGTCTCAACTGATGTCGTCGCGTCTTTATCATCGCAAGCGTTCGATCTTGGA
Source organism: Nephrocerus scutellatus (assembly GCA_947095585.1). NCBI lineage: Eukaryota > Metazoa > Arthropoda > Insecta > Diptera > Pipunculidae > Nephrocerus > Nephrocerus scutellatus. The sequence continues at coordinate 110,458,375 of OX352762.1, read as the reverse complement.
AGCGGACTACCATAGATGATCTAACCTAACATATAAGCTAAGAGAGCGTAATTCACCACATCACGAGGATAAGCGACTTGTTGCTGCTATTGCATGGACTTGCACGATCGATCCAGACGAACATCGAAATTGAAAGATCTATTTCTTGGGCTGGGCATGCAACAAGATCTGCATACGAGCGGCGGAATACTTAAACTTACCTGCACGCAATACAAAACTAAAACCAAGAACCATACCAAACCAATGGAGAGGATCACTTCGTGGATTAAATTCAGGGCGGATGAAAGCATTATCATTGTCCGGTGTTAATATACCGCACGAAAGCGAAATGGATCATTTCAGATGCTATACAGATATTGGACATAGATTCATGATAGAATGGGCAAGCTAATCACACATGTAATGAACCGTCATCTTGAGGATCATTTCAAGATCATATTGGAGGTGATAATGGCAATTTGCTGCTGCATCTCAGATTCTCTTTCACTCTCTCTCCCTCTCGCTCTCTTTCTCTATACCGATATATCTATTTATCTATATCTGCACAAACAAGTTGGATACACACAGAGTTATTAATGAGGATCTCAGGCGATGATGATCGCTCCATTGATGTGATCTTTTTCATCACGTACTCGCCATTTTTTGATACCTGAGGAGGATCAAACCCATTAACTCGGGCCCATAATCACTTACCGCATGTGCGCATGCGTGCACCTCATGCGGGACGACACAACGCGTAATTATATTGTCTCGTGTTTTGGTGGATGATGCATTATCGTGGTGTTGCTCTTGATGGCGATGCCGATGATGATGATGATGATGATTAACTGGTTTTGTGCCGCCATTGATCGAGCATCGAATGACAGCAGCTGGCTGAACAGAGCAGAAGACGTATACATGCGGGATAACCACTACATTATTGGCGAGGAACCATATTGTGTGGTGTGTATAGTGTGTGGTGTTCGCTCAGGAACCCATTAGGAAGGCGTTTGCATTGGACTTCTTCTTTAATTATCACGCAATTGGCGAGTACGCTCGTGTCTGCATGCATTGTGAGACACTTAATTGCCCGACTCTGTCAAGTTGGTTGGCATGCCTTGGTGATCTTCTTCATCTCCTTCAAGCGTTATCTTGTAAAATTGCTAGGAAATTACCGATCAGCAAAGGAACCAGTTAAGTTGCTTCGATGATAAATATTTTCGGTATTTCATTGACGGACGTGCTGGCTAAAGTGCTTACTGCACACCTGCGCCTTTCTCTACCTATACCTATACTTAAGTACAGATAACTTATTTACTTATAAGCAACATCGACTCTTCTCAAATTGGCTTTAAAGTGTTTCACTTAAGTGTTTTGTAAGTCCTCGCATACTCGGAGCTCGTTTCTTTGCCGGAGCTATCCGTAAACATACAGCCCTTCTTTGTAACCTACTCAAGTGAGAGCGCTCCACGCACTTCGTCTGTAGATAAGGCACTTCGTTGATGTCCCTGATTTCTAATAGAACCTCTTGTGCTGTTATTTTTCTGGCTTTCGTTCATGTACTTCCACTTTCTTCTTTGGTGGCTTGTCTCTTTGGAAAACTACCTTTCTATAAAATGTATTTATTTGGTTAATTTTATTCATTATATGCAAAACGGTAATTATCTAGAATGTTTCGTTCCTTTATTTTATTTTAAACTAGACGTCATAAGTGTCAATTGGTGCTGCTGGCTAGATAACTCCTGTTATTGTAAATATTGATAATGTGGCTAGAGTTTCTAGATGCAGGAAACTTAATTCAGAACAAAGTTTAAAAGCCATATTAAGGGTCTTATCTCCAAGTTTCCTTACTATTTAGCAATTTTAATTAAACTCTCAAGCCTTTTCTTTTCATTAAAGAAATGTCCCTTATTTAAGACATAGTTTTTAAATTATTTTTTTTATATTATAAATACTAGCTGAAATGCCCGTCGTTTGCCGGCTGCCTCCACCACTCTGACCCACCCATCCACCCAGCTAGTGGATGTAATGGTTAGTGCGTTGGACTACCGACCGAGAGGTTCAAAGTTCGAATCCCAAAAAAACGGCAAACATCTTTTTAACGGTCTCATCCCTCACGAGCACACAAAGGCGGGGAGTTGCGTACTACCAAGTAGGTGTGCATCGAACACACCGCACCAAGAGTGGTAAAGTAGTTGCTGGGTGTCGGCGACACACGGGGGTTTGTTCGACCAGGAAGCGGAGTGACTATGTCATTAATAAGTGGGTGTAGGTAAAAGGTATCTAACACAGGGGCGTCTGTTCAGTTAATCATAACGGCTGAGCGCAGAATGTGAAATTCGAGGGCGGCGGTTGAGGCCTATGGAACAAGGCACGACATTACGGAGGGAAGTACCGAATGCATATGGTAGGGTACTCATGCGGTTTGCAGACGGTCGTCCGGTATTTTGCAGATTGTTTCTTCTGATTATAACAGCTTAAAAATAATCTGCCTTACCTAGTTAGGTGAGAACTTATGTCAGTGGTCATTACCGCAAGGAATTTAACAATCGACTTTCGACTATCTAATAATTTGCAAAAACCGTGTGTAAATTTTACTTCAAATATGTGCTTCAATTAAAAATGTTTACATGGCCATTTACACACGTGCGGTTGTGTGCCAATTGTTTCTTATGGATGTCGGTATTTTATACAAGTTTGGTTGTATGTCCACTGCTGTGGCTGTCGGCATTATACACACATTCGGTGGTGTGTGGTTGCATTGGTTTCTCAGGTTTTTTCGAGTTTTTTTTCCCCCTGGGTGTAGGGCAAACATTATAATCAAAAGAGCTGAATAAGAAAATCGGTCGGGCAATGCGGAAACCTTAGACAAAGGGGTTTGTAATATGAGGGAAACATAGTTACAACCCTGTTTGTTTTGTGCTGTTCTGCTGTGTTCTGCCCTATTCTGAACCTGTAACTTTAATTATACTTTGAATAACTGCACTTTAAACATACAGTTTGTGACTTATTTAGGGTTTTGTCTTTTAAGGCACTAATAACTGGATTATAAAATGAATTAAAATGGACTATATTACAAACTGTTTCTTCTTTCTTTATATCCTATATCCCATTGTGGGTCCTAGGGCTTCTACTACGACTTCGCGCCATCGCGTGCGGTTTCTGGCAATGAGCTTCAGCTCTCTCCAACTCTTCCCCAATTGCCGTGACTCCTCCTCAACTGTTCTGCGTCATGTATTTCTCGGACAACCCGTTCTTCTACCACACTGAGATAACGGATTCCATTGCATTGCCTAATTTTCTATGGAACTGTCGCCTTTTCGGAGTGTATGACCAATCCACTGCCACTTCCGTCGTTGGATGGTTGTGCCTATTGGTTTCTGACCCGTTCTCTGGTAAAGTTGTTCGTTAGAGATTCGATTAGGCCAGAAAAACGTTAAGATGTTCCGTAGGCACTAATTTACGAACGTTTGTCATCTTTTTGTGATAGTAGCGGTCACCTTTCAAGTGCTGCACCCAAACAACAGCACAGATTCAACATTTGAACCGAACAGTCGCAAGGAGTGAAGGACCTCAAAATGCCAGATTTCTTCAACTGGAACGTGAGTTTCTTCGATATAATTTGGACATACTGGGAGTGAGTGAAGTAAAATGGTTCGACGAGGGGGAGTACCAATCGCCAACGTGTAACACTGTTCTTCTCTAATCCGACAAACCCTCCGGCAGTCCCCGTTAATCTGGAGCGGGTCTGCTGCAGTGTTTCGCTCCAACGAATCCCTCAACTGAGGATGAAAAGGACAACTTCTACAATCAGCTTAGCGCTGTATTCAATGCAACGCCGAACGGAGATACCCTCATCGTGATGGGGAACTTGAATGCCAAGGTAGGCAACGACAACGAAGGACTCAGACATGTGACTGGGAAGCACGGCCTCGGCGATTTCTGCAACACCAGCCACCTTGTCATAGGTGACACCATGTTTGAGCATAATACCTGCCACAAAGTCAGCTGGGTGTCAACTGACAGGCAATCATCATCCAACCAAATCGACCGAAACAGACGAGCAGCCGAAGTGGGTATGGTACGGGATCAACACCTTATGGTAGCTACTGTCCAGTTACGTACTGTATCAGTTCAAAGAATCCGCAATATAATCCGAATGCCTTGGAATAACATCGACCGGCTAAAGAACCCCTCAGTACGCCAACAAATAAGGGATCATTTATCGCAAAGAGTGGAAGCAATCAGCAGCTCACTGCCGACAACCATCCAAGAACAAACTGTTTAGTAAGCCAAAATGTAACAGTATATTATAGCAGCTATCTAATCAAAAAGTTAATCAATTAAATCAAACCCTAAATCTGTTATTTTAAAGATTATTCGGTTTTATGAAATTTCCAAATACTTTGAATTAAATGATTTTTAAATTCTCTACATATATTAACTTCGCGTGCCCGTGGCTAGCTGGCGGACTGGCACACCATCAATTTTTAACCCACTTCATATAGCCCGATTTTATTGAAACTTAACATACATGTGTATCTCCCATGACAACACCTTCTCCCATACAAATATTTTACACAATGTACCCGAATTTTTTAAAATTTTATACGCATGTGTATCTCCGATGGACAACACCTTTTGCAAACATTTTAGCCTTGATCGGACACCGGTGACGAAAGGCCCCATTAAAATTTTAAAAAATTTACCCGATTTTCTTCAAATTTTATACACACATGTTTAATCCACATGGACAAAGCTTTTTGTAAACAACATTTGGAAGTGGCCCTAGAGCCGAGGAGCTTTCATATAAATTTTTAAAAATTAGCCCGATTCTTTTCTTTAAATTTTACGCAATGTGTATCTTCGATGTCCACCCTTTTTGTAAACATTTTGGAGTGATCAGGATATGTTGTTTGTTTACGTTTGATATGCTAACTACTCTTGAAATTTTTTGTCAACGAATTTATTTCACTTGAAAGTAATATCAATTTATAAATAATTTTTAGACTGTTTGGCCTATATACCTACACTTTGACAGATCTTAGATTCCAACACCACTATTTCCGCATAACTTACCTTTTTTCAATTTACGTTAATCTCTTCTTCACTGCATTGTATCGCATATCCATATAAATGAATTTTCAAGAAGAGCTGTCAGTTTTTACGAATTTATTTAATTTTTATTCAATTGAACGTTAGAAGCTGTTGTCACCATTTTTCAATTCCATGTCAGACCTTTTTCTGTTCAATGCGGCATCTATAGTCCACATTAATCAAATGAAATGTCAACCGCTACTGCCATAGAAAAGTATATTTTTACCAATTAACAATCTACGACCGGATTTGTGTGTACAACAACAAAAAAGAGGTACTATTTACAACGGTATGGAGAGAACGGCAAAGTCCAAAGGAGAACCCATTGAGTCTATAAATGTAAAATAAAAATATCTCAAATTCCAATCACAAGTCTCTCAGTTGGTGCCAGTACACAGATCCATAGATACAAAGATACTTTTTCACAGTGGGATACGATTTCAATTAAAATCAAATCAATAGGTGCGGGCGGGGGGGGGGGGCACACTACACACACAAACATCGAGTCGGAAAGAAAGAAAATGGACGCACAATATAAAACAGCGAAACAGTAAATACTTGCATATATATGTATATAGATAGATGAAAAGTATCTATGCATTAGCGATAGAGTTGTATCTAATTAGTGCGTCAGACCACGACGGAAATAACGATTCAATATTTTCAATATAAGTGTTTACTTTTTTAATTAACTTGAGTATGAGTTCTGCCAATAAATAGAGATGGCGGTAATTAAAACGACAACAGCAACAACCTCTATATATAGTTAAGTAAGCCGCCTTTAAAATATCAGCAGCTGCTGCCAGCCATTATTGCCGCGTTACTCACATCTTTACCTTCTGCTTCGCTCGCAAAATGCCACAGAAAACGCACTTTTCCTGCTTCGGTGATAATTAATTGTAATTAGGTGAAGCAATCCAAATGCGTCGGAAACTGCGATCTCATACGTCAAAAATGTTGACGTTCTGCTGCGGATGCCGATGTTCAACGCTGCAACACAACAATTGAATCAACTTACGCTCGGTGTTGGGGGATATCTTCATGACGATTTCCTTAATTAGTGCCAGCTTCTGTGAAACTCAATTGACACTTTTTATAGAGGTTCTCCGCGTGGCGTGGCATCAGCTTTAATTACTTTAACACAACTCGGCTTAGCACACCAGCTGCTGGGGCAATTAAAAATGGCATAGCCGGCCACATAGTTTGTGTTGGTTGCGGGCTGTTTTAGAAATCATCGTGCGCCTGGCATATGCTTTGTGATTGTCTACCTTTGAAGATAACCAGTTCTGGCGGGTCTCAAGCTGAACAAATAAGCAATAAAAATATAAGTTTTTAGACTCTAAAGCTTTAACGATCAATTGAGCTTTTAATTACTTGTAACAGCGGCTCAGCGGGTGTCCGGATGTGCGCCGTTTACAAAAGTTGTCTCGAAGGTAAGTTCTTGGTAAGTTCGGATAATGGCTAATTTTAAAATGCAGAGCTTCTTAAGCCATATTCTAATCAATTTACCTTTTTTATGTTATCTATTTTCTATCTATGACTACTCCACTTCGCAGCTGACATTTCAAGTTTACCGGTGCGTGTGGGGACTAAAGAAAGAATGTGTAGAATACGAAAAGGTATACCACCTCCTTCCTTCTATATGAGTACGGTGACCATTCGTCCTGTATTTTACAAGACTGTCCTTCCTTATCATACACTGACCCTTAAAATTTTTGCAAATACAGGACAGTACAATGTTCCTTAAATTCTAATTTGTTGTGCAAACGTCCTCACCTTTGCACAAACGTTTCACGAATATAAATAAAAAATTATTATTATCCCAAATTTACTTTTTTTAAATTTTGTTTTTTGTTCCTTGGAATATGTGAAATTCATACTATATGGCGAAATTTCCTACGATCTGGAAGCATTGTAAATTAATTGTTATTCTATCAAAACCAAAAATATTATTGTTATTATTGTTTCTACTCAACTTTTATTATAATAACTAGCTGAAACACCTGGCTTTGTCAGGCTGCATCCACCCCATTCACCATCCACACATCCCCAAATAGACCATATAGCCATCTACCGATATTTTTACCCACCCAACTGAACAACAACTCAGTGATCTCTCCTCTGATTCCCTACCACACTGACCACCAACTCTCATCACAAAACTGTAGCATATAACCTAAGGGTCAATTTCCCTACAAAGACGACACGCGGTTGAAGTAAATCTTCATTGATCTTGTGGTACCTAAAGAACTCAAAAAGACTCATAAAAGGCCATCGGAAGATCCCTAAAATCTCAAAAATAATCATAAAAAGACCTCGAAGAGGCTTTCAAAATAATCATATAATAAAGACCCAGACCCCCGTAAAAACCCACAATATACAAAATACCCTCAAAAAAATCATGAAAGACCCCCAAAAAGACCCTCAAAAGAACCTCAAAGTACCCCCAAAAAACCCTCAGAAAACACCCAAAAAGACATTTAAACGACCCCAGAAGACCATCAAAAGAATCCTCAAAAGAATCTTCAAATGACACTCAAAAGACTCCTAAAAAGACTCAAAAAAAAACCCAAAAGAGCCTCAAAAGACTCCTCGAAAGACCCCCAAAAGGCTCTCAAAAGACTCCCAAAAGACCCCAAAATATACATAAAATACCATCAAAAGTCTCCTCAAAATAATCTTAAAGGACTCCTCAAAAGACTCCTAAAAACCCCCAAATGATCCTTAAAATACTACCTAAAAGACCGCCAAAAGACCTCAAAATACACTCAAAAGACTCCTCAAAAAAATCCCAAAAGACTACCCAAAAGATACCTAAAAGACACCCAAAAGACACCATACCGAATTTCATACAAATCGGTTGAGAAATTACTTAGTTTCCAAAATTCAAAAATGTAACACAATAATGTTACCAAAAAAAAAAAAAAAAATTATTTTTGTTACCGTACTAAATTTTTCCTCATCACCGGTAAAGTAGTTTCACTTACAAAAACGTTTTAGGACGCGAGAAGGATGTGTGTCGAATATAATGACTTCTGTTAAAGCTGGATGGACGAGGAGTAAGAGGAGACAATAGAACATCTGTTTTGGTCCTTTTCGGCATTAGTGCACAGAAGGCACATGCCCTTGCAAACTTTCCTCTTTAAATAATAATATAGATTTCTAATAATAAATAGCTTTTTTAAATGCTTTATATTAACTTCGCTGGCTGGCTGGCTCGAGCAATCTTGCGATCAATTTTTAACCTAATTTTAAAAAATAGTGGGTTAAAACGCACAACCATGGAGGCCAATTTACAGGTCTATTTTTGATTTCAATAAGTCTATGGTTGCCGACGCCATATGGCACGTAGCGTCATCCTGTTGAAACGACAATTCTTCCCGATCAATATCATCAAACAAAAAATAATTACAATTATGGTGCGGTAACGATTCCATTCCATTCCGGTAACGATCTCCATTGGCGGTCAGCCATCAGTAGAGTAGGGCGAATAACTCAGAATGCTTCAGAGATGCATGTGGCCGCAACTATCTCTGACTGATGGTTGAAGTGCGATCAAACCTCCACGTGATGGCTGCTGGTAATTTTCCTCCAGTATAGGAAAAGCGAAATGATCGGGATAGTCCCTTCAAAGTAAGGTTGGCGCGAGGCCAATAACCTGGTCCGTAAAAAAAACCATAATACGTAACCCCTGGGAGAATAATCTCGTCCGTGAACTAGAACAGTACAGGGAGCGATGACCGCATCATGCGCGGTAGTTCTACCAAAGAGTCCGCGGTATGACGCAGTACTCACCGCGTTGCACATACTGCAAAGACAAAGAGGGTAATCTGATCGCCAATCTCAAGGGCATCTTAGAGCGATGGGAAGAGCACTTTCATGAGTTGCTGAATGGCCAGCTAACTGAGGAATTGGAGACTCTACCAATGACCGAAGACCACACTATGCTGCCGCCACCAAGCATAAACCATAATTAGCAGAGCGATAAATCGGCTCAAAAATAATAAGGCCTCGTGATCTGCTGGTATCCCACGGGAGCTGTTTAAAACAGGAGGCCCCGCAATACACCAAGCAATTCATAAACTAATAGAGCAAGTATGGGAGGAAGAAGCGATGCCAGAAGATTGGCGAAGAGGCTTCCTGCGCCCCATACATAAGTAAGGAGATATCACAACCTGCAGCAATTATTATGGCATAACGTTGTTGAGTAACGCTCCTATATCCATCAAGACAGGATATCCCCATACGCTGAAGTCATCATTGGTCCACACCAGTGTAGCTTCATCCCATGCAGGCAAATCAACAACTGATCAGATTAACGTAACGTGAACATAGGCCTCATTTTTGAAGAAATAAGGTCCGATGACGCCACACAAAATGGTGCATTTTTTTGGATGTAATGGAGTCTGTAGGGTGTTGGTGTCGGTGTGATGTATGCTGATAATAAATGTCAAACTATAAGGGCAGTATGACAGCTCGTTCGAAGCAAAAAGTATAGGAAGCGACTGATAACAACCTGCCGCGTATTTGAACAAATGCAACTTATGCAGCTACAACTCTTATTGTTTAATATTCTTGCCAATTGTCGGAGACTTATTTTTTTTAAAAAAGCTTTTCGAAGTTGTGATTCATTTTCCATTTCCATTCCCGATCATTTCGATTTTAATTTGCAATTGAATTCTTCTCGCTCTCATACATTATCGTTTTGATGTGTAAACATCAAAACCCTACGCTTGTAGATCTTTTTCAAAAACAAACCAATTGGTTTTCTTTAAAAAAACAATTAAGAATTTGTTTATCATATACTTTATCTCTTAGAAAGAAGCTGGCTGAGCTGAACGTCCCATGAAGGTATCATTTTCCATCGCAGCTGCTTATCCCATCTCATTAATTTGTGAAGAAAACGCAAACGTACAACGTTTTTTTTTTTGCTTTTGTCCAAACATCTATATTTCTTATAACTTAAATTTAAATAATTGCACGAGCGTGATGTCAACTTGTGATGTGGTTAAGGAAAGATCTGTGCGGCCAACTCCTAATCGAGAAGTTTACGACTTAATGTTCACAAAGTATCTCGCCGACGGTCGACTAGGTATGTCGCTATCATCGAAAACCACATCCGAAATTTTAAAATCAAAACACGCATCTTTCACGAGAGATCTTAATGGCATTTTAAAAGATGTCTTGTATACAGTCCGCCGCCGATGGGAATGAAGTTATGAGATCAAAAATAAAATAATACTGAAAGACTAAAACAAGTATCTAGATATCTTTTCAGCAACACATACTTATAAAAAAAAATCGCATTTTTTAATGAAACGTCGATCTGAAAAGAGACCTTCCATATATTTTTTCATTATTTCCTTATCGACTCGTATCTAGATAGAAAAGAAGGCGGATTATTTACAATTTTCAAAATTATTATAATGGCTAGGATGACGACGCGATCGGAGCCCGAATCTAATGGGCTGGGAAGAACATTTGTACCTATGTATCTTATAAATATAAAACCAAATGTATCTACTTGATATTTAAGTCGTATCTATATAAAATGAAGAAATGTATTTATGTACATAAAACGATGTGCCCATAAATCCACACACAGAGGCACAGCGTCTACCTCTTGATCACACCGCTTATTTATGTAATTATGTGGAGGATGTGCTGTGTTCTGTAAAACAGAGACGCTATGCGGATGCATCATCCACCAAATTAACCCTCCGTTGAATGTATAGAAGAGCCAACTGGGGTTTAGTTCTTACCTGCAGGCTGCAGCCGTTGGTGGTAATGCTGATGATGATGATGATGATGATGCATTCAGTTCCAGTTCATGTGTTGATTTCCAATTTTGTGTTCTATTATGGGAACAGGTTTATTTTTTCTGCCATCTCTTTTTCGGCGTTAAGATGGAGCCTCACAAGACATAAGTCGTTCGGTCGGGATAATTAAATCAATTCTTTCCTTTTGCCTGGAATTAGGGAATACTCATATACTGATGATGATTTTTAACTTTAATGAAGCAACTCGCGTCTAACACTCTGGTTAATGGAGAAAGAAGATTTCGGGTTACTTTAAGACTCATTACTATTTATATATGTATTGATATTTTTCTGCTATCTGCTATAATAAAAAATCAATGAGTGCAGATCTTCCTTTTTTTAAGGAAATGATCCCATAGACGAAAAATAAAACCGATGAATAGTGCTATTATTTGTGTGGGGCGCAATAGCCAAATGAACCATCAGAACGGCATCACAAAACATGGTGGATTCAAGCCACATGCAAGGAAATTGTTTTTTTTTTTTTTTGAAGAAAACACTGGACCCCCAAGTTAAATAAAGGAAATACCAACCGATTTCATAACATATTGCTTTTTTTCAAAAGATACCGATATGATTCCCAATCAGTCTTTTTAAACATACACTGATAGTTCACGTGAAATCTCTTTGAAGAACACAGCAATACTGACAAAGCTCGTTACAGAGTTAGAGCTCGATTTTAATTGAATGCTTAATCATCAGCAACATTTATTTGATTCTACAACTGGATTGCGGTCCTGACCCGCTGAAAAAAATCTCTCTACCCGTACCATTTTTGAGCCGATCTTATCCAGTTAGTCATCACCAACCCTAGGCGTCCTGGTCTACGGCATCCTTCAATCTTACACACCGGAGCCCTTCGAGCTTAATTCTCTTTACGGCGTCAGGTAGATTCGTCATTATAGAGTCGTCCTTCCTCACATACGTTGCCAACAATTCTCTGTAGGACATTCCTTTCAACCGCGGCCAAATGGTTGCCGGAATTTTCCATTCACACATACGGAGCCAGCAACAAGTGATGGTATGACTATTGCCATATACAGCAGTAGCTTGGATGTGTTGGTTAAATTCCTGGATTTAAGAAGTCTTGTCTTGAAAGACTAAAATAGGCTTTGTTGCCTTAAAGCAAACCATGCGCGTATTTCTGGTTCCATGCTGTTATTGGTTGCTAAAAATTAACCCAAGATAATTAAAAGAATAACACTACTTCCAATTTGCGCTCTACTATCTCCATTGAGAGACAATTTTTGGATCTTCTGTTCGCAGGCTCCAGAGCTCGTGCAGCCCGATAGATCTGGATGAGATATACAAGACGGAGAGTTCTTAAATTGCTACCATAGACGTTAATATGGCCTACATAAGCCTGTATCTGGATGGACTTTTAGAGAATTTCTCTCTCCGTTACATCAGATAGTCTCGGATAGCTTTCTCCAACGTCAGGTTGAAGAGGACGTAGACCTGTACAACCACTTGTTGGAGCTAGTTTTTAAAGGTTAAATAGTTTTGCTAGTTATCCGGATATTATTACTTGTCTTATAACATTTGCGAGGCCAAACTACATAAGTTTATTTGGAAAGCCGAATTCTCACTCTCACTCTCACTCATAGGTGGATTTAAAGTCTTTAAACAGATGGTGATGTGAGATTTGGAACTTTAGACCTTTTTCTATCGCCCGTTTAAAGTTGAAAATCTGATCAGCTGTTGATTTCTCTGGCATGAAGCCCCACTGGAATAGGCCAATGATGACTTAAGCGTATGTAGCTATACTGTCTTGAAGGATAGAGGACAAAATCTTATATGCGATACTCGTTTCGTATCGTTTCTTCCTACCATACTTTCACTTTTACACCATACAGTTCATCCAGATTTATTAAGCTCCGCTAGCTTGCTATCTGATACGGTTGTCTCATAATTTCTGAGCCGATTTATTGCTCTACTAACTTGGACTATGCTTCGACCGAGCGTTACTGGGCATATTGCTTAGTTGCTCAAACGCGTTCTTACGAAAATTAAATCGAAGACTTGTAATAAATAATTTAGGCACTACTATACTCGGTGATTTCCCCGTGGGGTCCATCTGCAGCATAAAATCTTATCTGGAATGGGGTGCAGGACTTGAACACGGGATGTTAATCAAGGGCCGCGGGATGAGCAATGTCTTCGTACTTTGCGACCCGAAGTGGACTACTGGTACTTAGAATTACCTTATGGGCGAGTCTTCGTATTAAGTGGTTTATTTCGTACACTACAGGTCTGTGATTGGGACAGAGGTAATAGTTTATATTCCATACGGCCTAAGATAGGGTGTCATCCTAGTGACAAATGATTGGGTTCGAAGTTCCGGACGATGTGCTGCCAAGGCTGTAGTGTACCTACGCCCAGGCACTCATACTGAACGAACTGAGTCCCTTGATGTCAGACCTCACCAAGGTCGCGTTGGTACCGCGGGAGTTGTCCGTTCCCACAAACAATAAGGCCGACCGTAAGGTTGACCGGTCTGAGGACAACTGTGATTGAGGACCCAGCTCCTTCTACGGATGCAACGCGGGGGCTTATGGTTTACTCTCGAAGAGAGGACCGCTAAATGGGAGTAATTCAAGAGCATGCTTAATGGCGAAAGCTAGGCAAGCAGGGTTCGTCCCACTCTACAAATGATGTACTCGGTGATATGGGTCTGATTTGGATTTTGGAAGATGATTACTTGATGAAACATCACCGTTTTTTTGTGACGTCTGATCAAAAAAAAAAGCTCAACAAAATGGAGAATGCCCAATCTGCTGCAATTCATTTGGTGACTACAGAACTTCCTGGAGTTTTGTTAAGAAATTTCACATGGTCCGCACTAAATTGCTGATTGACTCGATGCTAATCGATTAAATTTCAGAGAAAATATTTGAAGGAAGGATGATCGGACGTCATCTTACGATCCATAATGATCGCTTGTAAGCAAACCAGAAACATTGACGAATGCTGTCCATCGCAATGTCATCTATCGAAATTGGTAACAAAAATTATCGAACTCGATTCGGTGCAGCGGTTCACAAAATACGGTGATCATCAGTCAATTAGCATCAGTTGTTCAGGTGATCACAATACAACAAAAATACTACCAGATTGCGATCATACATAACATGCGATCGATTGCTGTTTCATTGATCGCATTGCAATGATAATTGATGGTGTGCCATAATGATTGTACCTCAGACGAAATTTGCATGTAATTTGCTACGGGGTTGGATCGAGGGCCAGGCGTGCGTTCAACCCACCCATTGCAATAAACAATGTGATTAACGCAATTACGAGTGCGCTCTTACTCTTCATTCGCACATTCAAAGAGCGCTCGGAAATACACCCCAAATGTCATCGCCGTTGATTGTTGTTGCAATTGCACCACCGCACGTTAGTGTGGATAACTGGTGCATGTTCTGTACATACCATGTTGCCACATATGGTGATGATGATTGCACCAAAAGCCGGACGATTTGGCTCCCCCTTCATGTTTGCATGAAAATAATGAATGAGTGAGTGCCCCTGAATACGGATCGATCAAACAGCCGGTCAGCGGCTGGAACTCTGTGCCAGGTTGTGAGATGCACTCAACGACGAGTTATGGCAAACGAATCAAAATGGCAGCGGATGCAAACGAAAAGTAATTACTTATTTATTGGTGAAGAAGCGACGGTGACTTAATGCTCATTAATGTCCAGGGGAGCGCAACTAAATAAGCTTTTGCTTTATACAACATTTTGTTATTAAATTTTTGAGTAAATCTAAAGTTAATGCTGAATTGCTGAGACTAGCTAGAGAGATCTTCCTTTCAATTTTTTCACTTTTGGCAAACCCTACTTCCGCTAACATTTCTATCAACAACTATAATTATCCGATCAATTTAGAGGTATCGTTTTTTAAATTGAAATAAAACAACAAAACTTCAAATTGATTGGGCAATCTTTATTATTTTTGTTTAGAACCGTTCATGACATTTATTTCTTGAAGTTAATTCCTTTCAAATGTTGGCCGCAACTGCGCCGTAATTCGGCCATCAGTAAACACCAATTTTGAATGACTCGCTCGAGGACTTGGGTCGGTATCTCGCAAATAACTTGAGTAATATTGGCTTCCAATGCCTCAATCGTATCTGGTTTATCCACCAAACATTAAGACTTTACATACCCCCATAAAAAAGAAAGTCCAAAGGTGCGATATCACACGATCTTGGTAGCCAATCCACCGGTCCGAAACGATAGATCAATTGCTCACCGAAACGAGGACGCAGTAAATCCATTGTGTCACGGGCTGTATGGGATCTAGCGCCGTCTTGTTGGAACCAAATGTCTGGGAGATCATGGGCTTCAATTTCCGGCATCAATAGCGCATATCATAGCGCGATAGCGTTCGCCATTCACTGTTACATCGGCGCCAGCCTCGTCTTTGAAGAAAAATGGGCCGATGATTCCTCCAGCCCACAGGCCGCACCAAACGGTAGTTTTCAATGGAAGTAATGGCAGTTCGTGAATGGCTTCGGGTTGCTCTTCGCTGAACAAAATTCAGGTCCCAAAATACGGATCTTCGGCGAGTTTTTCAAGAGCCCAACGACTGAAATAATGACGCTTTGGAAAGTCGGCCGGTTTCAATTTTTGGACTAGCTGTATTTTATACGCTCTCAAATCAAGATCTTTGCGTAAAATCGCCCAAGTAGTGCCATAAGATAAGAGGCCAAGTTGTTGACAATGGCGCCGAATCGATTCTTCCGGGTCACTCTCACTTACAGCCGCAATATTTTCTTCATTTCGGGCTGTACGTGGTCTAATCGGTCGAGTATCATCCAATAATGTATAGTTTTTCTCATGTATGCCGATGGTATGCCGAATAGTGCGTTCGGTAGGACGATTATGTACACCATAAGTTGGCCTGAGCGCGCGTTGAACACTTTTCACAGAGCGTCGATTTTCGTAATACAATTGTACGATTTGATGTGTTAGCTTGATGCTTCACTTATTCATTTATTTATTAATATATATTTAATTTTTTTGTTATATAAATGAAAAAATAACCTTATAATCTATGAAAAAATTTGTAAGGACGCCCCCCGACCCCGCGGTCCGATATCTCAAATTTTAATAGAAAGTGTTGTCATCGGAAATATATATGTGTTTGAAAAAAATCGGGCTTTAGGAAGTGGGATAAAAATTGATCAAAAGATTCCACCAGCCAGCCGGGAAGTTAATATAGAGAACTTAAAACCGTGAGATCCCTAATATTACTTCTCCTAGGACTGGATATCGGCCACTTTCCAGTCGAGCCACCAGTATTTGTTTGATTTTAAACGTTGAGTGTTTTTTACTGTCTTTTTCAGGTATGTAACTGCAGAATTTCCAGAACGCATTTCCATTCTGGGGTCGAATTACCACATAAGTGACTGAATAATACGTGACTGTATAATGTTGATTTGGCATCATCGCTTACGTGAACGTGTGACAAGTAGTGATCATCCCACTCTAAATACTCGACCTCTCGTTAACGTATGGATTTCATTCACTCGTTAACTGATGTCGTAATTCAACCCCTGATCAATAGAAGGAACATGCCGGATTTTTTTGCCGTTTGCCCTTCTTGCAATGTGGTATAGATTATAGGTATTGTTACGAAATTCATTCTTTCGAGTTCGTAAAGGATTTTGCAAATAAATACAACTTTATTAATTTACAAATAATAACTTTGATTCACAAACAGTAATAATCAGACAAGTTCACAATTTCTACTGGTGATAACTTTGAATGTACACAAGAACACTTATAATACCTGTACTTTACAATAATTCTTTAAGGTAGTAGCTTAATCGCTTTGCAAGAACTCTTACAACTTCACTGGTTAAATTCCAATTAACCAATGATCTTACTTCGGCCTAACGCCTCGATTTATACTCAATCATAAGCTTCCAGAAACTTCTAATATTGTAGACAGAAATATCCAGAAAATGTTACCCTTATTCCCTTATTTACAACTAACGATACTTATATGTAATGACTAATGAGTCACCTTCTGAAAATAGACTACATGTTCAATCATGTTCTTTTACTAAAACCGGGCAAACCGCACAAACCGGTTGACTTCTTGTTTGACCAGTATACAATGATTCAAACTTGCAGGCGGTTACATTTCAAATGTTAAATAATATAAAGTCTTACAGCCTACAGTATGCAGTCTTACAGTATGCTACATAAAAGTGCTTATTTTTTGTATGCAGTATTTTCTTAGTTCCAATTTTAGTACTTATGTTTGGTACATGCGATTTATCTAGGATTCGAACCTTCTGCACTATAAACTTTTCGTAGCATTTGCTTATTAAATTCTCTATATTAACTTCACTTGCCCGTGGGTCGGTCGTCGGTAGTCTGTCGTTGAATCTTGCGATCAATTTTTAACCCACTTCCCAAAGCCCGATTTTATTGAAATTTTGCACACATGTGTCTTTCCGGAGACAACACTTTCTATTAAAATTTGAGGACCGTCGGGCCACGGGGTCGGGGGGCTCCCATACAAATATTTTACAAAATTTTATTCGATTTTCTTCAAATTTTATACACATGTGTATCTCTGATAGACAACACTTTTTGTAAAAATTTTGGAGACCCCAGGCCCCGGGTTCGTGGGGCCCCATAAAAATTTTTTATAAAAATTAAGCCGATTTTCTTCAAATTTTATATACGCGTGTATCTCTGATGGACAACACTTTTTGTAAAAATTTTGGAGATCCCGGGCCCCAGAGTCATTGGGCCCAAACTTTTTTTTTAAAAACAAATTAACCCGATTTTTTTTAAATTTTATATATGTGTGTATCTCCGATGGACAACACTTTTTGTAAAAATTTTGGAGACCCCAGGCCCCGGGTTCGTGGGGCCCCATAAAATTTTTTATAAAAATTAAGCCGATTTTCTTCAAATTTTATATACGCGTGTATCTCTGATGGACAACACTTTTTGTAAAAATTTTGGAGATCCCGGGCCCCAGAGTCATTGGGCCCAAACATTTTTTTTTTAAAACAAATTAACCCGATTTTTTTTAAATTTTATATATGTGTGTATCTCCGATGGACAACACTTTTTGCAAAAATTTTGGTGGCCGGGGTCTTGGGGCCCAATATAAATTTTTCAAAAAAATTAACCCGATTTTCTTCAAATTTTTTACGCCTGTGTATCTCCGATGGAAAACATTTTTTGTAAACTTTTTGGAGTGGACGGGCCCTGAGGCCCAAAGGGTGCCCACATAAATTTTTTTTAAAATTAGCTCGATTTTCTTCAAATTTTAAACACATGTGTATCACTGATGCACAAAACTTTTTGTAAATTTGTTGGAATGATAGGGCCCTGAGATCCGTGTGGTGTCCATGTAAATTTTTTAAAAATTATCCTGATTTTCTTCAAATTTTAACACAGACCCATCTTCTATTAGAGAATTTACATGAAAAACTTTAATTTTTATGGGTTGTTTTTTTTTAGTATGCAGTAGGTATTTACAGTGCGATTTATCTTAGGATTCTAATTCGTACTTTTCGTAATAGTATGTTACGCGAGTCTAATAGATAGCTATACAATGAGCTATGAGCTATGAGCTAGATACAGGAATGCCTCAATTGGAATATTTGCGAAGTACTGATGGTTCAGATGGAATGCTACCGAAATAAGGTCATTTTCTATGTCCGCTGACCGAACGAAATGCTACCTAATCACATCAATAATGACATTGTCCATTCTTGGCAATCCAGGCGCATCCAGAAGTTTTTTATTTGATATGTAATGTCTGTGGTTGGGCCGTTCGCTTTTATACATACGCCGCATACATGATCTAAGGCATTTCCTCTCAAAAATGCGGATTTTTTCCATATATTGGTCAAATTGGTCAAAATGGGTCTAACAAACGCCTGGTAGTCACTTCGAAGACAGCGTGAGTTGAAAACCTTTTTAAGTAACATGAATGTGGTTCTTGCTTTTTCTAATGCGGTATTTACGTGTCCATTATAGTATAGTAACTTGTCCAAATATAGACACCCAAATATTTCCGAAAAATTTAAATATTTATTTATTTTACAAAATTTTATTCGATTTTCTACAAATTTTATACACATGTGTATCTCTGATGGACAACACTTTTTGTAAAAATTTTGGAGACTCCAGGCCCCGGGTTCGTGGGGCCCCATAAAAATTTTTATAAAAATTAAGCCGATTTTCCTCAAATTTTATATACGCGTGTATCTCTGATGGACAACACTTTTTGTAAAAATTTTGGAGATCCCGGGCCCCAGAGTCATTGGGCCCAAACATTTTTTTTTAAAAACAAATTAACCCGATTTTTTTTAAATTTTATATATGTGTGTATCTCCGGTGGACAACACTTTTTGCAAAAATTTTGGTGGCCGGGGTCTTGGGGCCCAATATAAATTTTTCAAAAAAATTAACCCGATTTTCTTCAAATTTTTTACGCCTGTGTATCTCCGATGGAAAACATTTTTTGTAAACTTTTTGGAGTGGACGGGCCCTGAGGCCCAAAGGGTGCCCACATAAATTTTTTTTAAAATTAGCTCGATTTTCTTCAAATTTTAAACACATGTGTATCACTGATGCACAAAACTTTTTGTAAATTTGTTGGAATGATAGGGCCCTGAGATCCGTGTGGTGTCCATGTAAATTTTTTAAAAATTATCCTGATTTTCTTCAAATTTTAACACAGACCCATCTTCTATTAGAGAATTTACATGAAAAACTTTAATTTTTATGGGTTGTTTTTTTTTAGTATGCAGTAGGTATTTACAGTGCGATTTATCTTAGGATTCTAATTCGTACTTTTCGTAATAGTATGTTACGCGAGTCTAATAGATAGCTATACAATGAGCTATGAGCTATGAGCTAGATACAGGAATGCCTCAATTGGAATATTTGCGAAGTACTGATGGTTCAGATGGAATGCTACCGAAATAAGGTCATTTTCTATGTCCGCTGACCGAACGAAATGCTACCTAATCACATCAATAATGACATTGTCCATTCTTGGCAATCCAGGCGCATCCAGAAGTTTTTTATTTGATATGTAATGTCTGTGGTTGGGCCGTTCGCTTTTATACATACGCCGCATACATGCTCTAAGGCATTTCCTCTCAAAAATGCGGATTTTTTCCATATATTGGTCAAATTGGTCAAAATGGGTCTAACAAACGCCTGGTAGTCACTTCGAAGACAGCGTGAGTTGAAAACCTTTTTAAGTAACATGAATGTGGTTCTTGCTTTTTCTAATGCGGTATTTACGTGTCCATTATAGTATAGTAACTTGTCCAAATATAGACACCCAAATATTTCCGAAAAATTTAAATATTTATTTATTTTTTTCTTTTTTTAAAAGATTTTTTGAGTGGCCTCAATAAAGTGACGCAACTATTTCGCAGAATTTAGGAACTTCCCATGCTTCTTTTTTAGTTCCTCTTTAATGTTTTATGGCTTTGTTTTTGGAAAATATGTACTTACTCAGTGGTAGTATACATTCACTGGTAACCAATTTCCAAGAAGTATAAATCGCGAAAAACAATTGCAAAAAATATGATCTAAATCAAATGATTCGGAGTGTAAATAAGCAATAAATAGGTCTGTTCCTCTACTAAAAAGTAGTATTAATTGTTGCCAATTGTTACGACTTTTTACTCAAAAGCGTTCCCGTACTCGAAAAAATAGTAAAATGGACCGGAAAATAGAGAGTAAGTTTATTTCACCTCCATGCGAATTTTCCCAACATGAACTTCAAAAATTTCTGTGAGTAACATGTGAACATTATGTCAAAAAGGAATTTATTGACAGCTAACTTATGTGGCGTTCGTTTTTTTCGACACCTTCTTAACCAAGTGGACTAATTTTGGCGTAAGTTTTGACAGTTTTGTTTTGTGTGCTTGTCTGCCCTCTCTGTGAGATTTTATGTCAATTTTTTCTTTTGCTAATTTTTACTACATAAAGTGCCATGCTTCAAAAATCATACTACAACACATAACACTTATGTACTAATTCTGCATACTTGCGGTTCTGCATGAGCGTATCCACATTTGCGACCTAAATCAGCCTTCTGGTTATCCCAACCACCCAGCAATATTTCTGATGCTTTACTGAATATTTCAACAATTACCACATTTACCATCTGAGTTCCGTGAAACTTGGTACTACCGGCTCGTTAGTAATATGTAATAGAAAACAAGAGAAACAGATGGAAAAAACTTCCAACGGATTAATGGCAAAGAGGGGTTGGTTACTGCCAATTAAACTTCCCTATTGTGCTATATGACACAATAACTAAGCTTAAACTAATTGGTGATCAAATGGACTGGCAAATACCAAACAATTTCCAAGTTCACACGATCGTAAAAACCTTAACAAGAAACTTCAATCAGAAGAAACCCAAATCAATAAATTCGTTGGGTCAACAAGCACCGGTCATCGCAGCAGTTTCCCCCCTCCACACTTAATTCGTCTGATGTGCTGGGCAGTTTTATCACACAATTTGCTGTGAATCTGCGAGAGCAACAATAATAAATATTAAGAAGCGTATAAAATTAATCAACAACAACAAAAATGATTGACGACGAATTGCATCGTAAATCGATTGAATCTGTTCGGCCAAAAAGAGTTATGTCGTTTTTGTTTTTTAAATCTGGCGCAGATTGATTATTCAAGTTGTTCGCTTTTTCCAAAAAAAAAAAACCCAATCTACGGTAGATCGGATTTTCCCTCGAACAGATCTTGATATTTTAGGAGATTTACCCCTCTTTTCATTAATTGCAACAACAAAACCATGTAAACAAAAGTTTCTCGGCTTTCGTGTTAATTTTTTCGAGAAAAAAAAACTGAGCTCGAGCGCAGATTTCTAAAACAAACAAAAAATACGACATTAGATGGATATGATGATTGATGGGTTGAATAGAAGTGAGGAGGAGGAATTCAAACAGTGTCTGCTCGTCCAAACACAAAAACCAGCCAGCGGAGCTTAACCATTTTTAGACAAAGGACTGACTGACATTTTGATTACTTGTTGGAGCCCAATCGCTGGCAAAAGATTCAGATTCGTTTATGATTTGTTGATCTATAAAACAAAACAACCACATTTTCACACACAACCAAGGTGCAAAATATTGTGTTATAATTTGTTGGTAATTTGTCCGAACTCGTTTGTCGGCTTGTCAAATAGATTTGCTTAACTGTGAAACCGCCAGCCGCGAAAAATTTCTGCGAAAATTAAAAAAAATTCAAATTAGAAAAAAGTTCACACAAACACCGGGTGGTCAAACGAACATTTTTATTTTTGAAGTCATAAATCAATCAACAGCAATGGGAAAGCGTGTTATAGCTCGATAACTACCGAACATTAAAATTTTAAAAAAATTACGACTTCTTCTTTAGTGGGAAGTTAAAAAAAAATAAACTCATCGACCATTTTTAAATTCTATATGGCTGTGTTTTTATTTTTATGTCGGAGTAATCGGAAAGATAATCTATCTGTCAAAATTTAGATCTGTGTTTTTTTTTCATTCTCCGAGAAAAACTTATTTCTCTGAGTCGTTTGTTTTTACACTCGAAAAGGATCTTTTTACTTTGAAAATTTTTTGACAGCTGTAGTTGTTTGTTTCTTTTAACATGTCGACTACTATGGAGTATTCAGGTGAAAAATAAATAAATATTTTCTCTGGTACTGAAAAAAACACAGCAGATAATTTTTCTGATCTGGCAGATCTGATCAGAGAAAATTGTATATTACATAACGACAACGAGCTAGGAAAGTGGACGTTATCGTTTGATTTAGAACGATAAGCACTTTTCAACGAATACATAATCTACGCAATTTTTGACACGATCAAAAGAATTTCTTTGCTAAACTGCTCATGCGCAACGCAATACTTCTGTGGGAATGTGTGTACGCTGAGACTGAAGTAAATAACAAAAGTATTTTCTATGTTAACACACTAGTGTGGATAATGCCTACTTTCGAAAGTAGGTTATAGCGTATGAAACAGTCACTTTCGTCTATGGTCGTGTGAAAAGAAATTATGGGATTTATTGGATATCTCGTTACTCGGTTCACAAAAACCACGTCCTATATCGTTCGTCGTGCGTCATGCACATCTATTTCGTAGTTTCTAAAAACATCTTCAATTTGTAGTCGTAAATTCTAAGCAAAGCTACAACACATTGTACATAATCAATTTATTTCGAGACATTTGTACGGATGTACGTTCATACGTTTGTCGTGTCGTATATATCGGCTTCTACAAGTTGAAATTTAATGGGACTTGTTTTAAAACAATTGGTTAGCGCTTGACTTGCGATAGCGTAATTTTTTCATACTGAGGGGTTACTACCCCCGAGAAAACTGAAAAAATACTCAATCTACACATCGCTATCGATTTTTTTAAGCCTGAACTCTATAATAACTTCACTTGCCCGTGGCACGTCAGTGTATCAGTCGGTCGGTTGTCGTGAAATCTTGCGATCAATTTTTTACCCACTTCCCAAAGCCCGATTTTATAGTATGTGTATTTCCGGAGACAACACTCTATCAGAATTTGGAGCACCTCGGGACAATCGGTCCTAGTACATACTAAATGTTAGAAAAAAACACAGGACGTAGATATATCTTAAAATATTAGATTTAAAAAAAAAATATTGGAAAAATTATGAAAAAGTCGAGGGGTGCCCTTATTTCCCGATTTTCCTTAAATTATATACACATGTGTATTTCCGATGGACAACACTTTGTAAAGAGACCGCACTTGACAACATTCAGTACACCTTCCGAATGTTATTATTGCAATGTGCTACCATTCGGTATAAACATAGCTCCAGAAGTATTTCAAAAGCTGGGCCCGGAGTCGTGAAGACCCAATTTTTTTTTATAATTAACCCGATTTTCTTCAAATTTTATATACGTATGTATCTCCCTGTAAAATTTTGAAGACCCCGGTCTCCAGGGTCAGGGCACCCATATAAATTTTTTAAAAACTAGCCCGATTTTCTTCAAATTTTAAACACATGATCTCTGATGGACAAATTTTTTTGTAAATTTTTTGGAGTGAAAGGTTTTGGGTAGGAACTCGTATATATCGGCTTCTACCAATCAGAATTTAATGGGACTAGTTTTAAACAATTGTGACGCATGTGGCCCGTGTGGCGCGTGGCAGTTATCCATATGGCGAGCTGAGAAGCACGCTTTACTATCTTTATATACACAATCCCTTTTGAATGTAAATAAAAGGCTGCCATACTAACTTGAAGCTGATTTGATATGATGGGTTTTATTTTCTTAATTTTACTATGCAAGCAAAATGCAAACAATTATTTCCAGCTATACTCAACAGCAGGAGCACCCGCACTTGTTTATGTATAGATCAATTTCTTTCGATCTCCCTCTGTTCGCAGCACGATGTCATATTCTGTGCTGAGCTTCCGTCAAAACAGTTGACCTCCATGTTGCTCTAGGCCTACCCAGTCGCCTTGCACCTTAAGGCCAAAAATAAAGACACCTATCCGATGTGCTGTGCCAAAGATGAAGGTGTCAGAGGTTGGTGCCACGAGTATATGAACTTTGGAGCTCAAAAGTAGTTGTTCAGATGTTTCGTTCCGTTTTGCATTTACACACAAGTACTTAAGTGTTCCTGTGTGTACTTATAAAATGCATCATTGATGCTTTGCCAAAAACAGTTTATAGTGTTTAGAAAAGTCGAACGAAACATATAGATTTCAAATATTAAGTATAGCTACATATAAATCATAATCAAGAGCAAGTGCAGTTCCAGTGTCGGTAGTAGTTGGATGTATTTTTCCAGTCTGTATTGCATCTATCATAGCGATCCACACAAAATAATGAATTTGTTTGTTATGCTGTGGAATATAATAACAAGATTGGTTTGTGGTACGTAATTGGTTTTAGTAATGGCTCATTTATGAGGTACATTAAGAATCAAAAATGTGAATAGCAATCCTTCAAAAAATAAATCAGGAAACAAACAGATGATAATTTATATGTTTGTTAAACATAGGTACACTAGTTTGTGTGTCAGTACAGTACGGTACAGTGGTTACAATACGACAGTGCAAAAGAGACCTAAATTAATTGCTGACATTATCTGTATTCTATTATGCCTTCCCTACTAAAACAAAGTATTTTGTACTAGATGATAAAAGGGACGAGACTTTTCGTTTTCACAATTTTATCTAAGAAACAAATCCAAGAAAGACTAATGTCAAAAGTAAAAACAGTGTTAGTAAGTCATGGGTTTTATTAATTAAAAATATTCGATTTCAAAATTGTGTACATATATTACGTCTTATATGCATTTAGCGCTCGCACAATGCAAACTTTTTTACTTTTAAATTTTACTCTTAATTTAAATCCCGCTTATATTCATTTTCACGAAATGGAAAATTTAAAAAAAATGTATTCTTTCAATTCGTAAAAGTTTAAAGTTTGTTAACTTTTACCTTTGCAAGTCATCTACAAAACAAGAAAGAAAACCGATAAAAATAAAAAAAAAATATGTCTTGTGAAAAATTTGCAATGCGATTTTAAAAAATAAAACACAAAACGTCGTATTACTCATGTAGGGCAGGAGATGTACAGGATGTCCAAAACAAAGTTACCACTTATACGGGATTGACTTTAATTTATTTATTTTAATAAATTTAATAATATTCGGTGGTCCAAGACATAGCTTCTCGCCACTATTTGCTTGCATATTTTTGTACACAAATGGAAGGGACCTACAATTTATTGCTCTATCCGAACAGCAAATTGAGTAGCTTTCCGTGAAAAGTTATTACTCTCGGACGTTTGTCAGAGATTCAAGAGATGTGAGAACATAAAAAATACTTTTGGTTATTTCTGGGAATCAAACTATGAATCCCCTGCTCAAAAATTCATGCACTTAACCACTGAGCCCACAATAACTTTTATTAATTAACTTATTTTAATGGGTGCTAACATAATTTCGGAAACCCCTGTATTACAATTAGTTGACGTATGAAGATTGAAGTCCAAAGAGCAATAAAATTTCCTTTGAATGTGATGAACGAATCTTATGAATTGAATAAAAATGTTTTAAGAAAATAAAATCAGTCAATGATGTAGTTTAGGTAGTTAACGACAATGTAGTTTTTAATTAACAATTTGTTGTTTTGGCGTAATAATTACGTTTTTAACTACTAAACAACTCTGGGTGTTACTCGAACGTTGAATGAGCGAAAATTTCGGTAGTTTCTGATGTAAAATCAACAAAAAAAACAAAAACAAAAAGAGAATGAATACATTTCTTTTAATGCCAGCAACTCAAAGCAATAGTAGTATGATGTTGTAGGGCCTGCAGAGCCCACTATGTGACAACCGCCCGTGTTGTATATTCAGTGCACACTCCATACGTATGCCGTTGACGTAATGAGCGAAACGCTAACAAGGACCTTATTATGGAAATTATGTATTTTCCACGTATTTTTATGTTTTTCTATGATTTCTTTAAGCAATCGCTTCAAACAAAATTCCGGAGACACTGTGATATTCTTCAATTCCTTTAATTTTTTGTAAAGTTTTGTTTCTGAATATTTAAGTTGTTAAAAAATTTGAATATAATATTTATGAAAAAATTCCAAAATAGATGTTCTTCTCAAGGGAAATTTAAGAGATTTTTAATTTTTAAAAGGGGAAATAGCTCGTGGAAATAAGGAGGGCAACACCGAGGTCACTCATGAAACCATCTCTTAGAAATGATTTTTACATCACCTAGTGGCGTTATTAATAATAGTAGCTACTCGAACAACTGTGGTAAAGTAGCTAGCTGCGAGGCCAAAGAAGTTAGGCGACAGGTACAGTCTGTAGCCTAATGCTCTGTGTCTGTAAGGCTTGTGCGTTTTGACATTTCTCTAACAGCTGTTTTTCGATCATGTGAGTCGACCTAACTCACTGATGGGTAGCAACTACGCTCAATGTGCGGTGACTCGCAGAGGCAGAGTTTTCGTCTTATTCACCGTGCTATGCTGTGTTGGGCTGTACTGTGCTCAATATGCGCTAAGCCTGAATGAAAAATACAACAATTAGCGAAACTTCATTTACGTTCATCATGATTTTGTGTGCTCTATACAAATGGTTTGTGCTTTAGATAAGATAAATTGAAAACATTTGTATTCCTTTTAACTATAATCGTAAGGTAATTAGTAATTCGGAATACATAATGGAAAACTGCAAGTATTTTTTATGCTCAAAAGACATCAATTGTCTTTATTTTCATACCTGAGATGAAAATTTCCCCTTTTGATGACTTATTTTATTGTTTTCTCGATAATGCTTTTGTAAAGTATTCACTTGCATGAATACATTTAGAGACAAGACAACAACCAAGTAATCAAGTTTTATGTTAACAGCACCACTCAAATTCCCTTATTTTCCCCATTCTTTTTTAGAACAAGTGTGGAATCCATTTAAAAATCTACAAAGCTGTTAAACGAACTAAGGCTGTTTTCCAATCAATACTTATAAGTGTAGACTTACTTATTTGATTGTGGAGACTTGCTTATTTGATTGTGGAGACTTACTTATTTGAATAAGTTTGTTGGCGAGATGACCTATTAATGGCGTCAAATAAGTTTAGCCACACAAATAAGTACTCGTTTGGAAAACAACCAAGATACTTAGATACTTATTTGTGGAGACTTACTTATTTGAATAAGTCCAAAATAGCATTTTTTATGAAGCGTGTCCCGTTTTGCGTGTGGAGCGTGTGATGATTTGAAATCGCGCCATTTTCTTGTTTTTTGATGTCTTTTTTAACCACCTTTCGCACAACCTAGAGGGCTCAAAATTTGTGCCCGTTTGACGCGTGTCACGTGTGGCGCATGTGAAGCGGGGCAAAAGGAAAATTCTTTAAAATACGAACTTAAAAACTTAAAAAAAATAATAAAGGACTGTGAGGCGTGTTTCTATGTATACATAAAAGTTTGTACCCGAAAAACGAAGTTTTTTACATTTACTTGTTCTTTACTTATTATTATACAATTGTTTACATGCGCTTTTACAAATTAGTATATCGTAGTGACGTATTTGCACTAGCGTTGCTTTATGGCAAAGCGTGACGTCGTAGCGTCGTATATTTGGTAACTCTTACCACATCGACTGAAAGGTAAGGTAGGAAGGAAGTTATGGCAGGGCTATCTCTCTTGAACCAATAAGGTTAACTAGCGTTTAACGTCAGGAAGTAAAGGGAAATATATCTCTCTTGAACCACTAAATGCAAAGGATTACTAGCGTTTAGCGTGTGGAAGTAATGGTAAGGATATCTCTTGAACCACTAAATACAAAGGATTACTGTAAACGAGTTGTCAGCATTAGACGTTTTGTCAGCAGTATGAAGCGTACGGAAAGAGACCTTTTGTCCGAATTTCTGCCATTTTATACTTTCCCAGTCAGTTGTAATTTGTTCTGTTAGTCAAGAACCGTGAGACGATATGCACGAGTCGAGCCCATTGTATGGTTTTCGTTGCTTTAATTTGTATTGCCAACTGTGTATTGTACAATCATTGTTTCCATGCATCATTAAACCCGTTATGTGTTGTTTGTTTAAAGTGCTTCGTGTTGTTGCGAGGTTATTCGGCCCAGCTTTGTATATTGCTGTGTTGTTCTTCTCATGCATCGGTAAATCATCTGACATTCTATGTTTCGTTGATTCAGCTGTTTCCTTACCTTCATTCTTGTGTGACCACAGTGGTGGCCAAAATAGTTGTTACTAGTTGTACCAATAATGGAAAACATGTTGTTGTTTTTTAAATTTGTGTGTGAGAAATTCGTCCCACGCATTGACGAATTTTTTCCTGACATAATAAATCTCAAATCAGATTAATTACACGTATTGCGAGTGTCACTCTTTCAAAAAAAAAATGACTTGTCAGAAGACAGCAAGACGAAAACTTCAGTATTCTACGCAACAGTAAAATATGTTTCATACATTATGGAAAAAAAATAAACAATAAATGTCATATTTTCTAAAATTTAATTTATTAATTTGTTTTCGCTTGTTGCTGGAGTTTTTTTTCTTTTCCTTTTTACATTTAATTATTTTGTTATCATTAGCGCATTATTTTTAGTGTGTATACACTATAGTAAATTTATTTTAAATGTTATTAGTTCTTTTTTTAATTTGTTATTTTTTTTATTACTTTTTTAATCATTAAATCTGATAGATGCGCAACTATTTCTATAATTATTATTAATATTGGTTTTGTTTGTTGCATAAATATTTTCAGCTTCTGTAATTTGAAAAAGAGGAAGATGTTTGTTTTTATTAAGTAACATTATTGTCCAAATGTTAATCGGACAGCGCGTTAATCCATTAAAGTTTTAATGATTTTGTTCGTTATGCGACATTTACTATATTTTCTCTCTCTCTCTCTCTCTGTCTTTATTCAGAATTGAAGACGATGACAATGACAGTAAATTATAAATTATGACAAAAGAAAACAGAATTCGCTCTCGCGATGATTTATTGATTTTCTCTTCGTTTTTATAATTTCGTTTCATATTCAGTCACGCCAGTGTAAGATTTTGTTATATTTTTTTAATATTTACATTTTTTAATACATATTTATCTTACATTTTATTCTTCTTTCTTTCTAAGAGACACCTATGTACGGAAATTATGTGATATATCCCATTTAATTCTTGTTTTGTTTAATATTTAAAAATATAAATATATATATGTCGCATATATATATGTATACATATAAACTTTTTATTAATGCTTTAAACTGAAAATGGATTGTTGTGTGTGAGTCATGAACAGAACAATGTTTACACTGGGGAACAAGAAAAAACGTTCAATCGATCTTCTGTTGTTAAATAAAGCTTAGTTTTCTTAATAATTTGTTTGTAATTATTGCTGGAACGGTTTCTACTGTCATGCTGGTTGCTTTGATTAGAATTTTCTTTAAATTGTTATCTTCTTCTTCCAATAATTTATCCATTTTCCAATAATTATGTAATTTTGATAAAAAGTCAAACGTTAATTTTCTTATTTTTTGTTTTCCTTTTTTTACATTTTCCTAGAAATACCTTTTAAATACCCAATATATTTAATATATTTTTACTTTTCAGTACGTATTTGTTTAAAAAAAATTAAATATTCTTTAAACTGACGGTTAGGTATCGATTTTATCTTCGAAACATTAATAATAATAGAAACGTAAAGAAAAGCATTAATTTCATTTGTTAGATTAGAACTTTTCTTCAAACGAAATAACAATTTAATAATTAACGTACTCTTCGAATGATACATACAAAATAAAAACACTGTTATAAAATCAATCGTAAGAGCCTTTTCGAACATTATACTTGCCGGAAACAAACATTGCTTGACAGCTTCTATATTAGGGAATAAAGCTTGTAGTTTTTAATACAAACAATCATAACAAATTTCTAACTCAATACGAACAAACTTATGTCTTATGTGGCTTTCAATTGATAGGAAAATCATCCTGAGTGCAAAAATATTACACTGAGCGTCAAAAAATTACACTCGTTTTGTGCGTTTAATTTTGAACATTGCACTGAGTGTAGTTTCGGAAAAGTTTTCTACCCCAACAAAAACCTGTCGTTGTGTTACCATTTTACCTTTTGATTTGTGATTAGTTTTCATTTTTCCTTGAGTATACCTCGCTTGACACAATAATTAACATTGTGATCAAAAATATTTTATAAGTGCGGGAATAACTTTAAAATTCGTTATTGTCGGATTAGTGCGGCCATTTCGACACAAATACTCGTACATACAAAAAGTGATAATTATTTTTTTTTCTTGTTTGACGCCTAAAAAATATCTAAAAGCAATATTCAAGGTCTGGATAGTGTGACCAGATTTCGTAGCAGATGGGCAGCGGCTGCGATTTTTCTGGACAGCTATTAACGAAAATGTCACCTCTTTTTTCCGCTGGAGGGGAAGATGCAGCGCTAGCAGTATTTTTTTAGCTGCTGTTTACACAGTCATCTTCGTGAATAATTATTCAGCAACCAACAACGTGAATAGTGTGTTAGCTGTATGAACCATATTTAATGTCAAAAATATGTGAAGATTTGACAGCATATGAGTCACACCATACTAAGCTTTAAATATCGAGCACACCGGGATTCGATTCGATTTTGCCACGTCTAAAGAGTGATTTAGACGATTAGTTTCAGTTATCAGTTCAGTGTCCTAATTAAGAAATTCGTGGCGGATTGTATTTGGTAACAGATTAGCTTTTTACCTTCGCCTTTTGCTTTGCATTCGCTTTATTATCAAGATTGAAAGCACCTTCAAAATGACATTTCGTGTTAAAGCGATAGCTGTTTAATTTGTGTGAAAAATTGCTGTCGAATCCGAAAATGTAAATGAAACCACATTTCTCAATAACAACACTTGTCTTTTGTATTTTTTTTTATGTCGACGACTGTCAATTGAAACGAAATAAATGAATTTTATAAAACCAAAAAATATTATTCATAAATATTCATGAAGATCATGAATTCAAAAATGCATAATTTGGCATCACTGCTTAGCAGAGAAATCAAAAAGTTTTACCACTGCGCAGTTTCAGCCTAATTGTGCAGCTGTCAGAATAGTATTGCTCTTTTGATTTGCTCATAATTGGCAGTCTCTTTTAAGCGGTTGATAGACTATGGAACTTGGCTGTAAGTTCTGATTAACATCCCTCAAAACTGATAGTGTGTACGCCTGACTGACTGACTGAGACTCGAAACTGATCGCTATCAAAATCTTTTGTGGTTGACTTTGACTGTCAGTCACTGGCCTTGTTTGTTTATAATCGACAATGAGTGAGTTCACTGCGCAACAAAATGTTATACGAAGTTATTTTTTTTGATAGTTTGTTGTTCACTGAGGACAACTTGCTGTTCACCACATAAGCTGTCGCCGACAGAAAGTAACATTCTTTAACAACAGTCTCGAGTGTTGTTAGTTGATGTCTTATGAGTCATTTGATTATTAGTTGTTGTGTTGTGGCAGTATTAACACAAAATGACAACATTTTCACTGGCATAGGTGTCGATGTCGATGTAGACTTGAGTTTTCGACTTAACACCACAGACCACACCGACATCACTTTTTCCCCAACACAACCAATGTAGACAAATTCGTCAGTCGGCTGTAATTTTTAACGTGGAAGGACGTTATGGACATTGTTGAAGACAAAAGAATTTGTGTCCGCCTACGAAAATAACAGCTGTTTTTTGGGACATAACGAGGCCCGAATACGTCATATGTGGAGAAAAAAAAGTATGGATATATGAAATTGGTAGAAATTATGAAAATATACAAGGCAAAGACAGCGGATCGCAAGAATGAGCAACAAATAGCTTTGTGTTGGTTGTCCATCTTTTCTCTTCGAAAATTAGAGCTTGACTGTTGGTTTGACTGACAAATCATCCTATTAATCTGACCGCTAGGAGCATCAGTCAAAACTGATATCAGTTATGTTTTACAATCAGGTTCGATAGCCTATCAGTCGCTTTACCTTTCATCTGCGCAGCTTTTGCAATTATGAATGGACCGGCCTAACTTTTCGAAGCTGTCAACAGAGGTCTTTTTTTTATTTTTATTTCGGAGAAATCGGAGAGAATGGAAAAAAAATCGTGAGGAATGTGATATATTGTACATCACATTCATTCGATTTTTATTTTATTTTGAATTTTAATAAAGGGCTTAGCCAACTTATTGCCGTGACGCAAGTCATTCAGCGAGTCCTCCCTTGGCAATAGGTCTATATAAAAAAAAAATAACTCAAAACTTTGGAAGTCCCCCGCCGTTAACATTGAGAAGCTTTCCGTGACAAGTTATTACTCTCGGAACGTTTGTCACCCATTCGAGAAAGGTATTGCTTACTGACAAAGCCATTGAGCCAGAAATGAACTTCATCGCTGAAGATGATTTTTCGACGAAATTCAGGATTTTCTTCAAACTTTTGCAGAAACCAATCAGAGAAGTTTCGTCGCTTGAAATGATCAAGAGCTCCAGTTTTTGAGTTATTGAGGGCATTCGAATTACCCACGTTTGAGAAGTTTTAAGGGCCAACCAGCATCACCGAACATGAGATCTGACTGAAACACCAGCGACTGTTCAAACAGCGGTATATGCCAAGGAACCCAGCAATGCAAAAATTTATCAATGAAGAAATAGGCCCGTACAGCTCACAGATAGTATAAGTTAAGAAACAACAAGGTACGTGGAGGCTATGTATTGACTACCGATAGCTGAATGAACTTTCTATTTAAGACGCATACCCTCTACCCCAACATTAACTATGTATTGGACAAACTCAAGGGAGCAAAATACATTTCCACGATCGATCTGAAACAAGGTTACTGGCAGATACCGCTGAAGACAACCAGTCGACCGTGCACGGCACTCACCGTTCCTGGCAGAGGACTCTACCAGTGGAAAGTTATGCCATTTGGGCTTCACTCCGCCACCGCCACTAATCAAAGACTACTCGATAAGATCATTAGCCCAGAACTGGAACCACATGCGTTCGCCTATTTAGACGACATCATCGTAATAAGGCATACCTTCACCGAACACATGGCTGCCTTGACCGAAGTATTCAAATGTCTGAAGATGGCAAAACTAAATGCTAGATGGCAAGGCATCTTGGACACATGGTCAATTGGAACGGTATACACACACTGACCCCAACAATCAAAGCTGTGAAATCGCTAGTAGCTTCACGAAACATTAGAGAACTCCATCGCATAATTGGTATTACATCTTGGTATCGACGCTTTGTTCCATGTAATGTAAGTGCTATCAGTCGGTACGAAGAAGGAAACGGCGGATCGGCGCTTACCAGATTGTCAAAGAAAAATCAGAAATGGTCATGGGGAGAGGCCCTTTACTAAACTAAAACAAGTTTGGCCTAAGTTATACATAAATTGCCCTAGAGCACTCATATCCCTGCAAAGAAGAGAATGATTATAGCTATTCCAACAGGGAGTACATGCGAGAAGGATGGGCCTTGAGTTCAATGACAACTGTAGAAGCTGCAATGATGTCGAGGATGAAGAAACAGTTTCCCACTTCCTGTGTGTACATGTATATGCAAGCAGAAGGCAAGCAGAAGTCTACTGCAAAGCCTATTAGCTCACACAAAGAGCTTTATTATTTTATTTGTAAATCCCAACATTTTTTTGATTGGCTTTTATTTTTAAAATTGTATTTTTGTATGTTATGTGTTTGTTTGTGGTTTTTTTTTCGTTTTCGTGTGTAATTTTATAATTTATATTAATTAATATGCATATACATAGTTCTAAGTTAAAATTTTTAAATTAAAGAAAAGAAAATATAAACCAAATAAATTATAGAGAAACATAAAACGATCGCTTACACACTAACAATTGAAAGAAGAAAAGCTGCGTTCCATGGGTGTGTGGAAAAGTTAGAGTAATAAAAAAAACCGCAATGAACAGAGAAAATATTGTTGGACAAATTATAATGTTGTAGTAAAAATATCTATATATCTATATATATATATTATATATGTATGTTTTAATAGTTATTGGCGTTTTGTCTGCACACAGATCTATGTATATCTTTACAAAATACAAAAATAGTTGGTAGTAAAATAAAAGAATACATATTGTCGTCGTCCCCAACTTTAAAATCATTTTACATTCACAGACGAAACGTTCTAATACATAAAACTAATATGTGTAATAATAATTAAAAATAAAATAAACGTATAGACGTTTATGAGTATATAGTTTCTTTTATGTTACTTTTTGTGTTTGCAAAAAAAAAAAACATAAATTTACTGCTGATGATGATGTTGGCTAAATGAATCAAGAAGCGATGAGATATTCTAAGTACAATAGTTGGGAAGTTTGACGTATCTTGAGAAGCATCGATTAAAATACAACAACATTGTTAATACAATTTCGGTTCAGAAGGTTCACAAATTAAACACAATATTGCAATTAACTCTGGGTAAGGTTTACAAATATAGGGGTGTCTATATGGAATTCGTGAGACCAGGACCGGACACGGATGATGATGACTTATCTGGGATTGACTTTTATTTATCTAGTTTAATAACATTATAACACACACTATGTACACAAGTCTAAATGAAGCTAATGCACTCCTTCGAGATGTACTCCTGGGTTCTCAGTGCATGTGCGAAGTCTTTTCACCATATACTGGCCATTTCTCGTTCACACATTATTTCCGTAGGTATAGAGCGGACAGCGTAACAACAACCCTATACAACTCTTCCCATTTTAGCAAAGTCAACTGTAGGTAATGTAGATAATAAAATCTATAGAGTTTGAAGTAGTAAAGCTACTTGACAGCACCCGCTTCTCTCTACGACGATCGGTTCTGCGCACCGAAAGGACTTCAGTGTTTCACAAACTGAACCAATTATCGTAAATCCAGCAACAACAACAACAACAACAACAACAACAACAACAACAACAACAACAACAACAACAATGAATTATTGCAATTCTGCAAGGAAGAGGATATTATCAAAGTTATCAATGTACAGCCCAGCGATTAAGATGGATATAGTGGATATTTCGTATGAATGAGCGAAGACCGACCGCAAAAAGTCACAACTGGTTGCCCAGAGTAGTGGATAATGTGTAACCAATAAAATTGGATACCAGAGTAACTGGATAACTCCTTTTATTCCCTTCATTTATAAAATAAATTTAGAATTCTTCACTAAAATGCTTGCAGCTGTAACCTAAGTCGATAGGTCTTTCATCAGCTTATCCGATAACTTTAATGGGCCGAATATTAATTATTTAGAAACAAATTTAAAGTCTGACCAGCCAATGTACCTTTCTCAAATTCATTCAATCAGCTGTCAGCAACATTCAAGACAGAACAGCCAGGCACGGCTATAAGATCCACAATGAAGTGACCTGCCCGTTGAAATTTTTAAATGTCCGCAGTGCAAAAAGGAAGCATAATTAAGTCTTTGAAGCTTGGTATGAAGGTCGGACGTTTACGTTATCTCGAGAGCACTGTAATGCAGTCATCTTTATTCTGACGTTATTTTAAATTGAAGCTCAGCAAGAGGAAAAGGCAACTCTTTAGCGTTCAGTTGAGCAAAAAAGTGACTGACTGAAACAGGCAATTGAGAAAAGGAAGCTCAGCATGTGGCAAGGAAAAGGCAAGCCAACTTTTTTAATTCGAGCAATATTTCAAAATTCCGACATTTGAAGTTCATTCTCAAGTGACTTTATCGGCTTTTGTTTTGTAAAAAATTAATTACATTAATGTATCACTAATCCGAACCTCTATTTCTTCTCATTATGTTCTCTACAAACAGACAGGCTTCCCGATTTTTGTACACTGTAATCGGAATTCCAATTAAAAAAACATACAAACGCATTGGTTTTCACAGTAATTTTGTTTTTGGATATGTTAGTCGTTACACATTGCCTGGGTGAGTCTTTTGGCTACCATAATTATAAATGTATACGTATAAACAAAACTACAAAACTGGATGACATCGGCTCAAAATCGGGAGAGACTTTTTGCGGGAGGCCAGGACCGGACCCCGGTTGTAGAGCCAAATTTGATGATGATACGTTTAAACATTCTCATTATTTATTCGTAAACACGCATTTGCCTAATTTGGGTTCGCTTCTTATAGTTTTGTGTCAGCAATAAAGTGGGACCTGCATCGTGGCCGATCGGGAAACTGTTGACTGGTCAAAAACTGGCTTGGGTCAGTAGAGCAACAGTTTGAAATGCTTGTTTTATCTCCTAGTGATGGTCCCCTGGCAACTATTTACGCAAATAGACGAAATACAAGTGCGGAAGGCCTTAGCTTACTAAATAGTATTGGTAACGAAGGTCGACATTCTTCGTAATTGAAATTTAAACGCTAGCGAAACCGAGACTATGCCTCGGATAAGGACTGATCACACGTTGACGACTTTTGGTTAGTGTACCCGGACAAAGATTGGTTTCTGGGATGTGAGGATGCATTTTGACTCTGGAAATGAAGGACGTCAAAATGCCAGACTCTTCCAATAAGAGAAGGAATTCAGGTGATAAAAGATGGACATTTTAGGACTTAGTGAAGTTCGGTGGTTCGGCTCGGGAAATTACCAACACGTAACACTGTCTTATTATACTTCGGAAAATCACCTAGGAGTACTCGAAAATCCGGCGCACTGAAAAGCTTAGTCTTTAGATGACCAGATCCTGAAAGCCAGGTTCCGGACTAAAATTCGTCTTGTTACCATCATACAGTGCTGCGTCTACAACTAAGGATCTCGCTTCTAATGAGGAGAAGGATACCTTTTATAACCGGTTGAGTGCCATATATGATGACATGGCACGAGGGGACATCATAATGGTAATGGGAGACTTGAATGCCAAAGTGAACAACGACAATAATGGGCTCAGACATGTTGTGGGAAAGCATGGCGTTTGTAACCGCAGGGAAGAAATAGTGCATGACTCTCTGAAGACACTTGTGCAAGGATCGAAGAACACCTCAAAGCTCGAATCGCAGCTACCCATGCAGCGGGGAGAAATGAGCTCGAGTCCATATGTCGAGTGAAGATAAGAGAAGTTTACCGTAGCGTAAGACATGATAAGCGTAACTATATCAACGAATTGACTACCAAGCAGAAGAGGCCCCATATACATGTGATAGCAGAACCGTCTATAGAATCACCAACTTAAAAAATCAAAATAAAAAAATAAAAAATCAAAGCTTAAAGCAGCACCCAATGAAAGATGCTGACGTATCCCTGCTGATTTCGTATTAAGACCAACTCAGAAGATGGAAAAAACACTTAGCTACGTTTTTAAATCGTACACACCCACAACGCCCAATGACTCACCCGACTCGAGGAAAATAATATCAGAATCCGCTCCCAGTAGAAAATAAATTATAACCGCGGTTAAACAAGAGACGACCAACAAAGCGGTAGGACTTGACGGTATTCGCGCAAAGCTCTTACGACCTCTTACATCCACACATAGACGGCCTGTGATTTTGAAAACTTCACTGACGAGTGGAAAAAACGGATTATTGTCAAGCACACGAAGAAAGGAAAGCTTATGCAGTGCGAAAACTGGAGAGGGATTTGTGTGCAGTTTGCTGTTGCCAAGATAATAGCAAAAATCATCCCCGATTGAATCAAAGGTCATCTTGAGTGGACACACTTGATGCCGAACAAGTTGGATTTCGTATTGGATCATCCTGTGTAGATCATAGCATCACCGTGCGGATAATCATTAAATTTCGATCACCACTTCTCTTGCTGTTTATGGATTTTCAAAAGGCATTCAACAGCGTTAATAGGGAATTTGTTTGGCTTGCTGCTTTGAGCAGAAGCCTCTTCTGCAGAAAAATTGATTGCTTTTATCAAGGCAGAATACGATGAGTCCAAATGTCATGTCCTACACAGAGGTAAGCTGACAGGCGAGATTGAAATGCGTAGACAGGGCTGCACTCTGTCACCAATACTTTTTTTTTGTTATAAGTAAAGTAATGCACGCAGCTTTGTCGTGCGAAACTGGAGGAGTTCAATGGACACACCTTAAACACCTGAATACCGCGGACGATGTATGCTTACTCTCTTACAAGATCATGAATCTCCATCAAATGACAGCAAGAGCGGAGAGAGAAGCTGAAATTTCGGGGCTGAAGATTCATTCAGAAAAAACATAAAGGATCAGCCTCGGAGTTTCCTCATCAATCCAAATGAACATTTTGGACAACCGAGGGAACTAGAAATCAGAAGCAAAAGGCTGCGTTCGCAATATTATCCAAAATATTGGGAAACATCGGGAAAACAAAGGCTGCGTTCGGAATGTTGTTCAAAATCGGTAGAAACCTTAGTTTAATGACCAAGCTACAATTGTTCCACTCTGTTGAATCCGTACGGGTGCAGAAAATAAAGTCATATCTGCTGTCAAGCTGCAAACGTTCGTCAATGGATGTCTGCGAAACATGTTAAGGTTTTTTCGCCCAACTATAGAAATGCGAAACAATTTTTACACGATATCGCGAATTTGAAATCACCAAACTCGATACCTTTCCGCCATCTATTTCGATATCGAAAAAAGTTCCGCCAACAATACTCTTTCTTCTTTTTAATTAACCTCATCTGTGACTTCTAATCCAATTCACTCTTTCGCTGAGCCGCATATGATAGCATAGTCAGAATAGAACTTTATAAAGCCATGAGAGAATTCGGCATTCCAAATAAACTGACACGACTATGTAAGCTGAGAAGGCAGACATTTTTTTCGATTGACAATTGACATTTCTTTATTGTGGTGACGATCGGCAGTAGTTTGTCCAGCCAGTCTAACATTAAATGAGTGCGTCTATGAATTTTATGGTTGCGTTTATGACATTAAATTGGTGCATTTATAGTCTTTTCGACTTCGGAATTCATAATACCTAACTTGAAGTGGGTCGAAAAGAAGATATCGATATAGTTTACGACTTGCGGCGTAAATCATGATATGGTTCCAGGTCAGGAATTCGTTAACACCATTATTCGAAGACGTAAGTGGCAGTGGATTGACCATACACTTCGAAAAGGAAACAATTGTATTGTGAAGAGTCAAGCGATGCAATGGAACCTGTTAACACATGCAGGCAGAAGACTGGGACACCATAGAAGTACATGGCGTAGAACATTCGGAGAGGAATCGGCGTAACTGTGGAAGAGCTGGAACGATCTGAAGTACATCTCTATAAACCGCACACGATGCGCGCAGGGGACTAGTGGACACAATAACCTTAAAAACACTTAGGATCTAAGTAGTAGAGTATAATGGTCTCAAAAGGCATTCATTCATTCATTGGTATTTATAATTTTCTTGGCTATTCGGTATTCGAAATAGATGGCAATGGATTAAAATCGGGACCGGTAGAGGTTTTTTACGGGAGGTCAGAAACGGAAATCGGTTTTAGATCCAAATATGATAAGAATTTTTTATTCGTATGAATAAAAATTGAGGATTGGCAGCAATTATGTAGTTCGAAACATGAAATTATGGCAAATTGACGAATTTTGCCAACTGTTCGAAAGTGAGAATAGTATTTATTCGAATTCGAGTAACTTTCGTCTTAATTCCAATGTCAGAACGAGAAGCCAGGAACCGAAATCGGTTGTAGATCAAAATATGATTAGAATTTTGTATTCGTATGAACAAAAATTGAGGATTGGCAGCACTTATGTAGTTCGAAACATGAAATTATGGCAAATTGACGAATTTTTCCAACTGTTCGAAAGTGAGAATAGTATTTATTCGAATTCGAGTAACTTTCGTCTTAATTCCAATGTCAGAACGAGAAGCCAGGAACCGAAATCGGTTGTAGATCAAAATATGATTAGAATTTTGTATTCGTATGAATAAAAATTGAGCATTGGCAGCACTTATGTAGTTCGAAACATGAAATTATGGCAAATTGACGAATTTTTCCAACTGTTCGAAAGTGAGAATAGTATTTATTCGAATTCGAGTAACTTTCGTCTTAATTCCAATGTCAGAACGAGAAGCCAGGAACCGAAATCGGTTGTAGATCAAAATATGATTAGAATTTTGTATTCGTATGAACAAAAATTGAGGATTGGCAGCACTTATGTAGTTCGAAACATGAAATTATGGCAAATTGACGAATTTTTCCAACTGTTCGAAAGTGAGAATAGTATTTATTCGAATTCGAGTAACTTTCGTCTTAATTCCAATGTCAGAACGAGAAGCCAGGAACCGAAATCGGTTGTAGATCAAAATATGATTAGAATTTTGTATTCGTATGAACAAAAATTGAGGATTGGCAGCACTTATGTAGTTCGAAACATGAAATTATGGCAAATTGACGAATTTTTCCAACTGTTCGAAAGTGAGAATAGTATTTTTTCGAATTCGAGTAACTTTCGTCTTAATTCCAATGTCAGAACGAGAAGCCAGGAACCGAAATCGGTTGTAGATCAAAATATGATTAGAATTTTGTATTCGTATGAATAAAAATTGAGCATTGGCAGCACTTATGTAGTTCGAAACATGAAATTATGGCAAATTGACGAATTTTTCCAACTGTTCGAAAGTGAGAATACCATGTATTCGAATTCGAGTAACTTTCGTCTTAATTCCAATGTCAGAATAAGGGTGACGGTCTCATTATTTGATATTCGCAAATGTGTGCAGAGCTGCGCGGCACATATTAAAGGGAATGCATATCTACACAATAAAATAAAATTTCCAATAAATTCAAAAAAAGAAAGAAACAAAGAAATTGAGTAAAATTCTCTTCCAAGTAAACTTCTCGAGAAAATTTGTATGTACAACTGGGAAACAGCAAATATCCTTCTAGGTGTCCGTCCTCCGTCACTGTGTGTCTGTCTCTTTGTCCAAATACTCTAAAACTAATAAATTATGTGCTTAGCCCAACTTATTGCCGTGACGTAAGTCATTCAGGGAGTCATCCCTTGGCAATAAGTCTCTATATATAAAAAAAAAAAAAAAAAAAAAAAATGTTATAATGGTGTATGTATCATTC
This sequence comes from Nephrocerus scutellatus, assembly GCA_947095585.1. Classification (NCBI taxonomy): domain Eukaryota; kingdom Metazoa; phylum Arthropoda; class Insecta; order Diptera; family Pipunculidae; genus Nephrocerus; species Nephrocerus scutellatus. The sequence goes on along the minus strand of OX352762.1, from coordinate 110,416,881 downwards.
AAATTGTATTTGTATAGGGCTTTTCAATACGGACATAACAATATTGTTATCTCCATATTTAGCGTAGAGAAAAACGATAGCTAACACAGAGGAGAATTGTTCGTCAGGACGATAATACTACGAATGCGTAACAACAACAAAAACCTAAGGATCATCGTTGAAACCAACAAAAAGTAAAATAAATAAATTATTTACAAAAATATCAATCTTAATTACTACGAATTTAATTTAATCATTTGTGTGTGTTATATTCATTATAACTTATTTGTTAGCCTAAATTTTTTCATTTGTTTTGGAATAAAATGTTTGTCAGTGTGTCGACCGACCGACCGACCTTCCTTCCTTCCTTCCTTCCTTCTCCAATGATGGATGTTCGATGATCTTCCAATTCTATTTCAACTCTCCTCCTCCCCTCTTCTTTCATAAATACATCAATATTTTTTCCTTGTTTCCTTTATTTTAGTTTAAGTTTTAAATTTTTTTTGTTTTTTTTTTGTTTTTTTGTTTGTTTTTGTTGTCTTTTGTCTCACACATAAATACTACATTTTTACCTTAATGGCTAATTTATGATTATGATGATGCGCGCAATGTAATGATGATTGGAGAAGGGGTGGGTGACCGATGGAGGAGCGAGACAATATTTATATATATATATAGAGAGAGAGAGAATTTACTTAATATTTATACATATAAATATATGGTTGTGGTGATTTGATTGCGTTACGCGCTCACGCCCCCCACACTTAATCATTCGAATACTTAAGGTGATGATATATTTGATATCATGAATGTTTATCAGTCAATTCAGCCCATCGGACTTCGAAAAATTTCCTCATGCCGTGGCCGGCTTTGCCAACCGGTGAGTCGTCTTCGTTGAACATTTCACAATTGTCGAATATCTGTCGCACGTCCACGCAGAAGTCTTCACGGCATTTGTAACTGTGTTTGGAAAATAGTAAAAAAAAAACCATATTATTGTATTGTTCGAATATATGACAAGTTTAGCAGAGCATACATAGGAGGACAGGTGTGCTCTTTGTATCAAACCACACACTGCCACATCCCAGACAAACAACAACAAAAAAAGAACAAACAACTCACGTCAAGTCTTGAAGACGCTTCTTGATTGTTGACAAGTCCATTGGATTTTTGATGATTTTACGATAAGTTGGAAATTGCTTTGTATTCACAGGTAATAAAAATGGCCAAGAGTCTTCGTGTAACTGCAAAAATAGAAAAAATAAGAGGTGTTTAGCAAAAATTGTACTTTCCATTATTTTCAAAACATTTTAAAAGCATTATCTGATCAGGCTCAGACACTGGTACCCCACCGTTTAGAGCAAAAGCAGTGACATAGCGATGAAAAATTCACCACACCGAGTAGGTCCCGCGATGCATTGCCAAAGAAGAGAGGTAAGCAACAAATATGACAAGTTGCCACTACGTCACTACTACGATCACACATCTAGAAGCACAGACAGTAGTCAAACCCTGCACAAAAGTTGACCAACATACCATCACGGTTGTACAATATTTCTATCACTCTCCCATCTTAAGAAGAAAAAAGCTTCCAGGTCTATAAATCGCCCGGTGTGGACGGAGTCATGCAAGCTGAATTAGATAAACTCCTTCCACATCCTTTAAGAATATTAAGAAGCAGTCTAGAACCCGGGTATATATTGACAAGCTGGAGAAGTGCAAAGATTATTAGTCCTACTGACCAATTAGCCTAACTTCGTTCGTCCTATAGACTATCGAAAAGGTTATCGACAATTACATAGGGTCAGATGTACTGGAAAGAGAACGACTACACTCCATTCATACACTCCACGCATACAGAGCGGACAGATCTACGAAGACCGCACTGTGGGAGATGACGGAATGTATAGATAGGTTCCTTGCCTGTAAGGAAATCGCGCTTGCGCTATTCTAGATATCGGATCATTCGACAATGCATCTTATGAGGCGATTAGAATTGCTCTGGGGAGAAAGAAGAAAGACAACACCAGAAAAGCGGAAACCATAGTCGGTGATGAAACTATTATGGTAAGCCCAACAAGAGGATGTCCAAAAGGAAGGGTACAGTCCCCCTTTTGTGGAGCATCTTCGTAGATGAACTACTTCAGCGACTAGCTGAGAAAGGAACTTATGCGCTCACGGCTACGCGGACGATATAGTTAGTCGTCGTGGCAAAAGGAAAGTTCGAGGAACTGTTCTGTGATTTAATCCAAAACGGATTAACCATCACGAGCAGATTGTGCCCAGAAGTGGGACTTAGGGTTAACCCAAACAAAACCACACGGGTACCTTTCACCAATAGAAGGAAGCTGGGGCGAATATGCACCTGGTTATCCTCAATGGAGAATATATTACTATCAAGCAAAGAGGTTAAATAGTTGGGACTGATATTTGATAGTAGACTGCTATGGAATAAACACCAACTGGTGGTACTGAAATCCAAAAAGAGCACTTATCGTGTGCAGAAGGGTGGCAGGAAAATTCTGCGGAGTTAGTCCCAGAATGTACATCATGATAGTTATTCCAATGATTACTTATGGAGCAGTGGCGTGGGCGTATAGAACCAAGCTAAGAACCACGACAAATTTTTATTGTTGTATTGTGTGTGTTAATTACAGGGGCCATGAGAACAAGGTGGGATGCTTCACGGACGTTAGGGCAAGGGCATTAGTAGAATCACTAACCAAACAGGTTCCGTTAGCCAGTATGCCAGCATGCATAATGCTGGAGGAGATATGCAGAATAGGTAATGCAGCTGCTTCCATAAGATGGGAAAATCTCCCAGGCCTACGAAAAGAAAAGGAAGTGATGGGAAACTATGACCCAAAGAGGTCTCGCTCGATATTGTGACTTAGTAGAACTAATGTAAGAATCATTCCGGGTTTCCTAACAGGACATTGTAGACTGAAGGGGCACCTAAATAAATTAAAACTAGAAAAGGATGCAGGCTTTGTGGGGAAAACTCGTAGGGCGGGCACCTTCTCAGTGAATGCGGCGCAATGATCCGACAGAGGAGACATGTGGCCTTACATGTGAAACTCACGCGATTTCGGAGGCTGCACGGTATTCACTGAACCCACGCCATATCATTAAGTACATTAGAGCCATTGGTATGGAAGGGGTGCTATAGGGAAGAGCATGCACTGTCTCCATAGCACTAGTTAGGGGGAGCGCAATAGATCCATATGGGTAGCAGTGCTATATGTATATAAAACATTTTTCATCATCATCATCGGCGACATTCGTTTTGGTGACGAAATAGAGAACCAACTTGATTGATTACCTTGTCAACGGGTCAAATTAGTGTCGTTTTTTGCAGGAATACATAAAGAAAAGAACATCAAGGTTTGTTCGGGAAAAGTTCTCTTTCATGAGAATAATATCTTGTAGCAACAGACCGTCATGGTCCAGAGGCTAACTTCTTCTCGCGACCATCTGTGTTGTGCGTGTTATACAAATGGCAGTGACCTACAATTACAATAAAGCCTCATCCGAAAGGCGAACTAAGATGATTTCTCATTACAGTTGTTAAACTCGGACGTTTGTCAAACATTCACCACAAGAAGAGGTGAGGCAATGAAAATGCCTCCGGGATTTGGCAACCTGGTGGTGCCATTCGTTTGCGATTCGGGTTACATTCTTGAAAGACCATTATTGAGTCGACCACGTCCTTTTTTCTCTTCACGGGAGAGTTAGTGCCAGTAGAAGTATAAAAAGTTTGGGTATCCAATATAGAATCAAAGTATAGAAACACGTTTAAAATATAAAACCCCTCTTCAACTAACAGACAAATGAATTCTTGTTTAAAAACCTACCTCCATTTCGCCTAAAACAGTCTTGCAAACGGACAACTCTTTCATAAGCTTCTTGGTGGCGTGCTTTTCCTTCTTCTCTTGCTTAGCCTTCTCCTTAGCCTCATTGACCGCCTGGATACTATGCTGCTGCTGCTGTTGCGTTGTCGTTTGTAATTGCTGTTGCTGCTGCTGCTGCTGAAGTCCCATAACTGTTGGCGGCGTCAACGGAGGCGGTGGTGGTTGTGGCATTTGATGTTGTTGCTGATGTTGCAACTGCTGATGTGGCTGAGGCGTTAAAGCTCTGGGCGACGGTGGCAGAGTCATATGCGATTGTAGATGCACTGGTGAGGATGGCGTAGAAGTCATCAATGTTGCCGAAGGCATGATCATACCTCCAACACCACTACCACCAACAACCGCTGCTGAGGCAGCAATCAGATTACATTGCTGGAGCTGTAGTTGCTGCTGCTGCTGTTGTGTGATCGGCGACGATGGCATCTGCTGCTGCTGTATAATCGGCAGACTACTGCACGGCGGCATAAGCGGTAGTGGTGCTAATGGTGAGAATTGTTGTTGTTGCAGTAGTTGGCTACCACAACCACTATTACTACTACTACTGCTACTGCTAATCGGTGACATATTCGTCGTTGCGGTCGTCATTGTCGTTGTCATAGCTGAGGGGCACAGTACCGCTGAAGCAATTGGCGGTGGCTGATGCTGGTGCTGTTGCACTGGCATTGGTGGCATCGGTGGTGGAATCGGTGTACACATTCCCGTTGCGTTGATGAGCGTCGCTTGATTGAGTGATGACATTGTATCCATGGGGCTATCGATGACATAATCGTTATTTATCAGTGGCGTCAATGGACGTGTCATTTGGGTTTGGAAGCGCGCCGCATCGATCGAATTGTTGGTGTGGTGGTCATCGAAAGACGTTGATGCAACTGAATGAGCAGGGCTACGAGAGAGAGAGAGAGAGAGAGAGATGTATTGGATGAAGATGAAAGAACAATACATACTTATACAGAAAAAGTTTAATCAGATAAGAAATTATGTGAATTGTAAATAATTGTTGCAGGTCAAGTCGAAGAAAATTTGTCCTACCAATAACGGCGCAGCAACTTTTATGTATTATGCGATGCTGATGTGATCTTTTAGCAAAATTCATTATAGAGGGTGATCCAATTTTACTTTCCTATATTGGCAGCTCCGTAAATTAAAAAGTTCAGAAGAATGCACTGGATGTACACCATGATAATTATTTCAATGATTACCTATGTAGCAGTGGCATGGGCGAATAAAACTAATCTAAGCACCAGGAGATGGGAACTTCTGTACGGTGTGGTGGTCTGGTGAACTGCCTTAGACAAACCAATAAATCGCGACAAACTAAGCAAAGTCCAAAGATAGGCTTGTCTACGCTTGAGCGGAGCTCTTCAGCAGACAAGTTGCTGCTAGCGCGGTTATTCGCCTCAACGCAACCATCCAGTGGATAAGAAATGAATTCAGACACTCCTCTATCCTGAATTCATTCAGAGCTCCATCAGAAGGTATAGACTGCACTTTAATTCCGCATCCCCTCCAGATCACTCAGGGGAACAAGGTGCTATCTCGGAAGATAAATCAATCAGTTTTTATACTGACGGGTCAAAAGTTGATGATGGCATGGGGTAGGCAGAGGTGTTTTCTCAAAAAGGCTAAATATACGTCCCTCTTTCCGTCTTCCTAATCACTGCAGTGTTTTTAAAACAGAAATAATGGCGATTAAAGAAGTCCTGTCTTGGCAGAAGAAAACCGTTATATCCACATCTTCTCGAATAGTCAAGCAGCTTTGTGATCCCTAGAATCAGTCTCTACGAACTCTATTGTAGCCCTAGACTGACGATCATCTCTCAGGGAGATGGCGGAGCAATTCAACATTCATTTGAATTGGGTGCCGGGGCATAGGGACATTCTGGGGGAACTGCAGAGCCGACGAACTCACCCAAAAAGGGTACTACGCTACCCCTTCTACCTGAAAATTGTTCCCTCGGCATACCGAATACTACATGTAAACTCATGTTAAAGCAGGATGCTACTAACAAAACCAACCTTAGTTGGCCTTGCGTTATGGAGAGTCTCACACACAGAAGCTAAGCAAAATAAAACTCCAGATAAAGAAACAACAGCGAGGAGAACGACTTCAAGAATTAGAGCGGCAAATGCTAAGCTAGCACGTCAAGCCTATTGTGGGTTCCGGCTGGTTTCTTGGACGCTTTAGCAGTTGATGCGTTCATCAACGCTATTCGAGAAGAACAGGACCAAGGCTGAAGAAGACAAGGAAATATCCCAGCAAGGCTTGGTGTATATTCCAATGACTTCTGCAGAAGCTGCATGGACGATGAAGAGGAAGAGACCATTCTTCACCTTCTCTTCACATACAAAGCTCTTTCTCTTAAGCGTAAGTTCCAATTGGAAGACTTCTTCTACATCGACCATAACGATTTGTCAAGCACCAACATCAAAAATCTTCTACGCTTCATTCGACGCTCCAACTGGTTCAATGAGTAGGGCGAGAAATCCTCTCGATCCATGTGACATCACAATGGACCATCTATTGGTCTAAGTGGGTCGTCCTTCTGCCGACAGCCACCCCAACCTAACCTAACCTAACGCTTACTCACCTCAATGGCGCCGGTAACGATGTCATCGATTCGTCATGTGACGAATTTAACGATTGCTGTGATAAATTGTGCTGCGGCTGTTGCTGCTTGGATGTATCCTTATCCTTGGTCGGTTTCTTGCTGGGACGCTTCTTTGGCGGTGGCGCCTTCGAAATACAACCGTGACAATACCATTTGCCTCGCGGCACCTTCAACAGTGGCGGTATATAACAGTCGTGATGATATGCACGTGGACACAGCTCACAATAGATCATTTTGCCAATTGGCGGCGGCCGATGTCCACCGCAAACGATGCATTTCCGCTCATTGGTTGCCTTGTTGACGCATTCATAACAGTACCTGTGTGTGCAACAGAAGAAGACAGGTTGTTAGAAATCAAGACAACAACAGAATCTTTCAAAAAATCAATCTTACCAATCTCCATCGGGTATATTCTCCATTTTTGGCTTAAAACAATACGTGTGATAGCCTTTGTCGCAGCCATCGCATAACAGCAGCTTATCCTCATTCTCGCCAGATGTGCAGAACTGGCAATTCTGTAAGTAATTGTTTTTGGAAATTGTACTACTTGGGGATGTACTAGTGGCAAAGAACAACATCGAACAGGAAGAAGAAGAAGGAATTGTCGTTGTTGGAGTTGTTATTGTTGTTGGAGTAGAAATACAAGACGTATATTCATTATTTGTGGTGGTGTTGTGCGGCGGCATGTGTTGGTGGTTTTGGTGTTGGTTTTGACAATGATTGTGATGATTCGTAATTTTAATCGACGTTGGAGAATCGGCGGCGCTGCTGCACATTGTCGTTATCAGACCATTCAACTTTTTGATTTTCGACGATGATTTCTTCTTCGACGACGATGTTGTGGATGACGACGACGACTTCGATTTGGATTTCGGAGTTGTAAAAGTTATGTTGTTATTGCTGCTGCTGCAATAACCACCACCACCACCACCACCACCATCATCATTATCATTACCATCATCGATATCCATCATTGTAGAGTTGAGGATGCCTGTTGATAAACAGCTGCTGTTTGGATTTCCTTGTGGTTCTTCATCTTCTTCTGCTTGAACATCGTCGGACTTTATTTTCGCTTTCGATTTGGATTTAGTGCTGCTAGTGCTGCTGTTGCTCTTCTTCTTCTTTTTATCATTAGTGGTAGTTGTAGTCATTGTGGACGATGACAATGATGATGATGATGGCGATTGCGGTGGTTGTGGTTTTGGTGTCGGTTTACTTTTCTTCCCTTTGCTTTTCGTGTTTAGAGGCGTGTTACCATCGCCAGCCCCACCAACACCGGCCACAGCAGCACCACTTGTCGTCTTCTTCTTCTCCTTAGCGGATAATGATGATGCTGACGGCGACGATGTTGTTGATTTACAACTTTTCGCTTTTGACGATTTGGATTTTTTAGGTTTTTTGTTTTTATGCTAAATTGGTTTGTTTTTTGGTTTTTTGGTTTTTTTGTTTTTTAATTTTCAATTTAATTTTTAATTTGTGTATTTTTGTTTAAAGCAAAGTTGGAATAATGGTAGTAACAAAATGTGGTGGTGGCGTTTGCAGTGATAGTGGTGTGTGGTAGTGATAGTAGTTATAGCAATAGTGGCAACAGTGGCGGTGGTTATTATTATTAGTGTTTTTTGTGTTTTTGTTGTTTGTTCATTTTTTTGTTGTTTGTTTTAGTGTTTCATTCAATTTTGATTGTGTTGTTCATTTCACATTCCAATCAATCAAATATCAAAGCCCACAAAAAGCGTTAACAAGAACAGAGTAGATATTATATTATTATTATTATAAAATAAATCCAACAACAAGAGAGAGAGAGAGAGATAAAAAAAAAACAAACAACAAAAAAACAGAATAGAAATACCACATACACCGTATAGAGAGGGAGGAGAGCAAGAAATTAAATTAAAATTTAATTTAATAAAAAAACACCATTTACGCAAATAGCAGCGGCAAGTGTAAGTACAAGTAGCAATAGTGTGTATATGTGTGTTTGCAAGTGTAGTGTGTAAGGTAAATTATTCCATTTTTTCATTTATTATTATTATTATTATAATTATTATCATTAATAACATTGAAACGTGCAGGATACAGATTTTGTTTTTTTTTTTTTTTTTTTTTTTAATATCAGCAGGCAGGCATATAATGTATTTTTGTTTATTAGCCAAGTTTACAAGAATTCACGTTTGTTTATTTATTTTTATTATTATAAATATTATTATTATTATTTTTATTTCATTTTTGTTTAATTAACATTACAACAATTAAAAATGCGGAAAAGAAAGAAAATAAAAAAAGAAAAAATTAATTAGTTAAACGAAGGAATTTTTTGGTTTTTTTTTTGTTTTTTGTGTTTAATTTGTAAATGTAAATGCAATCTCTTTTTAAAAGAACAAGTAGAAGAAGAAGAAGAAGAATAAATAATCAACTTATATTGATTACTTGGAAAACTGTGATACGAAAACGATTCTCAAAATCTCATCTAAAGGAAGGAAGGGGATATGGAAACAATAGAATCATTATGTTTGTTGTTTTTCTCATCATGAGACGCGACCAGGATGAAGGGTTTCCTAACAAAAGGTAATGTTTTGGAATAATATTCGGCGCGCCAGACCGTTGTGGCCTAAGGCATGTGTTGTACATGTACATTTTTGGACACAAATGGAACGGACCTACAAGTTAAGGCCGGTTCCGAACGGCAAATTGAGATGCTTTCCGTGACAAGTTATTACTCTCGGAACGTTTGTCAATCATTCAGGAGAAGTGGGACACCGTGAAAGGAACTTTTTGGTGTTACTGGGATTCGAACCACGAACCTACTGCTCAGTATCCATGCTCTTTTCCACTCAGCCACGGCGCCCACTAAAAAAAAAGCCCAATAGTAACGATTTAATTCACAAAATTCGTAACAACATTTTTTTTTTATTTTTTTTGGGAAATTTTCTATATTTTAAAAAAAAAACTTTCTCTAATTTAAAAAAAAAAAAAACACGCGACACGCGTCACAATTATTTTAAAACTAGTCCCATAAATTGAGATTCTTTCCGTGACAAGTTATTACTCTCGGAACGTTTGTCAATCATTCAGAAGAAGTGGGACACCGTGAAAGGAACTTTTTGGTGTTACTGGGATTCGAACCACGAACCTACTGCTCAGTATCCATGCTCTTTTCCACTCAGCCACGGCGCCCACTAAAAAAAAGCCCAATAGTAACGATTTAATTCACAAAATTCGTAACAACATTTTTTTTTTATTTTTTTTGGGAAATTTTCTATTTTTAAAAAAAAAAACTTTCTCTAATTAAAAAAAAAAAAAAAAAAAACACGCGACACGCGTCACAATTATTTTAAAACTAGTCCCATTAAATTCTGACTGGTAGAAGCCAAGATATACGAGTTCCTACCAAAAACTTTCCGCTACTATAGACACATGAGCTAATGTATTCTGCTATGCGAGTGACTATACACATATATTTAGTTGTTATTCAATATAAAGACTAATTTATCTTAGAAGCCTAATAGTATGCAATGTTAAATGTAGGTCTTTCATTCATAAGCGATAGGTCATTCAGTCATAAGCGATAGGTCATTCAGTCATAAGCGATTTCTAAAATAGACTGAATAAACCACACTTTACTTTGCAAACGTATAGGCTTAAAAAAATCGACAGCAATGTGTAGATTGAGTATTTCAATTGTTTTAAAACAAGTCCCATCAAATTTTGACGTGTAGAAGCCGAGATAATCGACACGACAAACAAACGTACACTCGTACAAATGTACACACGTTCGCTGAACAATTTTATGTCCTCTGAATATAAGCTTCGACCTTTGGGCTCGCAATAATAATCCTATAAAAATCTCATAATAATACTGTGTGTCATCATCATCATGTCATTTCGAGCCGATGTCATCTAGTTTGGAAATTTTCTATAATCTTCACATGGTAGGTAGATAGGTAGGTAGAGTGATGGACCCCGCTGTACTTGCGAGGTCCTCAAGTAGCGCTAGTGTGCGCCATTTTGATGCCACAAATCTCGAGGGGCCTAGCATGGATATATAAGTATTTTAAATCCAGCCTGTAGCGTCCAGATACGAGATCAGCTCGATGATCCTGTAATCTGAGAAGCTCTTTCCGATCGTGTCTTGGCACTGCTAGGGCTGGACAACTGCAGAGGAAGTGTGTGAGAGCTTATTTCTCATTTTCATCTTTGCAACTTCTGCAAAAGTTGTTGTGCGGTATACCCAACTTAGAGGTGATAGCCACAACTCTGGCAATATCCCTCCGGGTTCTAGATAACGACCCGGTGGTTTTGCTCTAGGATTGCCACATCAATGGTGCCACATATGGTGCCGTTTGACAAACTGCTCCACCTGAGCTGTGTCTTAGTATTAAAAGAGGAGAGAATTTGCTCCTTGACTGAGCCCATTGCACAGCTAACCCTCTCCTATAGAGTTCATTGCGATGCCCACCTTAGCTAATTCGTCCGCCCTCTCATTACCCTCTATATTATGTTGCGCCCCGAGCAATGCAACAATCTCATAGAACGCGGGCACGTAAGATGAATATAAGGAGCTCAGGAGCTAGGAGAAGAATCTCCTCCGTGAACTAGAACAGCACAAAGAGCAAGGACCGCACTAGGCGCGGAAGTTCTACCAAAGAGTTCGCGGTATGACGCAATATACACCGCATTGCACACACTGCAAAGACAAAGAGGGTAATCTGATCACCGATCTCTAAGGCATCTCAGAGCGATGGGAAGAGCACTTTCATGAGTTACTAAATGGCTACCTAACTGACAGCTAACTGAGGAATTGGAGGCTCCACCAAGGACCGAAGACCAATAATAAGGCTTCGGGATCAGATGGTATCCCAGCGGAGCTGATTAAAACAGGAGGCGCCGCAATACACCAAGCAATTCATGAACTAATAGTGCAAGTATGGAGGAAGAAACTATGCGCGAATACTGGCGAAAAGGCATCCTGTTCCCCATACATAAGAAAGGAGATATCACAACCTGCAGCAAATATCGTTGTGTAACGTTATTGCGTACCGCGTAAAACATTTTCTCCTCTATCCTTCAAGACAGGATAGCCCCATACGCTAAAGTCATCATTGGTCCACACCAGTGTAGCTTCATCCCAGGCAAATCAACCACTGATCAGAATTACACCCTTAGGCATGTGATGGAAAAATTTCCACAGTTTCAAAACTTGCTACGCCATCTTTTTATAGACTTTAAAGCCGCCTATGATAGCATGCATGACCAGAGTAGAACTTTATAAAGCCATGAGAGAATTCCGGACCACTTACAAGCCCATTCAACATCTATAACGGGCTGGCCTGCGTCCTCTTCAATTTTGCGTTGAAGAAAGTGATCCGAGAGTCTGACGTAACGGCTATTGGAACAATCCTCCATTCAGATACAAGCTTACGCAGACGATATTGACATCGTTGGTAGTAAACGAAGAGCTGTACAGGAAGCTTTCATCCAGACCTAGCAGGCGGCACGAAACGGCACGGCTACACATAAATGAGAGCACAACAAAGTACATGGTTGCCACGTCTGCGAGTAGAAGATCCAACATTGGTCCCTCAATTCAAATAGTGGAGCGCAATGTAGTATAGTAGTGAAGTAGTGCAATCCTTTAACTATCTTGGGTCAACTGTAGCAGCCGATAACAGCATAGAACCAGAAATACGCGCACGATTGCTTAAAGCCAACAAATCCCACTACTGTCTGTCAAGACTCTTCAAATCCTGGAAATTAACCATAACATCCAAGCTGCTGGTATATAAAACAATCGTCATACCAGTGCTTACATATGGATCCGAGACTTGAAAATGATTGACATCGGCTCGAAATCGGGACCGGTGGAGAGATTTTTTGCGGGAGGTCATGACCGGACACCAAATATGATGATGATGTTCATTAGGGACTTAATAATGAACACTGTGGACTGTCCTACGCTTCTGAGTTTAATTCTGTTTCATATCCCAAATAGGCATTTAAGAGCTAGTAGCCGTTTGCATTTAAGAAATCATTGAACCAATTAGGGACTTAATGGTCCAATTGCTCGTGCTTGCTCTGTATTTAATAAATATTGTAATCATTTAGCCATCTTCCTTAGGAATAGATATATGTATTTAAAAAGTATACATGACGTTTGTTAATACCTCATAAGCAATATATTTATTATTATTTTCATTTATTACTTTGTTCAAAAATCTTGTAAAGAATACCTTGAAGATAAACTTCACTAAACTAAACTCAAATCATCTTATAATCACTCCTCAAGAATCCTTATTTCACCCCACAATCCTGAAATCTTCCTATAAATCATCCAATGATCCCCAATCATTCTAATATCATCCCAAGTAAAAAAAGAGGTAAACAAATTCTGTCCGCACTCGTTATGCACCTTTTCCGGCAAAATGAGCCAAATGAAAAAGCCTTCTCTATTGCAGTGCTGAACTGGGTTAATCTTGGAGATGTGTTTCTTCAAACGACAATTTTCAAGACAAAAGCGTTTGCTGTTTTTTTCTCCATTTTGTATTGCGCGCGATCAATCATTTTGTGTGCCACCCCAAAACCTTCTCTGTAGAAAGCCCAACTGTACGCATACTTATGCAATGAAACAATCCCAAAAGCATTTGTATTTGTGAGATGTGAATTCAGTGTACAATTTTTATGAAACGCACTTACTGGTGTTAATGCGCAGTGGTGGTGAGAAACAGAAAAAAATGTATATGAACTTTGCTCTTTAGCTTATTACCAATACATAAACATTTGGGATTTTCTTCGAGCATGTATCTGTGTGTCAGCGGAATAGTTGGGCTTTCTGTAGAGAGGGTTTTGCGCCACCCCCACGCTCTCACACACTCTCACACATCAAATCATTCATTACTATCGGGAATAGGGAAAATTTATTTAAGAATTAATAAAAACAAAACAAGAAAGAAAGAAAAAAAACAAAAACCAAAAAATGGAATCGAATTCAAATGAAAGAACGCAAAAAATTATAAAAGCAAAGCGCATCACAAGAAGGACATACACCAAAGTAGTTAAAGAAATAAAAAAAAAATAAGGAGAGGCAGCAGAGCACAACAGCAACAACACGCAAATTCACGCATTATTTTGTTTTTATTTGTGTACGTGTGAGTGTATGTGCGAATGTGTATGTGTGTGCGTGTGGATGTTTGATAGATTGCAGTAACGTTAGATAGAACAACAAACTAATTAATACAGTTAGAGAAAGAAGAAGACTTATTCTTTGTTTTTTTTGTTTTATCAAATAAATTTCTGTATTAAAAAACAACAACAACAACAACAACGACGTGTGAATGTATGTGTGTCTGTGTATGGAGATGTGAACATGTGTTGTCTGTGTTTGCGTGTTTTGTTTTTTTTTTTTTTAATATGTAAGAGAAGGGAACAAAAAAGAAAAGAAATTTATAGACGAGCGCCTAAGCTTAAGAGACTTACCGCTTTCATGATGCTCTTGTCCCAGGCAACGCACGACTCCAGGACGTACAATGCCATCGCTAGCTGAGCGGTTGTGTGCGATCGTGCCACAGCATCACGCCACGACATCAGACCTTTTGGAATGTTCTCAACGGGAGCGTCTTTCTCGCTGTCGCAATTACTTGCCGGTGAATCTCCACCACCAGAGTTATTATCACCGGTGTTGGTATTGGTAGATGAGGAGGTTGTGTTGTTGGTGTTGGTGGTGATGCCGCCAACCCCCAGTTGATGATGTTGTTGTTGATTGCCGCTGCTGCTGTTCTCAATACTGTTGCCCGAAGATAATGATGATGGTCCTGCTGCTGCAGCTGCCATTGCCATCGCTCTTTCGTTGAAGCACGACGCATTCAGAGGGGCGGAATTCTGCTGCTGTTGTAGCAGTAGCTGCTGTTGCTGTTGTTGTTGTAGATGTTGTTGTTGTTGTTGTTGCTGCTGCATTTGCAACAAAAAGGCAGCCGCTGAGGCAGAGTTTTGCGTCTGCGTCGTCGTTGTATTCATTTGATTTTGCGCAATCACCGCCAAGTGAGCATCACCCGTTTGCGAGCCCAGCGGCGGCTTTAGATAACGTCTCTCAATAGCCGCCTCCAGATCCGCAATACGTTCGCGAATCATTGGGATGATTGTGACAAAATCCTCCTCGGTCATGCTCGCCGTCATCATTTCTTGATCGACAGTGATTTCACTCTCGTTCCGTGGTGGTAGCTGCCAATTTTTGATCTGCATCGATGCGCTGGCTATTTTATCCTCCAGCGCTTCTAATTGCTCCAGCAATGCCATTTCAACGCGCTTTGCAATCTTCGGATTCCAACTGTTTGGCTTGTCGGGTGGGATAAATTTCATTTCAGCATCGGTGTCGTCGCCTGCACCACATTCCACCATGCCATTGTCTCCATCAACATCCGCAGTAGAGTTTAGAAATAAATCCGCTGCTTTGGTGGCATTGCTGACATTTCGGTTTCTGTTCTGTGACACAGGTGTCGCCGTCGTCGTCGTTGTGGTCGTTGCCGCCGTCGTCGTCTTCGCATTTGTCAGCGGATATGGCAGACCCAAGTCAATTCCCTCAGACAGAATTCGATTCAAATTCTGCTGCAACTCACGCTCCCTAACACCCTTCTGATTCAGGCTGTCAATGACTTGTCGCACCTTTTGCTCTGTGTCTAACTTCCACCAGCCGTAGCGGCATTGCGTCGGCACAAAGCTATGCTCTAGCTTCTTAGGAAACCCCTCGTTTTTAATCTGCTCGAGCAGCTTATGCTCGTCGGGTGTCATTGAGAGAGGGGTGGGTATGTCGCAAGTGATGTACGTGCTAATGTTGCTCAATGACATGTTGGCTAAATTTTGAAACGATATTCCGGTCGCTTCGTCCAGCTTCAGTTCGATGCGCGTGGCGTTTCGAGGATTTGTGCAAGTGGAGTCACCGCCAGCGCAACCACCTCCCCCCGTATCTTCTTTAGTGTCATTTAGAAATGGAAAAAACTTCTCCTCCTTGTGGACAGTGTGCGGTAGTTTTTGACCATTTGTAGAGCTACTGTTGCTGTTGTTGTTGATGTGTTTCTCCTCATCATCATCATCGTTTTCAAAACTTCCATGGTTGGTCGTCGTCGTCGTCGTCGTTGTCGATGGGTAATGAAGAGGGGGATCTTCGCCGTTTTTTGAAGCCGACATCAAAGGTACTCCGCCATCGACTGCTGCCGCTTGATGGTCTTTAATCTTTTGCTCAATCATCTGATCGTCTAAGCCGGACAATGAAAGTATGCACTCGGCTGATATTGTAGAGATGTCCGCCTTACAGTATTCCAGCGGAACTGTAAAATATTGCGCATTGTTGGCAATATCCCAGCGATGTCCCTGAATTTGCACGGCACTGCTGCATGTAATATTCGCATACATGAGTTGAATCTCAGGGTTTTCTCCTTGAAATTCATTGGTTGTCAATGGCACCTCACGATTCAATATCGAGAACCATTTCTCGGCGGCAGTCATCAATGAAGAAGCCGGTGGCGGTGGTTTCAACATAATGTCATCACTGGACGATGAAATTATAATGCAATCATCTTCTTTCTTGATGGCGTCTTCACTCTTTACGTGAGTCTCGTAACTGTGGTTGTCCTTGTTGGCTGTTGCGGTCGTCATTGACGTTGTATCACAGGCATTGTCATCGCTAGCGACTACTTCAGTTGGCGGCCTTGTTACACAGTCAACCGCGACCGCTGTGGCAAACGGTGGTATGCTTACGGCAACTGATTCATCTGAAGGTGACGGATCTGTTAAATTGTTGTGCTGTATTGCAACCAGTGGGGGTGGTGGTGGTGGCAAAAGAGTCAATACGCTGGGATCGTCCATTTTTTCCATTAAAGCCACCATTGCAATTGGTTTTTCATCTACTTCCATGGGCTGTGGCAGTGTCGGCGCAGTCAGCAATTGTTTATATGGAAGCGGCGGCGGCGGCACATCATCATCGTCGTCACCTAAATCAACAATCTCAGGTTCAGGTTGTTTGACAGGCTCGACGACAACGTCATCGTCATCTTCGTCTTCAGCAGCGTCAGCGATATCATCATCGCCGTCATTGCAATCATCAACAACATCATTATTATCGTCGTCCTCGTCCTGATCCATTTTTTCCACTGCTACTCCAGCCCCCTCGGTGGTGAATGACTCTTTCTTAATGATACCATCATCTTCTTTGTTATAGTGATCTTTATGGGGATCTTCCTTAATCTCAGTCTTCATTTTGTGTACCTGCTGCTGATCGGCAA
Source organism: Nephrocerus scutellatus (assembly GCA_947095585.1). Classification (NCBI taxonomy): domain Eukaryota; kingdom Metazoa; phylum Arthropoda; class Insecta; order Diptera; family Pipunculidae; genus Nephrocerus; species Nephrocerus scutellatus. The sequence continues at coordinate 110,400,117 of OX352762.1, read as the reverse complement.
GAATTTCGGTGTATTCGAAAATGTCGTTCTGTGCCGATTCGAGAGCCTCAATGAAAATGCCACCTGCCTTGGGCAACTTCCAATAGCGCCGCCAGAAACGATCCTGACCAAAACACGATGCCCTCAGCTGGTTTGTGCTCTTCTCGAGCGCCTCCTTGCAGTTCAACGAAGTGCGAATGATCTTCTCGAGCTTTTTGTGCACTTCATCGGCTGTCAGTTTATTGTCTTCGTCTTCTTCGACAGTTGTGATTTCGCTCTCCACATCACTAAGATCATCGTCCATGCCTACATCTGTCGAGGCATCATCGCAGCGCGACTGATTGTGATTCTTCTTGGGCAGCAATTGACTTAGTTCCGGTGTCGTCAGTGATGAAGACGATGATGATGATGTGGTGGTAGTTGTAGTGGTGATAGTGGTGGTAGTCGTAATTGTCCCATTTTGATAAGTGGCATTAGCGCCGCTTTCATCGAGTTTGTTAGTTTTCACTGGCGTATCACTGATACTGCTCTTGGCTGGGCTGTTGTCGTAAAGCGCTACGGTGCTAGCAACTGTTGTGCTGGTGAGCAGCTTCTCAGACGTCACGTCAAATGACAACGGTGGGTTACTACTTGCCGCCAAAGCGGCGGTACCTGTATCAGCATCTGTTCCATCCTCTAAATTATTTATTACAGGCGGCAATAACGCTATCGTTGCTGCTTCGTCAATATCCATTTTTTCAGCGACCGCTGTATCATTTTTGATGTCGTTTTCACCGACACCAGTTATTGTAGTACAAGTGCTCGATAGCAAAGAAGAAGTTGCGTCCATTGATGTCAATGTAGACGTCGTGGCTGTGGCAGTAGAATCTATCAAATCTACCGCTGTTGCCGCCATCATTCCATCACTGGCTGTAGTACCTCCTGTAGCTAGCTGCTGTTGTTCCATATCTTGCTGTAGCAATTGTCTAGCAGCGGCTGCTGAAGCCGCCGCAGCGGCCGCTGCCGCTACCGCTTCCTGCTGTTGCTGTGCAGCAGCCAACATGGCAGCCTCCCGCTCCATTTGTGCCTTCTCGTACGCCTCAATGCGTGACTTTCGTATATGCAATGATTTATACTTTCGAATCTTCATGTCAGTCATATATTTCTCTTTTTTAATTTGTGCGCAAGATTCCAGACTGCCTTCGATCTGCTTCAGCACAGCTTTGTTCATCAGCAAATCGTTGCAGAGATGTGCTAGTATTTGAGCTTTCCGCGTCGGATTCAATGCAACAAACGGCCGATCTTTGAGACTGTGCGACAACTTCCACGTTTCGTTATTATGCAACAACTCATAGTATTGCTGATTTCGGTTCGATGTTGTATTCAAGCAATCCGTATCGATCTGATGATGATCTGGAATTCGCTTCTCTTTCTCCCGGTCCAATGTAACACCAAACATCTGACGAATTTCGCCCGTCGCCGTTGCATACAAATATATTCGCAGAATTTCCGAAACATTGGCATTTGTAATGTCGGCGTTTCGCAGCGATTGGCCAAGCAGTGTTGTGTGCCGGCCAGGATTCGGAATGCCAGGATCCTCAATGGCACACACCAATAGGTGCGTCATAACCGACAGAAGTTCCTCTTCAGCTTCGACATTGCTATCGATCACGAGAGCATCGTGAAGATTTTGTAATGTTGGCAGAGATTCCATGTCTGTGTTTTGTGTACAAAAGGAGTAAATTATTATAATTGCAAACTCAACGTTTCGTTTTTTTTTACTTACCAAATCCGAGCGTTTCACCAAAGTTATGCAAAAACTCGAAAACCATCAAAAGATCAGCCATCGCCTGACCAGGCAAACGACAGCCAGCCAGCCTCTCCAGCTCTGGAACTTCAATCTGGTCGGCAATCTCAGAGTCCTCTTGTGGTTTTCTAAATATTGGGAAACAAAACAAAACCAATACCATTAGCACTTCCTTCTTCTTCTCCAAAAAAAAAAACTCATGTTGACTTCATATGGACTCTTTGGTCAAACAGATTGATCTTTGTGGTCATTTCGAATTCCACACCAAATTCATACACCACACTCTCTCTCACTCACCTTATTTGTGCTAAAATATCCGCATCACGTTTCCGCGCTGCCATTCGCTTCTCTCGCAGAATCAAACGATCCAAGACCAGCTGATGCTTTTTCGTTTCTCGTTCTTCGAATTTTCTTCGAATTTCCAATTGACGAATTAGTGTCATATGTTGGCGACGACGTTCACGTTCCTATGGCCGGGGCGCAGCACAGAAGAAGAAAATGTTATGTTGGTGATTACTTGTAAGTCTTTGTAAAAAAAAAAAAAAAGTGGCAGGGGAGATCCCAATTAACGCTTGTTTCAGTTTTTACACCTAGTTTTTGGGACAGATAAAACCAGCCAGCGTTAACAGCACCGCCCCTCACACTACAAAATGCTACAAGAAATATTTAGCAATTTCTTGGGAGAAACTAACATGCAATGTTTAATTAATTCTACTGAAACATTATATTACAATACATAATCTATTTGACATAGAAGTTAACTTTTACAAAATTATTTTTAAAAGAAAAAAAAAACAGTTACTCTGTAAAAAAAAAAGAAAGAAAAAAAAAGCAAGTTGTGTTGTGTCCCGTGGTTGGTACCTGTACGGAAGATGGTTTGAGGGTAAACTGATGATGAGAGATCATTAATAAAAATGAGAAAAAGTGTCGGTAACAAAACAGAGCCTTGGGGAACACCAGCATTTATGTGATATATTTCAGACTTTAAACCGTCCAGGACAACTTGAATTTAACGATCCAATGAATCAATTTTTCATCGACTCCATAAGCACGCATTTTGGACAAAAAAAAGCTTGATGTCAAACTCTGTAAAATGTCTTCTAAATATCGGGTGAAATACCACCAAATCACCAGTATAAAGTTGGCCACGAAATCCGTATTTCCGCATTTAGAGCGCCACGAATATTGCGGCTGAATTCTAGGAGAGATGGATTGTAATTGAATATTTCTCTTGAGCACCACTGGTGGTAATAGCGGAAGTAACAGACAAGAGATCATTAATAAAAATGAGAAAAAGTGTCGGTAACAAAACAGAGCCTTGGGGAACACCAGCATTTATGTGATATATTTCAGACTTTAAACCGTCCAGGACAACTTGAATTGAACGATGCAATGAATCAATTTTTCATCGACTTCATAAGCACGCATTTTGGAAAAAAAAAACTTGATGCCAAACTCTGTAAAATGCCTTCACAAATATCGGGTGCAATGCCACCAAATCACCAAATTTCATGAGCTGATGATAGTTAATCAGCGTTTTCATGACCTAAGCGAGTATTGATGCTAGTGCTATGGATCGGTACGAAAAAGGAGACGACGGCTCGTCTTTTTTGGGTATAGGTAGGATATAGGATGTTTTCCAAATTCTCGGAAAGAGTTCAGCAGAATAGAACAGATGGAAAAGCTTACGTAATGATAATGCCAGCTTGAAAGAACACCTCTACAGTTTCTGGTCAAAGTGGAATTTGACTCGTCTAAGGTAGGCATTGCAATCATTTCTGACTCGTCTAAATTTGGTTCTGTTTTCCACAGTGGGGTTTTTTTTATATAACCGAAACCCGGTTTCTAGAAGCCTCTTTGCGGGTTAAATCATGCCAAGCATTTACTTTCGATTTGAAACACTTATTCGTCCTAAAAGGAATAAATTTTCTCATACCCCACTGGATTATGTTTGTGATCGTATCAGATATGACAAACACACCACTATTGGCAATAAGTGGCCAGTTAATATTAATAAAGAAATTGTTGAGGCCATCCCAGTCGGCTTTCTCGTGTAACCGTACTTTTCTTTTAGAGGTTTATTCTTTAAGTGCGTGGTTCGACGTCGAGAAATTTGCTGATACAAAACAATGGTCTGAAGAGCCTAAAGGTGAGTGTTGTTAAGCTTGAATGGCGAAGCCAACTAGCATTGTGTATATTGAAATCACCCGCAATGACGATTTCCGAAATGGATCAAGCGATAATATTCTAGTATTGAGTCGGACAGTGCATCTAACTCAGTACAAGTTGGGACACTGTCTAAGTTATAGTATTTGAAGGAGTAGTAAATGATATGATTACGCACTTTGAGTTTGAGCCAAATGAAATTAAATTCCGCGTTAAGACAATGGTTGTACTGTGCTTGAGTTTGATAAGCTACATCACTACGTACATAGATGGCGAGACCGCGGTGGGGAAAAATACTGACACCAAGTTGTAACCAGGCCAACTAAAATCAGAAACGTCGGAAGCAGCATTAACCTGGGTTTCTGTTATTGCAAGAATAGCAGGTTTGTGGTCTGCTAAATGGACGCACGTGGCCGAGAGATTCGATCTTAGCTCACGAATGTTGCACACGTCAACCCTGACTCCGCACACAATCATATTGGACACACTCCAACTCAATCAAGAAGAACCATGATGCGGTTTAAGCAGCAGCAGTTTAAGAATTGAGCGACTGACAAAGCAATCACACACTGCCCGCCTCTCTACAGAGTACAGAACCAAACATACTAGTTCACCGAATTGTTACGTTAACGATTCACCAGCAGGCCTTACTATTTACTGATCGGCACATATTTTGTGAGGCAGTTATCCCTGAGTTTTTGCACTTAATTCTGGACTAGGTGAACTTTCCCAAATGAAAAATTCTTAAATGAAATTCCCAATTTACAAAATTCCATTGTCAAATGAAAGTAAAAATCACAAAACACCTTTTAAAAGGGAAAACTGTTAATTGTAAAACTTGATTTTGTTTATAAGGATTTTGTAAATTGGTATTTTGCATTTGGGATTTTGATAATTTCGAATTTCGTTACTATCCCCCTTATTCTTTATCTTAATGCATGGTTGTTTAGGCTCTAATAACTTAAACTGTTATGTTTAGTGTTTCTAAGCGATATATGATTAATAATAATAAACGTGGATTAATAATACTTATAGTTTAGTATATGATATAAGGTAAAAAATGTATTGTACGTGTCAGTACAGGAAAACGAACTAATTGACATATTAGTTCATGGCAACTGTCATTGTAATTCAAAGAGTATCTTTGATGTTTTAAAGGTGGTTTCACATGATAATAACAAATACATAATGGAGAAAAAAGAGCCACTCAATTTCTAGTACCCAAGAGTTAATAAATTAAATGATTAGTAGGTAGATTAAACTTAAATAAAAAATAATTTCAAAATTGTAAAAAATAAACATCAAAGTCCATACCAGTTCGGCTGCGTACAGCAATTCCTTTTGTTTGTTGAGTTCCTGCAGATAAATCTGCTTTAGTAAAATATTTATAAATTTATTATTAATTTTTTTGTTTTTTTTTTTTTTGATAAACAAGAAATGAATTAAATTATAAATGAAAATAAAAAACAAAAATCAAAAGAGTTCACTATGTTATGCTGCTTTTATAAAATTATTGTTCGAAATCTCTTTTGGTGGAGGAGAGCGAGCATGTGAAAGAAGATCAATCGATCACACTTTATATTCCGAACATCAATCGAACTCAATAAATGAGATAAAAAGGGGTCAGGATGCTGATTGAAACCCGAGTGGTAGCAAACAGCTCTGTCCAAACTTAGCTAATCTCCCAATAACATCAGTCTTTTGACTGATAACTGAAACTGTAAGTTCGGAAGAGAAAAACATGTCGAGACAGAATGTTTAAGTAGGTAGTAAGGTTATAACGCGACGGTATTTGTTGCCAAATAAATAAATTACTACAAAAACAAAACAAAATTTACATTTAATAAAAACAAAAACAAAAAAGACGTGACACGTTACATCTTCAAAACAAAATTAGATAACAAATTCTCGACTTTTGAACTAACAAAAAAAATCTAATAAAAACTAAAAGACACTCACGCACACGTTCTAAATAGGTGAGACGCCCGCCACCACCTCTAAGTGGTTCGAGCCACAAACTTTGTACAGGAAATGCAAAAATATATATACAACTTGATAACTAAATACGTAATTTAAACGAAGAATGAAGAGGAAAATCGTTTGACCGGAGCACTTCGAACTTAATAGATTTAAGGAAGTAATTCGTTGACTCTCTAGAGAAAGTTTTCTAACTAACTAGCTGTTCCCGGGTGCTTCGCTATCAACATGAACCCCATGGGAGGGAAAAGTGGTGTACTGTAGCCTATAACATTCCCTCACCTGCCAATAATATCCATTGAAAATTGAAATTGGTTTGTAAATGTGATATTTACATTTTCCACACGATTGAGCGGGAAAGCCTATAACCTTCCCCCACCTACCATGCGTTTTGCAACCACAGTCCACAAGAGATCTCATGGAAAGAAAGATAGTTGCGTTGATTATATCCAACCTGTAGCATTCAGGTACGATATCAGATCGGGGTTTTATATAATTCGCGCACGCTTAAAGGGATTCCGCACCCTTTTAATGCTCGGCTATATGCTTGGCACAGCGTAAGCATTAAGGAAGAGGAGGAGAAAAGAGGAGATGTTTATGAGCTTGTGTTGTCTGTGCCTGTGGATCATAGTGCTGTGGGAAGACAGAGCTTGGCAGAGCATAGCATTCCACATACGTGTTGTACGGCTGAAGAACGAGTCCCTGAACTTAACTGTAAGTCCGAAGTTGGCTGATGAGCATTAAAAGCGCCACGAGTATTGTGGTTTAATTCAAGGAGAGGTGACATGCAGCTGGCTATTTAACTTGAGCACCGCTGGTGGGAGAATCTATAAAATAGTGACAAGCTGGAAACGTTTCTGCGGTGTTCGGTGGATGATTTCGCAATATTTCCGTCACCTATAAGTTTAATCGAAGGGTTTTGTATTCTATATAGCTGATGCAAGGTAGATTTAGGTGCACCAAACCAGATATGGCAATTGTACTCAAGTTTAGGGCGAATAAAAGCCTTGTAGATAGTAGCCGGATCAGAGGGAGAGAAATATTTCCGGCACCGGGCTAGAAAACCTAAACATTTCGCAGCATTTTTGGCGACGGTGAATATGTGGTCATTCCAACGAAGCTTGTCGTTACCGCAAATACCGAGTATTGCGTGTTTTTCAGTTTCCTCGATGCAAGTGCCATTCATGGATGATGGCATGTGTTTTAGAATTCGCTTAGACGACAGGAGACAACATTGCGTTAAATTCTACTCGATTGTTTTCTATCCATTGTATGTACTTTAGACTTGAAACCGTTCAATACTACTTGAATTGAGCGGTCTAAAAGATATCTTCTAATTAAATGAAGCAGTTTATCAGTGGCTCCATAAGCACGCTTGATGTCAAACCCTGTCAAATGCCTTAACAGAAAGAACCAGTTCAACAGCTTTGCTTTCACCAAATTGATTGACTAGTTCTACTGTTCGGTGAAACCATAACACCACCAGTATCAGCTCATGAATACTACCGGTCACTAAGGATTTCATAGGTTTCAAGATATTACTTGAGCTGAAAATGGATCAACGTTTCCATGACCTTGGAAAGAATGGATATAGGTGCTATGGGTCGGTACGAAGAAGGAGACGACGGCTCGCCTTTTTTGGGTATGGGCTGGACAAAGGTTGTTTTCCAACTTCTCTGGAAGAGCTCAGAAGAAGAGGATAGATGGAAAAGCTTACACAATGGTAATGCCAGCTTGGAAGAACACCTCTTCAGAACTAATGGGGAAATACCATCTGGCCCAGCGGATTTGTGAGTATATTAAGATCGTTTAAAACTCTTGCAACTGCACCATTACGAATGTAGAGATCTCTCCCATAGAGTGTTAAATACTCTGAGGTGCAGCCGGCAGCAATGCACGATCTGGAAGCGTGGAGCTAGTTGCAAAATGTGCAGCAAACAGATTGGCTTTGTCTTTAGGGTTGACAACTGGAGTGTAATTATAAATGAGCGTTGGAATTGACGACGAGGCTGTATTTTTGATTCTTTTCACGAAAGACCAACAATTTTTACTACCTTTGGGACATTTGCCTCAATTTTTTGTCGTAGGCGAATATGACTCGCCGAAGAGGAGCATTGAAATCATTTCTGGCCCGTTTAAAATTTGTTCGGTTTTCCTCGGTAGGGTTTACTTTGCAAAACCGAAAGCATACCTCTCTAATCCTACAAGCCTATTTACACTCGGGTCATAGGGTTTACTTCGTAAAACCGGAAGCATACCTCTCTGATCCTACAAGCCTCTTTAAAGCTCGAGTCCGAGTCATACCATCTATCTTCCTTTGGTTTGACAGACTTATTCCTGGAGGGGATAAAGTCTCTAATACCAATAAGGATGATGTTTGTGATTGCATCAGCGGCTTCATCCACGTTTCTGTCGATGAACGCAAATAAGGGCCAGGTAATACTCCCAAAGAAATTGTTAAGACCGTCCCAATTAGCTTTCTCTTATTGCCATACTGTTTTTTTTGAGCTTTTTTTCTAACTGTGTGGTTTATTATCGAGAAATTAGCTGATAATACACAATGGTCTGACGAGCCTAGAAGTGATTATACATTGACAGTGTACTGATCGGGACGAGAGGTAAGGAACAAGTCAAGGGTGTTTCTGGAATGATTTGTAATGTCAGGTATTCTTGTAGGCTCCTTTACAAGCTGAGTAAGGTTATTAAACTCAGCGAACATCTAAACACACATTCCTCCGGGTGATGATATCTGGCTAGAATGGCGAAGCCACCCAGAACTGTGTACATTGAAATCGCCCGATTTCAGTTTTACGATACTCGTATTTTGTGACTGAATTGAGGGACATAAATTACGAGTCCGCATCGAGCGAAAAATAATGGCACTAAGTTATAACCAGGAAGATTTAATTCCAAAGTATCGGAATTATCAAATATATGGACTTCACTCAGTGTCAGAATTTCTGTACTGTGGGCATTAACATGGGCGTACACAGCGAAAAAATTCGATCTCAGCCCACGTATGTTGCTGAGATCCACTCTGAAACTACACATAACTACAAAAACAAACAACCGCTTTGAGAAGTGGAACAATGAACAAGTTTGAAAAAGAAACTTTGTATTACGAAGGATTCTTGTCTGGTAATTAATCTTTAAATTATCGTCGTCCGATTCTTATCCGAACGTAACTCCTTATTTCTCAAAAGACTTCCCACAAACTACAGTCGTTGGTACATTTGCTACAAGTACATTTTGGAAAAAAAAAATCTGGGAATGATATGGACATTTGTGTCTGTACGTGAGTAAGAAGAAACTTCTCTCGTCAAAATGTTATGACACGTAATTTAAACGAAATCCTCTTCCTCTTCAGCAACAAAATAAAAAATAACTATGTAAAGAAAAATGCTTTACTACCTAATTCACGAAATATACGATAGATACAAAACGATTTTCTAATTTATCTCATTTTTGGGGATCGATCACGAGAGAGATGACAGAAAAAGGAGAAAAATTATAAACCGTACCTGTTCTTTAGCTAAAATGGCTTCTTGGCGTTTCTTTTCTTTTTCCTGTGGGTGGAGGGAAAACAAAACCCATCAACAAAAGGCCAATAGAAACAAAACGAAAAAATAATAAGAAGAAGAAGATGACATAAAAAAGACATTACACTCTCTCGGTATGTAACTCAGTATGACGTACCTGTTGCTTCTTTAGAATCTCCTCCTGTTTGATGCGTTCCAATTCTTCTTGGCGTTTCTTACGCGCCTGTAATAAAAATTAAATGAGAAAATGAGAATTTCCCACAAATAGTAACAACAACAACAACAGCGATGACACACATACGAGCGTGGTCTGAAAAGTTTCCGACCCAACTAAGATACAAGACATTTTTTTCTTCAAATTTATGTTTTTTTACATAGTCTTCTTGTATGCCTACACTTAATCCTCGCAGAGATGATCTTCCATCTCTTTAACCCGACCATGTAGTACTCGGCGTCTTTCTCTGTAAAATAATTGTTTACAAAGGTAGGTAGGTAAGCCAGGTGTCCTGCCCACCGGAGCCTAACGAGCTTAGAGATAATTACGGCCACCTGCAATTCTAGAGCATTCTGTGTTATTCCCCCTATTCTGCCGATGGATGACCGCCAAAGCATAGTCCTCGTATACAGTGTCTTTGATTTGCGATGGCGTACTACCTTTCCTTTCATTTAATGACAGAGCTCGATACCCTTTTTCTTTTCAATTTTCACGAAAACACTCACTCAAACGATTGTCAAACAGCAACTGCGCGTCCAAAATGGCAACAATTTTGGTGAGTACCTTTCAAAAGATGCGCAAACACATTCTCTTGTTCAGGTCGGAAACTTTTCAGACTTTTCAAACATTATACAAAAAAAAAACGCAATAGAAAATTAATTCGAGCCACACCACTGCTCACCTCAATCGCCTGCTGATTCTTCAGCTCTTTCTCCTTGCGTTGCTGTTCGAGTTTTTCATTTTTCTCCTGACGTGCCTTCTCCTTGTTGCGTGCCACTTCCTCTTTGGCCAACTTCTTGGCCTCACGAATTGCCTGCTGTTGCTTGGCAATCTCAATTCGCTGCTCAACATTCAATGTCTGGCGGGTGAACATTTTTAAATCTTCCAGCCGCTTGGCAACATCAGCATCTGTCATGCGAATGAATTCACCATCGTTGGCGTATGGTGGCGGTGCTGGCTGCAAGAATGATCCGACGATGGCACGTGACGAAAAGCTAAAGTTGTCTCGCGTCAATTTAGAGGCATTCTTTTCCAAATACTGAGCAAGAAAGGATAAATCGTATCGTCAATCTACAAGAATTTGAATTAATGAAATAACAAAAACTCACAGCGAATATCTGGCCAATTGTCTTGAGTTTAGCATTACTTCCGGGAGAATAGTAGCATACATCACCGCGAATCTGGCCGGCCTTCGTCAAGCCCTTGATGATTGTTTCACGCTTCCAGCCAAGTTCAAGCGGTGCCCGCAATTCGGTTATGTTGATGATTTGTGAGTCCTCTCCTTCGGACTCGGAGAGGCCACTCTCCGCAGCAACGCTTTCTGAATCGGTGGAGACGTCCATTTGAGCATTTGCCTCGGTTAGAGCTTGTCGGATTTTTTCCTGCACAAAAGAGAGGGGGGAGAAAGAGAGAGACAGAATTATTGGATAAAACTTTTTTCGAAATGCATTCTTCCGCCAGCGCTGCTATATACTACTCACAAAATCAGCACCTTGCTGCAGGAGCTGTTGCGTGGCCAGCATTGGTTTTAATCCGACCGCTCGGCTTTGTGCCAACAGCGAGGCGACGGTGTTCTTCTTCGGTTTGGATACGCCACGTCCGAGATTGCGTGGCCTGCCTTCTTTGTATGGCGGTTGTGACCGATCACTGCCGCCACTGCCAGTGGAGCTACCAGATCCGAGCGCCGCCGTAATTGAACTCAAACTTTGCAAACTGTTGGAAGCGCCTGCAGCACCAACGCCGCCGCTTGATATGCCACCACCACTGCTGCTGCCACCTGCGCCACCACCAACTGTGTTGCTGTTGCTGTAATCATTGTTCGATGCTGATTTACTGTTGTCAGCCGGCTTCATCGACAAGTTGAGAGGCGCATCGAAATCCTCAATTGGAATAGATTGCGCCGCCGCCGCAGCGGATGACAACAACTGAGAAGACAAATTGTTACCGCCGATGACGCCACCTCCTCCTCCTCCTGAAGACTTCATACTGAGATTCACTCCAGCCGACGAACCAGCCAACATTCCGAGTTCGGCGGCGGCATCGTGGAAATCTTTGTTTTTATTTGAGAAATTGTATGCTCCATTCGATGTGATGGTGGGTGGAAGTTTTATGACTTCCACGCGATCAGCGGAGGGGTCTCTGCTGTTTGCGCCACCACCCCCCATTGCAGACGATGATGATGATGACAAGTCTGTGCCGCCACCCATTGAACCGAGCCCAACAAGTCCACCACCACGGCCTGATGAGGAGTTCATCATGGCCGACATGATTCCCATGCCGGATGAAGAGGTCGCCTGACTCGTTACTGATGGCGCACCCAAATGTCCCAAAGCCGCTGCCGCAGCAGCTGCTGCTTGTGCCACTGCCACAGAGGATGATGATGATGATGTTGTTGTCGCAGATGATGTTCCTGATGATGAAGACATCTGCTGGTGCTGGTGCTGCTGTTGTTGCTGTTGCTGCTGCTGCTGCTGCTGCTGCTGTGATTGTGCTACATTGGCTGCTGCTGCCATCGCCGCATACTCCAATTCAAAACGTTGTCTCTTTGCTGGACTGAGGCCTGGAAATGCAAGGAGAGGATTTGATGGTTCGAGTGATATTGTCTTTTTGCGACCGCGATTAGTTGTACCAGGAATTTTCGGACCAACTATAGATGATGTGTATTTGATAATTTCAGTATCCGGCGGCAAGCGGACCCCCAGCAAGGATGGATGTTCACTGTGAGAAACAAAAATCAAAGCTTCAATTAGTCAAAACAAGGCGGTGAGGAGAAGATCCGATCCATTGATAAAGTGGAGTAGATTTTTGTCGACATCAATAAATTAATTCATAACAATAATAATAAAACAAAAAAACAACTCAATCAGGAGACGAAGAAAGATACATTTAATGTTACAGTACACACACGGTAATTCGAACTAAATTTAAATTCGTCAAAATAGTGAGTCATTAAACCTGCAACGTTCCAATTTTAACAAAATTGCAAGATGTCAATTGAAAAGTGTTCCAAATATTTTTTGTTCAAATTACCGAGTCTATACTGTATTCAAAAGAAAACTTCTTTTAAAAGCAAATAGAGAGTGATATTATTTAAAAAAAAATCATAGGACACAACAACATCGAGAATCATTTATCACAACAACGAGGAAGAGAATGAGCTTACTTTCCTTCCAGTGCAGCACTAGGAGAGATTATGGCCAAAGAAAAAAACAAGAACAAGAACACAAAAAATGGGAAACGTAATAATTTCTTTCGGTTGTACGTGGTGTTCGCTACTTAAAAAAATATGATGATAATTTGTGGCGTGACATGACGTGATATTACGTGACTTGACGAACTTAGCCCGCCCGTCGCCCCAACATCAATCAATTAGTCAATTAGTCAATCAATCAATCAATTAATCAATCAATCAACCATCTGCCCCCAAATCTAAATATCTACATACACCCACACGACCGTGGATGGCAACTCACCTTAGAATTCCTGAAGGCATATAGTCCTTCACTTTGCCGCCAGAATTTGCCGCCAGACAGGCATTCATTGCCGCTTGAACACTTTGCTGTGAACTGAGGCCGAGCGTTCCCAGTTGTGACAGCGAATTGAGTGCATTCAGTGAAGCAACTGACGACGAGGAGTTGTTCTTGTCTCGGTCTTTTGAAGAATTACTGCTTCCGCTATTGCCTCCCATGCCAAGATTGCTTCCGACAGCACCACCGCCGCTGATCATGGACGGGTGCGGAGACATCATTGAACTGTGATGTGAACCAGAACCTAAACCGACTCCACCACCTCCTGCTCCACCGCCCATGTGATGATGCGACATTGCCGAAGAGGATGATGCTGATTTGTTGGAATTTCCACCGCCACCACCACCCCCACCAGAAGACATTCCTCCTCCCTGATGCGATGACGACGACTGTGAGTGATGTGATGATTTCTTCGATGATGAAGATCCTCCTCCTCCTCCACCGACGCCGCCACCGCCACCAGATGCCGCTGCAGCCACCGCTTGCATGGCGAGGAGTTCTTTGTGCAGTGTTACTGGATCGTAGGCGGACGCCGGATTTGTTGCCAGATTCGATGACATCGATGATTTCCCATAGCCGGAGGAATTAGACTGGAATGAGAAAGTGAAAGTGAAAATAACAATGACAATTAAATGTTTTCTTGTAAGTCAATTAGAAACGATATGAATTCTTGGAGGTATTTGTCAAATTATAAAAGAAAAGATCTGATATGCAATTCGTATCAAGAAATAAATGCACAATGGGACAATAATTTTGAGCTGTCAATGGTGCAGGCGCATCTCAATGCAAGTGAAAGAAGTGAAACCACTCTGGCAACCATTGTATGTCTAAATTTATAATAAATGGTATGTTTTGGAACCTTCGAGACAGCCTTTTCATGTAGTCGTAGGGTATTTAATGGATAAATATCATCAAAACCCTGAAAAACATGAAAAAAATCAATCAATAAGCATCCTGTATTCATATAAAGGATAGGCAATCTACTGTTATGTTTTTAAATCATAGACTATGGCAACTTTTTTTTACACGATTTGCTTGAAATTTTGACAGCTCGTCAAATGTCAGTGTTGTGTAACAGAAACCATTCCAATTTTGAAAAGAATATTATGGGTCGTGTAGGAGCGGAACCGACTGTGGTGAAATTGGTGAAGAAAGTTCTTGAGAAAAGCTTACTATTGGATAACAGAAGTAATCCTTAAGCTCGGACAGGTAGCACGTACCATAATATTGCGGTTGTGGCCCATAGTGTGCGAAAGAATCCATCGAACTTAACTCGACGCCGATCACAGCAACTGGCCATTAGTCGCACCAGCCTGAGCAGAATACTGCACAAAGACCTAGGATTTTTCGCTTACAAAATCCAGATGACTCAGGAGTTAAAAGCAAGTGAACACCCGCTTCGATATCAGTTCTATCAGTTCTCTGCGTGGGTCATACCCAGCTTTTTAATGACGTCGATTTTGGACCAAGTGCATTTCCATCTCGGGGCTATGTAAACAAACAGGACTACCAGATTTGGGTTTCGGAACAGCCACACGTAGTCGTAGAGAAGCCATGCATCCAACAAGAGCGAAAGTTTTGTTTGGATATTGGAGTGGCGGCCCATTTTTCTTCGAAAACGTTGCTGGAAACGCCGTTACCGTCAATGGTGCCCTTTACTGAGCCATGCTAACCAACTTTTTATGGCCTCAAATCGACGCCGTGAATCTGGACGACCTTTATCCTTACTTAGAATTCATTACTTTCCGCAACACGCACCAGAACCCTACCACGTTCTACGTTTACCTAAATCTTCGATTGGTTGGGAAGAGCATATGGTTTTGGGTTGTTGGCTGCGGGACGACCTGTTGGAGTATTGTATATAGGTTATTTTTAGAACCATAAAATATTATAAAGAGAGATCACTCTCGTGTTGCGGAAAGTAATGCATTCCAAGTAAGGAAACGCATATACCCGCATCGACATTTATCCATCCTACAGAAGGCCTATGTGTCCGCAAATCCGGTTTCAACATAGATAGCGCCATATGCCATACAAGCAAGCCGACTGACAATCGATATCTTGCGCGCAAAATTTGGCAACCCGTTTTGGAGAGTTCAATTGACCTGCGCGGAGCTGCGATTTGACGCTGATGGACTTATTTCTATGCCGTTAAGTATAGATGCTATGCGGATAATCCAGAGACAATTCCAGCTTTAAAACATATAATTGCGACTGTTATTCGAGAGATATTCGCCGAAATAATCGAAAACGCTCTTGAAAACTGGATTCACAGGATGGTTTGCTGAAAGGCCAGCAGAAGGAGCCACACGAACGAAATTGTTTTTAAATTCTCTACATTAACTTCGCGTGCCCGTGGCTGGCGGACTGGCTGGCTGGCTGGTCAGAATTTGTGATCAATTTTTAACCCACTTCCCAAAGCCCGATTTTATTGAAATTTTGCACACATGTATATTTCCAGTGACAATACTTTCTATTAAAATTTGAGGCCCCTAGGACCTCGGGGTCGGGGGGCTCCCATACAAATATTTAAAAAAAAATTTACCCGATTTTTTTGAAAATTTTATACAAATGTGTATCTCCGCTGGAAAACACTTTTTGTAAAATTTTTGGAGAGATCGGGCCCCTGAGTCGGGGGGGGGGGGCACCCATACAAATTTTATGAAGAAAGTTTCCGATTTTCTTCAAATTTTATACGCATGTGTATCTCCGATGGACAAAACTTTTTGTAAATTTTTTGAAGCGATCGGGCCCCGGGGTCGGGGGGCTCCCAAACAAAATGTTTTTTTTTAATTATCAATTTTTAACGCACTTCATAAAACCCGATTTTCCTGAAATTTTGTATACATGTGTATTTCCAGTGACAATACTTTCTTTTAAAATTTGGAAGTGGGTTCGTGGGGCTCCCATACAAATTTAAAATAAAAATTACCCGATTTTTTTCAAATTTTACACACATGTGTATACCCAATAAACAATACTTTTTGTTAGTGATCGGGCCCCGGGTTCGGCCGCAAGGCCCTTATACATTTTTTTAATTTCTTATAGTGGCATCAGATACCATCGTTCTTGTTAATGACTGTGTGCGGTGTGTGCTGCGCAGTCGGCATTATTTTGGTGGTGGAGAGAGAGAGAGAGAGAAATCTTAGCTCATGCACAAATGAACCCAGCAAATAAAACGAGACATACATGTTTTATGCTTAATTCAACTTACAACTCGTTTTTTTTGTTGTCGATCAACTTACAGATAGAACAACAAGTTTTCACAATATTCTGTCATTTGGCGTTTTCATAAATTAGTTCAGAGCAGGGAAAGAGTTTTCAAGAAAAATGCTCGTGTTTCTTATTTGCTCAGAGCATGAGCGTGCTCTAAATGCTCAGAATAAAATGATCTGAAGCATTTTCAATTTTGACATCTGATGTCAAATGTCTCTTTCGATGATTTTCCCCTACAATAAAAAAAAATGACACAGGATCGAGGGGCTCCCATATGAATTTCTGCGATTTTAATTTTTATGGGTTGTTTTTTTTTCAATCTCGTTTTTGTTCGGCTATAATTTAAGTCAATACATTTTTTGAACTTGTATTCGTAAGCTTAAATAATACAAATTAAAGTTAAATTACAATATTTCAGTAATTTAATCTTGTACTTGCACAAACAGTATGGAAACTGGAAATTAATCCTAAAACTAGGGGAAGTAGTAGACAATTCAGATGAACCTATGAAGAGAAGCACCTGCTTCTTCCTGTTTTTGCAAAAACCAATCAGAAAGATAAATAATAAATTTGCAAATTTATTGCACAGTGCGTTTGTCCAAAGTTGGAATGAATGCAACAGGAAATCCAATCAAATTAACCAAACGCCCGCGCGGGGGCGTTGACCAGGAGGCGACATATTCGGCTGTGTGTTATAATAATAATACGCAAAATATACTGTTTCGGATTTATAATAAATTTATGTATGCACCCCCTCCATCACCACAAACTCAATCGAAAATTGCAAATTCAAACTCAGATTTGTAATTAATGCTTACCTTGTATGAGCTGCCACTACCACCACCACCACCGCCTCCCATTGAGGATGACGGTGTAATCGTTGTTCCTGCACCGAGTCCATGCATTCCACTGAGTGATGCCGCGTTCCCACTTGCTGCAACAGCAGCCGCCGCCGCGGCATTCAGACTGTTTGCCAAATTTTGTTGCTGTTGCTGTTGTTGTTGTTGTTGTTGTTGTTGCTGCTGCTGCTGCTGTTGTTGTTGTTGTTGGCGTTTCTCTTTACGACTTTTGCTTGATTTACTGCTGCTTGACGATGAACCTCCTCCACCACCACTACCACCACCTAAATTGCTGTTGCCGCCACCTCCTCCGGAGCTACCACCACCACCCATTCCAGAACCACTTGCTCCAGAAACGCCAGCACCTCCAGCACCACCACCTCCACTCGCAGCACCACCACCACCACCCAGACCGAGTGCCGATGGAAATGCTCCCGTCAAGTCAGGATGTGGAAATGGTGATAGGCCAGAGGCTTGCAAGCGACTGAAATAGTCCTGAGCTGCTAATTGTGCCATAGACCACCAACCTGGATGAGTGTTGTTGTATGTAATGTGTGTACGAAATGTTTGTTATGTTGTTGGATGTAGGGGATGAGGGTGTAAAAAAAAGGAAGAGAGAAAAAAAAGTTACAAATTGAATGAGAGACGTAAGCGAATATGTATGTGTATGCAAATTAGGAGTTTTCTGTTTTATTTTTTGTTGAGGTGGAAAAAAGGGGAAGAGCTGCTTTGAGTCTGCTGGATGGACAACCAACCACCAGTCTTATCCCTTTTCTACACACACATGAATTGATTCTATCAATTATTTTGGCAATTCGATTGATGGCGCTTTGTTTTTCCCCAACCAATTCATTGGCTGCATTGGATACTGTCCAGGTAGCATGAGAAGCATTACTATGGTACTATGTGCTATGAGACAAAATGTTGAGCAGAAATTTAATTTTATTTTCCAATCCAAGGGAGTTTGTTTCTTCATTACTTTTGCTGAATTCCAAAACGTAAAAAAGTGAAACTGTTTTTCTATTCTTAGGCCTTTTGCAGTTTATTCTTTCAAATGCGGCGGTCGGCCATTAGCAAAATTGAGGGAATAACATGAGACTGGTAGAATTCCTACCAAACCTCTACGTGAGTGCCGCCCTCAAAAAAGGAATAGCAAGTTTAAGTCTTCAAAGATTCGCCCGAGGCTAAGAACCACGCCCGAAAAACCCAGAGTTATTACAGAAACCCAATTAGCCTCGGAAACACTTAATGAAAACGGCTAATTTAAAAAATTTCTCATGGAGCGTACGCTCACTGTATAAAGCTCGAGCTACACAATAGCTAGCTGATCCACTGTCTTGTGTATAAAATGTTTTTTCAAAGAGGTATAGTATAGGCTTTTAAATCAGATCCATTACAATCATGGTAATCTCCATAAAAATGACTTTATCGAAAAGAAAACTTTATGCCATTAATGTTTGATTATTAATTCGGGTATATGTGCGCGGCTGCTTCGAATGAAACGCACTTCGACCACTTTTTCGAGCAGCTGAGGCCGTATATCGGCAATAACTCTGCGAATGTTTGCTTACAATGTCTCAGGTTTATCTGAGTAGACCAGCGACTTTACATATCCCCATAGAAAATAATCCAGAGGGGTTACATCACACGTTCGTGGAGGCCAATTGACAGGACCAGTACGTGAAATTATGCGTTCATCGAATGTTTCCTACAATAATCTGATTGCGTCGCGCGCTGTGTGGTATGTTGCACCGTCTTGTTGAAACCAAAGCTGTTGCATATTAATGCCATTTAATTCGGGAACAAAAAAGTAATTAATCATGACCCTATAATAATAATATTCGGCGCGACAGACCATTGCGGTCCAAGGCCTAACTTCTCGCGACCATTTGTGCTGCGCATGTATATTTTTGGACACAAATGGAAGGGACCTACAATTTAAGGCCGGATCCGAACGGCGTATTGAGAAGCTTTCCGTGACAAGGTATTTTACTCTCGGAACGTTTGTCACCCATTCGCGAGAGGTGGGACACTGTGAGAAATACTTTTGGTGTTGCTGGGATTCGAACCTGAACCTCCTGTTCAGCAGCCATGTGCACTTCCACTGAGCCACGGCGACCAGCACACCAAACAATGCTTTTTTGACGTAGCCGTTCAACAAAAAATTAAGCCTCATCGCTGAAGAAGATTTTCTGGTGAAAATGACGATCAAGAGCAATCTCGTGTGTGTCCATTCACAAAACCTGTGACCAGGTTAGTTTAGGTTAAGGTGGCTGTCAGTGAAACCGACACACTTAGAGCAGTAATGGTCTATTGTGATATCACACGGATCAGGAAAAAAAATCTTTCCACCTACTCGATGAACCAATTAGCTTCGTATGATGGGTAGGAGACCACCAATGTCAATGTTGGTGAGATCATTAGTGTTGTTGTAGAAGAAAGCTCCCATATGGAGTTAACGTTTTTGGGAGAGGGCTGGACAAGTTCTGAGAAGATGGACGATGGTCTTCTCCTCCTCCTCATCATGCAACTTCTGCAGAAGTCATTCGAGAAGATTCAAAGTCTTGCTCCTGATATGAGACAGTGTCCAGTGATGACACCTACAATAACCATTCGTAAAAGCGTTAAAATATGACCCAAACCACCGTGCCTTCACCGCCCTTGAAGGACAAGATGCCATAAAGAAGGCTTAACCTTAAGGCTCAACCGAACCATGGAAAACCTCATCATACCAAACGTATGGAAAATTGCCAGGATAGTTCCAGTTTTAAAACCTGGCAAACCCGCCCACGAAGGTTCGTTTTATAGACCAATTTCTCTGCCCTCTCCTATAGCGAAAAATTTAGAGACACTCCTCTTCCCCAGTCTTAATCAATAATTGAGTCTCGCCTCCCACCAAGAAGGCTTTAAGAAACATCGCAGCACTACTACTGCCTTAACGGAGCTGACGACCCCCATTGCGGACGGTCTTAATCACCGTCGCCCGCACTGGCGCACTGCTGTCGTCGTGGCACCGATTTATCCAAGGCTTTTGGCACGGTTGACCAATCTACTCTCCTACAGGACATACTGAATTCCAATGTCCAGGACTCCATCAAAAGGTTTCTGTCAGCTTACACAAATGGTAGGAGCGCGTATGTGGAATTCCGAAATTCCTGCTCAAAGCATCGGAAACTCAAGGAGGGGTTCTCTCCCCCCATCATATTTAATCTCTATTTCTCGGTGCTACCTGACAGCACTATCTGATTTTTTTAAGAAAAGGAAACTCCACCTCGCCTCCCATAATCATCTGCTTCCTCCTGTTTACCTCTTGGACTAAAGAAGTCAGGCTATCTCTTTACATTCGTATTAAAAACGAAATCATCCCTACAATTAATAACCCCAAAATTTTATTCGAAAACCTCCCTACCTTCTGTAGGCACGCAGAAAATATTTGCAGCAAAGTGAACCCTAGCCGGAACCGCATGGGGTAAGGTCATAGAAGTCCTTGTGAGGACGTGTAAAGCTATTGGCCGGTCAATTATTAACTACGCCGCCTCCATCTTGACGTTATTTTTAAGTGATACTCAATGGAATAATGAGCCAATGTTTTGGCTTCATAAGACGCTGTTACTTCTACTTTACCCCTCTGAGTACTTCTCTGAGTATTAAGATTATATAAGACACATGTTAGACCAATGTGGGGTAGGGCTCCAAGAACGCATTTGCTTTATCTTCACATCAAACGATTCATGTCCAGAAACAATGCTGGGCAGTACATGGGGTAAGGACAAAGAAACTCTTCAATTTCAATTTTCAATTTGTTTGTGTACCACAATCAAGCGATTGGCAGATCGGTCCTTAACTATGCGGCACAAACCTGCCAGAATCAGAATGCTGCTCTACGCATCACCACTGGCTGTCATCGCATGCCACATGAGAACCATCACTTTCACTTTTAGTATTGGGGTTCTTGGTAGGAACCCTAATGCTAAAAGGGAAAGAGCACAATGAGAGCTACTCACCAAACAATTCCCACTGGCCTGTCACCGACCCGATCACCCGAACCGGGACCTGCTCACCCTCACTCAACACACCTTCCAGGCAAATCCGATCTGATATCCGAATGTTCTGCGTAGATGGAAACCCGTTTATTGCACCTACACCTGTAGACCCCGCGGCGGACTATAAAGTGGCCCTAAACGCCATTCATTAAGTTTCAGTTAGAACCGCACTAGACTCTCGCCAAAATAATATCGTTGTGGGTGTTCGCCCTCCTGATATACATTAAAGGGAGGAAAGCCTCCCCAGACGATCGTTATCACAAGTGAGATCTGGATGGATCTTCATTCTGAATAGTTACATACAACGCTTACGTGACAGCATCATCGATCAATGCCCAGACTGTGGTGCATCATCACATAACACCGCTCATCTATTCAGCTGCTCGTCAAATCCGACGTTACTCACACCGCTATCCCTATGGACACAGCCTGTCGAGGCAGCCGCATTTCTGGGCCTAGACTGTTCCGACAGCTACACAAACATTACAAACCAACGTTTGGGACAAACAGTGCTGTTCTTTTTAATTTTAAATCACTGTGGCACGCTAGAAGTGTGAAACGGAATTTTTATTACGTACGGCAACGTTGATGGGACACTTCCCACAAGAACGCGTCTATTTAATCGACTTGACAGTTGCATACGTCGCCGAAACAGATGCAAAGGATTTTATGGTCCAAGCCCTTTAAAGACGAGTTCCTCCGCATCATAATTTAAAGACGTGTCTAGCTTTAAGTAGTGCATAGCTGAATTGGTTGTTGGTAAGAAGTTTTGCTTATAGACTTAAGTTTAAGTCCTCTTTAACTTGGGTTGTTTAAAGGTTCCACGCTATTTGACTGTAAAACGTGTGTGTTTTGAACTCAAAATTTAATATCGCAGCCGTAAAAATTGACTCTATACTTCTCCATAATTTGAAAGTCACTTTGGATTTTAGTTTTTATAACTCACTTGCTGGATGCAGACCTGCTAAACTTGCTGCTTGTGATGCTGCCACCGCCATTGTGTTCTGATGGTGATGACCAGCTGCGGCGGCGGCTGCTGCTGCCATTGAATATCGATCATTTGATGAGCCCGGAGTAGGCAAAAGACCTAAGCCAGCGGCTGCAGCTGCATTAAATTGTGAATTAAATAGTGGATTTGATGCTGCTGCGGCGGCTGCAGCTGGATCGCGACCCCAATATGCTATAATATTAAAAAAATATATATATTACTATCATCATTTGAGTCAAGGGTACAACAACAAACTTACCAAATAATGAAGCCGCATCCAATAGTGAGGATGGATCATGACCACCGGCTCCACTGCCCCCACCACCACTAGAGCCGGACTTTCCACTGCTGCTGCCGCCGCCGGCGCCGGATTTGCCATCTCCGCCGTCGCCGCCATTTTTGTCCATGTTCTTCATTGGAGGAGCAGTAGTCTTTTTCTTATTATTTCGCTTAATTTTGAATGTTTTTATTATAATCCGGGGGAACAAGAAATGAAGTTACAAATATTTTTGTCTGTCGGTTGGTTTGTGCGCGCGCTTCTCTTGTCGCCGTCGCTTACATTAATTATTAATAAATTGCTTTGTTGTTCTATTATCCTAAACGATATTTTTTTATACTGCTGCCGGCAATTGCCCCTGTCAGTGGTGTCATATCACCGTCTGAAAGTAGAAAGAGCCATAGTAAATTTATTATTACATTTGATAAACTATATTTAGTATTCAGTGTGTATACAAAAAAAATTAAAAACTGCGCCAGCAAGTCAAGTGTTTGCTTCATAATTCCGTGAGCAAACACTCAATTATGCACGCACCGTACAACGGATGACGAACATGTTGTACTGCAAATGTCTATCAAATGGGATTTCCCATACGCAATTGCATAGCATGGAAAAGTACAAGGTGGGCCAAAGTAATGTCATAATGTAAATTGATTGCCATTTTGTTGGAAATGTAAAAAATTGGACTGTTTCCACGGAAAGGTTATGAAGAGGTGCGTGGAGAGAGCGCGAACTCATATCAAGAGCTAAGAGTGCTGTCGTCAGTGAAAGAATGAATCGGACTAGAAGTAGCGGATAGGAGATCATTAATGAAAATGTGAATGTGTAGGAGACAGAATATAGCCTTGGGGAACACTGAACGGTGAACATTGGATTTGAACCATCCAATACGACCTGCATTGAAAGCTCAGAAAGGTAGTTACTAGTCCAAACAATCAGGGTCTTATCAATTCCATAGGCATGATGCCAGACTCTGTCAAATGCCTTGGAAATATCGAGTGCAACAACCTTACCTTTACCAAATTTTTGAATAGACTGGTTCCACTTTTCAGTTAGATAAGCCATCAGGTCACCTGTAGAAAGCTGCCTACGAAAACCATACTAATGGTCACTAAGGATTTCAAGTGGTTCGAGGTATTGCATAAGCTTTCCATGACCTTAGAATAGAATAGATGACGGTTCGCCTTTTTTAGGAATAGGCTAAAAAAGACTGTTTTTCAATTCATTGAGACTCAAAAAGAATAAGAGAGCCTGCGCAGTGGCAAAGCCAACGTTGAAGAACACCTTTTTAAAACTATAGCAGGGATACCATCAGGCCCAGCAGATTTATGAATGTTGAGTTCATTAAATACCCTTGCTAATTGACGAGAACGAAAGTAGATTTGTCCATTGAGAATTCGACTTTAGAAAGTACAGGCGGCGACAACGCGCATTCTGGTAACGTTGAGCTAGCTGCGAAATGTGAAGCAAGCAGATTGGCTTTGTCTATAGAGCTGATAGTTGGAATGTCATTGTGAATGAGCGTTGAAATCGAAGACGAGCCTGTATTTTTAATTCGTTTTCTTTGGGACACTGAAGTATTTAAATTCTCTATATTAACTTCACTTGCCCGTGGCTGGCTGGCTGGCTGGCTGGCTGGCTGGCTGGCTGGCTGGCTGGCTGGCTGGCTGACTGGCTGGCTGGCTGACTGGCTGGCTGACTGGCTGGCTGGCTGGCTGGCTGGCTGGCCAAATCTTGTGATCAATTTTTAACCCACTTCCTACAGCCCGATTTTATTGAAATTTTGCACACATGTATATCTCCCAAGACAACACTTTCTATTAAAATTTGAGGCCCCTCGGGCCGCGGGGTCGGGGGGCTCCCATACAAATATTTTCCAAAATTTACCCGATTTTCTTTAAATTTTGTACACATGTGTGTCTTCGATGGAAAACACTTTTTGTAAAAGCAAACATTTCTAACTCGTCTAAATTTCGTTTCCACAGTGGGTTTTTTTTTTAATATAACCGAAAGCAAACCTCCCGATTCCTAGAAACCTCTTTGCAGGTTTAATCATGAAGCTTGAACCAACCAAATCATTCGGTTTGATACACTTAGTCCTGGAAGGGATAAATTGTCTCATACCCTCCTGGATTATGTTTGTGATAGTATCAGAAATGGCATCCACACCACTATTGGCATTAAGTGGCCAGTTAATATTCCTAAAGAAATTAATGAGGCCAACCCAGTCACAGCTTTTTCGTGTAGCCATACTTTTCTTTTGTGAGTTACCTCTTTAACTTCGTGGTTCGACAACGAGAAATTAGCCGATACACTACACAATGATCTGAAGAGCCTAGAGGCGATACGCGATAGTACACTGACGGTATATTTGGTAGGTTGGGAGATAAGAAACAAGTCAAGAGTATTAGCGTTATGACACAATATTGAAATACAAGTGAGCTCATTCACAAGCTAAGTGAGATGGTTTAACTCGGTAAATAACTCAACAACCCTTCCTTGATATGTTGTTAAACCTGAATGGCGAAGCCCTAGAAAAATGTACATTAAAATTGCCCGCTATGACGATTTCAGAATGTGGATCAAGTGATAAAATTCTGGTAACAGAGTCAGAAATTTCATCTAACTCACTACGAGTTGAGACTTTGTCAAAATTAGGGCTTCTGCAAAGTGTCAAAAAGCCACTGCAGTAAGCGTAAAGCTGTGAAATCTTTCCATTTTATTGACAGATTTTTCTATTAATTTGGACAAAGAGGCAAAAAACTGCCCATGCTTACTTACTCACTTGATTATTTTACGTACAGATTGATTTGACGTTTAAAATAACAAAAATAAAAATAAACAATAAAATAAATAGGGGAAATCTTATGTGGATTTCGTTTGATTTTGCCCCTCTGCTGACCGAGTAGTTTTTAGACATCAAACGAACAAAACGATAACAAAAGTTTTTATTTCAAGTTTTCGTCCCCACTAATCGAGCATTTGTAATATAAGCATTATTATTGTGAAACCAGTTGAACAAAATGAAAATTAATCACAAATCAAAAGTCAAAATGGCAGTTGGCAGAATGACAGTAGTTTTTTGTTGGAGAGTAGAAAATTTTACCCCGGAACTACACTCAGTTCAATTTTCAAAATCAAACTAACAAAAGTGTAATTTTGCGACGTTCAGTGCAACATTTTTGCACTCAGGGTAATTTTTTCTATCAATCGAAAGCCACATAAGTAAATAGCTGCAGAGAAAAATTACACAAAACACACGCTAGCTAAAACAAAGTCAAGTTAAATAAAAACAGACATCCGCTGAGATATGTGCCCAAACTGCACAGTCCTAATAATCATCTTACACGATGTTGCATACAAACTCCCTCAACGTAAAAAAAAACCAAACATTTCTGAAACTAAATGCACAGTGGACTGAAAAGTGCTGCACAGATTAATATGATTTCATGGGAGACGCCGAATACCTAGTGCAGCATGTTCGTTTTTATGCAAACCACAAATGGTTTGGTCTGTCATGCATTTGAACATTTGAAGAGCAAATTTTACACCGAACCACTCAAAGAAAATAGTTTTAAAGAGATTTTATTAGTATGTCGTTTATATATTACTCTCTTTATGATACTCATACTCTTCCAAGCAATTTTTTCACGATGTTCATTCATGTTTTTGCCTTTTGCAAAAATATTCATATTTTTAGAAGCGTCTCGGAGTCGGTGAGAGGGAGACAGAGAAATCTTTGTATAGTCGCGTATAAATTGTAGGTTTTTGTGTTGGTTAATACTTTATTTTATAGTGTCAGTTGTCAGTCTCAGTCAGTGTTTTCAGAATGTGGACGGCAACAAATTAAGGGTTTCTCCTATTTATTTTATCTGTCTAAAGAAATCTAAAAAACTAAAAATTAAAAAAAGTAAATGGAAAATTTTATTCAAAAGCTCGAGAGAACTTGGCCAATTCCCAATTGTCATAAAATCTATGGGTTTTTCCGCAATATTATTGTTGATTTTTATTTTAATTATTGTTACGTCGTTCATAAGAAAAATATAGTAAAACGTTACTTTTATTACGCATTTCTGGAGAAAATTGACCTCAAAGAAAAATTTAGTAAAACGTTACGTTTATTACGCATTTCTGCAGAAAATTGACCTCAAAGAAAAATTTAGTAAAACGTTACGTTTATTACGCATTTCTGCAGAAAATTGACCTCAAAGTCAAAAATTAGCATGGGCAAAAAAGTGGAACAGGCATAGAAGTTGGATATCTTTAGACTGAAATAAGATATAAACTTTATTTAAACGCAGTTACAAAGAGTAGTATTTCTTCTAAAAATAAAATCCTAAACGATGTTTCTACCATTAGTTTTAACAGAGCAATTTCCCTTAACATGGGTTAATTCCTTCACAAAATACGATTTCTCAAACATAAACAAACAAAAAAAAAAATTGCTTCTGTCTCGGCGATAACCTCCTCCTCGTTTGAGCTGTTTTTTTTCTTTGCGGCAGTAATTGTAGCGCAGTTCATAAAATTTGGACTCTGGCGTATAATAATGTATCCAGGTTTCATCAACGGTGACTGACGACTCTACGCAAAAACTCATGCGAATTTTGCTAAAAGAGGTCTCCAAACACTGTTTCGACATTAAAAGCCGTATCCGCTTGTTGTCCACTGTGAGCAATCGCGGCATCTATCGGACAGACACTTTTGTCACACTAATCTTTTCATTGAAAATATTAATTGCCGTTCCGTACGACATGCCTAAGGCCTCTGCTACTTCGCGCACTTTAGATCGACGATCAGCGAGAATCATGTCGTTGACCTTTTCACTGATTTCTGCGGTTACAACGTCTGCCGAGCAAGCCACTCCTCATCAAAAACGGATGTACACCACGTTTAAATTATCATAGATGGTGAAGGATGCCATCCAACTTCGCTTTTATTCCTTCGCATGTTTTTCCATCCAAAATACAAATGGAATTACGGATCGATATTGCCCTTTTAGCCCTGGCTGCCAAATAGAAACTATCCTCATAACTAGTCTGAATGTTCACTTCCGTCATCAAAGAAACCTGTTTTCAAACACAAGAGTGTTCAAAATTGAATATCAGTTTAAACTTCAATAATAAAAAAAACTTCATATTATTTTCTGAAATACACACAATTATTATGTAATACACTTTTCGGTAACAAAGAGTCTTCTAACTCAAAATGTTACAAAAACAAAACAAAAATTAATGTTGTACAAAAGAAGTACAATACAATGTATAATACCCAAAAATACAACAACTGTCAATAATTATAGTCATAAATAGGGCATAAAAGTGCAAACTCTTTTTCTTGTAAGCCCCCTAGTACAAAGTTACAAGAATAGTAAAAAAAAAAAATGGCAACACTAAAGCACTGACCTTTCTTTGTTTTGTTTTCATTTTGACGTTTGCTAGCAGAATGCAATCATATGCATTATACTCTTATCTCTTACACATACTCAACTGACTCAATCTAGAATTGGTATGTTTTTTAGAATGCAAAAAAAACGCAAATGAGAATTAAAGAAAGAATTTAAGAGAGAACTATTGTTATCTAATCGTAAGTTTATGAGAATGCAATTCCGCAATAGAGACACAAAGAGCGATTTTAAGAGAAAGCTATTGTTATCTAATATTTTACTTCTATGAGTTCAGGAATTTAAAGAGAAAATTTTTACGAGAAACTTAAGAGAAAATTTCAATTCACATTATTAGAATCTCCCTTCAATGTTAACTTGAACATTGGGTAATTTTCCTAAAACTGCGAAGAAATAAATTGTAATTGCATACTTACAAAAATAATAAAATTCCTTTCAAATTCAAAACTTTTCAAATTATATTTTTATTAGTAACAGAATAGTAATACAAATTTTTCCCGCTCAAAAAATTAAAGAATCAGAAAACAGACATGCGCAGACATTTTACTAACTTGTTGGACAGACAAAATACTACATATATGTACCTATATTTTAACCTAATTTTCATTTAATTTACTGTCTTCCATTATGCGTACAGTTAAGTATTTGTTTGTCTATTGTTTTACAACAAAAAACTTAACGCAATATATATATTAATATAGCAAAGGAAAATATGTAAAAATTAAGAGAAATACAAGTGAGATTCCGGGTTTCACAGTGTGTTAAAACTCAGTTTTAACTCGTATCAGAGTTTAAATTCTAGATTATAGCAAAATGGTGTTTCTCAGTGCAGGTTTAAACGTCACAAAAAGTTTCATCATCATATTTGGTTCTACAACCGGTGTCCGGGCCTGATCTCCCACAAAAATAAAACTCTCCACCTGTGCCAATTTCGAACCGATGTCATCCAGTTTGACAGAGTTTCAATGCGGTTTAAATTAATCGCTCACAGTTAAAGCATAAACTTTCATGGCAAGCAAAATCGCCAATTGTGCAATAAAAATTATAAAAGGTGCTTTGAAATGTAAAACTAATTTACAAATGCGTGCGAGAGCGAAGTGTCAATCTTCCGACAGATAAGTTTAGCAATCATCGGCTGTGTTTTCCTCTTGATGTCGGAGTAAGCCGCAAAGATAAATTAACTGTCAGAATTTAGATTTTTTTATTCTCCGAGTAATTTTTTTTTTCTAAGGCGTTTTTTTTACGTTCCGATAATTCTCGGATATGATCTTTTTACTCTGGAAAAAGCTGTAGCTTGTTTCTTTAAACATGAGACTATTCGACTACTATGGAGCATTTAGGTGAAAAATAAAACTTTTCTCTGGTACTAAAAAAAAAACACACGAGATAAATGATCTGACAGATTTAATTTGAGAAAAATAAAATATCGGATTCATCAGATATCTCGGAACTCGAAATTCTCTGTTCTCTACATCTCAGACATTAAAAAAAAACGCCCATCAACCGTGTGTACAGACGTCGTGCAGACAAATTGTCCAAAAAGTGAATGAAAAGAACCCCAGTGAACATCAAACTTCGAACAAGTTATGCGCGGGTGTCACAATTTGACTGTAAGGCTACAAAGTTTAACCATTCGTTAAACCGGTTATGAGAGTTTAATTTGACTAAAGTTTAAACTGAAACTGCAAAACCGTACATAAGTGTAATCTGCCAGCTCAATAGAACACAGGAAATAACTTCAAAATAATAGGTCACTTTAAAAAGAAAATGTTCGTTCCACTTATTACTGCAACTGATTTAATTGATGCCTCCCTTCCAAAATAAATCTCATTTTCAAATTATAGTATTTGTTTAATTTGAATGTTCAATATTCATCCGCATAGTTTGTATTTGTTTAATTTGAAAGATCAATAAACCTTTTATTTTTGTTCTATATTGTTTCTGTGCAAAATATTAAAATGAATTTTACTACAATTCCTAAATAGTAATTGGCAGCCCTAACAACTACGGGGAAAAAATAAAATTTCCAAATCTACATATGCCGTCTTCTTAACATTAACTTTAAAGAGAAATCAAACAAACAAAAAATGACAAAACAAAAAATCAAAAAAAAAAAAAAAAAAAACAAAGAGCGAGCGCAAGCGCATTGAACAACACCCCTTCTCTTAAAAAACGAAACTTTTTTTCAAGTACTCACACATATACACCACCAATTGTACAATTAATTCACTTATGAAAGGGAATAAAAAAAAAACAAACGAGTTCATTCGCTCTGCTACGCACATCTGCTAAAAAGTTTCTTTCCTCTCGCTTCTCGCTTACTCACACACAGACGTCACATAATCGCACTTATCTCTCCCGTTTTAAAACAAGCACCACACTACTCGCACACATACGACAGAGAGACTGTCGATTACATTTTTAATTGTTTGTTGATTTTTTTTCTTTTTCGTCGTCACACAAACACAATTCATCTTGTTATTGAGTATCAGCAAAGTATTATTTAACAAAAATGGTAATTAGATAAGTTGGCAATTATTAAATCTGTAGCATTTAACAACGCGAAGGACAAAAAGGAAATAATGTAGATGATGGACGGACGGACGGACGGTGGAACACTCACGACTAACTTCACTTTACACATTTTTTCCCACAATGAGAAAAAGGTGGAAAAAATTTTCATAGAATGATTTTTGCATTTTTCTACAAATCCTCAATTGTAATCACCGATTTTTTCACACTTTCATATAGGTCACTTGTAATTTAACTGTTTTTCGTGTAATTTTAGCAATTTTTATTGAAATTACCGTGGAATTTGTAATTTTTCACTGGCCAACTGCACGGATATGACAATTCGGCGACGGATTTGTCAGATACCTAACACGGTCGCAGTCGTTGTCTTTCAAGATGGCGGTGCTGGTGCTGCTGTGGCTGGTTGGTGGTGGCTGGTTCGTTCGACTTGAGTCGCTTGGTTGGATGGTAATGGTTGCGCTTGCTTTTGCTTTTGCTTCTACTGCTGCTGCTCTTCTCTGCCCTCCTGAATGACTGATTCAGTGAATGGTAGGTGCTGGTGCTGCTGCTGCTGCTGCTGTGCTGCGCAACGATGGATTCAATTCAACTTTCAACGGCCATCGGACAACGACGGCGGCAGTGGCTGCGGCAAGCGTAGTTTTCGTCGTCTTTTTCGCATAGAAATTGGAATTTGTATTTATTTTTTTTGTTTTGTTTTGTTGTTGTGTTGATTGTCGCTTTTTGGATTTGTTTCCTTTGAGTGTTCGCCGTGTTTGTTGAGATCCATGGTGCGGCAGTTCGGTCATTTGTCCGTCCGTCCGGACATTCGGTTTGGTTTTATTTTTATTTCATTTCATTTAATTTCGCTGCGCTTGCTTGGGCTGTTGTTCTGTGATGTCCCACAGCCCAGGTTCAGTTAACACCACTAGGTACACAATACGGCAACGACGACGACGACAACAACACAACATTCAGAGGTACCGCCGCCAGAGCTATAATTTCCTCCAGGCGGTGGATATTCCCGATTCGATGGATGGATGATGGTTGGATATGAAAGGAATATGAAACGCAGCAGTGGTACGAGCGTACGACACAACTGCGGATGATTTTAATGGTTTTAAGAGATTTGTTCAGCTCCGTTCATCGTTCAGCACTTTTTGTACGTATGGAGCGCGCTTCATTATTGTCATTGCTCTCTTTAGTGTGGTTTTCATTTGATGCGATTTGCAACGGGTATGATTGTGGTGTTCCAGTCAGAAGTTCGTTCTTCCTTCTGATTAATTTATTTGTTTATTATTCGGCCATTGTTCCAAATTGCCATCACTGTTGTTTTAAGCTACACGTCCATTTTAACGTTCAAGTGTTTATCGATTTGCATTGTGCACCACTAATTTATAATTATCATTTTACTTTAAGTAAGAGCTAATAAGAACTACAAAAGTGAATCAATTAAATTAAATTATATAGCGTATAAGGCTACAATTATTGACACCACGAAATTATGTGGATCTGCATTGCGATTGATCGGGAAACTACTGACTATAATTTGGACATACTGGGAGTGACGAGTGAGTGAAGTAAGATGGTTCGACGCGGGAGAGTACCAATCCCCAACGTGTAATACTGTGCTACTCTACTCCGGCAGTCCCCGTGAATCTGGAGTGGGTTTGCTGCTAACGTCAACAGCACGCAGAGACCTTATTTCCTGGCACCCACATAGTGATAAGATCTTATCGGCCAGATTTCGAACTAGAGTACGATGCGTTACGCCACAACGAATCCCTCGATTGAGAATGATAAGGAAAACTTACACAATCAGCTAAGCGCTGCACTCAACGCAACGCCGAACGGAAATATCGTCATCGTGATGCGGGACTTGAATGTCAATATAGGCAACGACAATGAAGGACTCAGACATGTAGTTGGGAAGCACGGCCTCGCCAAACGAAATGACAATCGTGAAAAATTTGTTGATTTCTGCAACACCAACCAGCTTGTCATAGGAGCAGACAAAAGACCTGCCTGTCAACTGACAGGCAACCATCATCCAACCAAATAGATCATTTGGCGATCAGCCGACATTTTAGAAGCTGTCTTTTAGACGTCCGAAATAGACGAGAAGCCAACATGGGTATGGTACGGGATCATCACCTTATGGTAGCTACTGCCCAGTTAGGTACTGAATCAGTTCAAAGAATCCGCAATATCATCCGAATGCCTATGTATAACATCGACCGGCTAAAGAACCCCTCAGTACGCCAACAATTAAGGGATCATTTATCGCAAGTAGTGGAAGCAATCAGCAGCTCACTGCCGACAACCATCCACGAACATTGGAAGGCTGTGAAAAATGTTTTCACATCTGGAGCGGAAAGTATTGCTGGTAGAAGCCAGGCAAGGCACAGCATGTGGCTTACCGAAGATACCTGTAGGCGGATTGACGAACGTACGCTACTTAAAGCTGGTATTGTAAATAACCCAGCAGCAGCGAGGATAGAAGTGCAGCGTAGTGTAAGACGTGACAAACGTAATTATATTGACAACCTGGCCTCAGAAGCAGAGGAAGCAGCGAGCAGGTGCGATAGCAGAACTACTTACAGAAACACCAAAGAACTGACTAGTGGTCACCGCTCTAGCCAAAATCTGGTGAAAGGCCTAGTCGGCCTGATGGAGAATCAGCTCAAGCGATGGAAGGAGCATTTCTCTACGGCCCTTAACCGTGTATTCGCTAACGATAAGCACCCAAATCAAACGGAGCTGCCGGAAGTAACAATTTCTCGAATTCGCACCTCAACTCCCACAACACTAAAGAACAAAAAGTTTGTAGGACTAGATGGTATACCCGCAGAGCTTCTGCGCGCCGCTCTAACGACATCAGCAGAGCTTTTATATCCCTTGTAGAGAGAGCTTGGGAGGCAAAAAGTTTCACCGACGAGTGGAAGAAGGGAATGATTGTCAAGCTCCATAAAAAAGGTAGATTTGCAGTTGCAAATGTAAAGGCCAAAGTAGTACTTGAGCGAATTAAGGAACATCCAGAAGAAACACTCGATGCCGAACAAGCAGGTTCTGCAAGCACTGGATCCTCCTATGTAGACCACATAAACATCCTGCGTATCATTACTGAACAGTGCGTTGAATTCCGGTCACCACTGCACCTGCTGTTCATCGATTTTGAGAAGGCGTTTGACAGTGTCAACAGACAGTTTATCTGGCTCGCTTTGCGCAGGAAAGGTATACCCGATAAACTAATAGCTAATTTTTAAAGCAACCTATGATGGCTCTAAATGTCATGTGCTGCATAGAGGA
This sequence comes from Nephrocerus scutellatus, assembly GCA_947095585.1. Taxonomy (NCBI): domain Eukaryota; kingdom Metazoa; phylum Arthropoda; class Insecta; order Diptera; family Pipunculidae; genus Nephrocerus; species Nephrocerus scutellatus. Next base: position 110,366,348 of record OX352762.1, on the reverse strand, counting down.
ATTCGAAATCCTAAGTGGGGTACGACAAGGTTGCTTTCTATCGCCGATACTTTTTTTGTTGGTGGTTAGCGATGTACTTCGCGCAGCTTTATCTACTGGAACGGAGGAATTTGTTGGATTCTTACATCTCAACATCTGGACTACGCTGACCGAATCGGCAAAGCTAAATCAGTGTTTGGAATAATTTCCATGATATGGCGAAGCAATGCGAATAACTAAAACACCAAGCTGCGACTGTTCTGTTCAAATGTTGAATCTGTGCTGTTATATGGGTGCAGCACTTGGAAGGTGACCGATACTATCACAAAAAGATTACAAACGTTCGTAAATAAGTGCCTATCTCTATCGACTATTGATAATTTTCACCCCCCCCCCCCCTCTTCTCCTTTCCTTTTTCCACAACTCTCCTCTGCAGTCACCTCATCCCATTGTTCTCACTTCTTTGTTTACCTGACATCAATGAGATTGATCCTGTCCAAATGAAACGACTAAATTTTCCAATGTTTCCAACTATTACAATAAAAATCGTGTCTTACTCTCCGCCGATAAGGCGGCTTCAACCGCAGCAATAAAAATTACATAGATTGGTATTTTTTCAAATATTTCTTCCTGGAAACCCTTACATCGCAACCTCGCAGTCTTACTACACAGCATAATCAAATGAGCATAAGACAATTTCTCGATATTTTCTTCGCCTTTTCGGGCGATACACATCTTTGGTTTGACCGAAGCATTCGAACTCTTCTTCCAGAGCTGAGTGTTGGTCGTTGCAATGCATCATCATGCTCAAACATTACACCAAATCATCAGATACATGGAATGGATGGATATTCATTTCCTTCTTTTTCTTCGTATCCTCGTATCGAAGTCAGGGCACACGACCCGAAACAAGGTGCTATCTACCTATACTCTGCACACTAAGAAAGTACCTATTGCCTGTGTGTGTGTGTGTGTGTGCCAGTGCCTGGAGGTTGCTGTTCTGACTGTCTGTCTGTCTGTCTGTCAGTTTGTCTATTTTATTAGCATTTCGAATTTTATATTCTGTGCACGGAACTCACTGATGTGTGTTGGGGATTCGGTGGTGTTCTGCAGCGAACGGATGGATGCTGTGTTACTACATACTTCAATTGTTGAAAAATGTCCACATCTGCGGCGGGCAGGAGCATTTTTTTTTGTAGTTTAGTTCACCGAACACAAGAAGGGAGGGAAAAGGATAATCTCACACGAAGAATACAACGCACACAGGCATCCTCAAACAATGTTCGTACTGAATTTCGTCGGGGTTGTGCAGTACATATTTCAATTATTTAAATGTGACAACTATCTTGTGTTTGTGTGCATACATGGATGTGTGTGTGATTCAGGGTTTGAGTTTTTATCCTAACCATTTCACCCAGAATAACGAAATATTTGTGTGACGACGGATGACTATCGGAGTACGAGAAGGAAGTAGTGGACGAATTTCGGGTTTTTTTCCCTCTTTTATAGAAATTTGATGATAATTCTGGTTGGAAAAAAGGGCATTAAATTATTTAAATCGTTTTAAGAGTAGACGGAACGCTGCGGAGGCTAGCGAAATACACGAAAACGCTTCGTACTACAAAAGGCAAAACAGTAGCAAGCTGACACTTCGTTCAAAGAAGTTACCAATGCAGCAAAATGGAAAGTAGTGACCACAAGTTGTACAGGAAATGCATTGGTCATCACGGACGGTATAGATTTTGATCTGAAAGACTCTGCGGTATGAATGGCTGCACCGTAAAGTATCATGACCATTTTCACAACGAGCTTCAAGAATGAAGAAAGAACGATGTAGAATTTACCGTCATTGCAAACTGCAAGCAGTTATTTTACTACACATACGCAAGATAATTCGTCTGTATTGTTCCGAATAGTTGCGGTAACACTGTATTCAAATGATGTCCAAGTCAACACATTTGCATTTCTTGATAATGGATCTTCCTACGCTTATAGAAGAGAAAGTTCGGCGAACTCATTAAAAATTAAGTGAAGGTCGGATCATGATCATATTTGGCTCTACAACCGATGTATGGTATGGTTCCGGCAAAAATCTCTCCACCGGTCCCGATTTCGAGCCGATGTCATCCAGTTTGGCATCAACAATCTCTGGGCATCCTGGTCTACGCCGTCCTACCAGCGTAGGTGTCGGTGTCCAGCCTACCGAGCTTAATTCTCTTCACGATGTCGACATCGCGATAACGCTCGTAGATCTCATCATTGTAGAGTCCCCGGAATCGTTATTTCTCACATACGGGGCCAAGAATTCTTCGTAAGACTTTTCTCTCGAACGCGGCTAAGAGGTCCGTTTGCTTCTTGCTAAGCACCCAAGTCTCGGATTCATATGTAAGTACTTGTATGACCATTGTCTTATATACCAGCAACTTGGATCTTATGGTTAAGTTTCTAGATTTGATAGAGGTCGGATCACCTTTGTTTAAGATGGGCCTCAGATATTCATCGATATGAGAAAAAACCAGAATCAATATGTCCATCTTGGGAACTAGTCCTAACAGCAAGATATATCCTATCATGAATATTCTCTATCTACTTATCCAAACTACTAACTTTGACAGTTTATAAAAGCATCATAAGCACTTAGCTCACATACCCGTATCTTTGTCTCAAAGCGCCATTCCTCGCTTATTGATTGGACTAAATAATTAGAAATTAGGAGTACCTTTACAATGCAAAGAAGGTAAGAGAGACGTACAAGTGACTACAAAGACGCGTCTCGGGTGTTCTATACCTTGAAGATTGTCAATTAGATAAGGGGACATATAGAAATCCATCAGTGTGTGCGCGCTTGCAGCTTAGACGACGATCTGTAACGTCAATAAAGCGAGTATCTGTGTCTAGAAGACATCGGGGTGACCAAATCGGCTAAATTGTTGATATCAGATCACAAAAGGGCTATGAAAACAATAAATACTACTATCCGATATATAGATGGTCATTACGAAACGGGAGGGACTTCTTTGGAAGTTGAGTTGTGTGGAAGGTTGGTTACAAAGGACCTCAAAGAAGTCGAAAAAACAAAAATTTTAACCCATTACACGCGTCATACTCGGGATATAAAAAATGCTATTTTGGACTTAGACACTAACAAAATGTCAGCTCTCTAGGCCGTGTCGATGTTGGTTTAAAAGGACCTGAAAGAAGTCGAAAAAAAATTTCAACACATCACTCGCGCCACACGCGTCATACTCGGGATATAAAAAATGCTATTTAGGACTTAGACACTCACAAAATTTCAGCTCTCTAGGTCGTGTCGAAGTTGGTTAAAAAGGACCTCAAAGTGGCCGAAAAACTTTATGTTTTATTGATAAATTGTTTACCTTTTTATTTAAAAAAAAAATCAATCCCATGCTTGCGGCTCGCGAAAATAAATAAAAGTTTAAAACGGCCCTTGCCCCAAAAAAGATTGCCCCATCACTGCTCTAAACAGAGTGCACATCAGTGCTATAATAGGTTCTGCCTTATAGGCAAGCATGCAACAAGGCTTGGCGTATTTTCGAGAAGAATGAGTTCTGTCAAAGCTACACGGACGAGGAGGAGGAGAAGGAGGCCACTCTCCACCTTTTCTGCTCTTTTACAAGGACCTTAATGATATGACAACAATCGACATTAGAAGTCTCTTACGTTTCAACGAGTAGGGGAAAAATATTTACATCCATGTGGTAGCAAAATGGACTTTTACCGATTTTCTGCCGACTACCGCCTCAACCCAACCTAATCTATAACTCCATCATCACATAAAATAAATGTCATATTGTTCATCTCACTGAGAAAGAAACTCTCATTCATAATCAATGCAAATGTCTGGCAGCCCTAGCAGGGTCTACACTTCCTACACTACACAAATCATTCTAAGCCGATCTGAAAGAGCATTCGAAGCACATGATCAATGAACTGATGGAAGTCTAACTTTAATGCTACAGGCTAGATCTAACAAGAGTCTGCCGAGGATAATAATAAATCTTCCTCGCATATTGTATGGAGAAGTGGCAGTGGCCTGAAATTTGCCCGACTTCGCCAAAACTGCACAGAGAATGATTGAAGTTATGTTCTTTTTACGGAGGACGACTAAATGGACATCATAGAGTATGAAGAGATACATATATTCGGCTACAGGTGTCCAGCGAAAACATTTCTAGTGCGATTCCGTCATCGTTTGGGGAGCAATTACTTTCAACGGAAAAACGGAGCTTTGTATCATTGAAGGCTCAATTAGTTAAACTTTTCCTGCAATAACCATATTCTTGAGGGATATGTTGGTCCTTTTACATCATTTACGAGTATTATGGAAACATTTTTTGTTGATACGATACAAGATAATGCAAGACCGTTCGCCATTAGGCATGTTCCTGGGTACCTTCAAGAAATGTGAGTCGATGTAATGGCTTGGTCTTAAGATATAATCCCCATTGAATACCTTAGGAACATTCTAGGAAAAATGATTATGTTGCGATCTGCCCTACCATACATCCCCGTGGGGGTTCCAATTGTATCTTAACCGATACATGGTCGGGGTTTACCAGGGGATATTAATAAGGGCCGGCGGGTACTTAGAATATGCTCTTTATGGGCAATGTTTTCGTACTTTGCGACCCGGTACGACTGGTACTTAGAAGAAGCTGCGTTAGACGAGATCGGCATAATTTAATTGTTCTCAAAACAGAGATGTGAAGTTATAAAAAAAAATGCAGACATCGACCGTGTTAAGCCGCCAACTTCCACATCAAAGAACGATTATCAGCCTGCATACTGGCTTGCTAGAATTAGGCGCTTAAGTTGGTCGGTCTTCCATTTATTCAGTGTACCGCCAACGCTAATAATTCAAAATGAACCAATTCAGTTGTTTATCAAAGCGTGACGAACAAAATAAAATTTATTTAGCTATGTCTGTCTTCTTGCTTCAAATTTATATCAAGAAATCCACGCGGAATTGAAGGGACGGACGACAAAAAGCAACAACAACACCAACAACAAATGGCAGACAAACAGCAAATTGAAAACTTGAAATCTTAAACTGGACAAAATCACGTAAATTCCAGCAATAATGGAGATACATTTCATGAATCTAAAAGACATGGGATGTATCTATGTATCTAAGCTGAAATTGAAGCTGCCGCTTTTCACATACATATAGATAAAGATAGACATAATTATAATTTAGTGAAGCAATCACATAATTTCACACTCTACTTCTTTTTGGACCGACTTGTGGCCGGCCGACTGGCTGACTTGCTGACTGACTGCAGCGGCCCCAGCGATAGCGGCGGCGACGGTGGAGTCTGTGGCTTAATGTTACTGTGTGGCTGACTACTATAGTATTTTTATTGCAGATTCGTGTATTTCTGTATTTCTTGTGCGCTTTTTGCGAGCGCATTGTGCGTTTGTTTTTCCGAGTCGAGTTACGAGTCACTTCGCGTACAAAGCGATTGCTGCTATTTGGCATTTTTTTTAGCGTGTGCGCCTCGGCGATGGCGGCTTGTTAGCGAGGTTGTTGACTTTTTAGGACTATTGCTGCTGGCTGCTGCTGAGTGCTGACTGCTGCTGTTGCTGCTAGTACTAGTTACTGAGTACTTTGCCTTTAGAGCACAAGTGAGTATAAGAGACGCACTCTGATGGCCAGACGAGAACGACAGAATGCCTGGTCCTCATTTAATTGGTAGTTGTGTATCGACTCTCGACTGTGATTTTCTTTCTTTTGTTTGTCATCGCGAATGTTCGATGGCGTTTTTTCTACCAAATCAAGATCAGGATTTTTGTTCTGAACGTTTTGCTGGACGAGTTATTTATGTCTCGCCTATGACGTTAAGTATAATGCAATGATGGGCACTTTATAGTTTGTCTAAACGCTGGAGAGACAATGGAGTGAGCGGCGCTAAGTGAACCCGTAAGGGTTCTGATCAGACGTTCAATGAATATTATTGCAGGTGGGTTAGGAACGCTTGCGGAGGATATGCAAAATGTCCTACCAATCGTTACAGAATGGGCAAACAAAAGCGTTCTGGGGGTACCAACCCGAGCAAGACAAAAGCGTTTCACCAGAAAATATTCCAACGATTGACCTGCCAACACTAAACGGTACCTGCTTAGTTTTTTGCTAATAAAGCAAGATTTCTGCAGTAGCTGGAAACATTGTTTTGTACCTATCTAAGAACGCTATCACACACAGCTGTAGTGAGACCAATACTCATGTACGGAGTAAACGAAGACCAGCTAGTATAAAAACATAATGAAGAAAGTGCAAAGTGCGGCTTGCATGCTTATAAGCGAGGCGCTAAGATCAACACCAACTCGAGCCCTTGAAGTTATGCTCCACCCCATTCCGATAGACATATTTGGCAAACAGAAGACGGCAAATACGGCTTCGCGACTGTTAATCAGTGGAAAAGTCTCCAAAAGGGACACTCCACTATAATTAAATGGCTTAAGCAAGAACTGACGAATCTGGACTTCATGACACCAGTGTTATGCTTCCATAAGGATTTCCAGACAACAATATCCTTCAAAGAAGAATGGAAGGGTGAATACGAAACCGATATGGAAACAGCGCAGTTTTTCACAGATGGCTCTAAACTAGACAACAGAGTAGGAGCAGAAGTCTTCTGTGGCGGGCTGAAAGTAAACATTTCCGTCCGACTTTCTGTTTTCTGATCACTGCAGCGTAAGCCAGGATGAAGTGATAGCGAATGAGGAGGTTATGAACTGGTTGAAGCATACCTTTATGAGAAGATTATATATTAATGTGGACAGTCAGGCGGCCATAAAATTGTTAGAAGCGGGCTCACTGATATCAAACGTGGCGTTGAGCTGTCATTACTTTCTTGACGAGATGGGTGAGCCGTTCGACATAAAGATCATTTGACTCATGGGCCATTCGGATGTGGAAGGAAACTGCTAGGCGGAGGAATTAACCAGACGTGGTACGACTCTCCAACCGCTATCGAAAAGGGCAGAGGTTGCGACTCTGAAACTAATGCTTCGGAAAGAGGCAAACGCTCTAAAAAAAAATAAACGTAAGGTGGGAAAACACCGACATTTCTGACATCTCAAGGCAGGTCTGACCAAAGCTGGACTTGAAGCGCCACAACGGCGCTAATCTTTCTACAAACACGTGACCTAAAACCGGTTGTGGCGATACTGACAGAATACTGCCTTCTAAGAAACACGAGAATGGGTGTCGAATACAATAACTACTGCAGAAGCTGCAAGGACAAGAATTACGGGGAGACAATATAACATTTTCTTTGCTCCTGCCCGGCATTAGTCTACAGAAGACACAAATCCATACTTAGGTAAGCGTTTAATGAATAACCACTCAGATATCGAAAACAGCAAACTGCCAAAAAAAAAACTTCCATTCATTAAGAACTCGGAATGGATCGTCTAAAAAAGGGAATGTTATAAGATCCATGTGGCGGTCAGCCATCAGCAGAGTAGGGCGAATAACACAAAATGCTTCAGAAATGGACTATCTCTGACTGGTGTGGAAGTGCGATCAAACCTCCACGTGGTGGCCGCTGGTAATTTTCCTCCATGACAGGAAAAGGGAAATGATCGGGCTAGTCCTTTCAAAGTAAGGTTGGCGCGAGGCCAATAACCTCGTCAGTAAAAAAAACATATTACGGAACTCCAAATCAGCCGCGGATGATGATGACGACGACCACGGCAACGAAAACCGCTATACGATTTAAGAATTTGCTCATGGAACGTACGCTCACCGTATAGAGCTCGAGCTGCACCAGCAGCTAGCCGACACCGTGTCCAAACATAATGCTGACATAACAGCAATTCAGGAGATGCGGTGGACGGGGAATGGACGTGTCTTACAAAAATCAGAATATATATTACAGCTGCTCGGGGTGGGGTTTCTAGTCAGCAAAAGAATGAAACACTCCGTTGTCGGCTTTAAAGCAGTAAATGAACGGCTATGCACCCTTCGCGTGCAGGGCAGATTTAAAAACATGAGCCTCATAAACGTTCATGCACCTGGCTCGTTCTGGCTGGCTCTTTTAAAATTTGTTCGGTTTTCCTCAGTAGGGTTTGCTTTGTAAAACCGAAAGCACACCTCTCTAATCTTAGAATCCTCTGTGCAGCTCGAGTACCCCGAGGGGGCCGCTGTATCTTACTTTATCGTCTGGTTATTAGTAGAGCGCTAGCATGTTAGCAAGACGGTCTTCTGATGTACCAAAGATTTTTGGTAACATCAGGACCTGTACTGATGTTACTGGTGCGATGATGCGTTCTCTGTGGAGTGGAAAGATCGGCAAGGATTTAAGATAGGTCCTGCTCTTACCATTGAGTTAATACTGGCACATCAGTCTATGATGGACGTTGATTGTCGTATAACTAATCCAAGTCCGAAGAGGACCGTGGGGTTGAACATTCAATGCAGGTATCCACGTTATTCTAAAGACACTTCATGTACAGCTCGAGTCATACCATCCATCTTCCTTTGGTTTAACAGACTTATTCCTGGAAGGGATAAAGTCTCTCATACCAATAAGGATGATGTTTGTGATTGCATCAGCGGCGGCATCCACGTTGCTATCGCGAAACAATAGCGACCAGTTAATTCTCCCAAAGAAGTTGTTAAGGCCGTCCCAATTGGCTTTCTCGTATTGCCATACTGTTTTTTGTGAGTTTTTTCTCTAACTACGTGTTTATTTTGGGTTAAGATTTCAAACGTCTAACCAAACATATGAATGTCATACACATTTGATTAATGTAAAATGAATTACTACTGCTAACACCGTCCAGTAGATGTCGGGGTGAATAAGTAAAAACAATTTAGCAGTACCTTTCTTAGTACTTTTTTATTGAATTAATACTTTTGACAGATTTTTGTTCTCTCGCCTCTTTCGTTTTTGGTAAACTAGTTACATGTGAAAAATGTATGTCTGCAAAAAATATTAAAAAAAATTAATAATCGCAAGAGAAAAAAATCATCGTTGTTTTAAATAATAACAATAATAATGCCAAAAATGTTGCAAAACGTTGCCATTCAAAACGTGACGAGACACTTCAGAAACAAAAATATTGCAAAAGCTTAGAATGTCGAATTTTTGGAGAAAATGTAATTAAAAAGTCGTTGACTTTTTAATGACCGAGCGTCTTATTTAAGAGTGAGCTTTGCTACAGAAGGAAGTAGCTGCACAGCCAACGAGCGTGCACTTTACTGTCAGCAGGTCAAGTTCACCTCCGGTTACGCATACGAGCAGCAAAAATAAAAAGTTCACAAAAATTTATTAAGTTTGTGAACAAACCAATTGCAGTACGGCATTGAATTATGAAGTATGTGTGTATGGATACACTTTTTTACAATGTACAGTATCATACAGTGTGCGTATGCGTTTTGCGTACACCTAATGTGTGGTTGGATGACTATATACTCATCTCGTCATATACTACTCGTTCGTTAAATACGGGTATATAGTGAGTGAAATTATGTCAAAATTTATGTACAACAGCATAACAGAAACTCCGTAGTCAGAGTAGTTTCACTTTCTATAGAACGAACGCACGTTGACGCGTAAACGCCATCCACCCCCTTGACATCCCACTCCTTGTAATCCAAACATCTGTAAGGAAAATCATTGAAGGCCGTCCGGCCGACCCACTGCTCCGCATAATCCCCTTGTGCAGTCTAACTCATCCTCCCCCCACCACTACCAAAAGCCTAACCCAACGCCATAGGCACATTTTCAGACTTTTTTTTGTTGTTTTGATTACTGATGGTGATGATGACGGTGATTATGTTGTTGTAGTTGTTGCTTATGTTGCATTAGGGTCTGGTATGGTGGGCGCAGACAGGCAGAGTAGTAATTGTTGTCAGTAAACAGCTGCTGCTTCAGTGTGTGAGCTTGCAAACAACTGTTGCTGTGATTGCAGTGCAGTGCAGTGCAGTGCAGGTTATAATTTGAACTTGACAAGTAACACAGTAGTCAGGATTAAGTATCATCGCTATTGTAGCTTTAAAAATTTAAATTTGCAACTTAAATGGGGAAAATAAAAAGGAAGAACGAAAAAACGTCAAGATAAGGCAGTAACCAATGGTACGAAAGCTTTTGGGAGTTGGCTAAGACAAAATACGGGTTGCATAGCCGTATATAATAATATTAAGCCATAAGAAGAGTTTATCAGTGGGCTACCTGCTGCTAACGACCTTCTTTATACGTTGAGAAATAATAAATGAGAATTGCCCACATTCATCATCATATTTGGCTCTACAATCTTTCCACCAGTCCCGATTTTGAGCCAATGTCTTCCAGCTTTGCATTCCTAAACTCTGGGCGTCCTGGTCTACGCCATCCTTCCAGCGTAGGCTTGCCCGACCTCGCTGTCGTGTTCAATAAATTCTACCGCAAAGGACTTTCCGAGCAGGATCCTTTGCGCTCATGCGAGCTAGGTGTCCTGCCCACCGGAGCCTACCGAGCTTAATTCTCTTCACGATGTCGACATCGCGATAACGCTCATAGATCTCATCATTGCAGAGTCTCCGGAATCGTCCTTCCTCACATACGGGACCAACAATTCTCCGTTGCATGCATAAGACCACCGAATACAGTTGGAACGTCCGTCCGAGGGTGGGTTCAAGCCATTCACTAGAAAATTATATTTTGCAATAAACCAAATACACCATTCGCCTTGCAATATCAATGGGAATTACAATTGCATTAAGAGCTTGGAATTGAACTACAACAACAATAATAGGAAATATAATTTTTTCAAAAAGCTACAAATGTAATTCCCAAACAACTTTTACAAGCACACACAGATAAAGAACGGCGACATTCCATATTAGGTGAAGCAATACTCCATTTTGTGAGGAGCGATTCTTTCTGGCTGGCTACAGTACATGTTACCGCAGCTGTGACTGCCGCATTTCGGAACGTAGTTTCCAATACAGTTCAGGATTGGAACTTCTGATGTCTGGATCATACCTTTTTGGCAAACCTTTTGACCAGGTTCTAAGTAGATTATTGAAGCTCTGCTTTGCTCCGAAAAGGGGAGCTATTAGCTGAATTGGGTCGACGTGGCATATGGCATTATGTGACAGCGTGGGCAGTGTCACGAACGACGTAAACAATTGTCTGGTGACATAAGACAGCATAAGTCATGCGGAGATCTACGCACACTTGGAACACAGACAAGTATTAAGAGGAACCAGCTAGAACTGCCTCCGATGGCAACCATTCCGACTCCAACTACAGTCCGACCGCCACGCCACAACCTACCGTCCGTCCCATGCCAACATTATTGACGAAGTTCGCAAGTGGAATGTCCGGGTATGACGGGAAAAAAAAGTTCTTGGAACGAGTAGAAGCGTTGGCCGTATGTTATCAGATACCGATCGATCGTATCGTTCGTACGTTACCAGAGGTATTAAAAGCTACCGTTCTGGTCTGGTATCGAAACAACAAAGAATTTCTAGTCACCTGGATTTCTAGTTCAGCCATCAAGTACGCCGATTTTTCCTGCCACGACGTTATACCGAAAAACCGAACAACTTCTCGACCGGATACGAAACTGTACTCAAATGAATAGAGAGAAAGGGAAAGCTTTTTTTTATCACCGCCATTCAAGACATGATGAAATGGCAAGCATCATTTACGGCAGAGGAAAAACTCGACCGGACTTACGATAACCTCCGACCTAAATACCGCCACTATATCAAGGGCGGGAGTTCGTTACTTCGGCCGAGCCTAAGGCATTAGTTGAATATTTGGAATATCTGCAGAGCGAACTACCAACTGCCAGGCTAACCGTACTGTCTCTATACGACCACTAGTACCACCGTTCCGCCCTTCTATGGCACCATACCGGTCATTGATATTGCCGTTCCGACATACCGCTCCACTAAACCAGACAACGACTTCGTACCGCCGGCAATTATAATCCACCCGACCCACCGACGTACCAACCACCAGCAGTACACAGCAACATTGGCAAGCATCAGCAGCTCAAGCAACTGTAAATGCAATATCGAACCGATTAGCAATACCACAATTCGGCACGACCGTTCCTCAAAACTATCCAGCGATGACTCTGTTCCGGCCACCGATTCAATCGCACTAGGTAAGTGAAACTGCCAGCGTAAGCCAGCGTAAGCCAGCGACACTACCCTACTCCGAACCGATACCACGACCTATCGACAGACCGACCGAACTATTATTTACTTTATTTTTATTAGTAAGTAGACGTTAAGAAGCAGTCCTTGGAATGGAACCCTAAGGATGCACGGCGGGTTGGAAGACCAAGAACAATATGAAGATCAACAATCTTAGCAGAATCACCAAAGGAAAGCGCAACCACGCAAGATACATAACTTTTGTAAAAGGTTTTGCCAATTTTAACGCGTTTTTCGATGCTAAAACGATCCATTTTCGTAAATGTCAGACCAAAGTCTAACAAAAGGACAATTACAAAAATAGATGCCAGCACTACGGTTTTGAAACCACGAAATGGATGACCCTGTACTAAGAACTCTGCCCTTGTAAGTAAAAATTTAAAGTTGATGTTCCTGAAAAAAAAATATATAAAAAATAAATGCATGGCATATCTCGGCAATATCCTTTTACTGCAACCACTACAACAACAACAAAAAGACTCCTGCTCAAATCGAATTTGAATTAAAAATTCTCCTCTCAAACTCCTGTCTCGCTATTTCTATGTATGTATGTCAATTGCATAAAGTCGTCCTGCACTCATCTGGCGCAGTTTGATCCAGAACCAGTATGTGTATCCACTTCCCCACGCCCAGGATAACTGAAAAGAGGAGCGCTAGCGAACGAATATATATACAAAGAGAAGACGACGCAAGCAGAGAAAAGTCACACCACCACACCATAAGAGGTGCAAAATGTCACCTCTATTCTGAAATCTGAATGATAAATGGAATTTCCAGAAATTTTCCAACTGTTTTCATAGTCCGCAGCCAAAACACCGCCTCACGCTTCCTTCTTATTACACGACGACTGGTAGTTGTGCTGCTCGTGTCTAATCCACCTTTTGGTGTATTTGCTGCTGCTGTTTATGCAATATAGACTCCGCGGCATACATTTGCTCGCTCTAAAATCCAAACGAATACAACAACAACAAAACACACAGCAAACCAAACTAACGAGCCACGACCGAACCATGAAGAGTTTGCGAATCTACCAACGAATGAATAGGAATGGTACGAGGTTACGTGAGAATTGTGGTGGCCGCCTCATCTAGGTGTTCTTCCATCGCACAAAACATAAATTATTGTCAAAATGAAAATTTAAAAAAAAAAAAAAAAAAAAAAAAAGGACTAAAATTGTAAACTTCTCTCGGTGAGTTGTTTGTTTATTTGTTTGTTCGTTTGTTCTTTGGTTCATTCTCGCTCTATCTGCTTCATATGTTAGCAAGGCAAGGTGAGCGAGCAAATGCGATGGAAAGCTATTGTGCTGCTGCTGCAAATGTGTTGGTTAAGTAGAACATACATAGTTTACGTGGCACGGTGTCGTCATCGCCATCCCATAGCAATTGCGTTCATCGTCAATGTGCTTCGCAGGATGTGCACAAGTGAAATTTATAGGGGACAACAAAAACTCATTTATAACGGGGGAAGGAATAGAGCGAGCAACAGCAATGCAAATCTGAACTGAACAATAAAACAAGGAACATCTCCGATGACGGTGACAGAAACTGGTAAAATGAGGATGGCGCACGGACGACTCGAGCAGTACACTTCACTCCCTATATAGTTGTTGGGTGTCTGAAAGGCGGCGGCAAGGTAGGGCAGGCACATTACAAAATGATATGGAAAACTCCGAAACCGCGAAACGGAATTCCGTACATCTGCTACTTGGACACGTTCCACACACACACACTATCACTCACTCACACACCACACCAAACTCTACTGCCACTCACATAGCGCCGTTGAACGATGTAACGAAAGTAGCAGCAAAAGTTCTTCTGAGAAAAGAAACGAAAAAATAAAGCAATGAATGGAAGAGGATTAAGGACTCATTGCTTGCAAGGCAACATCACTACATTACCGCACTACCAATACAACAAAAACGGTAATTAGTTGTCATCGTTACTCCGAAAGTTCGGTTCTTCTCAACTCTACGCGGCGATGCTTGTGGTTAGATGGATATACGACGAAAACGCTCAACTATGCCCAAAAATGGGCGAAAGAGCAAGGTCCACAAATTGACGGATTGTATGTAGGCTGCTTTAAAAGCTCAATTCGTTCGTCGGAGATTCTCAATACGTTCCATGGTCGAGTTCATAAATATAATAAACATTTATTATTGTAAAAATAACTGCATTATCCTTGCATTAGTTCGGTAACACTAGTATGTATTTAAAAAAAAAAGCAAAGTGACAGTCAGTATGCTGTCAAAGTGGCATGTGTCTTTGCTTTGTTGCATCAATTCTCTACTGTCTTCTAACAAACAAATAGAAGTTGAGCAGCTACTGAATGATACTCTTGCAACGCGCTCCTTTTATAGGAAACTCTAGTCTAGGTAACGTGGGTTAGAAACTGCGGGACCGAAAAATGGCCGCTAATGAAACCGACACAACGCCTCGGATAAGTAATGATCGAATAACGACGACTTTTGGCCATTGTACCCGGACTAAGAATGTTTTCTGGAATGTGAGGACGCTCCTTGACTCAGGGAGTGAAATGCCAGATTTCTTCAACTGGAACGTGAGTTTCTTGGATATAATTTGGACATAGTGGGAGTGAGTGAAGTAAGATGGTTCGAAGTGTAACACTGTGCACTCTACTCCGGCAAACCCTCCGGCTGTCCCCTAATTTCCTAGCACCCACATGGTGATAGGATCTTATAGGCAAGATTTCGGGCTAGAGCACGGCGCGTCACGATCATACAGTGTTACGCCCCAACGAATCCCTAGACTGAAGATGAAACGAACAACTTCTACAATAACCTAAGCGCTATATTCAACGCAATGCCAAACGGTGATATCGTCATCGTGAGGGGGGACTTGAGTACCAAGGTAGGCTACGACAATTTGATTGATTTGGTTGGTTTCTGCTGGCACCATGTTTGAGCATAAGACCTGCCACAAAGTCAGCTGGATGTCAACTGACAGGCATTCATCATCCAACCAAATCGACCATCTGGCGATCAGCCGACGTTTTGGGAGCTGTCTTTTAGACGTCGGAAACAGACGAGGAACCGACATGGATATGGTACGCGATCATCACCTTATGGTAGCAACTGTCCAGGTACGATCAGTTCAAAGAATCCGCAATATCATCCGAATGCCTAGGTATAACATCGGCCGGCTAAAGATCCCCTCAGTACGCCAACAATTAACAGATCATTTATCGCAAGGAGTGGAAGCAATCAGCAGCTCACTAGCGACAACCATCCAAGAACATTGGAAAGCTGTGAAAAAGCAGAGGAAGCAGAGAGCAGGTGCGCTAGCAGAACCGTTTACATAATCACCAAAGCGCTTACGAGCTGAAAGAGTGGTCACCGCTCTAGCCAACATCCAGTGAAAGGCCTAGATGATGCCGTTTCAGATGAGGATCAGCTCAAGCGATGGAAGGAGCATTTTTCTACGTACCTTAACCGTGTATTCGCAAACGACATGCACTTAAATCAAACGGAGCTGCCGGAAGTAACAATTTCCGGAATTCGCACCTTAACTCCCAGTAAACATGAGATCGCTACCGCGATCAACGCACTAAAGAACAAATAGTCGGTAGGACTAGATGGTATACCCGCATAGCTTCTGCGTACCGCTCCAACGATATCAGCAGAGCTTTTATATCGCCTTGTAGAGAGAGCTTGGGAGGCAGAAAGTTTCCCCGACGATTGGAAGAAGGGAATGATTGTCAAACTCCCTAAAAAAGGTAGTCTTATGGAGTGCGAACACTGACACTGGAGAGGCATTTGAGTCCCTCCTGCAGTTTCAAGGGTAATAGCAAAAGTAGTACTTGAGCGAATTAAGGAACATCTGGAAGATACACTTGTTGCCGAACAAGCCGGTTTCCGCACTGGACCATCCTGTGTGGACCAAATCAACACCCTGCGGATCATTTTTGAACAGTGCGTTGAATTCCGGTCACCACTATACCTGCTGTTCATCGATTTGGGAAGGCGTTTGACAGTGTCAACAGACAGTTTATCTGGCTTGCCTTGCGCAGAAGTGGTATACCCGATAGACTAATAGCTATTATTAAAGCAAACTATGATGGCTCTAAATGTCATGTGCTGCATAGAGGAAAGCTGTCAAAGGAATTAGAGATCGTAAGTGGGGTACGACAAGGTTTTTTGTTGGTGATTAGCGATGTACTTCGCGCAGCTTTATCTATTGGAAACGGAGGAATTCGTTGGACTCTTACATCTCGACTCATTATTTATTAGTCCTTTGAGGGACATTTTTTGGTGGTCTTTTGAAAGTCTTTTGAGAAGTTTTTTGGCAGTCTTAAAGGGGCTCTTGTGTATTTTGGTGGTTATTTTGAGTGTACTTTGGGGGTCTTTTGGGAGATCTTTTGATGGTCTTTTTGGCGTCTTTTGAGGTTATTTTTGGGGTCTCAATGCTTGTTCGTATTAACAAATTGGCACAGAACACATGAAGTACCGATACAAGAAACCTGGGTTTCACATAAAGTAAGAACGCCAGGTGTATTAGTGGATATTAGTAGTGGAAGATGCGATACGCGGTTAGCGACATACTCGGAAAATGTCTTATTTCGCATTTATCCGCTTTCACTTTTTCCAAAAACCAGGATTTCGGAATATGTACTATCAAAAGCTGCTTTCATCCAAAAGAAAAGAAAAAAAGCGAGTGGGTGTAACCTTTACGCGCTGTTGAAGTAAAACTTCTTTGACGTAATGGCCGATATTGCGATTAAATTAATAAAACAAAAACTTATTTGCAACCCGTACACGTGTACACGCACACAAGCGAATTATTTTATTGTATCATTATTGTTATTTGAAATGGAAACAACGAGTTACTCTCGGACTTTTGTCAGAGATTCGCGAGAGGTGTGACAGTAATAAAGTTTTCTGGTGTTTCTGGGATTCGAAACCAGAACCTACAGCTCAGAATCCCAACGCACTAAGCACTTAGGCCATAGAAAACCTAATTATAAATTACACACAATCATTTCATTGTTTCTAGCCCTATGTTATATTATCAAAACATAAACTATTTCCTGTAATGTTCGTAGTATAATAATGTCCGGGAAACTAGTACATTTAACCCTGTTTGAAATAAAAAAAAACGTTTATCCGGCCAAATTCAGACAGAAAGCTACTTCAATAGTATGTTGGTGTTGTGAAACGATTTTTTCGCTAGAAACAATTAAAATCAATCACCAGTTTACAAACCGGCCATAAAAACGATTAAATATTCAACTAAGCAAAATATAATTTTGTTATAAAAATAAATTATTGCAAGGAAAGTCACAAAATTCTGACACACAAGAATACGAATACTTTTCAAAATAAGGTAGATATACGCAGCAAGCTGACCAGTCAGGCAAGCTTCTAGTCTCATTTCAATAAACTACAATTTATTTGGTTTTACGACCGCCTCGCCCGCCCCTACAAGGCAATCAATAGCGTCGGAGATAAGTCATCCGTGGAATAATAAAATTTAATTTAAAATTGTATTTCATTGGTACGCAAGTACACGATGTACGGTACTGATTCTCGACAATCATCACATTCTAAAAAAAATCGCTTAAAGCGCTTCATACAACTTTGCTAGTTGCAAAGGTCAAAACACGCTCGACCAACCACCGTCTAAATTCGGAAACAAGCTGAAAGAGTGTGCGATGTTGATCGTGTGAATCATCATGATCGCATCAGCATCATACACTGTGTACTTAAAACAAAACAATTAAAATTAAAGAAGAAGCCAAATAGATAGATTATAGTATTAAGCATTTTCGTACTTACGACAGGCGACATCATTAAAAATATCCATAATCCATAAAATGTGCGTTGCGTGTGCTGCTACTAAACTATTGTTGGCTTAAACGCCAAATGGAGTGTAGGGAGGAAGTAGTATTCCACCAACCAACTCTCCTTCTCTAGCTTTCAACGAAGTTCACCAACACTCGATAAAATGCGTCAACCCGTCAGCCGTCACTGACAGTAATCACCACACCATCACCCGGTATTTTGCTGTTGCTTTGTTTGTGTGTTATGTTCCTATTCCTCACAGCAAACATACACATTCACTTCACTGCAGTTCCAATTCCACACAACACTAAAATAAAGTGAAAAATAAAATGAACACTTACTAGACGTAAACGACGATTTTTTTATTTCATAAATAAATCTGATCGAATAATGAATGTAAATAAAAATAAAGAATTTAATTCAGAAGAAGAATTCAGGATTTTATTTTTCAGGTAGGTATGTAATATATAGTATTACCACACCAAACTTCCACGCTCACTAATCCATATGGTAACTTATGCCACAGATGGAATTGTAACCTTTAAGGAATTTACATTAACAGGCAATATTCTTTAACAATAGATAAATAATTATTATTAATATCCCCGAAAAGCAAAAAGATATCACAAAACGTTTTTCCAAGAACTCGCGAAAAAATTAATTGAACAAAAACGAACAAGCGACAACCAACACAACACTACCAAACGATGATGTGTCCGACGAGAGATTGAGAAATGAGTATGACAATGGCAACAGACCACGGAGCACAAACAGCCTTTTATTACGAGAGCGTAATGAATAAACTATAAACTCAAAGTAAAGCTGAAATAATGAAATATGTGTACATACATGCATACACAAATAAGACAAGGCAATGACGATTGACTAAACATTGGCATAGCATGCATGCATGGATGGACTGGTGGATGATGGCTGGTCGTGGTCGTCAGGTTGCCTGGTAGCCAGGGTTGTTGGTCCAATTCGATCAAATGTGGTCTTCTTTTAAAAATAACTTAAAATATGGTCTAATGATCTATTTACCACGTGCGTGGTCCTATTTTACTACGCTTTTCTTAACTTTACGGTTTAAGTTCCCCTGTATAAAAAAAATGTATCACAAGATCTATTGCAATAATTTTGTTAATCATATCACCACATTACCAATTTCGCAGTAACTGACAATAACAAGAATAATTTCATCGCCAAACAGTTAGGGAGCTCTCGCAATGGTAAAACTTAAAACGTAAGAGTTACAGGATTGTATGGATTTTCAACATAACGGGCAATTTTTTTTTGTAAGAACAGAAATCCATATAATTCTCCATTGTGAGAGTAGCATTACTTTTGAAGTGACAACGTCTCACTACAAGGGGGGCAATGTTCAAAAAGTAAAATGTTAAATGTCCCATGTTAAGTGTCCAATGTTACGTCCCATGTTAAGGGAACTATACACAATTTCTCAAGCGAGTTGCATGAAATTCGGTATGTAGGGGTAAGATGCGACTGTAAAACTTGTTCCCATGGAAATTCTGGGATATGGTTATTAGGAACTGGAATTTCTGGAACTAAGCCATTTCTCAAGCCATTTGCATGAAAAGCGGTACGTAGGACTAAGATGCGACTATAACCATTGTTGCTATGGAATTTCTGCGATCTGGCCAATAGGGTCTGGAATTTTGTGGACCAATCAATTTCTCAAGCGATTCGTATGAAATTCGGTATGTAGGACTAAGATGTGACTATTACCCTTGTTCCTATGGAAATTCTGGGATATGGTTATTAGGAACTGGAATTTCTGGAACTAAGCCATTTCTCAAGCGATTTGCGTGACATGCGGTACGTAGGACTAAGATGCTACTATAACCATTGTTCCTATGGAAATTCTGCGATCTGGCCAATAGGGTCTGGAATTTTGTGGATCAAGCAAATTCTCAAGCGATTCGTATTAAATTCGGTATGTAGGACTAAGAAACGACTATAAACCCTTATAGAAATTCTGCGATCTGGCCAATAGGGTCTGGAATTTTGTGGATAAAGCAAATTCTCAAGCGATTCGTATTAAATTCGGTATGTAGGACTAAGAAACGACTATAACCCTTGTTCCTATAGAAATTATAGGATCTGGCCAATAGGGTCTGGAATTTTGTGGACCAAGAAATTTCTTAAGCGATTCGTATGAAATTTGGTATGTAGGACTGACTAAGATGCGAATATAACCCTTGTTCCTATGGAAATTCTAGGATCTGGCCAATAGAGTTTGGAATTTTGTGGACCAAGAAATTTCTCAAGCTATTCGTATGAAATTCGGCATGTAGGACTAAAATGCAACTGTAAAACTTGTAGTCATTAGGAACTGGAAACACAGTCATTATAGTATGAATTGATATGATGTCGGGGAAAAAAATTTGTATGGAAGCGGGCCCTCGACCCCGCGGCCCGATCAATAGAAAGTATTGTCACCGGAAATATACATTTGAATAAAATCGGGCTTTAGGAAGTGTCCACCTCTGTTCTGTCCACCAGCTAGTCAGCAAACCAGCAACGGGCACGCGAAGTTAATATAGAGAATTTAATAACCATAAAAAATCAAACTTACAGACATGGCTCCACCAAGCGATCCGCACTTAACAAAACCCCAAATAAAACAGAATATCAAATGTCACTTTTTTACCGAAGAACTTAAAGAGAATTCATAATAGCCACTGAAGCGTGTAAAGATTAAGCAATTACAATAACGCTTGATTTACATTTGAGCCATACGAGAAAAATGAGCAGGACTGCTGTTAAATCACAATTGTGGTTAGCCAGACGAGAGAAATAGTATATTTTTCAATGTTGATATAATGCTATAGATAATATTTCCAATGTTACTATAAAATAACTATAACATTCACGTAGTGTCAATCTCTTCTGGCTAGCCTCAACTTTAATTTAACTATAGCCGGCCCGCTGATTTTGTCTAGCACGCCTCAAAAGTAAATTTTGCATAACGCTTGATTTACATGTGTGGCATGCGAGAAAAAATTAGCAGGACGGCTGTTAAATAGCAATTGTGCTTAGCCAGACAAGAGAAGTAGTTTATTTTTCAATATTACCATAACGCTATAGATAACATTTCCCATGTTACTTTAAAATAACTATACATTCGTGTAGTGTCAATCTCCTCTGACTAACCACAAGTTTAATTTAACTATAGTCGGCCCGCTCACTTTGTCTCGCACGCCTCAAACACAAATTTTGCATAAAGAGTAATGCTGCAGACCTCATATATTTGGAACAAATTTAGTGAAAGGGTCAATTTGGTCCACAGAGTTTTTATCTCACGGCAACCCTGCTGGTAGCGGGCAGGCAATCCAATCAGCAATGGCAGCCCCACATGTCGATTGATCAAGCAATGAAATACCGAACGAGTTGTTCTAAGTTCAATTCGATTCGATTATGTTTTTTTGTCATATGGCATACACGCATTTAGACGTTGTATGGAATTCGATTTACAGCCGCATTCAAACACAAAGGCAATCAGAACGCAGAGCTCTCTGTTCGCGCATCATGAAAATGAGGGGAATTTTTGCATCCGTTTTTTGTCTGTCCGACGAAACAGCTACGACTTCACCACTCAGTAAACATTCCAACCACTTCTGCTAACTGACGTGACTGTGAAAAATATTCCGCAATGACAATGATATTGCAACGAGAGCGACGAAGGGAAGAACTATCGATTGGTGTGCCATTGAATTAAGAAAAACACAGTTGCTTATTTATGTACTTTTCAATTAGATGCGAGAGTGGGAGAGAGACAATGACGGCTCAGGTCAGACTAAAAAATGTCAAACATTTTCTGACTCACATTATTACTTTATATTGATAATCAATGAGTATTGAGTTGTATTTTGCTTGTGCAATGATGGCTGTGATGGGGAGCAAGTAACGAGTGACTTATCATGCCTGAAACCTGAATCTATTTCAAACGAATGGCTTCACTCGCAATCATGCAGTACAACGCCCCAAGGAAACCATAATAATAATTATTATTAATTCACTTTACGTGAGAGTTTACAATTGTTGGTAGTGTAGAGCACTTACGCTCATCGTCTAGCGTCAGTGGACTGAATACTAAAACACACGCACACACACTCATACAAAACCATGCAAATACGACACGAAACTACACAATACATAGATGAAGTAAAAAACGAATAACGCTCTGAATCCAATTAACTTTATTGTGAATCGATTGGAAATTTTGCTGATCTGTTTGATGTCACTTTTGTGTATGTGTGATTTGCTGCTGGCGTTTGCTGATTAAAAAAAAAAACTGACAGCGTCTGACAAAGAGGGCAGAGAGCGTTGCTTGTTGAACTAATTTCTTCAATTGTCGGGATAAGCAAACAAATGTAGTGTGAATAAACTTTAAATTAAGTCAATGAAATTGAAATTCTATACTCTACTCTGGTTATCATTAAACATATTAAGATAATAAAGTCGGCTCGCCACATGGAGAGTTGTAATTCACTCTAAAAACTTAATTAATTACCTTAACTTCCAAAGCTGCAATCTATTAGGAGCTGTGGTGATGGGCTTACGATGAGCAAAAGAAATAATATTGGGGAACTATTGCCCAAAGAGATCCCCGCTCGATATTAGAACTAAGCAGAAGTAATGTAAGAATCACTACCTAGTTCCTAACAGGTTATTGTAGACTAAAAGTACACCACCTAAAGAAACTAAGAATAGAAGTGGAGGGCAGAAACTGAGGGCAGCATCATGATGAGGAAACGCGACGAAGAAGAAATTAAATATATTAGAACAACTTATGACTTTGAGAACTTATCATGTGTATCGTTTAATTTATTTTCAAAAATGTATTTGCTAACTTTATCCAAAATCAATTATCTTCATACCTTATCTAGTCATAACATTAACATTAATAATACATAATATTTAGGAAAGATGAATCAACACAAGAGCTAACCAACCAATTTAAAGATTTCACATCCGAATATATGCAGCGTAAGCGCAGCAAATATTTAAATATGCGGATGGAATTCGTATTGATTTTAATGTAAATCAGCAACACCATACTGTAGTTTGCTTATACCGAATCCATTCATATTCGATTGTTCTCTTATTGACGAATTTAGTAACTTCTAGTGGTTTTAGAGTCAAAAATCTGTGTACTTCTATTGTTGCTAACAAGTACTAACAAGAAATAACGAGGCCTAGGTCTTCTAGTCAGGCAAAGCCTGATTTTGGTGTAACAGATCATGCGTCGATTATTATGTCTATATATAATAGATCTGCCCCAATCAAGAATGACTTGAATGTTCGACAGAATAGCCGTATTAAATCATCCGAACCCATCAAGCGGGAATTGCATTCTTTTTGACTGACAAACTCAATGGAAGCTTTGTATCATCAGCAAATGGAATGGATGTTACAGGTTGTAGAAGGTAATAGGGTCATTAATATATATTAAAAAAAGCGTGGCGACAAGGATGACCCTTGTGCATTGACACCATGTAAAGCTGAAGATATACCGTTTAATACAACTTTTATTTTATGGTTCCATAAATAATTCTCAATCCATGCAATGAGAGAGGTGTCTAGGTTGAGCAAACAAATCTTATTCATAAAACAATCATGCTATACTCTATCAAAAGCATTTGAAATATCTAGGGGTACGACACTTGGTTCATTTAGATTTTCAATGATTCGCTGCCAACAATGAGTGATGCACTTCATAAGTTCACCTGAAGAGCGATTGTTAAGAAATCCATACTGCACATCGGTAAAAAGAGCATTCGTATCCAGACAGCTTATTAGTATGAAATTAACGATAGATGCCATTACCTTAGATAGAACAGACAACAAAGCAATATGGCAGTAGTTAGGAGGTGCAGATTAATCACATTTTTTCAGAACGGGTTGAATATTAGGCATTTTCGAATTTGATGGAAACATACCAGTGTTCAGTGGTAGAAATGAAACAATTTGCTAGTATGACGACACCTTTTCAATAATAATGTCGGAATACCGTCGGGTCCATTTGCTTTCTTTGGGTCAAGCTCTTTAAGAATTTTTGAAACAACCTATGGCCGGAAAAAGATTTTAGACATTCCTGGGCGCATACATTCGGAAGAATTGGTAGACTTTGGTTGGAATGGTAGATTCATAAGCAAAATGCGAAGCTAAGAGATTAGCTTTCTCAACACCAGTTTTATAAAGAATACCATTGTAGAATAAAAAAACAACCCATAAAAATTAAAATTTTTCGTGTTATTTCTCTAATCGGAAATACACAATGTGCAGTTTGAATAAAATCGGGTAAATTTTTTAAAATTTTTGTTAGAGAGCCCCCCGACCCCGGGGCTATATCACTTCCAAATTTTTACACAAAGTGTTGTCTATCGGAGATACACATGCATATAAAATTTGAAAAAACTTTGTATGGGAGCCCCCCGAGACCCGAGCGGTCCGAAATTTTAATAAAAAGTATTGTCATGGGAAATACACATGTGTGCAAAGTTCGAATAAAATCGGACTTTAGGAAGTGTGGTAAAAATTGATCACAAGGTTTTGCCCACCAGCCAACCAGCAACGGACACGCGAAGTTAATATAGAGAATTTAAAAAACAGAACAATTTTAGCTGAAGCGCGTTTTAATGGCCAAGGGGTTACGGCTTTCGGACACCCCCTTCTGAAAGCCCTTATTGAGCAGACCTCAAAAACTGCAATCTTGTTTGGCGGAAATGCCCCCTTAAGAAGAGAGGGGCTTCCAAAGTTTTGAGCTCTTTTGTGAAAAATTAATTTTTCTACGTGGTTTGACGGATGTTAGGGATTTAATTGGTATCATATAAAAGGTAATAAAAAATCCTTGCATACGGGGTTCAAATAATGCTACAATAAATAAGAGCCGAATTGAAAGGAAAATGTTGTAGGATTGAAGCCCTTATACGTGTACATGCACACAAGCAAATTATTTGAAATGGAAACAACGAGTGAAAAATATTTAATCTCATAACGCTGCTTGATATTTTCTTATTTGGAAGTTTTAGATAATTATTGTATATACAACAAAATCGACAAACAAGAAGAGGGGATTTATGGAAATCCGTTGACAACTCTTCATTGATAGACGGACTAGTGCGCACTGCGATAACTTTTATATGGATATGCGGCACAAAGAATCGAATCGACTTCACTTTCAGACTTCGTTCGTCAATGCTATGATGATGGCAATAAATTCATTCAATCGCGAAAACAAGCAAGACAGAAACAACCGCCTGAATTCATCATCATCACCGTCGTCGGACATTTTTAATATTCGCTTCGGTTCGGCAGGCAACCCTGTTGTGTGTATGTAATTATGTATAGATCTCTTCAACAATAACAATTATTATTACATATTTCGAAATTGAAATATGTTACTCCAAATCAAAAAAATTTTCGCTGGCGTTGTACATATATATCTACATACATACTAATGTAATGTAATAGTGATCAGCGCAGAGCATTGCACGGTGCAGTGTGCACTGTGCACCATCACGGAGAATCGAATCGACCGCGGAACAACTAAAGAGCGAACCCAAAAGGGGAAAAAGCAGGCAGACACGGCAAGTTTTTGTTGCTTTTTGCATTAAATTATACGAGTGCGTTGTCGTCGTGGTCGTTTCGAGTTCAGCTTAACATACTACATACATATTAAACATGAGAGTAACGTACATTTATAGATTTTATTACAATATGTACCTACATACTGCATATGCATATGTCGCAAGTGATTCACAATTCACACGAAACTGTACAGTTTGGCACGAAAGATAGTAGTGAGTTTATGTCTTGATGAAAAACTGACATTACAGCCGACCATGAACGCGGCGTCGGCAGTACAGTTCCACTTCCAAACACAAATCAAATCTAATCTAGCGAGAGAAAAAAATCCTCTCAGACCAAAGCCAAAAAACAAAAAACAAACCGTGAGATTTCGTTCTAATTATTGATTTTAGGTAGAAGACACCAACAACAACACAACGAGCACAAGAGCAAGATGAGCATAAGAAAAGAAAAAAAAAACCACATTGACAAACGGCACTCCGACTCCACATTTAGCAGCAGCAGCAGCAGCTTAGCGCAGCGACATTATCCTTTGTTCATCGACCCAAGAAGAGTGCTCTGGTTTTCATTTTTTCTTTTTTCTTTTTGGCTTGTTGAATTGTGAATTCTTCTACGAAATACCACCCAATTCGAAGGAGTCAGCAACATTTTAATTTCTTCCTTTCAGTTCGAAAAAAGAATAACTGAAGAAAAAAAAAAGCCAGCACAGCAGCAGAGTAAACGCTAACGCACAGGAAAGAAAAGTGTGCCTCTGGTACATTCATACTTCACGTTAAAGTATGCGGGTGACGTTTAGCAGGATATGTAATACTCATCGTATCATCTGCCACTGCCACCCACCCTACCTTACTATTGCATAAAATTATACATAAACATTTCACTTGGATAGACGACGTTCACGTTCGTCCTTACAAGAAGGAAATCGTTGAAAATCGAATTTCTAGTAAAACACACCGCTGTCGTTGTCCTACTCTTTTGCTTGGCGGCTGCTCCTTGCTCTGCTGTCAGCTGCTTGGCAGTGCTGCCGTTTTCCCCTGTTATAACAGCAGAGCCCTGTTATTTCGATGTTAAAAACCACAATCTACTATCTCCTGTTGCGAGTATATATTTTTTGACATTTCTCTTGTTATTTCGTTTTTATCCAATTTATATTCATTTATTAATTTTTTAAAATAGAATATGAACAGGCCGGAGCCTGAACACATTAATTCTAAAACAAAACATGTCTCATCCCTCTTCTACGTTTTAAATTGACAATGACAATGCTGACATAAAAGCAATTCAGGAGATGCGGTGGACGGGGAATGGTGTCCTACAAAAATCAGAGTATGACATATATTACAGCTGTCATGCAGGACATCATGTGCTCGGGTGGGGGTTTCTTATAAGCAAAAGATTGAAACCCACCGTTATCGACTTTAAAGCAGTAAATAAACGATTATGCACCCTTCGTGTGCGGGTTATGCACCCTTCGCGTGTTCCGAGCGCGGATTGCATTGCATCAACAAGAAAGACAGTATCCGCCAATCAGATTCGAGTCAACACGGCTGTCCTTCCTTCACAACGAAGAGAATAGAAACGACTACGGTCAAGCGATAGGACTTGCCCTAAATGTAGGTAGAGTAAGTCCTGGGGCTGAGATGTCGGGCAAAGAAGAGAAATAGCAACCCCTTAAAAATACTGTCATTAGTACTGCTAACTCCATCTTGGGCAGTAGTCGTAGAGATCGGATTGACTGGTTCGATGACGAATGTAAGCTAGCGACTGAACGTTAAAATATTGCGTACCGAGCAATGCCAATTTTATAGAACGCGGGCACGCGAAGATGAATATAAAGAGCTCAGCAGATATAAAAAAAACAGTTCACCGGCGAAAGAAAGCAGTCTGGGAGAAGAATCTCGTCAGTGAACTAGAACAGTACAGAGAGCGAGAACCGCACCAGGCGCGGAAGTTCTACCAAAGAGTCTGCGGTATGACGCAATATACACCGCGTTGCACAAACTGCAAAGACAAAGAGAGCAATCTGATCGCCGATCTCAAAGACATCTTAGAGCGATGGGAAAAGCACTTTCATGAGTTGCTTAATGGCCAGCTAACTGAGGAATTGGATGCTCCACCAATGAACGAAGACAACACTATGCTGCCGCGACCTAGCACAGACGAAGCTAGTAGAGCGATAAATCGGCTTAAAAATAATAGGCCCCGGGATCTGATGGTATCCCAGCGGAGCTGATTAAAACAGGAGGCTCCGCAATACACCAAGCAATACATGAAATAATAGTGCAAGTATGGGAGGAAGAAGCGATGCCAGAAGACTTGCAAAGAGGCATCCTGTGCCTCATACATACGAAAGGAGATATCACAACCTGCAGCAATTATCGTGGTATAACGTTGTTGAGTACCGCGTATAAAATTTTATCTCCTATCCTTCATCATGGTCCATCCCAGGCAAATCTATACAACTAATCAGATTTACACCCTTAGGCAGGAAAAATGTCTAGAGTTTCAAAACTCACTACACCATATTTTTATAGACTTTAAAGCCGCCTATGATAGCATAGCGTGGGCGCCGTTGCTCAGTGGAAGTGCACATGGCTGCTGAGCAGGAGGTTCAGGTTCGAACCCCAGCAACACCAAAAGTATTTTTCACGGTGTCCCACCTCTCGCGAATGGGTGACAAACGTTCCGAGAGTAATACCTTGTCACGGAAAGCTTTCCCAATTCGCCGTTCGGATCCGGCCTTAAATTGTAGGTCCTTCCATTTGTGTCCAAAAATTAACATGCGCAGTACAAATGGTCGCGAGAAGTTAGGCCTTGGACCGCAATGGTCTGTCGCGCCGATTATTATTATTAATATTATTATGATAGCATAGCCAGAGTAGAACTTTATAAAGCCATGAGAGAATTCGGCATCCCAAATAAACTGACACGACTATGTAGGTTGACCATGACCAATTTTATAAGCGAAGTAAAAATATCTGGATCACTATCAAGCCCATTCAACTCCGACAAGGGGATGGACTGGCCTGCGTCCTCTTCAACCTGGCGTTTGAGAAAGTTATTCGAGACTCTGACGTAGCGGCGAGAGAAGCAATCCTCTATAAGTCCATTGGAAACTGAGCAGACGATATTGACATCGTTGGTAGAAATCGATGGAAATGGAAATTCTGGGGCTGCACATAAATTAGAACAAAAAAAAAGCCATGTCTGCGACTAGAAGATCCAACATTGATCCCGAAATTAAAATAATGGAGCGCGAAGTAGTAGTAGTGAAGTAGTGCAATCCTTTAACTATCTCGGGTCAACTGTAGCAGCAGATAACAGCATGGATCCAGAAATACGCGCACGGTTGCTTAAAGCCAACAAAGCCTACTATAGTCTGTCAGGACTCTTCAAATCAAGGAACTTAACATATCTTTACTATATACCAGTCATACCAGTACTTACATATGGATCCGAGACTTGGGTGCTTAGCAAAAACCATTCAGATCTCTTAGCCGCTTTCGAGAGAAAAGTCTTACGGAGAATTGTTGGCCCCGTATGTGAGGAAGGACGATTCCGGAGACTCTATAATGATGAGATCTACGAGCGTTACCACGATGCGATATCATGAAGAGAATTAAGCTCGGTAAGCTGCGGTGGGCAGGACACCTACCTCGCATGAGCCAACAGGATCCCGCTCGGAAAGTCTTTTGCGGGCAAAGCCTAAGCTGGAAGGATGGCGTAGACCAGGACACCCATAGTTTAGGGATGCCAAACTGGATGACTTCGGCTCGAAATCGAGGCCGGTGGAGAGATTTTTTGCGGAAGGCCCGGCCCGGACACCGGTTGTAGAGCCAAATATGATGATGATATTAACTTCGCGTGCCGGTGTGTCGTTGGCTGAATATTGCGGCCAATTTTTAACCCACTTTCTAAAGCCCGATTTTATTCAAACTTTGCACACATGCACACACTACACTCTATTAAAATTTAGTAGATATCGGGCTTCGGCGTCGGGGGTTTCCTTTAAACAAAATTTAAAAAATTTACCCGATATTCTTCAAAATTCGTACCCTTTTTTAAAAAAATTTGGAAGTGACCGGGCCCTGGGGTTCCCATATAAATGATGCAAAAACTATGCACACATTAATATCTCCGATTACAGAATTTACATGAAATGTTTGTATTTTTATTGGTTTTTATTTTATTTTACTGCTTCTTTGCAATGAGTGCGGCAACAGCGAACTACTAAATCGATGCATTTAGTGTCTCTGCTGGTCTTTGCCTTGCTCCGCCACCATGTTGGTTGGCAGCAATCCGCACAGCATTGCTGCCACCATCACCAACTATTTCTGTTTTCTTTTTCAATTTTATTGTTTCGATTCCAATTCCAATGCGAATGTGTGATGTTGATGTGCAATGATAATGCAGTGAAGGTGAAGTGGTGGGCAATGGAGGCTGCTGTGGTAATTTTCCTCCATCACATCATCACGCAATCCATTTATCCACTAACCTAACGCAACTCCACTCTGGTCCGTTCAACTCAGCTAAACTAAGTTCAACTTGATTTCAATTTGATTGGAATTCACCCATCGTTAAGTGCTGCAAATCCCTGCTTGGCTTTTATGTCGCTACCCATCCAGCAATGCTCACACGGCACACATACAAATTCACATGCATGCAATGCGAATGGGAAATATTTTACGTGTAATAGAAAACATAGGATATGTTGGTCGACACAGTATTCTGTCTGTCCGTTTGCCAGTTTGTCCGTATGTAAAAAAGGGAGGATACACACAAAGAGATAAATAATGTATCTCTTCAGATTTGAGATACAAAACGGGGTTCTCATTTAGCCCCCCCCCCCCCCCTTCCAACCTGAGCAGTTTCACATCAATCGCAGACTAAAAAAGAAATAAGAAGGAGCATCGAGATCTATCCGTGGTTATGTTCAGAGTATACTGGATGAACTAAAACGACCCACAAGAAAAACAAAAACCTCTGGACGACGCTAACGTATGACATCCCATCCATCCCTACCATATAGCTAGTGCTGTGACTGATATCACATCAAAGAACATAACAACAGCAACAGCAAAGAACGCAGAGTCAGCACAGCGCAACACTGACTGAGCGAGGACAGAACGGCGCTCGTACTTTTTAGAATCGCAGCATACGAGAAGCAGTTTTAGTGGCAACTCGTTGCGTGTTCCAGTTGGTCCGATGGTCTTCAGCCTGCAGCGAGCGGAAGATGATCAGCGTTCATATATGTAATTTATAATGCGAAAGGGATCGGGAAGGTTGCGTTGTTAAAGGTTGTTTTGGTGTTGCCACTACACAACAATCATCCCCCACTACTTGACAACAAATGCAACGAAAGCAATGCAACTCCTTCAAGTATTAGTTGCTACGTGTATAGTAGTCTGATGTCAACTAAAACATGAGGGAGGTTCAGCTGGTTACCACTATTTTTCAGATCAGAGCAGCACAACTGCACGTACGGATGGATACGCGTAATGTTATATTCAAGCTTACAAACAAAGCTTACGATAAATTATAAAAAGACAAATATTGTGCTAACGCAAAAAACGAACGAGGTATGGTCAACGATTGGCATCAAAAACCAATTCTTGCTAGACTTTGTTGGCTTTAAGCGCTGTTTTTGGCTTTAAAGCAACAAAGCAAATAAAGGCATTGCAATATTGGCGCGTGAGGCAGGTTTAAGAACACACGCCTCATAAACGTTCAAGGGTATACCCCAGACTACGAAAAATAATCATTCTTTTAATCAATCGAACGGAAATTCCACACCGGTCCTCAGTATGATGTGAAAGTCGTTCTGGGGGATATGAATGCAAAAATAAAATTAAAAAACAACCCATAAAAATTAAAAATTCTCTAATAGGAGATATGTACACATGTGTGCAAAGTTTAAATAAAATCGAGTTACTTTTTAAAAATAATTTTATATAGGCACCTAGACCCTGGGATCTGATCACTTCCGAATTTGTAACAGAAGGCCTTGTCATCGAAGATCCGAGTCACATGTGTACAAAATTTCAAGAAAATTTAAAAAAATATGGGAGCCCCCATCTCGGCCCTGAGGCCACTTCCAAATTTTTACAAAAAGTGTTGTCCATCGGAATAAACTTAAACTTTAAAACTACAAACGATTTACTAACTGTTTGAGTAAGCCGGTCAAAGGTATTGGGCCCTTTTCCACACACCGACTTATGTCAAACATAGTGATTAATTTGGCGCCATATTTAATAAGTCAATCAAGTCATCAAAACTGACTTCACAAACTTATTTGGTTGAGAGCAAGCGGAGGAACAGATCATGCGTAGACCTCATTAATACACTCCGAATTATCATCGAGCAGTCAGTTGAATGGAATTCACCTTTATACATCCTCTTTGTCGATTTCGTACGAGCTTTCGATAAAATATCCAGAAAAGCTATTTTGACAGCATTGCCAAATATCGAAATCGTAAACCTTATCCGTGAATGATATAGAGATGCCGCTTGCAGCGTTCGATATAATGGCAAGAACAGCGCCAATTTCACCATCTCCAAAGGAGTTAGGCAAGGATATGTCCTCTGGCAAATGTCGAAATCGTAAACCTTATCCGTGAATGATATAGAGATGCCGCTTGCAGTGTTCGATATAATGGCAAGAACAGCGCCAATTTCACCATCTCCAAAGAAGTTAGGCAAGGATATGTCCTCTCACCTATACTTTTTTTTGGTGATCCTGGATCAAGTTATGAAGCAAACCAACATCAATGCACCAAACAGTACTCAATGCAGCTTGAACGAAATCAACTTCGCTGACCCACGATGAATAACAGATTGGACGATATGACGCATAAGCTTGAGAGGTTGATTTATAACGCTGAACAGGTTGGCTTAAGACTTAACTACTCAAAGACGAAGTTGTTGCGAATCGGAACGACCGATAACCGGGAATTATCTATAACCACCAACGATTCAACGATAGTCATTGAAGATGTGGAGCTACTACGTTTAGCTACTTAGGGAACCTAATTACTAAGAAGGGCGGATCCGAATCAGACGTGATAACCCGCATAAACAAGGCGCGCTCTGTTTACTGTACAAAGTGTGGCGAGCTCATAGCATCTCCAGGAGCACCAAGCTAAATATCTTCAACTCCAGTGTTAAATCGGTCCTCTTATATGGTTGCGAGACTTGGAAAGTAACAACCACCATTTCTCAAAAATTACAAGTATTTATCAACAAGTGTCTGCGACGAATCTGTGGCATCTTTTGGCCAAACACGTTCTCAAACTCGGATATATTTGCCCTGACAAATAACGCGCCAATCCATATTGAAATTAAGCGAAGAAAATGGCATTGGGTAGGGCACACCCTGCGGAAACCGAACAATGATATTACAAAAATGGCCTTTGAATGGAAACCCCACGGAAGACGAAAACCGGGATGCCCGGTGAACACGTGGCGCTGATCAACCGCGTACAGTAGGCGTATGACGTGAAGTCAAACAGCTGTCGAGAGACAGACGGCGCTGGAAGGAGGTCGTTTCCGCTCTATGTTCCTCTTAGGAGCAATATATATTTATTGGAAAGTTTTTTCAATTATTGTAAAATAAATTTAAAAAGAACTAATAAATAAATCTTAAGAATGAAAAAAACTGACTGCAACATTGAAAATAATAATTTTTATGTTTTAAATATAGTTACATTCATGTTGTTGTTACACGATACCAAATAAGTTTTTTGTAGAAAAAAGAAATAAAAAATAAGTTACCTCGCCAGTAAGTTTGACAAAATAAATAAGTCGGTGCTTAGTGCTAAACTGACAAGAGGTAAACTTCTTTGTTTTCATCGGTAAGGTTGTGTATTATTACTGCACTGCCGACTACAGGAGACAATCATCAATAATCAGAAAATCGCATAAAAAAACTCAAGAGCTTGTCGTAACTCTTTGAGTTATGGGCAGAATGTCAGCAGTTGTAATAAGATTATGAATGTATATTGGAAACTTCTTATTACAAAAGTCCAGCACTTAACCCAGTGAACAACTCCCAACTGAACCACCAATTAGTTTATTTCATTTTAATTCATTCGAAAAGTTTGACAATTTAGAGGAGGACTGATGATGATATCGATTTATTTTGCATAAAGGTATTTGCATGTGATGACGATAACACAATCGGGGGGACATTACTCAACATTCGAGTTCACACAAGTACTACAAACAAACAACAACAAGGTGTGCACCTGTACTCTTGAGAGAGCAAAACTTGCATTTCTTTTCCCACTATTTGTTTAATAAACTACATTGCCGGGTCCTGTGCTCGTATGTGTTTGCTCTCTTTTGGTGGCATACGCAATTGCTATCAAGCTTTTGGTGTGCTTCCCTATGTGTGTATACCATACAGAGCGAACGAGCAAAGTCAAACGAAATTGCTGCCGCTGCTTTTAGCTTCGATAACTTTTTTTTTATTCCACATGACTTTGCATTTTCCATATAATTTAGGTACTACATATCATCCATCTCCGCTGATCCGCTCCGCGCTTCATCTTAGTGACTTTTTCTTTGTTCACGATTAGTGTGTGTATGTGTTGGCTGCTATTCATTCATTTGTTTGGGATTAGAAATTGTACTTTGTATTTTGTCTCCCGAAGAAGCGCCTTTGCCATCCACCACCTCTTAAATGCATACACATTTCTCGATAAAGAGGACATGACACAGAGAACATTAAATTATACTTCGCAGAAACTATGCTTGCTGCTATGGTGTTACCTATCTACTTTTTTAAAGGTTTGATTTCTTATTTGGCAACACTGTTTCTAGTGGCAACCATTTTGACAATTGACAGCTGATTAACATTGACGCACAGTGGCGCACCATTACATTTGTTACTGCTGTAGAGCGCAGTGTTGAGGAAGACGTAATCACGTAGCTCTTGATCCTCATTTTTACCACAAAATCTTGTTTTGCGATTACGCTCATTTTTGGTTGAACAGCTACGTTAACAAACGAAATTGTCGGATTTGGATCCATCCACAAAAACTGTTTGGAGTGCTGGTGAAATCATTGCCCCATATTTCTTCAAAGATGCTGCCGGTCGGAACGTTACAGTAAATGGAGAGCGATATAGGTCTATGATTAGTGACTTTTTTGTTCCCCAATTAAATAACATTAATGTGCAACAGCTTTGGTTTCAACAAGACGGCGCAACATGCCACACAGCGCGCGTCACAATCAGGTTATTGCAGGAAACATTCGATGAGCGCTTAATTTCATGTAATAGTGCTGTCAATTAGGCTCCACGATGGTGCCCGAAGTAATATTCAAACATTAATGGCATACATTTATCTTTTCAATGATGCCATTTTTATGGACATGATTTTAATGTGTTTGATTTAATTTTAAAAGCCTATATCTTTAATAAAAAACACCCTTTACTTGTGGACATTTTTTGATGAACCACGATTTGGATTTGCGTGCCCTGCGCAAGGATAAATGATAGATGACAAGAAAATGATAAACGGACATGGTTCTTTTGTAAAGCATGAAAAGAAGCAATAAAGTCACAAACAATAAACTCGCCATCGATGAGGATGACAACTACAATAATTGGCAATGCCATCTGCCTACTCTGTTGATGCTCCTGCTGTTCAGTTGTCATTGTCATCCGCTATGGTTATCTTTTAATTTGATTCTATGTCAGTCTAAGCAGATACGAGTAGGTACCTACTCATATGATGGGAGACAAAATAAGCAAAAGCAGATTGTGCATAGTCCAAGGGCAAATATTTTAAAATGAGAAATTTCAATGTAATAATAAAATAATATTGAGAAGACACATCCTCCAACAACCAAAAAAGGCAGGCCTCAGCTCTGCTTTGTATCTAAAACTTAAATCTTTAAAATCAACAACAAGCGAATGCTGGCGGAAGGTAAAGTTGACGGCGGCGCAGTAAAAATTCAAAATCAAAAAAAGTATATATGCATATGTATTATGTACATATGTATGTATATATAAAAAACACTAAACCCTTTAGCAAAATGAAACCGGAAAATCAACTGTCTGTCCGTTTGTCTGTACGATTGTCTGAGAGGTGGTGGCATACAAGTTGATTGGCCGCCGCACAGCCAAAGCAAATGAGCTTTTTCGGTCGGTCTGAAATTGGCAGTTGGTTGAATCGGCAAAAGATTCAAAAATATTGACCGCGAAAATATGCAAGCGATGCAGACAGAACAGAGCATATGAGCAAAGGATGGAGGGCACGCGCCGCACAACGCAACCTTCACAGCGATCGTTTAGAAAGAAGGTACGAACATACTTAATGCTACGCTAGCACTCAGGAGTAAGGATATGCAACAAACTCCTGCTGACATTCCATGATCTCCACAGTCTCATCTTAACCAGTCGAGACAGACAAGCAGCAGTCGCTGTTCCTAGTCCCTGCAAATATATATCGGTAACTACCTGTGCTTATATCTGAGTCAATATCTAAAAATCGAACAAATATTGATAAGAAATTTTGCCTTTCCTTTTTCAGCTATCCATCAATGTAAACATCACATTTAATCCACCACTTGTTCTTCTTTGATTTAATTATGAAAAGGAAATATCAAAAATTATATATTTGTCGAGAAGTGTCTGTTTTTCACTGACAGCCACCTTAACCTAACCTAACAGGACCTCTACAACAGATTATTTCGTCTACATTGAATGTAAAAAGCACAACCGTAATAGTTTTTTTTTTTAATCAAAATTTAAATGTATTTTTTTAACGTTGAAAATTGGCAACTAAGTCTAAGTTAAATGGTAACATAACACGAAAACTGCTCTGATACAACAATTGTTTTTATACGAAACATACTAAGCGGCAACACTGGCCAGATTTAAAGATACGATTCACCGTGTTGGCTGCGCTGCTACTGCTACTGCTATAGTGTGCTGTTCTGCATCGGCAACCAACAACAGGATTAACTGGAAAATAGCGCTCGTATGTCATGTTGTGTACCATTCTCATGAATCATACACGTACACACATACAGTGCGGTTCACTAGATTAGAAGCAGGCAATTAAAATTATCTCCCAAAATTGGCTTTATTCTTGAATCTTCCCCATTTTGAAAAACTCACAAAACTTTTCAAAACTTATAAACTAATAAGCTATTAATTTCTTAAGACTTAACCTGTGTTAGTTCTTATTATTTTATTTTGTATAATGTACACACGCTATAAAGGGATTTGCACCCTTATAATGCTTAGCACACCGTGGGCGTTAGGAAGTTAAACCAAAAGCAGATTTTTTTTCATTTATTTGTAAAGTGTTTCTAATGCTATGAACCGATTTCAATGCATGCCATTCTGACTTATTTTGCAAACATACTGTTATCTTATTCTGAATTATTTTTTAAAACTTTATTTTGTATTTACCACAAACTACTTTAACTTTCACCATCATTTGTGCCCTGACACTGAAGAATCAATATTTCTCACATAATAATGTGATTCTAAGCTAGTAAGCCGCAGTGTACATCCATTGTGAGCAGAGCAAAGCCCACTCAAACAACACATGCGCACGAAACACAACACATCGTTCGTAAATGATACTGTAACATGAACATAGCTAGCTAGACAACGCAAATCGGCTGCGTAAAGGATGGGGGAAACATAACCGTACGCCAGTTAGTTATTGTTGTTGTTGTCGCTGTCGCTCGCTGATATACTACACAGCTGATTAATTACTTTTTTGCGATAGGGAATTACTGTGTAAGTAATTTACTTGCTTTGCTTGTGTTTACCATCGTATTGTTTATGTTTTGTTATTTTTAACATATTTTTCACTGTTGGCTTTTACCGTTTAAGAACTAATTTTTTAATTTACGTAGCAGAGCTATAATTTTGCATTTCTGATAACCTCATTAAATAACTGAATTGGGAATTGTTAGCTCTTCAGTAGTAGGCAATGAAAATTATATCGTTTTTCGATCGCTCGTTTAAACCGGAACGTAAACCGGAATTCTTCACAATATATTGTCAGTGAGAAGAAAACAACAAAACTGATAAAAATTAGTGCGAACGAACATACATAGATTAGTACATAGAACATAGATTAACACATTAACAGGCAAAAAACCAACCCATGAAATTTTTTCAAGCAAATTCTCTAAACCGAGATACACATACATGTGTGCAAAGTTTGAATAAAAGATCACAAGATTTGGCGAAACCGCCACAAATAAACAAACCAACAAACAAACCACGAGAACGTACCTCTCAGTTCGTCTTCAGAAAGGGAAGATCTGGAGAGGCTTCTCCTGCCTGATTGCAACAGAAATGCTGCAGTTAGTCCAGATTAACCTCCAACACTCTAAAAAGGCCTCGGCTTCCCTTACTCCGTCTGCCTAAAGGCGGAGAATACATACATTTGCGGATTCAGGAGCCCTTGATATTACTCGCTATATGTAGCAAAAAAGGCAACCCTAGATCCTGCATTAGTGAAACGTAAACGTAGCGATATATGTCCCTTCCGCGCAATTGGAGACTCACAAAGGAACCTATTGGCAGACATCGGCTTATCTCTCCCACGACCACGTAAGATCTCTCCCTGGTGACAACCTGGAGAAAGTCACCATATAACATATTATAAGACCAGTCTCATTATCGGATGAGATGCAAATGCCCATCACTCAGTATGAGGCAGCTCCGACATCAACGACAGGGGTGAGTTATTTTTTGATTATATTTTAAGTACAATTTTAACTGTAGTCAACATTGGTAAGTAACAAACCTTCGTAACCAGGAGTCGACAAGAATTGTTAGATATTACTCTTTTTGTCACTGACTCTCTCAACCAAATAATTCTAGATTTGAAGGTATCGGCTTTCCGATCGCTGGTATATACAATTCAGTTTAGATGACAAACCCCCTCGCCAATCAGCATATAGAAATAATAGGAAGACTGACTGGCTCAAATACAAAGAAACGTTTAAAGTAAACTCTGATCTTAATATCCCCCCCCCCCCCCTAATGAACTTGACAACAAGGTCAATGACTCTTCTGTGCTTTTAATAAAGCGCTTTCTCCTTCCTGCCCTCTTATTTGTCCAAGAGGCAAGAAGAGACCACTTAGGTTGACCTTGGAGCTGGGACACATTAGGAACAGCAGCAGAAAGCTGACTGTAGTAGCCAAGGCTACTAGATTAGAAAAAAACTGACTGGCTTACAAAGCATCCCTCAAACTTTATAAAAGGGCGCTCTTGAATCCTTGATGAGTCTGTCAACCACACGGACTGTAGGTATAAAATGCAAGGATTGGTTCCCCAATAAGGGGCGCCACGGTTATCTTCCGTGGTGTGATGAGCCATAGCCATATGGTAAAAACTCGTCAATGAACCAATCCAATCTTTTTTGATGGAGGGAAACCACATTTTGATAAACTATTACCTATTACTATCACTGGTTTGGATGATCAGGTTTTAACTGGTCTGACAGACAGTACAGGAAAGCGAAAGACAGTAACTACCTCTATTCCTAAACAAGTGTCCCAGGGCGTCTCGTCACCGAGAACGAGTAATCCTGTAACTCGGAATATCCCTGAGGTACGGGAAAGAATCGGTAAGGTGGATGTGACAACACTGGGCACTATAAAACCTGTGATAAAGTCGAAAAGGCGATGGGGAAAGAGGAAGAGGCGTGAAAGATTGTTTGAAATGAAAATTGATGCCGATTTGTCACTTCTAATCCAACAAAGGCAGATTGTCATCGAATCCATAAGCACACATTTTGGACAAAATGTATGCAAAGACCACTGCTCGGTGAGGTATACTATCAAATCACCAATAGAACATTTCCAACGAATCCGTACTGCCGGTAACTAAGGAAATCATAGTGTTCAACACTCGGAGATACAGGCGGCAACAATGCACAATCTAAAGGCGTGGAAATAGCTGCTGCAAAATGCGCAGCAAACAAATTGGCCTTTTCCTTAGAGCTGACAACTGGAATGTCATATAAATAAGCGTAGGAATCGACAACGAGGCTGTATTTTTGATTCTTTTCGCGACGAAAGAACTACCTTTGGAGCATTGTAGTATTTTTTTTCCTCAATTTTTGGTCGTAGGCGAATTTGACTCGCCGAAGGTCTCGTTTGAAATATATTCGGTTTTCTTCCGTAGGGATTACTTTTTAAAACCGAAAGCATACTTTTCTAATCCTAGAAGCCTATTTACAGTCATACCAGCCATCTTCCTTTGGTTTGACGACTTATTCATGAAAGGGATACAGTACAGACTCTCATACCAATAAGGATGATGTTTGTGATCGTATCAGCAGCGGCACTCGCGTTTCTATCGCGAAATAAGCGCGACCAGTTTGTTAAGGCCGTCCCAATTGGCTTTCTCGTATTGCCATACTGTTTTTGAGAGTTTTTTTTCTCGAACTGCGTGGGGTATTAACGAGAAATTAGCTGATACTACACAATGGTCGGATGAGCCAAGAGGCCATAATACGGTGTAATGATCAGGATGAGAGATAAGGAACAATTCATGGGTGTTCGCGGAATGATTTTTTTGCTGTCAAGTTGTTCGTTTTTACCAAAAACCAATCTACGGTAGATCAGATTTCCCCTCTAACAGATCTTGATATTTTGGGAGATATACCCCTTTTTTCATTAACTACAATAACAACACATGCGCAACACGAACAATGTAAACAAAAGATTCTCGGCTTTCGTGTTCGTTTTTTCAAAACAAAAGAAAATGCGACAGCTGCGAAAATCCTAGGGGTTGTCTGACCAGAATGGCGAAATTAAGAAGTAGAAAGAAATTAGAAGAAAAGAGGAGATGTCTATGAGCTTGTGTTTTGAATGCCTGTGGATCATGGTGATGTTGAAAGACTTGCCTGTACGACAACAACGTATTCATTGGGTCACCTCTTTGCGTAACATACGGCAACGTCAACGAGTAGGTGGACGCTACGAACGCACCATATTCTATGGGCTGGGCCCTTTACACAGAGTACTGAATCAGTAAACATTTTCCTTGATGCTCTGCTGGATCGACATCTAATGCAATCATAGCAATAAAAGGCATATATAATTATGTAACCAGGCGGCCGACTGTTAGCAAAAGTCACTGCGAGATGCGAATGTCTTTCTGTTTCTTTGTGCGAGCAATTAATTCTTCTTCCCGGTCGCGCTAAACCCGAACTCAAACCCAAATTAACTGAATTCAACTCAACTCAACATCCTCAAACTCATCTCTGGTTAAATTTGTCACCCACGACCCACTGCTCTGCTCAATCATTGAGTAAATTTTATTTCTCTCTGAGATTCAATTGGCGCCGGTGTGTTCATGCCACACAATCAGCTCCAATCGCATTTTCTCGCTTACTCACACATTTAGCGGAGTTTGGCTAAATTCCGATTGTGTCTCGCAACTCGCAAGTCGCAGCCATCACCGCCACAGTCGGCTCATCGAACATAATCGATGGAATTGAACACAAATTTGAATTGAGAATAAAGAAAAACAAAGGTACTTGCCGCCGTACGGAGGGAAAAAATATTACAGCTTTACACAATAGCACACATACTTGTACGTACACGCTACTAACAAACCAATACGAAACTAGAAAAAGGGAGTATGGACACTCACACACATGATTTTTTAGTACAAAGTGTCACACTTGCTTTGCTGATGAAATGGAATTTCGAAGCCAGCCGCGGCGTAGCTCTCATCTCTTCATAAAGTGTTTTGGTTTTATTGTCGCATGCACTTATATGCGCTATGCGCTCTTTTTCTCTATCGCTCCAGTAAAAATGGATAAATTTTTTGAACAGCAACGCGCAGAGTACTTTACATTAAATTTTATTTATCTTACAATAAATTACAAGAATGTAATAAAGAAATAGGTAAAGATTTTGTATAGCAGTAAAGAAACCACCTGATACGATGCCCATGTGTTATTTTTTCAGGCTTTCTATTTTGGAATTTAGGA
This sequence comes from Nephrocerus scutellatus, assembly GCA_947095585.1. Classification (NCBI taxonomy): domain Eukaryota; kingdom Metazoa; phylum Arthropoda; class Insecta; order Diptera; family Pipunculidae; genus Nephrocerus; species Nephrocerus scutellatus. The sequence goes on along the minus strand of OX352762.1, from coordinate 110,324,790 downwards.
ACTGTGGCTTAAATTGCCGAATTACACGCCTTCCCTTCGTTTCCGAGGTACTATTTCTCTAAAAAAAATTGATCTCCATAAAAACTTACATAACGAATACAAGATATAAAGGGTGTTTTTTTGGGAGGTTTGTTTTTCCGATAGATGTCGTTTTATTTTATGACAGTTGTTTTGACAGCTCAAAGTGGCATTTCTACTCAGTATTGTTTGGCAAATCATTATGAAAAAAAAAAAAAAAAAAAAAAAAAAAAAAAAAAATGACATTTGTGAAAAATAGTCGTGGTAGCCATATGCCAGAAATTGTGTTTAAATGTTAAATGCCAAAAAATTATCTACCAAATAAAAAAAAATTTTGGTCATTTCATAATTTTATATGTGTTTTATTCAAAAAAAAAAAATCGGCAACCTCTTAAAAAAACACGTTATATCTAACAGGTGTTTTTTTAAGAGGTTGCCGATTTTTTTTTTGAATAAAACACATATAAAATTATGAAATGACCAAAATTTTTTTTTACTTGGTAGATAATTTTTTGGCATTTAACATTTAAACACAATTTCTGGCATATGGCTACCACGACTATTTTTCACAAATGTCATTTTTTTTTTTTTTTTTTTTTTCATAATGATTTGCCAAACAATACTGAGTAGAAATGCCACTTTGAGCTGTCAAAACAACTGTCATAAAATAAAACGACATCTATCGGAAAAACAAACCTCCTAAAAAAACACCCTTTATATACAAATCGATTGAGATAACCTTTTATTTCTTTTATATTATGTGGTATAGTAAATTTATTTAGATTGAATTGAATTTTTTTTAGATGATACATACTAAGCACACAGGAACACAGTCAAATGTAGAAATTTATATGTCCATATATACAGCCAAATCAACATTCGCACTTTGTTATGAATGAGACAACAGTAACATTAATTACTAGCTGGTTCCTAAGGCACACATGAACTCCCGAGATGGGAGTGTACCATCCATTAAAAATAATTTTGTAAGTTGTTATATATGGAAACTCACATTTACCAACCGAATTTTATGAAATTTTCAAAGTACATTATAGACCAGTAAGGAAAGTTATATGCTACAGTACACCACCCTCCCTTCACACTCACCGGGGATAAATGTACATAATATGTTAATAGGAGTATAAACCAATTTACAAACCAATTTTTATGAAATTTTCAACGTATATTATTAGCAAGTGGGGAAAGATTATAGGCTATATACAGTACACGCACGCAATAAAATTAAGTCTTTCAGATCAAACAATGTACATTTTTTAAATTCTTAAAACCATAACCGACATGAAGGACGTCAAAGTAAAAAAACGGAAACTTTTTTGAAGCAATACTTCTTCTGGCGCGTTTAGTAGAGGGTAAAATTGAGAGCGTTACGAAAGTGCGTCATAACATATGACAGTCCAAGACAGTTGAAGGGTCTTTTTGGGTATTTTGAAGGTATTTTAAAAGTCATTTTGGGGGTCATCTTGGGGGTCTTTAGAGAATTCTTTGAGGGGTCCTCTGAGGGGTCTTTTGATGGTCCTTTGGAAGTCTTTTAGGGGTTTTTTAGAAGGTATTATGGAAGGTCTCTTGGCCGGTCTTTTTGAGGGTCTTTTGTGTTATTTTGAGGAGGCTTTTGAGGCCTTTTGGAGTCTTTTTGGGGGGTCTATAGAGGGTCTTGTAGGGTTTTCAGAGGGGTTTGGAGTGGTTTTTGGGTCTTATGGAGGTAGCTGGGTGTCTTTTGGGAATTTTTTTGGTGTCTTTTGAGAGGTTTTGTAGGTGTTTTGGAGATTTTTTTTTGTTCTTTGGGGGGTCTTTTGGTGGAATTTAAGAAGTCTTCTGGGGTAATTTTGGTAGATCTTTTGAGATTATTTCGGAAGTCTTTTGGAAATCTTTTGAGGGTCTTTGGGGAGGTGTTTCGTGAGTGTTTCAGGGATTTTTTTTTATGTCTCTTGGCGGTCTTTTGGGGTATTGGAGGATATTTGGGAATGTTTTGGGGGTCTTTTGGAATGTTTTTCAATAATCATAATGATTGATAACATTGATCACGTTCCATACATGCTCGTACATTGCTCAACGGTCCAGCATCTTTCTGTACAAGTACGTATTTGCGTATGATGTATCCTTTTATTGCTGATAACTTTTTTTAAGGTCTTTTGGTGATCTTTCGAAGATCTTTTGGGGGTATTTTAAAGTCTTTTGCGAATGTTTTTGTGGTCTTTTTGGAGGTATTTCATGAGTGTTTTCGGGGCTTTTGGGGGTCGATACCATGTCGATTGTGGACACCGTGGCGCAGTGGAAATGCGCGTGGATACTGAGCAGGAGATTCTTGGTTCGAAACCCAGTAACACCAAAAGTATTTTTCACTGTGTCCCACCTCTCGCGAATGGGTAACCAACGTTCCGAGAGTAATAGATTGTCACGGAAAGCTTCTCAATTCGCCGTTAGGAGCCGGCCATAACTTGTAGGTCCCTTCATTTGTGTCCAAAAAAATAAATGCGCAACACAAATGGTCGCGAGAAGCTAGGCCTTGGACCGCAATGGTCTGTCGCGCCGAATATTATTATTATTGTTATTATGTGGATTGAATTCAGTACAATGATGAAGGTTGTGTAAGTCGCTCCGTCCCTCGCGTAAAGGTTGCTTCATCTGTCCGAAAGATCCTTCCGATGAAGGCACAACTTTGCCCATACGCATCACATGGGTCTAGTTGTTTCAATCTCTTCCCTATGCGTATTATTCATATAATGTTGCAGGAGCTCCTTTAAGGCATTCTGATAATTTCCTGAGACGGAAATAGCAACGTCATCACACGCAACGCACAACGCACTAAGAAAAAACTTTTATGGAAGTTGTGTGTTTAGTATAAAACCCCTACACAAGTTTATTTAAGTTGAAATGTATGGACCGTTCCTCACATACTATTTTACAATGAGTTATATTTTTGTTCATATCTCATCCTCTTGCTTGATGTAGCTGAATTAATGAATTTTGATGTCTTTTCCATTTTCGTTTGCAGGTTCATTTCCGCAATATCAACCGATAGGTGAAGTCGAAATGTGATAGTCAGCGTTTTGACTTTTGACGTACGATTAGAAAAATCGTTGTCATTATTAGCTTTGTCTCTTGCACAGTACATAGTGCACGTGAAGTTCCAGTTGAAATTATTTCAAACCCTTTTACACCACAGACGTTATTCCCTATTTATAATTTATAATTCTTGTTTGACAGTTCACTTGTCACTTTGCATTCGCGATTTTATTCGTTTTTATAAAATATGTTTTATAAAGAATGTGGCAGTCTATGGGTCTGTTTTTTTATTCAACCCGAGCGAGCAGTGTACGTCAAAAATTTACGCGGTGTTTTTTTTTCAATCGGGGTAATTTTACTCTGTACTCTGTGTTTTTTATTCTGAACCGTGCACGACACGGTGTATACACAGTTTCCTATTTTTTACACTGAAAAAATATCGCGGAAGGGGGAGGAAGAGCGAGTAAAGTTATCCAATGTACATATTTTTACGCCGTACAACATTTGCTCGGTGTAATCCGGGTAAATGTACTCGCTCGGGATGAATAATAGAATAGACCGTTTTTTTTTTTGAGGGGCCAGCAAAGTGTCGCAAAAACATGGAAACAGCAATCAAAATCATGGGATCTCATGATAAATCATGGAGTATGGCAACACTGATGCACAAACATAATATTAATATTATGCACTGTTTTTACAGTGGGGGTGGGGGGATAAACTAGATAAATGAATGATAAATAAAAAAGCGAAAATGTATTTTAAGAATTGACATTCGAAATGTTAATCTGCACTGCAATAAGCACAAAACGCATTGAACGGAAAATAGAGGAAAAGAAATAAGTCAGTCAGTGTATTCGTGTGATGGAAGATAAAACTGGAACCGCAACAGCAGCAACTGAAGAGCAATAATTTAGCAAAGAGTACAGCTGGTTGCATTATTGCTGTCTGCTGGAGAAGAAGCACTTGACAAAAACTTCGCTGCAACAACGGACCGATACAGCATACAAATAAGCATCCATGACTACCTACTATATATAAAAGGCAAAAAAACTTGGTTGCGAAATAAAACTGAAAAACTGTATTCAGCGCAAGACACAACCAATAAAGAAAGAACAAGAAATGACATGTATTGTGTGGTGTGTGCGTCTAGTTGGTTTTACTTCTCAGCTTAGCTCAAAAGTGCCAAGGCGTTATGTTTTATTTAACTTCAAATCAATGAATGTATGTATGGAATCTGTCACACTACAGAATGATCCAGATCCTGTGCTAATCTGCATACTGAGAGAGGTAGTAGAAAAGATTCAGCAGACCTAACATCAGATAAAGAATTTTCGGATGTATGCGAAGAAGACTCGTTGCAGATATCACGACAAGCTGCTGGATGATGCCGACTGCCGAGTGATTAAGAACGAACAACAAGAAACTCTGCTTGAAATTAAACGCAGCATCGGCATTATGATGATGGCAATGGCGATGGCAATGGCTACTCCTTCCCGTCGTTAGCGAAAAATATGTAATTATTGTGATTGTGTGTATGTAAACACCTTTGCCCAGAATGAAGTTGAGTTGAGTTGAATTTAGAAGCGCTGTAGACGCAGCACCATTTTGATTAATGTCTACAGCAGAAGCAGTCATCCGGCCATTAGCTAAGCAGTTACAGAGCACTTAGCATGGCTGTTGGTTGTTCGTTAAGTACTCGTTACTGTATGACTATGACCTGAACTGAACTGAAACTGAACGAAGCTATAAAACAAATCGAAGCATAAAAACGAAATTGCTGCAGAGGAGCAAAGCTGCACTCACACGCACACTATTACATTTTCGGTTTAAACGTTTACATGGCAAACGTCGATTGACTCTGCCACAACTCTGCTCGCTCGCATAACCGAAAGACCTGTAGTATTCATGCTTTTATTTCCTTAACTTTTTTTATGGTGTTTTTGTACATGTTAAGGGATTTTCCACACATTCATAAAGTTACAAAAACAACTTCAGGCAGCGCGATGAACATTATCTTTCATGAACGTATTGGTCAGGTCAAAGCAGAGCAGGGGAAGTAGTAGACGTTGACAGCAAGCGACGGCAGTAAAGCAAGTACAATTTCAAGCAACTTTTCGTTGAATTATTGTGGTCGACACGGAGGCCATGCTTGCGTTCGTCGATTTCATTTATTTTTCGATGGAAATTAAATGAGAAACAAAGTGCTGCTGCACTGCAATAACACCAGGGCACATTGCAGAGTATCAACAATAACATTAATAACAAAAGAAAAAGGGCGAAAAAACACAAAGCACACATTAAACGGACGGACGGACGGACGACAGACTTTGAATTGAGTGTATGGCAAATATTATAGGCTTCTATAACACTGTGACAGCAACAACCATCACAGAAAAAACAAACAGAGCAGAGCGCCTACCATGTCCGTTAACAGGAAGATTTGTTTGCGCACGACACGATGCTAAGAAGCTGGTGTATTGCACCATATTTTGGGGTAAAATTTTATAAGAAACACAGCGGTGATAATTTTACTTTTATTGTTGTTGAATTTGGGGTAGTACCATAGGGTGGTGGGTGTGAAATTATTAGTTATAGCATATAGCTACATGTAAATAATGTAAATTTATCGAAAACACGAAATATCATAGAAAACCACAAGGCACATCGCCTACGACCAGAAATTGAAGCAAAAAATACTACAATGTTCCAATGGTAGTAGTAATTTTTGGTCATTCGTGAAAAGAAACAAAAATACAGCCTCGTCGTCGATTCCATCGCTCATTTATAATAACATTCCAGTTGTCAACTCTAAAGACCAAGCAAATCTGTTTGCAGCTAGCTACACGCTTCCAGATTGTGCATTACTTGATGTTCATATTAGAGGCCGGCACCCCTCTGCACTCAAGTCAGTTTGCGTACAGGAAAGGCAAAAGAACAAAAGGTGCCCTTCACTATCATGCAAAGAAGATAGAAGGAACTTTTCGTTCCAAACAAGTGGTCCTGTGAGCCTTTCTCGATGTTGAGGGCCCTTCGATAACATTGGCTACGACTCTATTGCAAGGGCATTCAGTAGCAGAAGTATCGAAGACTCAATAATTCGATAAGGGCCATGCTTGAAAGGCGAGATATTATTTCCTCCTTGTCTGTATCTGTGATTGCAGTTAAGGGATGTCCCCAAGGAGGAGTGCTTTCTCCCGTTCTGTGGTCTTTAGTCAGTGACAATCTTCTAGTCGATCTTCACTGATCAGGCTACATCGCCATTGGTTATGGGGACGATTTGGAAATTAAACGGCTAAACTGGAATTCTCATATCAAGTCCGCCATCGAACGCGCCACAAGAGCCTTGTGGGCCAGTATACGCCTCTACGGTAGAACTTGGGATGTTAATCCTAAAATGTTACATTGGATGTATACTATGATGGTGAGACCAATTATCACATACGCGGCCATCGGTTGGTCATTATGGTCATGGAGCAGTGTCTCGGGAGGAGGCAGAAATATTGGATTGTTTGGTAATTGGTAATTATTGGGTAAACTGGTGCACTAGTGTTCCGGCACTGGACGCTAGAGGTCTGGTCTGATTCACAGATGTATCGAAGATGGAAACTGGAGTTGGAGCTGATGTCTTTGGACCCAACACCAAAGTCTGGATACCAATGGAAATAAGGTTTTCCAGGCAGAACTCCATGCCAGTAACATCTGCGCCGGTATTAACCTTAATTAAGGAATTAAAGTCTCTAGAATATTTATCTTTTCAGATAGCAGGCAGCACTAAGAGCGCTGTCGTCCAATTTCATAGACTCGATATCAGTCAAAAACTGTTACGATGCATTGCAATCTCTAGCCAGACACAACAAAAATAAACTCGGTTGAGTCCTGGTCATCAGGGAATTGCAGGCAACAAATCTGCAGATGAACTAGTTAGGGCTGGCGTTCAAAAGACCTGAACCCAACTGTGGTGTCAACTGGGCTACCGCCACAGCACTGATAAATTGTTGTGAACAAGAAATGCATCTGGCTCACTGGAAAGAGTCCCGGGCTAAGCCTATCCAAACAATTAATGAAGCCCTTTTCCTATAAGGATATCCTTAATTTTAATAGGGATAGTATTAGGAAGCTGGTGAGTTTTTTAAAAGGTCAGTATGGCTTCCGATAACAAAATTGGTGTGGGCTCCGAGACAGAATTGGGTTCTGGAACATGAAAAGTCATCCGCGCACATTCTCTGTAATGCCAGGCATTACTTTGGTTAGGGAGACGCAACTTTCACAAGGAAATATGCTCGAAAGGGGAGTTGAGAAATTCTCCTAATAAGGAAGTA